>CM021763.1:48148250-48238494 GCA_011075105.1 Heteronetta atricapilla | reverse complement strand
TCCCATTTTTTCTGCAAAACCTCTTACACTTTGTTTTTATTGGAATAGCAATGCACCTTTCTTATTATCTAACTTAGAGGCACAACTCTACCTTTAATATATTAACATATTTGGTGATCTAAAGCAGTATGATCTGCACAAACAATCTTTGTCTTACAGTTCTTTCAATACAAAAAGTTTTTTGGCTTTTACTGTGAAACAGACTTGGAATCACATTTTTTCTGTTATGCTACAACATATTTGTCTACATGCTGGACATTTTCTTGGCTCATCTTCCCTGATAACATCTAGAACACAGGATATTTTTTTCAAGCAGGAAGATATATTTTCCTGTTTCGCTTGTTATTTTGCATTTTCAGTTTTCCATTTATCATAAAATAATGAGGACTTATTAATTCATTATTCTGATCATGTAGTTCCTGATCTAAAACTTATTTTAAAGTAGGAGTTGGAATTGGAATCAGGATCTAGCAACATAATCTGCATTTCATTAATTCATCCAAAAATCCTCATTCCATGTCTTAAGTTTTAAGTACACACAGGAAGCAGTCTGTGCTATACTTCATCAATTAACATTTCACATGCAAGCCTATTTTTTATTAAGGAATGATTAAAACTCACATTTGCTGATTAGCTTGCTTATGTGCAAAAAGAAGCATAATATAGGCCTCAAGGTATCTACTGAATTAGTACTGATGATGTTCTGTCACAGGCACAAGTTCCCGTGTGGTGGATATAAGCCTGTATCACAACTGTTTATTATAATACCATCTTTTTCCAAGACTTCGTAAAACCAGTCATAGAAGAAACTGATCTATGTTGGGCCAATATTACTTCTGTTATCACTCAGTATTTACTAAATACCATAAAAGCCATTTAGAAAAGATGAACCAAGGTATCTGATCAGGGTGAAGGTCTAGATATATGTTTTCATATTTTCCTAATAGATACGTGTTACACTTGACATATACAAAACAGTCACTGTTTCTAGCAGAGCATCACATCCCTGCACCTACTTGCTTTCTTGCCTCTTGCCTTTGCTTTTCTTCCACATTGCAAAGCTCCTTCTTTCTTTCTTTCTTTCTTTCTTTCTTTCTTTCTTTCTTTCTTTCTTTCTTTCTTTCTTTCTTTCTTTCTTTCTCTCTCTCTCTCTCTCTCTCTCTCTCTCTCTCTTTCTCTCTTTCTCTCTCTCTTTCTTTCTTTTTTCTTTTCTGTCTTCTGGTTATGGTCAGTTTATCTTTCTTCTGACCCTGAGCAGGAACAAATCCTCCAAGGGAAGAGGAGCATCACCATTTCATAGAAGAAAATATCTGTGGCTCAGTAATGGGGTGGATAAGTTTTGTAGTCTCTGACACTGCTGTAAACTTTGGATGTTATTTTGTAGGTCCTCATCCCAGCCCCAAACAACTGTGTGATTAAGTGAATTAGTGCTTTGTAAAGAGCACCCATGTCATGTAGAAATTACTTAAAAATTTGGTTACGATTTCCCATTTTCTAGTGAATTATATACCTATATTACATAGGAAGCTAGTAGGAAAAGGTTGTCCAGATATTTTGGATAGCTTTGAAAATTCCAGTCTTTATGACTAACACATTAGGAAAACATATGTATCAGTGTGCATGCACGGACCATTCTGGCAAATGAAAAACTGTGATTTCACTCCAGTAACTGGATCAAAGCTGATGTGTCAACAATCTGGCCAGGGGTCTTTCCTTTCTTGTCATAGTCATGAGGATAATCACAGTAATTACCAACCTGTGCCATCTAATGTAGTTGTACTTGACCGATGATTTGGCTTTGTTTCTCTTTTACATTTTTTTGGAAAATGAAATGTTAAACTTGTAGCAATACATTTATCTTTGTGTGAAAGCAGCGAACAAATACTTTTATTGCCATACTCTTCATAAGATTTAACAACTTTGGTGGTGCCAGAGAAAAGGTATTGTTATCCTAATTTTGGTTATGATGTGGGGAAAAATGAACAGCTATGCACAATTTATAAGAGAATTTTCCTTTTATTATTTCACATTTGAAGTTTCAAGATTATTTCACTACAGGACAACTAGAGTAGTACTAAATACTTGTACTGCATTTTTTCTTTTGTATAATGAATATAATGTCATGTGAATTTTTGAGCAAATAAATGGATGGGGTCCAAGCTGAGGGTCAGCAGCTATGCATAATGAAAAATAAAAGCCGGCTGAATCCACATGCTGCATCATTAATTATATGGTGAAAATTCTTATAACACATGTGAGGTCAAGGTGATATTCTTGAACAGCAAGATGAACAGAAGCATTTAATTTTCAAAACAGAGGAGGAAAAGGAGGACTAGCAAGCAAGACTGCTCAGCTAACTGCAGGTGGCAAGTGGTCCTAAGTTCATCCGAAATCTACTCTCATCGTCATGGAAAGGTGCTGTTTGGCCCTTGAGCTTTTGTGGCCAGGCCTTTAGTGCCCACAGTCGTTTTATATAATAAAGAGAAAAAGGTAAAATACTTTTGAAACATGTAATATTTGCAATTTTAATATGTTTTTATGTTTATTGTTTAATCTGTTATAGTGTAATGAGTCTTCACTACTTGAATGCATGTGTCTAGTTATGCACTGGATTGAGTTAGAATAATGTTGCATGCATTGTTTGTCATACAGCATTATCTGGACTACAGGGCTGCATGTTCACTGTCATCTAATTAAAGGAATCAGTTTGCTGCATGCAGCTTCAGAAAATCACACCTCCCTTTGCTTGAATAAAAAAGTTGTATTGCATGCTGTGATAATGACAAGTAAGTCAGGAGTGAAATACTTCATAGGAGCATTGAACTCAAATCCAAACTCTGGTCCCACTCCTCTTCTCAGTCACTGCTGGGCTGAACAATTTGAGATTCCTCTCCAAATCTGGGACCTGGGTCAATATCCCAACCTTCAGGAGGGGAAATAATGCAAATCCAGATTTTAGATCTGGGTTCAAGCCCAATACTAAAGCATGTGAATGACATTCAGACGATACAGTGCGTGCCTCAAACATACCTTTATTCTTTGCAGAAATTCACAGTGAAAAGGACAGAAGAAGATACTGAAAAGGAAGAATGCTTCTGCTGTCATTTCCGAGGACAAATAGGTACCATGTTCAATTTTGTGCTCAGCCTTCTCTGTATCATATGGACTAGAAGGTGCATGTAGTCCATCCCCATTTTCTACTATATGGGCTCTGTGCAAGGGGCTGTGGTTAGTGGAAAGAGAAAGGGTGAAGACAGGGCATGAGCACCCAGGCTGCCATGCAGATGAGTGTATATGCCTGGGCAGGGGTGGGAACAACAGTCCTCTTTCCTTTTGCACACCTATCCCATGGCCAAAGCTCTGCAAAGCAGGCATTCTGCCTACTGCTTGCTTTACCAGGAGGCAGGGTTCCCAAAAATGGATGGAAACATCTTTATAATTCAAACACCAGACCATTTAGTGGAGCAATGATGGCTAGAGTGGCTGATACTGTAAACAAGCCAATGTGATACATTGGCTTGTTTAGCTGTTATTGGTATAGAATGGCCTGGAATTAGCAGAGGTTTGTATGCTTAATATTGAGATCTTTCTTTTTATTGTATTACTAGTAGGGAAATTGTTAACTGGTATTTGGATTAATTTGACTATTATATGGTAACACAAAGCCTGAGTGAGAGAAATTAACTGAAGTTTCCCATTCCACTTGCCTTTAAGAGAAAGCAAAGAGTTTCAGAGGATGAGGAAGCTAGAGAGTTCAAAGCCAAAGATTCAGGAAAATATAATGAAATAGCTACATCCTGCCTTTTTAGAAAGCTGGTAAACCCATGCAGTTTTGCAGGAGCAGAAGTACAGAGGCAGAGCAGTATTAATATGTTTAAACAAAAATCACAACTCAAAATTAACAACTGCCTAACACATAGGGCATAGACACACTCTCAAATTCTGTTACTAGCATCAAGTGGCCAGATTACACAGAGAAACGAAGGCATAACAAATGTTTGTGCCTTTTGGGTGACATGTCCTGTCACACCAGACAGTTCATTGACACAGGGCAGTCCTTCATGGGAAATACACTATTCACTATTGCACAAAAAGCATGATGTTAGAATATTTATAATGGATAACTTCCAAAACATTTTTTTTTTTTTTTTAATTTCCAAAGTCCTGCTCTAGAGGTTAAGCTAATTAAGGCTAAGAGAAAAATTTTTTTTTACTTTTTTTTTTTTTTTTTTTTTTTTCATTTTACTTTTGTATGCCTTCCTTTGAAATGCTTGCTATTGGCTACTTTTTGAGAAAGGATACTGTAGTAAATGATCTGAGGTTGGACACAATTTGGAGGTTAGATCCTAGTTCAGATCCAGTCCATCTCCATGACAACTACCAGAATAAACAGCCAGAGACCAGGATGAATGGAATAAAGCCTGAACATTATAAAAGAAGCTAAAGAATTAGAGCTACCTAACACTATATACCTCCAAGTACTTTTTTCTTTGTTACTTTTTTTTTTTTGTCATCATTGACCTTACTCCTGACATATGTAAGGTTGTGCAGAAGGAAGGTTTTTGTAGGCATTCATTCAACATCAAGGCTTTGTATATGTCTACATTATGTTTGCAAAAGCTGTAAATTATTTTAAGATATTTTCTTAAATTTTCCCCAAATGTTGACTGTTAGAAGATTATCAGAATCTACATAATGGTTAATTGCATATATATGACTGTGTTCCCAGCAGCCTCTTTTCTGTCACCTGTGCGTAACATACATTTGGCATAAACATAAGGAAAAAATATAAGGAAAAAATGCTATGTTTGCTCCAGTTTTACTAAGTGCCAAACTCACTGTGTGTGCATGCAGAGTGAAGAGATAATGTGTGCTATTGGATAAACAATTTCACTGTAAATTCCTAAAACCAAACCACTGTTCAGAACTACTGTATTAGAAGAAGCCACCAAAACAGATGGACTTCTCTCTTAGTGCTAAATGAAACAGAGTGAATTTCTGAAACTTGCATGTTCCAAAAGAAGGTACAGATTGCATTGAAATTGCCTGAAATATCCCTTAAAAAGTTAGATTACCTATGTTGTCATAAAGCATACAAATGGATAAAAAAATATTTTGACAGGGGAAAAAAAAAAAAGCCACCTCTATTAGAAAATTAATGTCAGTCTCACATTGAAGATGTAGGAGAACAAAAATAACAACCACTTTGCCTTGTCTGAATTATCAGTGGTCACATTGCATATATGTACCTAGTGGTGTCCTTACTCCTTTGCCAAAACAGTTGCCAAAGACAGCCTTGCTACCTTGTAAAATTTATTCAATACACCAAAACAGAATTTGGCCAGCTTCCTTTCATTTTCTGCTTGTAGATTTTCTACATGTCAGAAGACTCCATTTCAAGAAACAAACCGAGGATATGAGAGGAAGATAAAGAGGAACCATAACCTCCTTGCTCCACCAGTTGACCACAACCTGCTTGCCAGTGCGGCCTTCCTCATCAGCCAGTCTTCCCAGCACCGGCACACTCAGGACAGGCGATGTGTCAGGGTGGTGGCACCAGGCCTGGCCCCACAATCTTGGGGCTCCCTGCAGGGGAGGTGTATCTGCCCTTCATTCTTACCCCGCCCTTCCTGCTGGCATTCTCCACTCTGCCCTCCTTAGATGCTCTTTCAGCCTTACACCAGTTGTCTCTTTGCCTGCCAACATTTGAGGTTCTGTAAGCAGCAATATATTGATTGGTCTAGTCTCCAGAGCCTGTGCATGTCCCCTGTGCTACTTCAGGTAGCACTCACTTGTTTTGCCTGTTTCACATACAAACAAGTAATATTTCAATCATTAAACAGATTTTAAAATAATTATTATTTTTGTCTCTGTTTTCGTGTGGTGTTGGTTTTGTTTTTGTTTTGTTTTCCAGCAGCAAGTTATTTTTATATTTAGCACGGACATTGTTTCTCCTCATCAGATTCTGGTACATCACTTGGTAATGATTTATATATATATATATATATATATTAAGGCACAAATATAAAACTGTTAAGAAATAACTAGGAGCCTTATTTATAGCTCTCCAAGATGTGTCATGGTTACATTTAAAAAGTCCATCTTTTGATGTCTATTTTTAAATTTCTGAAGTCCTAACCTTTGGAGGTGTCAAAGAAAAACCTGGGAAATACCAGATGCTAAAGTATATTAATGAGAGAACATTAGTAGTTTCTTAGTCTAGCCATACAAAATATTTCAGATTAAAAAAATTAGTCAGAGTACCTAGTCTAAATACTTGATATTGCTATTCTTTTTCCAAATATGTTGAAAAAAATCTTCATGAGAAAATGCAATTTTCATGTGCTGTCATTTCCCTGAAATATGACTTTTAGAGTTCTGGTTTTTAAATCAATTAAATCATATTAATTAAAAACAGCAACAACAAAGCCCAGCATCCCAGCCAAAAAAAAATAATAATAAAAAAATAATAATTGAAACCACAGGAAGGGAGGGTATTTTCATGTGATGGTGTTTTATAGAAGAACAGATTTGAGCTTCCTGAATGGGCTACTTTATATAACTGCCAGAGTAAAACATGACTAAAGCTATGAAAAATATCAGGGCATTAGCCTTTTTATTGGAAAAAATATATAAATGCAAAATGTCTTTTTTTCTTTCTCAGAGAGATGTCAAGTCAATTTAAGGTAGAATAGGTCAGGCTGAGAAAATGCATATTGGTAATTTTTCTCTCAGTATATCTGCATGTTGAATTTATATTCAAAATACACAACATGTTTTGTGCCAAGAAAATGACTCCACAATATGACCATCTGCAAAGCAGAAAATACTCTTGGACAGATTTGGAACTCAGTATGTGGTCCCTCGTGAAGACAGCACAGTAGCTAATTTTACAAGAAATCAGGATAACTTTACACTGGTATCAATCTCTGCACAGCTAATGAAATGGCACGTGGCATAGAAAGGTGTAATGTATGCCTGTGTTAAATAATTCTCTTACCAGAAAGTTAGTCTAGTTATTTCCATCATATCCTACTTTTCCAAAGTCCATGCAACTGTTTAATTGTGCAAATATGTCAAGAACTTCTGTTTTTACATTTCTTAGGCAAACATTTACATGCACAAGTCAGATAATTCCACTCTCAACTTAGAGGCTGTTTCTATTTCTGGGTATAGTTTGTGGCTCAGGTATCTGTGCTACATAGGCATTTGCAAATCTGATGGCTGAAAAAAGATAATGTCTCCTCTGTACTGCCTGGCAATGCAAGGTAGAGTGAAGCCTTTAGGATGTCTTCCACATCTCCATTCTGTCTGTGTTAAGATCCCCCAAAATAAATGAGAATATTATAAACAGAGAGGTCCAGGAACCTTCCCCAAAAAGAGTGTATATCTGTGTAGTGGTAGATACTCAGCTGCCATTTTTCTTCCTGTTTTCATCATATACTTCTTTAAGACTCCTTAAATCCCAGGCAGAAAAGTACTGCAGCTTTTTTCTCAGGTCCATAAAGGATTCCTGTCAAACTGCTCTGATCTTGCTTAGGCAGAATTGCTTTAATGTTTTTTTTTCTGTAGTTTCCAGAATTTTCATCAAAAACATTGTTAACACAAAACCTGCCGTTGTTTGAATGAATTTAATATTCACAGAGTTTTTAAAAAATGAATTTTAAAATACATTGTCAAATTTAAGTTCAGATGACATACCTGACATCTATCTCAATGAACGCTCACCTTTCCCAAGACTTCCCTCCACTGCCAGTGTTCATGCAGACTTTGGGAACACTGAGTTCAGTAAAACTAAGGTATTTTAAGGTAGACCTGTAACTGGAAAACCTATAGTGCTTTGTTATTGAGTGGGAGGATGTGTACCCCATCTTTTCAGCTGCTCTGTGCTTTCCTACTTCTACCACAGAAATCGAGATTGCTTTGCCAGCCCCCAGCCTGGGGCTTCAGCCTCTTGAACTGGTTCATTTACTGTCCCATACTCAAGAAATGGTTTTGATTAACAGGGTCCTTGAGTCAGGTACGTCTATTGAGTTACATGCTTTTAAACCCTAGTCCTGCACTAGTAAAATAACATGCTTTTGAACAGTTGTTGTCAAGTGTACTGACCAGAAAATTCCCTTTTTCTCCTGCACACACCATGTTGCTACAAGAGATAGAATACAGTGGAGGCAAATAGGAAGAGAAAAGAAATTATGGGCAAATGTATTCATCAAGCACAGCTTTTGTCTCTGAAATGTTAATCCTTTTTGTGAGAGGCAAAACCTACAAGGGATCTTAATATGCTAGTCAGAGCACTGATGACAACAGAGCTCATGGGAGGGAAAGACAAAGAAGATGAAGTGCTGGTGGTTCCTCCATATCAGTGATTTTGAGTCAGGGAAGCTGACACTCACCTGGGGAAACATGAGGCATGGGTCCAAGGGACATCAGTGAGCTGAGAGGCATGGACTTCTCACCCCATTGCCTTTGAAGGATTAAGTTTGGTTGTAGGAGAGAGATGGGAAACCTCAAGTTTTAGTTTAGTAAGAAGGTTGACAGGATAATTCTGTAAAAATAATGGCTGCCGTTTCTGCCTAATTCTAAGAAAAGTTTTTTTAGTGGAGAGGAAGGATATTTATTTTTCATAATTAATGTTTTCACAAGTAACCTATGTCTGAGTATTGCTGTGCTGTATTTCTAAGGCGTATGAGAACTGCTCTTGAAAGAAAATGATTTTTACCTGGTATGTAAGAAAAGCTAGTAGCTACTTTAACTAAAAGACTTGTTTGGATCAAAGAAGCATAGTGGTGAATGTGGGAACTAAATACAAGCACTGAACTGTGAAATGGATAGCTGTTATAGCAATGATGGTCTGAGGATATATGCAAGGCAGGGTTTGTAGTGAGAGACAATTTTATTAGGTGAGCAGATGTAGCTGAGAGATAAAAAAGAAAAAGACAAGCTTTGGAACAAACAAGCTCTCCTCCAGACCTGAAGAAAGGATTGTGTGCCTGAAAGCTTTTCGATTATCTGTTTCTATAAATCTTGCTCTTCTTCAGAATGACAGGATTTTAAACCTGCTGCAAAGCCTGTTCCTCCCCCTCTCTCTGCCCAAAAAAGCATGTGAACAGGTGATTTGAACTTTCTATCTGCCCTAGGTAACAGTACCCCAGGCGTAAATATATAGTAATTACTGATTGCACCTGGATAAATCTGTGACATTTGCAGAGCCATTATATATTGAATGTTGAAATATATATGACATTTCTTTCCTGGCTCACTTGTTGATCCTGTGCATTGACCTAATGAGTAGTTGAAATACCATCCTACATATGACACACAATTAAAATAATAGGTATTTTATCAAGGTTGTATTGAGGCATTGAGTATTTTGACTGTTCTTTAGCTCATAGTTTATTGTTTTTCATTCTATATTTATTCATGTGGTTCTAGGTCTAAGAATAGTGTGCTGTTACTCCTGATTCATATTTAAAACAAACAAGGTTTACAGCCACCTCTACAGGTCTCTGGGCAACTATTTTGTGCAGCGTCAGTTTGACAGGTCTATTACAGCATTGTAGCTAATTGCCACAGGAATATCTGGGTGTGCACATTAGCAGATTTTAAACACTGACCAGCTTGACTGTTCAGATAATTATTTTTTTCAATACTGAAAGAATCTAAAATATTTGTTGTTGAATATAATTTGAAAAAAAAAAAGATCTAGCATATAATTACTGTCCTAATTCATATTCATTTTCAACATGCTTTTCTTTCACTCAACATGGATACAGTGGGAAAAATGAAGAAATATTAGAAAACTGAATAAAAATGCTCAAGGCATTCATTTTGTTTACAATGTAAAAATAGGGCCACAAGTATCCAGATCACACTGAACAATTTATCAATTAAAATTTTGTATCAAAACATATTTGTCATGTCTTCTATACAACAAATATATTTACCGTGAATATTTTATACTTAGAATAATTTTTCTAAAGCCAAAAATGTGGGACTGAAAAAGTGTATAATACATGAATGAGAAAAATGGTAATAATTAACCTTTACTTTATAGGAACGGTTAAAAAAAAAAAAAAAAGTATAAAGAAATGCTAGTTAAAGACATTTCTTATGATCAGATTTCTCATCACTGAATAAGGTACAAAAAAGAGAACTGGAAGAAGGTGTCAAAGTAAATTTTCTAATTTACAATGAGGAAAGGTCTTATAAATAGTGTAAGAAAACATTTTTATCCCTTGTATCTCAAGATACTCTTCCTTGCACTGATATTGACTGTTTGCTGCCTTCTGCTTTATGCTAAGGTAGCCTAAATCTGAATGGCACCTCTTTTAGTAGTGAGAAGAGAGCTAACTGACCCACTAACGATCTTCACCTGTGAGCAGAAATACCATCTGGAGCTGTTCTCTTCTAGTGTATCTCAGAAGTACAATGAAGAAACCCACACTTTCGCTTTCTATAAACTTTTTTTTTTCTGTTTCTTCAGGGAAGCAATCAGTCGTGTTTGTGAAGCTGTGCCTGGTGCCAAAGGAGCCTTCAAGAAACGAAAGGTATTTTTCTTTTCTTGTAGTGAAGTTGACTTTATTTTCTTAGTTCAACACCAAGGAGACCAGGCACAGCAGGCAGGTGGCTTAAAGCAGCTTTGAGAATTGCAGATCATTAATCATTTAAAGTATTGGCTGTTTTCACCCACTGTAATTTGCCTCTCTCCCTTTTGGTTAGAATCGTCTTTTATAGACGTCTTGAAGTATGAGGACATCTTGAAAATGCATTGTGGCTTGTCTATATGTTCCTACTTTAGAAAGTCTGTTTTTGCATGTGTGTTTGTTTGTTTTTGTTTGTTTGTTTGTTTGTGGTAAATTTGCAGGTGAAAGGCTAAAAGCAAACAAAAGGAAATGCCTTTTCATAAAATGTATGAGTAAATTGTGAAAATCATCTATTTCAGAGGACACAAATATACATTGTTTTGAAACTGATTAGATCTTTTGATGGAGCATAACTTTACTGGTGACAATTAAGAGTTTGGAAATTGCTGGTTTCTAGAAAAAGAGAGAATGTAGTTGATGATTCCCCATTTCATGTACTCTTTCCATAAACACTTGTAGACAGATGCTCTGTGGCCTGAAGGCAGGTCCAAATGTTATTGGCTGGACAAAATTCTTTTCAAGCATTTATTCTTATCTGTATAGTAGGAATTAGGGTCTGAAGACAGGAAGTGGAGGAAACCTCATCTCACCCCTTGTACTGCCTGCTCTTCCACATGCCCATGAGCAAAGCTCATTTTAATACAAATTTAAGGGAAAGAACACAGAACGCAAGTAATTGCAGCCCTTGTGCATGCTGTTGGGAGCAGAAGGAGGTGAAGGACAAGGTCTGCCTGCTTATTCCCTGCCTGGCCATCTGCGCAGAGTCCATGTCGAAGGGGGAATATGAAACACCACTTATGCAGTGGGAAATCTTCCCTTGGTAAAAGAAGGCAACCACATATATGACAGCATAATTGGAAACTGTTTCAGAAATTAAGTTGTGGTTTTCTTCTCTTTCCCAACAAATTTATTTTGCTGTCATTTTTAGATACTCTGACCTTTGTTTTTAAACCTGAAAGAGGAAAATACCTTTATTGTAAATGCTCTGTGATGCAAAATACAATTCAAAAAGTAGTTTAAATAGAGCCCCAAGTGCCTAGTGAAACACCTTGTTGTATTGCTCTTTTAAGAAACAGTGGTGTTTAAAAGTTAATGAAAAGATATACTATTTATAAGGTAAGCCTACTGGCTGAGAATAAAGTTTGCCCAGCAACAGAATTTTAGCTAAATGTTGAAGGCATTTTTTTTTAAAATTATTTTTTTTTAAGTGTATACTTTCATGGTTTTGCCACTGCTGGTTTACAAGTTTGGTTCTTGAGGTCAGTTTTTCACACTTACTCTCTCAGAGAGAGGATCCTCAGGTATCATCTGGGAAGCATGAGGGTTTAAGGAAAGAGAAACAAGAACATTCAGTGAGTTTATTGTAAAGAGATGCTAAGGAAAATACTAGATCTGTAGCATGGTGAATTAAAAACACTGCAGCAAAACTGTTGCATACCAGTAGTATATAAGCAATATATTTTGAATCAATGAAAGAAAAAAAAAAGCTTTAAAGAAGATCAGAAAAGTGTCTAGTCTGTTAGAAACTTACCAGGTTTGCAGGCACCATAACACAAATACAGTGGCAGAAGGATGTTGCCTCCAGTCACAACTCTGCTTTTACACCCCAATTACCCACACCAGTATTCACCTGTACACCTACAGCAGGTGACTAGACTTGGTCTGTTATTTCTGGCAACCTAACATTCAAGCTGTGGTTACCTGTTCTCTTAGAGCTGTGAGGTTTCTCCCAGCTGCTGGAGGTGTGAAGTTTGCAAACTCTGTGGACCCTCCTAGGTAACCTCTTACTTTTATTCTCATGCAGCTTGCAGCATAGAAGATATGCAGCAAAACTCACGTTGCTACAAAACATCTTAGGATTTAATGGGATGCTTACCTACAGAAATTATTAATAGTATTACACCTCTGTTTTCACACCTTTTGTACTGATTTTATGAGTTAGGAGTAATCTTCAGCTGTATGTTGTATCCCCACATAAGATAGGTTTTAGACCCTGCTGGGGCTTTTACCTACTGCTGAGAAGTCTACAAGCATAACATCACTATATATTTATTTTTCACAAGTATCCCGCCCCTGTCACAGGAATCCGACTTCCCATTCAGAAAGGGGACAGAGCAGGAAAGGGGACAGAGCAAGCAACAGACTCCTTTTCAGGACTTTGAGTTGTTTTTGCAGAATAATAGGAACATGTCATTTTAAGATAATGACTTAAGGTATTCATCTAAGTCTCGTCACATGGTCCTTTGATGAAGATATAGGATTGATATCTCACAAATAAAGATAGGTCTTAACTTGTTAGGTCAAGTGTTGTGTATACCTGTCCAGATATCATTAGCAGTATTAGTAGTTTTTCCAGAAGAAAACAGCTGTTCCAATGAAGCAATCTTTGAAAAGTCAGCAACTTTTTAGGAACCTTTGAGATTTGAGCTAATCCTGCCTGCAAGGAAGGTTGCCCCATATAAACAGAACAAAAATGTGCTTTTTTTCTCCCTTGCAGCCACCAAGCAAAGTCCTTTCTAGCATCTTGGGAAAAAGCAATCTTCAGTTTGCAGGAATGAGCATAATGCTGAATATCTCCACCACCAGCTTAAACCTAATGACTCCTGATACAAAACAGGTGAGTGTAAGTGCCATGTTAATTTGTGAGACTTTTGATGAAGAGCCTACTGCACAGTTATTTGCTGTCTGCCAAAGGGTACTATACCTCAATAATGTTTATAAAATGAGTGAAAGAATATAAATCATATTACGAGTCATAGTTTGCTATAGTATTCAGAACAGTTTTGATGAATTAGTTTCTTCTTTCCATGGTTTAGGTTTTGCTCTTAAGAGACCTATAATACGAAAAGGCATCTGGTCCTGGGAGTTCTTGTTTCATACAGTTACAAACTTTCAGAGAGTTCAGAGGGATGTGTTTGGAGCAGGTGACTAAAGGACTGAATGCACATCCCCAATTTTATTTTCATCCTCCCCATTTAGAGCCCGAAAGGACAATCTGTTCCTAAGACACTGCTAAAAATACAGCCACAAGGATTTTGCAGTGCAGTGAAATGCCAGTCTTTCTGAAAGACAAGGCAGTCTTTTTCAGGCAGCCAGTTTCTTCTTCCTTGTGCTGAAGGTACATACAGGCTTTGGGGAATCACTGCAGTGGATTGTAAATGATGTATGAAATGAGAAAAATCCTTGCTCAGGGTATATATAAAGAGAAAGCAGATGGACTTGCGTAGTCACTGCTGTGCTATTTGCTGTGAGCCACATACTGCGTGCAACTTTCTGCCCAGATACAGCTAGAGAGAGAAAAAAAAATAAAAAAAAATGCTATCTTTAGGAGCCTCAACATTAAAGAAAAAAGAATACATACACTGTGTGTTAAAAGGGTTGCTGTTTATTATTATGTTTTCATTGATTTGTCTTCATTCTTATCCTCATTTGGAAAGCATCTCAATCATCTACAGTGAGAACTGAGACTGCGAGAGCAACATTATGGCTGCTTGCTGTATTTTGGAGCCTTATTATGGAATAGACACAGCAGTGTTTTTCATAAGGATGGCTGCCCCCAGTCAGAAGCATATGAACTTGATGTTTATTAGATCTATCAGAAGAGTAGCAAGCCTGGAAGTGGCCTTGTTTTCAGCTGACATCAGGGTAGAAATTAAGTTAAACTGAATTATCCCATGGAAGGATCCCAGGGAAGATTTTTTTTTTTTCTTTTTTTCTCTCCTGTGAGTGATGAAGTAATTTTCAGTGAGCTAAAAAACAAGCAAAAACAAAACAAAAAAAGGGTTGACAAAACTGTTTATCTTTCTCACACATCATTCTTTTTGAGACAGACTTGCCCTGGATGCTGCAGGCCTGTGAAACATCTGGTTTCTCAGAGATTCCCAGTCTGGCTGTGGTCTCTCTTGTTTCTTGTTTGTGCCAAGCATTTGATTTGCAAATAAGCATAGAGCAGCAGCTTTGCCCTTTGAAGCCTCACCCAGGAAGGCAGTTTTAGATGTCTGTAACAGTCTTCTTTTCCCAGATGAGCTGGAAGGAAAGAAAAGATTGTTTTTTTGCCCATGGCTAGCAGGCAAACAATGGATTGTGTCCCTGCACAAAAACTTTGTGAGCATGCTAAATGGAGATGCATGGAAGCTGATATTTTATTTTGGGTTTGTTTGTCTGGATAAAGTACAGACCTGGGTAGAGTGAGATGTTTCAAAACTATGTGCAAACGTTAGTGAATTGTTTCACATAAAGTAGTGCAAGACATTGACACTTTGATATGCTTTGTTTCAACATTTCAGTATTGGGGAAAAATAACAAAGAACCTAAAATATTTACCTTTGGAATAGGAAGAAAATTCTGACTTAAACTAATAGTTTTGAAACTTTTATATTTCTTTAAAATTTGAAAAAAAATACCTTTGAGGTAATCTGACATTTTATTTATTTATGATGATGATGAACAGGTTATTTGCACAATATTAACTCTGCAGAAAATATTCAGTAGTTCATTTTTGTTGTTAAGTTCACCTTCGCTATATGGGAAAAAGAGAAGGAAATCCTCACTGATGAGTAGGGAATGATGGTTCTTCAGTGAACACTTTAAAATTAACCATATCTTCTGAGACTGCTGTGAACAAGCAGAAGTACTAAAATGGAAACACTCTTTACATGAAAGAAGCACTTCAGGTTGCTCTCTCTGTCAGTTCTGTCTGACTTGGTGAAGTAGTGTGATTCAGAGAAACGTGTCAGGTGGTTTTCTTTTTCAGGAAGGATGGTACAGGTCTTTAGGATTCAGGATAAGAGAAGAACTCACAGAATATTTTTATAGCTCTTTTTTATTTTTATTTATTTATTTTTTTATTTTTTTAGAACAGTTTTCTTAAGTGGTTCCCTCTCTAAAGTGAGCAACTAACATCCAAATGACTACTGTCATACGCTCTGAGACACTGAATTAGGGGCCTGTCCTAAACAAGATGAATTATTTGGTATGGTTTTTATGAGTCAAATGAACAAGTTTCTTTCAAATGACCTTTTCTTTCCTGGTTGTTACATGACTTCATTATTAAAAGATTTCGTAAGTTAAATATCAGAATAGCAATGCAGCAGAGCAGTTATCCCTGTATTAGAGGTTCACAATAATTCATCTCTTCCCAGAGAAACATCTTATTAGTTCAAATTGTACATAAGCAAATTGAATTTAGTCATTTCAAAGCCCTGGAATATGGCTGAGATTTTGGCCATAATACTAGATTGCACCTAGATTGAAAATTTTGTTGGCATATTGCAAGCATGTTTATGTTTGAAACAAAATAGAATCCTAAAATCATTTAGGTTGGAGATGATCTCTAAGATCATCTAGTCCAACCTTTAAAAATGACACGGTTTCTACTGGAAGCAATGTTAGGAACCTCAGCTGGTGTGCAGTTTGGCATGATTTCATTGATTTCACCAGAGTGGAATAGGCATAAAAGTATTTTGATGAATAGCATCCTTTGCTCCGTTCATCACTGACTCTGATAAAGCACGTGAACTTTAGCAGATTAAAATTTCTTATACTGTATGACAAATCTATATGATTTAATGGTGTTCTAAGCACTTAACAATTTTGCTGTGTCCTGCTAGGTTTCAAAGAACATTGGAATGGATATATTCATTCTTTTTATTATTATTATCTTATATTCTCATGTTACTCTTTGGACTCCTTGTGGGTGAAACAGAGTTTATTTTGATATTGGTTTTGGATTTTCACCCCTGCATGAACCAAAAAAAAATAAATCAAAGGTTAAACTGTAAGAAAAACCTACTGACTTGCACTTATTTCTTCTGATCCATGCAGATCATAGCAAATCACCATATGCAATCTATCTCCTTCGCATCTGGAGGTGATCCAGTAAGTATTTCTCTAAAGCTTTCCCCCACATAGATATTGCTTTGAGGACTGTGTGACAATATTTATTGCATAGCCTACTGAAAGAAAAATATAACCACAATAGCTCCTGTTTCTTGTTTCATAAATTCTTCTTGATTGTTACCATCAAATTCTTTTTGAGGGAAACTACTGACAAGCAGTCATAAATCCTTCTTTTTGAATGACTGAAATGAAAAGTATCAAAGGGCTGTGAGCATTCATATAATAACTGATAAGTAGGGCTCAGTTTTTCAGAGTAATGTAGCATAGTCATATGGGTATTGTGTGAATTTTCATTCCGACTTTTTTATTTAGTCTTCTTTGCAGTAATAGACAACTATGTTGCATTTATATTTATAGAAATGTATGTACTTTTTATTTTTTCTTCTTGTTTTCAAGTGTACAATGAAAGGAGTGTGCTAAATACTGCCTTCAGGTACATTCATTACACACGTGAAGTTTGAAGACAGGCGTTCAGGAAAAGACTGGATCTTTGCAATTTTGCAAAGCTTTCAGAGACACCTACACATTTGATTCATGTAGATCACAGGGAAGACTCTGGCTTGTTATGCTTTTCCCTGTTTTTATGAGTAGTCCATCTGAAGGCATATTAAATGTGCTCAAAAAGTAGTTCTCACCTAGGAAGAAGTGAGAGAATTATAAAACACAGACAAAGCTTAACTCATAACCTTAGAGGTTTGAAAGCTTTTAAACCTAGATTAATTGTATGTCTGCCTTTTCCTTCGTCATATGATTATATGTCATTTATCAGTCATATAGTAAGGCAAGGTGATTTATAGCTTGCTTTGTGAGTTATTTCTCTCAGTTCAACTACACTAAGTTGAAAACAGGCAGAACTTCCTCTGCTCATTTCACTATCCTTGGTAAGCATAAGGGCAAACTTCAGTCTTAGAATAGCTTTGCTGAACTCCATTAAGTTCCAGAAGGGAAAAGGACACCATACCACAATAATCTGGGGAGAAAAAAAAAAAAAAAAAAGAAGAAGTAGGATCAACAGCAGCTATGAAATACAACAGATTGCAATGAATGCTGTAAATGAACAATTCCTGAAGTGGGCAGAGGAGTGATTAGCACAGTTCCCTGCCTCCGTAAGAAGATTCTTCTCTTCCCATCTGCCATCCCAAATGCTAAGTCCTGGAAACACCATTGCACACTGCCCACTGATCGAGTGATTTACCAAAGAAGAGGAGAGGAGCAGCAGTAGAGATTGGATTTGGAGTAAACAAGCTCTTCCAAATGTTTTAGAGAAAATCACATTACTGAGTCAGCAAGCTACCAGAGATATCAAATTGCATTGTGTAAGGGAGCCTGTAAGATACACCAAAATTGTAAAGCTGCATTCCCAGTAAGACCACAGCATGGTGACCTCATTCTGAGGGTGGAGAGAGTAGGTGTAAGGATCTAATGACACTGCAGGCTCATCTCAGCAGGCTAGTATATGGTAACCTTGTTCATGAAGCAGGTGGTTCCTTTGTTCTGAGAGCACAGGAAAGAGGACAAATGCTAGAGATGTGACTTAAGTCACTGCTTTACTAACCCATCTGTAGGTTATCAGAACATAACTTGAATCAGGCCTCAATTATTTCCATTTAGTGGAGGACTGTCATCGCCACACCTTATTCTGCAAACACAGTTGGGTCCCAGCCCAAAAGCTCAACTCCTTCTAGGAAGAAAGGCCATACCTTACACTGAATGCCTCCCTTATACTGAATTTTGAAGTTTGGTTTATTTAAAAGCAAGACTGCCCCCACTTCTCAACCCATCCAGTTTTCTGCTCTGGATTTCTGCCACACATTTGTGCCAGCAATTAGCTTTGCAACTTTCCTCCCACTTCCTAAGCGTTAATTGCCTTCATCACTCAAAATATATCCACTGGAAAAGTGTTCCACAGTCTTGGAGAACAGCTTGAGTACCATATATATATAGTTGTAATATTCCCCTTTGCAATGAGTCAGTTTCTGGCTTTATTCATGCATAGGAGCTTAAAATCTCTCTACCAAATCCTTTTACACACCATTTCAGGATCATTTTTTAGTTTATTTCTAAGACTGTGTTCTGGTTTCTGCTTTAGCCCCTCCCTATGATCCACCAAATATTTTTAATCCATAGTGATTTCAGGTAGCTGTTTCCAGGCTGCTAGACAAGACGTCTGGTTTTGGAGATGCATGTTAAGATAGAGGCAGATCTCTTAAGTTTTCATAAGGCAGATCTCTGAAGCGTCCCTTAGGACAGTAGCTTTTCAGTTTCTGTCCAGATGATGCCTCCAAAAGCATACCATTTTGATGCAAGTCTTTTAATTTAGCCACTGTGAAATGTGTTTACCTCTTGTGCTTAGTGGTTCATCATAGCTCAAGTCTGAAAAAGCTGTAAATGAAATGAGATATATGTAGTTACAGTCTCTTGCACCCACATTCAGAAGGGCTATGAGATAAATCTATTATTTACTCAGGCATAAATATATCCATTAGCTATGTCTGTACTAGTAAATAAAATAACCCGTGGCTTGCTTTAAGGCCATGAAACCAAACAGCAATTTGCATCTGTACATCAACTCTTTCCTCCCAGTGGTCTCATGGGATCGACGCCCAGCATATGTTGTTCACTTGGACAGTTTCAGGGCATTGCAAAGGAAAACATCACAGGCAAGCAAGGGAGAATAGCAACATTTAAGCAGCATGAACAACTGTGGGACAGCTTTCAGGCTTCTATTTTGGCCCTGTTTTCTTTACCATTATAGACATAGCTACTTTTCGTTTCACCTTAGTTGTTGATATGCATCATTACTTCCACTCAAGTCATAGCCCAGACACTATGTCACTGGGTTCTTAAGATATTAATAGACAAAGTGCTAAGGGTAGTCTTCTCTGCTGTTTTTTTTTTTTTTTTTTTTTTTTTTTTTTTTTTCCTCCAGACCAACCTTGTTACAGCTGTGCCTGAACGCCTTCCAATAGTGCATTATGTGATATGGCTACCCACCTGTCACCAGAACCATGAGTGTGCTTTATCATTTCCCTTATCATCCACTTAAGAAGGAAATTGCGTATATATGCAGCACAGTGATTTGTTTTGGTTGGGGTGTGCGTGTGCTTGTGCTTGCGCTACAGAGAGATAAGTTAAAAAAAGTCTATCATTTCATTGAAGACTGGTGTTTATTATGACATTAGATCTTGGCATAACAGTCAATGGCCTTCAATTAGTATCTGATCTCTGCCTCAATTACCTTTAGATATACATGACTATCCAAGCATGTCAAGATATACTAGATATAACCAAAGCCTTCTGGCTGTATCAAAGAACACTGGCATTTTCCAGATATGCCAGCAGGCCTCATGTTATCTGGGTGAACTGGCCTTTCTGTTTCATCTCCATGGTGATAAAATTTTGCACCACTTGTACATCATGTGAGGGTGGTAGGAGAGCAAGCAAAAAAAAATACCCCCAAAGATTTGAGCCTGCTCTTGTCAGAAAATCTACCTGGCATGTGGGAGAGGGGATGGATGGATGCTGCCCATGGGCTGAGGGAGAACATCCTGGGAGACTGCTTGCAATAGCCAAGCAGTGCTTGAGCACCTCTGTTCCATATGTCATTGTAGTCAGTAATGTAAACACACCTGCTTGTCACCCATGAATAAACCCCATTGCTAAATATTTCTGAGGAACAGGGACGTCAGTACTACTCTTTCTGCTACAGAAACTGTTGATAATTTGTATTCTGAACCAAACTCTCTGAGTACTCGAAAGATGAGGACCTGAAATTTTTAATTAATCCTGACCCATATCCTACTAGATTTGTTTAATTGATTTTAAATGGCTTTGGTCTGAAGAAAGCAAAGTGATAGTATCAGTATTAAAACCCATAAATGTTTTTATAGGTTTTAAGTAGTGTACATCTGTAAAGTAAATTAAAACATGTCACACTTGGGCCATGCCCCCAGGAGTACATATACTGTCGACTGTGTAATTTGTTATAATCTGTGCAAGAATTTTTTACATTTTAAAAACATCTCTTTTTATTTTTCATTTTTTTAATTTTTTTAACAGGATACAACTGACTATGTTGCATATGTAGCTAAGGATCCTGTTAATCGGAGAGGTAAGTTAGAAATATCTATCTGGCATTTACTTTCCTTTGAGAAACATGAATTATTCATGGTATAATTTAGTCTTTCTTTTTTTTTTTCCCCAAGAAAAAATAAATGCAGCCCAATAAAAAGTTGCTTTTGACAGAGTCAAGGAATGACTGTGTAGCAATAAGGAGCTGCCATACGCAAGTCAGTTCTGAAATTTGGAACAGGTCTTTTCTGTAGCTCATCTCCAAATATCACTTGGAATCTCTTCATCTCTTAAATCAAAAGCTTGCCTGTCTTGGCTGCGAGCTTCTAGGCAACAGCTAACTCATACCTACACTCAATCAAGATGCAAGAAGTAAGCAGCCCTCTGATTAACTCCTCTGATTAAGAGCCTGAATCTGTTAGGTCTAAGTATGTGCCAAATTCGTCCTCATAAAATCATTTTTTTCTCTCTCTCTCTCAGCTGAAGTTTTATTCATGGAGATGCCTGGTTCTACTGCTTTATCAGTGATCAGTCAGGAATAGGGAACCTCTTGTTGATTGTCTTCAAAGACTGAGATCCAGTGCAGAGTTTCAAAAATAATAGTACATTGTAAAGTTGTAAATTACAGTGTGGAATAATAGATAAAGAACTCACTCATTCCTGTTTGTAATGCAGAAAGCATCACTGGGTCTTAATGCTAGACACAGAATACTGTATAACGTACCTGAGAATCTATTTATTATTCATAGGTTGATAGAGAAGAAAAGATTACTCCAAAAAAAGACTGAAGCACTTCCAACAGGATTTTTGCAGAATTTAGACATTTTAACTTCAAACCTGCAAACTCCAAGATGCCGCTGAGCACAGAGCATAACTAGTTCAATAGTTTTGGTAGTTTGCATCCTTTAGTTATCTTAGGTACCTCAATGATCTGTTGTGGCCATGTGCAGGAATGTCCAGACTTGCCAGTGTTAACTCAGAAGTAGTATTTAAATATTAGTGAAACATCTAGAAAACTTATGTTGAGTGGGAGGGAGACAGTTCAGCTCTTCATGGTGCTTATTATGTTTCAACATCATGTGCCTTCCTCTTGAAAGTCTCATGCATGAGGCTGGAGGCAATATGGTGTGGAGCAGCACTCCACCTGCTCTTGTTTTACAGCACTGCTCTGCTGAGCTGGAAAGCAAGAGATCTCAGTGGCAGTGTAGTGGACTGGCATTGTAGGCCAGATACATGTACTGTAGGGTCTGGAGGACCCAATGTCCTGTTTTCTGTTCCTGTGTGAATAGATTTTATAGCAGAAACTGTTTCATGGAGTACGGACCTTATATCTAATTTGAATACATTTAGCCTGACAGGTTCTTGTTATGCTTGTCTATCCTAGGATGAGTAGTATTCTAAGTGCCTGATATTGTTTTCCTGTGGTGCATTAAGATCAAGTTATTTCTCATTTTTTAGGAAAGGTTTGACAGAGTGAAGTCTGTAGGTCTCCAGCTGCGATTCATGTCATCCATCCTTCATATCATTTGTTTCTCCTTTAACTTTTCTGCATTGTTTTAAAAATGTAGATAATGGCTGTTATTGTTTGAAGTAATTTAATATTAATCTCATCAATCTATAACAGAGGTTGCACTTTCCTATTTTTATTTGCTTCTGGCTTAATCATTAGCTGGTTTTCTCATTAGACATTTTTGCTGCTGTGTACCGATGTTATCTCAGGTGAAATTCTTTCATACTGTGATCTTACATCCTCCTGAGCTAGAGCTTTCCATAAGAGCTTTTCCCAATTGCATGTATACCTCAGAGGTGGCAGATCAGTGACTTTGCATGTGCCTAGTATTAAAACTCATTTTTCAAAAGGTCTAATTTACCAAGGGTAAATTGCTGTATTTCACCCTCACTGGCCATTCCGTCAACCTTTATGTTATCTATAAATCACTTCAGAAGTGAGTTTGATTTTACTTCTGCATGTCACAAAAAGTGCTACTGCTGCTCTTATTGACACTAGGACCAATGTTGTACTACAGTTTGCACATTCATATTAGATTCATTTACTCCCAAGGCTGGAAAAGCTCTCTTCATGCTTTATATTCTCGATCTAGCTTGCTGTAGGCTGTCTGTCTTCCATTGTAACCTACACAAGAAATCATCTCTGTGTGAGCCAAGCCTTCTCATCCTTTTACAAGAAGCACATCTCCTACCTGCTGAAAGTCCATACACGTATCCAAGGAAACAGGTTACTCATGTAACTACTGAAACTACTTAATGACTCATGCTTCATTTCAGCTCCAGACAGGTTTAGCAGTAAGCAATGTAGCCTCTTTAAATGCCTTCTCTAGTTATAGAGTGCAAAAATTATAGATTTCTTTGACCTAACTACTGTGGTCCACTTTCCCGGAGATATGTTTGTACCTTATCTTGGACTGATGGTTCACCACCAACAACATTGGTGCAGAGAGTGTAAACAGCAAATATTCTGCTGCTAGCCAGGGATGTCAGCCTCTGTCTTTGAATATGTGGAGGGTCGTGGTTTTGGCTGTCAAGTCTACTCTTAACATGCATCCTTTGTATTACTGTGACCATAACAGGGTCCAGGATCTAGGAAGTATCCTTCTTATTGCTCTTCCCTAAGCTTGTAATTTGAAAAAAATAAATAAATCAGGAACTCAAATGAAGAGAACAACTTGGAAACTTGGGATGATAATCAGAAAGTGACAGAATGGTTAAGGTTAGAAGGGACCTCTGGAGGCCATCTGGTCCAAGCAGGACAAGCAGGGACACATACAGCAAGTTGCCCAGGACCATGTCCAGGGGGTTTGTGAAGACCTCTAAGGATGGAGACTCCAGAACCTCTCTGGGCAAACTGTGCCAGTGCTCCATCACCTACACAGTGAAGAAGTGTTTCCTGATGTTCAGAGAGAAACTCTTGTGTTCTAGTTTGTTTCCATTGTCTGTTGTCCTGGCACTGGGTGCCACAGAAAAGAGCCTGGCTCCATCCTCTTTGCACTCTCCCCCCAGATATTTATAGGCATTGATACAATCTCCCCTATGCCTCCTCTTCTCCACGCACAACAGTCCAAGCTCTCTCTGCCTCTCCTTATAGGAAAGGTATTCCAGTCCCTTCATCATCTTGGTAGCCCAGCGCTGTACTCTTTCCAGTACATCTAGGTCTCCTCTTACTGAGGAGCCTGGAACTGGTCAGCACTCCAGGTGCAGCCTCACTCCAGGTGCAGCTGAGTAGAGGGGAAGGATCACCTCTCTTGAACTGATGGCCATACTTTGCCTAATGCAGCCAAAAATACCATTAGCCTTACCAGCAAGTGTACATAGCTGACTTAATGTTTAACTCAGTGTCCACCAGCAACCCCAGAATATTTTCTGCAGAGCAGCTTTCCAGATGGGTAACTCCCACCATTTTGTGGTGCCTGGGTTTGTTCCTCCCCAGGTGCAGGACTCTGTACTTCTTGCTGGACTTCATAGATTCACAGAATCATAGAATATCCTGAATTGGAAGGGACACACAAGGATCACTGAGTCCAGCTTCTGGCTCCACAGGGGTCTACCCAAAGATTCAGACCATATGACCAAGAGCATAGTCCAAATGCTTCTTAAACTCTGACAGGCCTGTGCCGTGACTACATCCCCGGGGGAGACTGTTCAGGTGTACTACCACCCTCTTGGTGAAGAGCCTTTTCCTGATATCCAGCCTGACCCTCCCCTGTTGCAGCTTAAGTCCATTCCCTTGGGTCCTATGGTTGGTCACCACAGAGAATAGATCAGCACTTACCCCTCTACTCACCCTCACAAGGAAGCTGCAAACCATGATGAGGTCTCCCCTCAGCCTCCTCTTTTCAAGGCTGAACAAGCCAAGTGACCTCAGCTGCTCCTTGTAAGTCTTCCCCTCTAGGCCCTTCACCATCTTCATAGCCCTTCGCTGGACAACCATCATCTGCTGGACTCTCCAACAGTTTCACATCCTTTTAGTACCGTACCGTGGTGCCCAGAACTGCACACAGTACTCGAGGTGAGGCTGCACCAGCACAGAGTAGAGTGGGACAATCACTTCCTTTGATCGACTTGCAATGCCGTGCTTGATGCAGCCCAGGATACGGTTGGCCCTCCTGTCTGCCAGGGCACACTGCTGGCTGCTGGCTCATATTCAGGTTGCTATCAACTAAAACCCCCAGATCCCTCTCTGTGGGGTTGCTCTCCAGCATCTTGCCCCACAGGCTGTATGTATAGCCAGGGTTGCCCCATCCCAGGTGCAGGTCCCGGCACTTGCTAAACTTCATGCGGTTGGTGATTGCCCAGCTCTCCAATCTGTCCAGGCAAGCCTCTCCATCCTGTTAAGGTCCCTCTGGATGACCCTTTGGTGAGTCAACCACTTCCCCCAGTTTCATGTCATCTATCAGTTTACTGAGGGTACCCTCTATCCCATCATCCAGGTTGACAATGAAGATATCAAACAAGACAGGACCAAGTTTTGACCCCTGGAGTACGTTGCTCATTACTGTCCTTCAACTAGACTTTGCATGACTGGTCACTACCCTCTGGGCCAGGCTGTTCTGTCAGTTTTTGATCCACCTCACTGTCTGCTTATCCAGTCTATAGTTCAACAGCTTCCCAATGAGGATCCTATAAGAGACAGTGTTGAAAGCCTTACTGAAGTCCAGGAAGACTGATCCCCCCACACAACCATGATGCTGATGATTTCATTACAAAAGGTTATCAGGTTGATCAGGCATCACTTCCCTTTGGTGAATCCATGCCGACTACTCCTGTTGTTTTTCTTGTCCTTCAGGTGCCTGGAAATGGTTTTCAGGTTTACCTGCTCCATCACTTTCCCAAGGATTGAGGTGAGGCTGACTGGCCTGTAGTTCCTTGGATTGTCCTCCTTGCTTTTGTTTAAGATAGGAGTACATTTGCTTTCCCGCAGTCTTGAGGCACTCCTCCCAGTTGCCACAGTTGAGCAAATACTATAGACCTCACAATAATTTCTTGATGCCCTCGATGTCCCTGGACAAATTTAATTCTAATAGGGCTTTAGCTTTCCAGAACCTGGTCCCTGGCTGCTCAGACAATTTCCCTGTATTCCTTCCAAGTTACCTATCTTTGCTTCCACCCTTTGTAATATTCCTTTTTTGTTTCTGAATTTGTTCAAGAGCTCCTTGTTCATCCATGTAACCTTCCTGGCATTTTTGCCTGATTTTCTCTTTGTTGGGATGAATCATTCTTGAGCTTGGAGGAGGTGATCCTTGAATAATAACCAGCTTTGTTGGGCCCTTTCCCTCCAGGGCTTTATCACACAGAACTCACAGAACTCTACCAAGAAGAGATCTGTCAGATCCCTACCAAGATCCCTGAAGAGGACAAAGTCTCCTCTCCCAAAGTCCAGGGCTGTGAGCTTGAATTGTGCCTTCCTCAGTCCTCTAAGAATCATGAATTGCACCATTTCATGGTTACTGTAGCCAAGGCTGCCCTTGAGCTTCACATTGTCTACCAGCACCTCCATGTTGGTGAGAATTAGGTCCAGCATAACACCTCTCCTCTTTGGCACCTCCAGCATTTGCAGAATGAAGTTGTCATCAACACAACCCAGGAACCTCCTGGACTGCTTATGCCTCGCTGTTCTGTCCCTTCAACAGATACCAGGGTGGTTGAAGTTCCCCATGAGGACCACAGCTTGTGAAAGTGAGGCTGTTTCTATTTGTTTGTAGAAAGCCTCATCTGATCAATCTTCCTGGGCAAGTGGCCTGTGGTGGACTCTCAGTAGAATGTCACCTAGCCCTGTCTTCTTTTTAATCCTGACCCATAAGCTCTTGGTCAGCTCCTCACCCACCCCAGGTAGAGCTCCATGTGTTCCAGCTGCTCATTGACATAGAGAGAAATCTTCCCCCATCTTCCCTTCCTGTCCCTCCTAAAAACCCTGTATCCTTCTATTCCAACGTTCCAGTCATGGGAGCCATCCCACCACACATAAAATAAAATTAAAGTGAGGATAAAAATAATGAAAGCAAAGAAAGCACGGAGTAGTTAAGGTTGCTGTTGCTTTTGCTATCTACTAATATATTTATAAGCTCAATTTAGAGCTCAAAATTTTAATATAGCCTAATGCATTCAGTTAATAACAAGTATGAATGTTATGGGGTTTCCTGTCTTTCTGGACTTATTAAAGTCGTGGAACTGATTTGAGCTCTTGCCTGTTGCAGTTACACACCATATCTATTTTATTTAACCTTTCCAGTCCATTGTCTGAAATTCATCATGCCTGCTTCAGGTTTTACTGAAATGCACATACCATGAATAGGGCAGTTATGCCTGACATGTAGGTGTTTTGTCATAGTGCATTCCACTCTAATATAAAGATTGATTTGAATGTGTCAATCTTTTTCATGTAGCTTGTCATATACTGGAATGCTGTGATGGCCTTGCCCAGGATGTCATCAGCACCATAGGGCAGGCATTTGAGCTTCGATTTAAACAATACTTAAGGTGCCCCTCTAAGATACCTACTTTCCACGATAGGTGAGTATGGTTGCAGAAGACTGATAAAGAATCTTATTTATTTTTACTTTATAAAATGTGCTATGGACAAATTTGCTGGAGATAAACAGGATTTAAATGCTTCAAAAAGAGATTTCTGCTGAATTAGCAAAGGAGAGCTTGCCTAATGAATCTGAAAGGAGAACAGTCTTTTTAAAAGAATGGACTAAATACGGATTTCACAGTGAAATTATTCAAAGGATCATGAGGTGTTGGATGGCCAAGAATGAATATTATTTGTCACATTCCCTCGTAGTTGTTACTGTGATAGCAGTTCTGTCAGTTTAGATGAAGTGAGTTAGAGTTGCTGGGCTTCGAATATGACCAATGATGCTTCACTATTTCTGGTATTAGCTGGGGTAAGGGTTTTAGGAATGTGAAGTGTCATAGACAGGCTCTGACTGCATTGTTCTCTAGAGTAATGATGTCAAATTTGTTGGCTTGCATGTGTTTAAAATGCTGTGGTATAGCCTTCTGTTTCCTTTAGTGATCTCTGTTTTTATTATGGATCAGTATATGCTCACTAACATTAGAATAAATCCTACTTCTTACATAAGGGTCAAATGAGCACATGGTCAATATTAAATGCTATTATTTCTATCTGGAAGCATTCTGTACTCACTTTGGAATGGTATAAATGACTGTTAAATGTAGACTGAAAGCACAGATCCTATCTCCTGACTTCATGAAGTTCTTCAAGATTTGTAGTTGTGATAGAACAGACATAATTAAAGCCAATGTTTTAGGACTTAGTAAGTCAATCAAGTAATAATATTACAAATGCTACTGTGATTTTGTTTGTGGATTATGTAATGGCCTTTAAAGCTAAGTAAAAATATCCTTTATTCAGACTAAAGAATTTCATCCATTGTCAAGGGAGCTTTAGAGAAAATTTATCTAATCAGGGTGTCTGCTGCATGATCCTGACCTCTGATGGTAGCTGAATTTTCAAAATAATATGCAATAGTGATCCTCTCACAGGCAGTCTTAACATGCTGAAAGTAAGTGCTTTGCAAGTGAGGCACAAAATCAAGCACTCACTTTCTTACAGGGTGCAGAGTTTTGATGAGTCATGGATGGAGGAAGAGAGTGAGGCAGCAGAACATCCCTATTACAACAACATCCCAAATAAAATGCCCCCTCCTGGTGGCTTCACTGATGCCAGACTCAAAGCAAGGATTCCCGCTGCTGCAGACACAGTTCAGGTCAGTGCAATTGCATCTCTGCCCTCTTGCTGATGGATCCAAAATTTATATACTATATATGTATATATAATATATATAATTTAAATATAAATATATATTTTAAGATGGATTAATTTGGAACATAAATGTGGGGCTAGTTTCATATTTAATGGTCATTGAAGATCTAGGAGACAACAAATTAGGCATGTTCAGGGCAAAAGGAGTTGAATTCTTCATGGTGTTAAAAAAAATAGGTTCAAAGAAGATAAACCCACTGAGGGTCACTACATTTTTAAGAAACAGAATCACAGAATCACAGAATTTCCAGGTTGGAAGAGACCTCAAGGTCATCGAGTCCAACCTCCAACCTAACGCTAACAGCCCACCACTAAACCATATCCCTAAGCTCTACATCTAAGCGTCTTTTGAAGACTTCCAGGGATGGTGACTCCACCACTTCCCTGGGCAGCCTGTTCCAGTGCCTCACAACCCTTTCAGTGAAGAAGTTCTTCCTAACATCTAACCTAAAACTCCCCTGGCTCAACTTAAACCCATTCCCCCTCGTCCTGTCACCAGGCACGTGGGAGAACAGGCCAACCCCCACCTCGTTACAGCCTCCCTTGAGGTACCTAAAAAGAGCGATAAGGTCACCCCTGAGCCTCCTCTTCTCCAGGCTGACTCACTAAGAGTGCACACAAACTAGAAACAATTTGATACAGAAGCTTTTAAAAAATCTAATACAGTCATTACTAACATTTAATTATGTTAATAACTCAGCAGCAACTGGTATTTAGCCAGGTTCCTAGGTAGGTCTTTCATCTCACACTGAACAAAAACCAGCTTGGATATTTCTACCAGCATTGCTGTCAGAGGTTTGACTCCTATCCACATAACCACCTGATAGGAGTTTTGAGTTCCAGTCCAACTCTGTTTAAATCTAAAGGGGCCTTGTCTGAAGAAAACATATTCCTGTCATTGTCTAAGTGAGTTCCCTGGTACCAATGTGAGTCTTTCAGCTCATGATTTGGAGGGTGTTTGGGGTGTCTACTGATCCCATGTATGGTTTTTGAGAAATGGTTTTCCCAGCCACATTTTTTCAGGGCTGCCTTTGTGGAGACAAACATACTGAAGGTGATGATGTATTATTTGGGATTGCAGGGGTTGGTAAAAGCAGGAAGGAGGGAAGTTTTCATGAAGGTCACCAGTAACGTCCTACTCCTACACAAATGCTTTTCTGAGATGTATATTCTGCCACAATAACGAATCGGAAATAAAGAGTGGGAGTACACAGAATACAACCAAGGAAATTGTCCAAGCCGCTCATAATACATCAGTGTTTTAATGGTAATTGCAATTTTCTTTTTACATGTGTCCATTCTAGTCTGCAGCAGGAGTGGGAAGAGAGCGAATCTATTACCAAAGTCGTCACTTAGGAGACAAATTCAATGAAGACTGGCATCATGAGCCTGTTAAGCAAGGTGAGTCTTACCAGTTTGGGTTATTATGTAGCAGGATGTCTTGGGTGGGCAAAGCACATAAATGTCTGATGCCTTGAAGACTTAAGTCGATGAGCTGCACTTTGTTGATGCCCTTTGTCATGAATTTTGGTGTTGATATCAGTGAAAAGTGTTTGGTAACTATTCCTGGATGAATTATTAAATGCACAATTTCATAAAAACTTATCTTTTTCAGAACACTTCATATACAGATTTGCCCTGAACATTCAGCTATCTAGCTTGTCTGAAAAAGTTCATGGTATTTAAAGATAGGTTTTTGGTCTTTTCATAAAATCTGACCCACTAGGATATGCACAGCGGATTTTTCAAAGGTAGGGCCCAAAGTCAGAAGCTCTTTAGGAATGTAGAACAATGCACAAGTCTGCATATAATCTGGGCTCTACACATAACAAATACTGCATGATTTTAATTTTGCTGTTGTCTATGAATTATAAGCAAACCACATCAAAACATCTGTATCAAATTTGATGCTCTCCACCTTTATGTGACGGCTTTGAGATATCTTGGGTGGACCATTATTTTTTTTCAAATGCCAGAATATGTTGTCTGTTGTTAATGTGCACTGATTTGGGAACTTTGTTCCATTTTATCCCCCAGTGAGTCTCCAGCTAATTTGAAACTCACAGTCTTGATTTAAAAAAAAAAAAAAAAAAACAAAAAAAACTTTTCTCCTGAATAATTGAAAATAAAATTCACTGAAACACTGTTATGACTCCTTTCATCAGCAGTTTTTTTTTTTTTTTTTTTTTTTTTTTTTTTTTTTTTTTTCCAATTAGGTCCACCAGTTACTGTCTTTCTGTTTTCCATTCCAGGAACTTTTAAACCTGTGGTGATGGGTTTTGATATGATCATCATAACACTATTATGTAAAAGACAAAAAAGAAAAAAAAAATCATCATCTCTTGAATTTTCCAGGATCTCTGGATATTTATAGTGTGCCGGAAGGGAGATCACAAGTAACTCCAACAGCAGAGATGCCAACTTATGTGAACACTCAGCATATAAATATGGAAGCTCTATTGGCACTCGAGGCAGATGCTGAAAGTACCTTCAGTGGAAACACAGATAATACCAAAGAGAGTAGCCCAGGAAAGGATCTGTTTGACATGAGTGAGTTCCCTTCCTTTTCACTGTGCCTTTCCAGCAAGAGACTTTATGCATTAATTCTGTATAAAAATAATTCTAAAATTCTCCAGATTAAATTTAATAACCCTGGTGAAGTCACAGTGAGCTTTAGAATTCATGGTGGTTTCATATCTAACTGAGATGAAAATAAGGGCAGCCAAAGATCTGAAGCTAGTTTGTATTAGATCTGTGTTAAGCTGAGCTGCAGTCTATGTTATCCATAGCACCATGGGTAACTATGCCAGAAGGAAAATGAGAACCCTGTCATCCATGAAAGTAAAGGAGTGATTGACTGGAGAACTAGCTCCTTTCCTGTCCTGTGAACTTGTTCCTAGGAAGTCAATGTATACTCCATTTGACTTTGTGCAACAAGGAAATTGAGAGATACCTTCCTCTGGATAGGCCTACAGCCCAACCTAGACATTTATTTTAACTTTCAAGTCAGTTTTCCTGGAATCAGTGTCAGAGCTATAGTCTTCAAATAAAGGTTTACGCATCAGTCATAATTTTGCTGCTGGTGCTACCCATATAGAATGTTTTCAGCCATGAGCAGATACTTAACAAAAAGTATGGGGAAAACAATTCAATGTATAGAAAACCTTCTGTGTTGTTCTATTCATCTTACTTCCATTCAATTGCTGACACGATTTATTCAATTTAGTTCATATTATTAAAAGGCAGTGAGAAAGAAGAAGTTGGTGCCTACATGTTATTCGTAAAATAACATACTTACATTTCTGTTATTTCAGTCTACATGAAACTGTCTTTCTGGCATCTTTTTGCTGAGATATGGCTCTATTTCCACAGCATAGAAATATTTTTGAACTGAAAGAAAGGGGGAGGCAAGAAAGTTAGAGAGTGCACCTATCTATCAATATAGATATAAAATGAGAAAAGTCTGCTGACTGAAATGATGGATGTTAACCTTAATTTCTAACAGCCATGCCCTTAAAACATGGACAAGCTTACCTCTATATTATACACATTCTTTTCCTATAAATAAGACAAGTTGATTCATCATCTTGCACCCGTATTAGGCTTTATTGACCACTGGATCATAAGGGAAAACTGTTACCAGAAAGTATGTCAACTAGCCCAAAGTCAGTGGCTTGTCAAGCTAAACATGTGAAGTAGTGCCGACTGCAACATAGTGAAGACATATATACAAGTTAGATTTAAGAATTATCTAAACCATGACAGCAAAGTATGTATTCTATCTCTCTGAGTTAAATTAACTTCTCAGAGACCCCACACTAGCATGGCTATGTACCCCTGGCTTCTGATACCCCTAGCACAGTATACTTCGAGCATGTGTTCTACTTCACAGTACTGCTCTCCAGATGTTCTTTAGTAAGTCCAGTGGACACAGAACAATGTCTTTTTAATGTGTGTTAGATGGCCAGATGAAAATCTAAAAGTGCAAATAGCATCTGGTAGGTCAGTAGAGCCTATAATGAAACACACACTGACCTATTTACTATTTCTGTAAGACTGTTGAGATATATAATGACACCTCTTTCCATTCCACTCTAGGGAAAGTAACACTGAGTTCAGGATTCAGCTGAAGTTTAAAAGATTACTTCCCAAGGGCTAATTTCAATTAGGTAAATCACAATAAAGGCTGAGTAATAACAGTGACTGATCCTTTCCAGACCTCACATGGGCTTGGAGACTCAGTAATGGATAATGAATATATAATAATGGATAATATATAATAACAGATAAATGAAAATGTTGCTTGAAGAGAGACCAGATATGGTTATAACAACCTTGGGTACCCCTATTACGCAATTTATTTTAAATGAATGTCTGACGTAACTGGTAAGACAAAAAGAGAGCTTTGCTCTGTACCAGAGCACATAAATAGAGCTGTTGACAATAGCCATTACTGAAATAAAATCAATACCTTTCAAAAGTTCCTGCCAACATTCACTCTTGATTTTTATCACTGTCTTTGTGTGCATAACACACATTTTTAACATATTACACTCCTCAGTCTTAATACATGACAGATCAGTAAGCTTGGTAGTATGTCTTTTTTTTTTTTTTTTTTCTTCTTTCTTAAAGATAAAGGAAAGTGACTATAACACAGAATAAATCCAGTTTAAAATGTCTGGAATATCACTTTTTTGCGACATTATTTAACTCTGAATTATCCTGCACTTGTTTCTATTTCTATAACCAGAACCATTTGAAGATGCCCTCAAGAACCAAACTCCTGAGCCTGTGTTGAATAAATCCACTTCCATTGAATGTACTAGTCCTCTTTTATCCAGAGCTCCTGACTGGACTACTACAGAAGAGCTAAGTACAGAGCCTTGGTATCAAGGAGAGATGAGCAGGAAAGAAGCAGAACAGCTGTTAAAGAAATGTGGAGATTTCCTCGTGAGAAAAAGTACCACAAATCCAGGTTCCTATGTGCTGACAGGCATGCAAAATGGACAAGCCAAGCATCTTCTTTTGGTGGATCCAGAAGGGACCGTAAGTGCTGATTATTGAGTAACACAGGCACAGGCGCTTTCTGACTTTCTGTATTTTCTCTGAATATGTTTAAACTTTTTTACAGCTTGGACACAACTGACCAGAATGACAGCTTCACATAAGGTGTCATCACATCCAGTTCTCTCCTGATGCCTAGTAGGAGGCATACTGCATGCATACATGCCCATTTCAGGAATAGCAGAAGACCTCCTGCATAACATCTGCAGGAGGCCTCAGCGTCCTGGTTCCCCACCAAGGTCAAGCTTTGGCCACCACATTATTGCCTTAGTCAAAAATATAGCTAAGGCCCTTTTTGGTCTTCCAGCTGAGAAGTTGCTGACAGCTGTGCAAGTCCCAGCATGTTTGTGCTGGGAATCTCCACATGATGTCTCTGTCAGTGAGGACAAAGACCAGGCCCCCAGGGTCATCATGTTTTCCCCCTCTTAAGGCCGGGAGACAACTGGAGTAAAACTGTGCCACACTGGGGCAAAACCACTTCATCTCTTTGCTGCACAGGCACTCCTTTACCTGATGAAGCTTCCCAGCAGCAGAACAGCAAATGCAAAGAAACTCCAGTTTCTGCAGCTGTCTGTCGTGCTTCTGGGGAAGCTGAGCCTCACCTGAGAGAGCACTGCCACACATTTTATTCTTATCTCCCGGTAGCTGACAGATAGCAACCCCTCTTCCTCTCTAAAGGACAGCTTTAAAAGCCGGAAAGTAAACGAGAAACCCCCCGAAAGGAGGTGGCTTTCGGGCATCTATTTTATCTGAGGAGCCTGCAGAAGGAAGACAGCAGCGTTACGCCCGTCCGGCAGCCTACAACACCGCAATGGCCACAGTTCTTGCCGGTCTACTTACTTACCTTCACCACACGAGGGCAGTCAATGAATGTTTTTAACACTTTTTCTGTGCCATTTGCCAGGTCTCGGGCTCGGCCAGGGCGCCAGGCCCTACGCATTTCGGGGAGCGGCCTCCTTCTTTAAAGTGTTGTCGGCTGCTTTGTGACCCTGCAGGAGAGTCTCGCAATTCCCCCAACAAAATAAATGCAGAAATAGCTGCTACAAGGTGCGGGCACGTCCCACCAGGAGCTCTGGAAGCCAAAAAGTAGATGTGCTATCTGCTGTTCCCCTCGCTGGCAGGGTGTACCCAGGCCTGGGATGGTTCCTGTGCCCCATCTCGGCAGGGCGCGCCGAGTGTTTCTGCTGCTTTGCAGCAGCTTCAACTGGTTCGGGAGGCACCACTCAGTGACGACAGCGTTTTCATATCTGTATTTAGGTTAGCTGAGCTGTCTGTGTGATTTGTGGGGTTCTGACACAGCTCCTCAGCAGCCTTGTTTGTGACTTGTCAGAGAGGAGAGTCGTTCATAAAACTCTGGCATGTGGCAAGCCTCAGCAGTGCTCCAGTGGCTCCTGCCTGGCCTCTGATTATTTGTAAAAACTGGTTTATACAGAGTGCTTGAAAGTCATTTCACACACAAATTATCAAGTAGCATGTTACAACTCCTCAAGGTGTGTTCCCAGAACAGTTAACTGTGCCACCGCTTCTGCTCTGATCCAGCTCAGAAAAGATCTCTTGTTTAGATAAGGGATGCGTAAAGGCTTTCTTCAGGGTTTAGGACTGAAGCTTGAACAGTGGTGATGGTGCATACTGCTGCGGGTAAGAAAGCTCTTGCTTGAGTTGAATGGGCTGAAAATGTGTTAGTTTGAATATAGATAATGAAAGTTCCTGATGTTTTAAAGATAACTTAGTTTTGAAAAATATAGCTTTGAATAATTACAGAAAGTGATGTTTAAAAGTAGTATGTTTGAGAAAGCTTAAGAGCCATCTGGTTTTCTTCAGCAACACTGCTAAATGCAGACTCACCAGATAGCATAATTGGCCATCGGTGTCGTTTGCTGCTTTCTTTTGCTGTGACACAGTGTCCCAAGTTCCCACAATTTTGCCAGAACTTTATTGTGAAGACTGAAATATTTCAAGCAGGGTGCCCACTGCAGCATAAATTGTTTTTTTGAAAGTTTTAACAAAAGTCATTATCTATTTTCTATTCTATGATTTTTTAGAAGCATTCAAGGAGAATAGATGACATGCTTCATTTTAGAGCAGTGTTCATACAATTTTGCTTGAGACATTGTAGAACTATCCCAGCACAAAAGCATTATCACAACTTTGCATGTGGAATCTGTATGCATTAAGTTATTTTAAACGTAAGACGGAAATGTTCTGGGAGATGAGGTTATATAATTGAAGATAATAAAGATTAAATTAATTAAAGATGTATTGTAATATGAATTAGGTCTTGGCCTACCCTAACTTTTGACTGTTTTACCTTGTAATATCAGTTTTCTCTTATTACAGCTGTAATAATTCATTTAGCAGGATTCCAGTGCATAGTACTGGTAAATGGGCTAGGAGAAAATGACATTCCCAACCCTAAAGCATTTCACTTTCAAAGGCCCAAGCACGTACCATGCAGCACTATGCAAACTCAAGCCAAACACAACTGGTGGGTGGTTCACTTTCAGGGGATGGGAATTTCCCAGTGGACACCAGAGAAGTTTTTCTGGCATCTCAAGAATAAGAGCTTTGCTGAGGAAACCACAAGGATGAGGAAATGCACAGAGGTTCTGGCATCCCTGGATGGATATCCCTTTTTAATAAAAAGGTGAACATAGCTAAAAGGAACCTGTAATTTCTTGAAAAAGAAAAGTTGGTCTAAAAATCCATCTTACAGTGAAACAAAATGTTGTGTGGAAACTTTTCAGGCAGGCCTATTTATCAAAAGTAATAATAACAGACTAGCTCATAGGTATCTTGCTGAGTATCCGTTTGGAGAGACTAAGGAGAGTCAGAGACAAATACACAGAGACTAAACAGCCAGATTGCCACTGCTTTTGATGGAAGAGGGATCTGTCTCAAAGATATAATTAATGGTGCCATTTTATTTTTAAAGAATTTTGGTGCAAAGTTATGAGAAAAAATATTTTGCTCCTTAACTTGTCTTCTTGCATCCTTTTTTTGAAGGTTCGTACAAAAGACCGTGTCTTTGACAGCATAAGTCATCTCATCAATCATCACCTTGAGAATAATTTGCCAATAGTTTCTTCTGGGAGTGAACTCTGCTTGCAGCAGCCTGCTGAGAGGAAACACTGACTCCAGATAACTCTTAGTTTTTGTAATTTGCAAGTTATAACTGGTGGAAATTACAGATCTGAAAACATGTACGTAAAAAAAAAAAAAAAAAAAAAAGAAAGAGAGAAAGAACACACACACACATGCACACACACAAAAACAACAATGGCAACAAAAAACACCCACCATATTCTCATAAATTTCACCAGTATATTTTCTTTAGGTTTAAAGAGCCCTATTTCACACAGTTTACTTGAAAATTCTCAATGCTTTATGTGGACTTGAAGTCACAACAGAAAGTTTTCTTAAAAAGTAATTTCAATAAAATTGTTCAAATCCTCAGTTGTGAATATTAATAGTGTATATATATATACACATAATATATAAATACAGTATATATTTATATTTTTCAAGTCAGCCTGTTGATGGTATAGAACTAATCTTCTGTGCCATATGTTTTTAACAGAAGAAAAATGCCAATTGTGATTGTTCAGATAAAAATAGAATACAGCCGTCTCAATTTCTTGAGAAAACAAATATCGGGCATCTTATTTATGATTTTATGTAAGAAGCACAATTATGGGGATTACAGTTGGAACATGTTGGTTAAGTACTATGTAAGGAAACTGAATTCAGCAACATGTATTCCAACTCAGAAATTTAGCATAAAAGGATTTTTTTTAAGTGTTATTCAGTGTCACAGATATCAAAAGCATTTTCTTTCTGATGTCAAGTCTGAATTCCTATATGATATTACTCAAAGCATTTGTATCTTGCTTTAACAATGATTTGGTGTGATCTCTCTGTGTAAAAGATGTATGCATTTGATTTTTCTAATGATAAACAACAATATTCTGCAACTTTAATTTGTTAATTTGAATGGTGAGGTTATTTATAAATAGTTCTCTGGTTGTGGTGAAGATCTAGGTGTCCTTGACTGTCAGTTTCCAGTGAGATGTTATATACTGATTAGGCAAGTTTCAGTAACTTGTAATTAGTAGGTTTAATGCAAGACATATGTGGCTGGTTAAAGACATATCTAAAAAATCTTTTAGTCTTAGGGATAGTGAAAATTATTATGACTCAGTGATTGGTTTTGCAAATGATGTCATTTGCATTTATCTAGTTATTAGGTGCCTCTTCCCAAAGTATAACTAGACTTTGACCTTCAGCAATTGATAGGTATTGCAAATATACAGCTTTTCTCTAAATATGAAGTTAAAACTATACTTATACACTAAAGATGCATTTCTGACAGATGTGTCCTCTTTTGGTACTGGGAATTGTTTTAATGAAGGTCTGTACTGTTCAAATGCAAGCACTGTATTAATTTGTTTTCCTGTTTTATGAGCCTTAGTTCTTATTTATGTAAAATTATCGAGATAAATTCATAGACACAGTTCCTTCAGCATTTAAAGGTTTTCTCTGGCAGAAGCATCTCAAATCATCACACTTGATTTACAGTGGCCAAAAGTTAGCAGGATAAGTCTAGGTTAAACATCTGCCTGTTCTCAAGTAGTCAGATTTGTTTTTAATATATATTTTTTAAGTTTAAATTTTTTTTAAATTAAGACCAAACTGATTGAAGGATTCACTTAAAATTCATTCAGATAGCATCACTAAAAGAAAAAAAAAAGTATGTATTTCTTATACCTCATATTTTGAAATATGGTCAAGTTGCAACTTAGAAAGACTTTTTTTTTTTTTTTTGGTTGTTCTCAAGAATTAAAATTACTAAGATACCTAAGACTAATCATGTGACCCATGAAATAAAAATACATTTGGTTATGTAATCAAAACATTCTGAAACCAAATGAAGACATTCAGTGAACCAAATGCTTCTGATTCATTTTGTTGCACATAGTTATTATCTGACGTTTCTAGGTCTGGATGTGATCTGAGAGCAAAGGAAAGAAAGTAAATGCTGCCTTGCAAATTAGCATGACGCTGAAAGTCTTAAAATATTTATTACTTAAAATCTTTTACCAGGCTGGAATTTGCAAGGAAAGTGAAGAGATCTTATACTCCAAAGCAGTGTCAATCAGACTGATTTTATTTGAGAATATCTGTTCTTATCATATTGCCTATTGAAGTATCTGAGTTGCCTCCTTTTTCATCATATGTAACACTTGTCATTCCAGTCTCCCACCTTTCTACAGGCATGTCCTGGAAAGTTTTTAGTATGATATTACTAACTGTAACAAAAGGCCTCTTTTGTATTTCAAATATGATTGTGTATCACTTTCGTAAGGGTCAGGTGCCTAACTTCTTCAGATGCCTTCAAAAATCCCACCTGCTGCCTATCTCTGTTTTGGATTCCTAAGTATCCTGCCAGTGCATGCTGGGAAAAATATGGCAAGATACAAGGGTATGAATGAAGGCACAAAACATACACTGAAATAAGCAGATACTTTTTAATTTTATTTTATTTTTAACCATTACCCTAGCTGCATCTTTAATACTTTAGCAGCCAAATAGCTGCATGATTTGGCAATTAAAGCTGATTGTAAGGAGACTTGAAAAAGCTTGCCAGAAATATTCAGTTCCCCAAACTACGTTTCACAAACTCTGCCTTCAAGAAAATGTGGCTGTTTTAAGCTTCTCTTCCAGCACATCCCATTTGCCAAGCTTATCCACTGATGATGCAAAAGTCACAGGTAGCTAGATCATATGTACTTTGGTCCTTGGTGGTGGTTTGGGCTTCAACATTTGGGCTGCAACAACACCCCACTGTCATAATGGCCTGGGAGATCCTGTCCAGCCAGACATGAAGGTCCAGAGCCTTTTCCAAGTTGCTGAAACCAAATGATCTTGAACCAACCAGGAGGGAAGAGCAAGCATGGACAAATTAATGCTCCTTTGGCAGATCCTGCCACTGCTTTTTGTAATTGTCAGTTGCATAGATTTAGCTTTCCACCATATGGCAATAGTATAAAAACTGTATAGCCATTTGATTAGCAGATCCAAAACTGTTGTCATTAGAGTGAAAGAAACATTTTACATTGAGCTCAGAAAGAGAGAACTGAAGCTGTTAGAAAGTCATTTCTCCTCATTTCTGTGAGGAGCCAACTTTGCTAGCAATTTAAGAGACATAAAGCTATGGGACCAATTTGAATGCTGTGTGACTGGCTGAAAACTGTACAGTTGACAGCATAATAATTTGAGTTTTTTGATGTTGCCTTTGGCTTTGAGTCCCCTCACCTTTAGATTTTCTTCTCTTTTATGCAGTCTCAAGGGCTATACACTTACTGGTTTCAAAAATATGGTGATCATTTGGTACCATGACTCCACGAACTGGGATTTAACAGAAAGAACAAATTTACTACACTCAATAAAAATCACTGAGATTATACAATATTCAGTTATCCTTTGATATTTTCCCAGGGAATAGCTGAGAAGTCAAAACTGAAACTATTACCAGTAAATCTGATATCAGTTTTGATTCCAGTTGTATTGCAACTATATGAACTATGGCTAATGAAAATTCATTAGATTCCTTTAAACAAGACTGTTAGAAGTGAAACAAATGCTTCTGATTGATTTTATTGAAGTTCTATATTAATTGTTAGTATAATAACAATTTCATAATGCTGAAGCTGGAGGTGATAGACTTGAGAGCTAATGTATAGTCATGTTTCCAAAGTTTCAGTTGTTTCAGATGCTTCACAAGCAATGAAACTCCAAAGGTAGAAAATGCAAGTTGAAAACAGAATTACCTTCTGGTTTCAACGGGCATTTGCACACTGTGAGGACTTCCAGGCTCCCTTCCTGACAAAAGAGAAGTATGTTCAAGTTGGCTATGCCTAGGTGCAGGAGGAGATCCATGGCCTCTCTGCCCAGGGCTTTGCACATGAGGTGAGGGTAGAAGGTTAAATTGAAGCTTCCCTTCACTTCAAATCCTACAGGATTCCCAATGGGAGCTGATGCTAGTGATATCAGATACCTCTCTGTTGTACTGTACTTGTTCAACAAAAAGCAAAGGACATAGGCCTGGGACTGGGATTTGATTGCAAAATGTGCATTGTCATGTAAAGAAAAAGTTTATTAATGGCTTGGTAAATGTCACCTACCAACAACAAATTTTTGATATCCTGGCATCCTTCTTCTCCTTCACAGAATAAACTGTTCCTTACTGTCTTTGTCTCCAGGTATCATGTTGTGCAGTAAGAGGAGGAGAATTTATAAAATTTATACCGCAGTGCAATTGTTGCTGATACATCAAGTCCCAGATACAGTATTCATAATAGAATTTATGCATATTTAGAAATTTGTAAGTAGTAAATGCTGCATTTGAAAACTGTATGAAATGGTAGATCCAAGAATTTTTGTAAACCATATTTGCATTAAGTCTGAGCTGATGTAATACATTAATTTCTCTTTTTGTCTTCCAGACATTTTCAAAATATGTCTGTATAAAATCTAAATTGTTTTATGGTAGTTACTGTCAAAAATATGTTGATTTGCACAGCCTTTTTTTTTTTTTTTTTTTTTTTCTGAAAAACTATGATTGCACTCTCCACAAACCTATACTGGCTCAAAGCTGTCAAGATATGGAAAAAAATCTTACTCAAAGCTCTGTGCTCAGTCACTTATTCTACCCACTCACTCAGTGTCTCACCTTGCTCACATCAGCATTGGGTGCAGCTGGAACATGTGCAGGCCTGTGGACATAAAACACATAAAACTTACCTGCAGTTAAACAGAGACTTGGAAAAGCCAAAAGGTGAAAAGCTGCCTTGGGAGTGAAAACCCCAGGGTTAGGAAGTGTGAGGCCTGGAAGCATGAGCCAATAGGCATATGAGCCACTAATGAGAATAGAAAGCTGCCGCCAAATTAAAAACATGCTAATTGGCTGATAGGGTTAAGCAGATCCTTGAGGAAGAAAATTGAAAAATACTTGTACAATGCCTAAGGTTCACCTCTTTTCGTCCATCTGCATCCTCCAACATAAGCATCATATATGGCTTCCACTGAGAACAGGCAGCACTTTCTTTTTTTTTCTTTTTTTTCTTTTCTTTTTTTTTTTAATCTCAGTAAGGGGGATAGAGCTACAGAACTACATATTTTTAGCAAAAGCATTGTATAAAGGAAATGCCAAGTAAAGGGTGTTTAAACCTTGTTTGACACCAGAACAAGCTCTGGAAATCAAAAGAAAAAGGAAACAAAAGCTAGGTGACTCATTCTGCTACCCCACTTTGAGGGAGCCAGGAAGGATGACTCAGCTAATGAAGGTAGCCTCAAATTTTGAGATTAAGATGCGCAATTACAGTTCATGTAGTTATCATGAAGGTCAAATAACATAAAAGATAAAGACAGCTTTCTCCAGCAGGCCTACTTTTTCTTCAGTAGGGCAAAACTACCAAAACCACCCAGGCAAACGTTCATTCAGAAAAGGTGAATTTTTTCATAAGTGAGGGATGTAAAGATTATAATTGGTAGAAGATATATATTTGTGTCCTTTGTGGCTGGACTGGTGTGATAACTGCTTCTAAGTAAAGTCCTGCAGAGTTAAATCTCAAAGGAAGCCAGGTTTCTTCTTTTGAGTTAAATGTTTTTCTTCGCATTGTGTGGACAGCAACAAAAAAAAAAAAAGAAAAACAAAAACAAAAAAGTGGATACTTTACTCTAAAAGGGAGTCTGACTGTACATTTGATATTTATTAATATTTATTACTTTTAGAAAATATTTTTAATTGAGATTTGCAGGAAAAATAATGTATGTGGAAATATTGTGATCATTTATATTCCCCCAAACTTTTTGTGAATCTCAAGTTTTTGCTTGTCTGCTGATTGTGATATTCTGGTTATAGAGGCAAATTTTGTCTCTGAGAAAGTCCTTGAGCAACAGAGTTTGGAATACGTGTCATGCAGCTGTTTTCTGATTATTCAGTTTGTATGTGATTAACCAAAGTAATAAAATAATGAGCACTGCTATCAACTCTAAATGTATCTAAAGTGGGCCTGAGTCTGTTCTCCTATGCCCAGGTTCCCTATTTATTTGTTTGTTTGTTTGTTTACTCTTTTTAACTGAAGGCACACCTGTTTTGTAGCAGAAAAAAATCTGCAGGGTTTACTTGGATATTGAATATTATTAAGCCAATGAACTACTCCCCTCAGTAGAAACAGAGACCAAAAATGACAGAGGATGAAATAACCTGTGAGGAGGTTGACCTTGGTTACACTGACTATGCAGCAGAGCAGCTCTATTTACTTTGACAGAGGCACCTTTGACTTCCATTTTTTCTATTCTACCAAATAACATTTTCTAGATACACATAATTAATTGTACAGGCCCACACATTTGGGGCAGATGATGTGCTCACTTGAAAAGGTAGCTTTCCTGCTTGGCACACTAAGTAGTTGATGGTAGCCAGATCCGTAGTCTTTCCATGGAGAGTGACTGTAAGGACAAGGCCCATGCAAGAGCAGCTATTTAGTATGCTGTGTAGCAGGGAAAGCCTTTTCTCTGCAGAAAGCTTGGCTGGGCTGACAGTACCCAAATCCCCTTCCTGCAACACCAGAGTGGCACCTTGTAAAAATCTTTCCCTCTTACCCATTTGGAGAAAAGCTGAGCCCGGGGATACCCCGGGAAGTTAGATCACTTTTGGAGAGAAGAAATGCAGCTCTGAAGGCTGCAGCGGTGCCAGCACGCCTCTTCATGGTGCCTGCAGCCCACTCAGGGCTGCAGCTAGCCTCATGCCTCAGTAGTGGCCTAGCAGAAACCCCGATCACTGCTGTCATGCTTGCCTCGTGAGTTTTGCCATGAGAAGGGACTGCCTTCAGGCCCTAAGTGGCCACTGGGTCCACAGCTCACAGCATGGTTAAGGGGCTGATCTATCTAATTAGATTGTTGGAAATGCTGGGTTAAATGGCATTAAGCCGGCTTGATGCCAGCAAAGCTGAGCTGGGCAGGGGCAAATCAGCTGCCCTCAGGCTCCTAGTTTTTTGGCACCAGGAGCTTTATGCCCAGGTGTTCTTTCCATTTCCTCACTAAAGCAGTTGGAGATAACAAATGCTTAAGGCAATGGTACACCCTAACTACAGACGCTTATTGTAAAATGTGCCTTTTCTACGGAACCACTGTATGCTGCGGCCAGCATGGTGAGCCCTCTGACTGGGCAAGCCCAGGGTCCAAATCTGCTCCAGAAGAGGCAGAGCCTTCCTCTAGCTTCAGGGGCAGCAGAGCCACAGCTGACACTGCTCTCAAAGATAGTGCTTTCAGGCATGACACCTAGAATTTAAATCTATGTTTTCTATGGAAGGCCAAACCCTTTTTATGCTCCTTGAAAAGATGACTGCTACATGACAACTTCAGTTCAAAGGTCTGAGATTTAAATATATGTTTTCTAAATGCTTATGGTACCTAATGAGTTGAAAATGCTCTGTACGACTGCCAGCAATAAAAGACTCTGGTGAAAGCTCCTTGTGAAAAACCTTTATTCTACTTAGGTGGTTGGATTTGCATTTCTTTTGTAATATGGAACCAAAATAAATATTCTAATTCATGAAATAATATGAATGAAATGTGACTCTGCTTTATGGTTTTTTGCTCCATGTAGAATCCATTTTGAAAGGGAGATCTGATTCAGATTTCTAGCATGCTCAAATCAGCCTAGGTAATAAAAAGCTTGGCTTCTGGACAGCATTTTAAGGAATTTTCTAAAATTTTAGGGGAAAATAAACTTATCCTCTATCTTCTTACATTTTCAAGGATAGGGAATCTTCCTGATTGGTTATGATCCAGAACTATGAAGCCCTCAATTTATCCTACTCTAAAATTTTTCTCTGAAACCTTCCCAAACCTGTGTTTTACCTAATACATCCAAGTGGAATGTAACCACTGGAAAAAAATCTCTTTAGATATATTATCAGTGCTTAATGACAACCTATGAGTATTAGGAATCTGCTTAAAGCAAAAAAACAACAACAACCAAACAACAACAACAACAACAAAACAACAACAAAAGAAGAATAAAACAACATCCAGATCAAAAAATAAGAGACAAATATCAAAGTGAAGTGATTTTTTTTTTTTTTTTTATTGACACACAATCACATGGCCTCAAACAGTTGTTTGCATTGCTTGTACCCTGCATCAACTCTAACAAATTGCTAAAGCTATCATCCAGATGTTAAAATTCACTTTTACAGGCACGTTCCTAGACTTTGGCCACTACAAATACTCATTTTTTACTTTTCACCTAAATACGGAGAATCACATAACATCACAACACGATGTGAGGGTTGGTGTGGGGTCAGCCACAATGTTTTCTCAAACAGTTGTCCTGCTAAAGCCTATCTCCTCTGCAAATAGCAAGGAATGCTGCCACGTGCCATCACCTCATGAGCTAACGTTTAGAAGCACACAAACATTTTAGCAGGCAGTTTTCAAAGACACAACTTCAAGGGAGACCTTCAAGATTGAAAATACAGACAAATAGCACTGTAACATCTAAAAATCTAAGCCACAACAATGCAATGTTGTCAGTTCTATTTCTAACAAAGCTACAGAGCTGCTGACCTAGCCTGTATCTGCAGTTCATGCTCCTGTTCATGCTTAGCTTAGTTTAGTTTGTTCTTTCTCTATATGCACTTCTTTTCAACATTTTTGGTAGAAGTAATTCATTTTCTACTCTCTTTCACAGTTACTTCATTCAATCTCATTTTATATTCTTCTTTGTTCTTACAGTTTTATAACAGCATAAAACATTTACAAGTAGACTGCTAGCTTGTAAGAAGATAACCACAATGCAAACTTCTACACTTTAAAGGCTTTTGCTACACGTATTACACCACTTACACACTGTACATACTTTGAAAGAGTCTTACTGTTTAAGTGATTAAGACAGGAGTGAAGCCAAGGATGAGCTCTTACAAGTTGTTAATTAAAAAGCCTCAACTTCTGATTATGCTTAAGGCAAAGTGTGGTCTGAGGCATTAAACAGGAATCTTCAAAGGAGCCCCAGAAAGTTAGATGTTTACATTGAGAACTAATCTGAGAATTTCCCTTCCAGTGAAAGGAAAACCTACACTGAAGCTTCCAGCTGTAAAGTACTAGTACTGATGGAAGTACCATCGGCCACTTCCATGGAGACTTGCATCCAGGTGTTTATGAAGTCTTAATTACTCTAGGTCTTAGGGAACCCCCCTGATGCTGAACAGCACCCTGTACTGAGGCTGGTAAGGCAGTGATAAACCATAAACCTTTTTCGTACAGGTTTCTGTGGAACAGCCCTTCGCAAGAATGATTCTAGGGCTCCAGAAAGGTTAAAAGATCATCCAAACTGAACAGATCATTCCATATCCAAGGCAGGGTATAAATGGAGATATGCCCTTCAGCATGACCCTGCTGTACCGCATCTTCCCTCTTGTATCTGCAAAAGTGCTCAGAGACGGTAAAAGCATAAAGTCCCATTGCCAGAAAAAAAGGATCTTGTCCTACTGGCTGGGCTTCTTCCCAGGAAGAAGCTATAACACAATCCCATGCTGTGGTAGTGCCTGGAGGGAAAACAAGGAACTCCACAAGGACCAGGTTGTGGTTCATTGCTTTCTGAAATGATACGTCTCTGCTTCAGAACTGAAGAATCTCAGCTTAGGTAGTGCATTCACAACGTACACAGGTTTACATAGGTTTGACATACATTTTTAAATACATTGAAAATAGTAAGTAAAAATATATGCATTGAAATAGTACATACCCTTGATATATGTATTGATGGGTCACATTTTAACTACTTTAAATAGAAAACATATATAACCTCATTTAATGGTTATTTACTACTGCTTTTTTAAAAGCTGTGAAATGTCACAGTGACAACTATCATGTTGTCTTTCACTAAACATGAAAAGTTTGACTAACAGTGGAAAAAACAAATGTACTGCATTGATATGGCATGTTAAAGTTCCTGTCAGTTTAAAGCTACTACTTCATGTATTTTAAAAATCCCCTTCAAAACACATCTATCTTTTTTTTTAATAATTTGTCACCTTACACTCTATACTAAAATACAATGTTTAAAATATTGTAAACTCTAACCAAACATTGACTTTTTAATATGGAATTGTACAAATATACAGCTATTTATATCACATACAAGTAAGGCCATTAACGTAACAGCAAGATACATATACAGAACTATAATCCCCAATATATGTAATGAGCTTTTCTCCCAGTTGGCAATAATCAGGCTCATTTTCTGATTATCAGCAGCGTTTAGTGAATGCTGAAGTTATGTTTATTAGATGAATATTTAGTGAATGTTAACAGGTTTTCTTGATGTCTTGCAGGATCAGGTGGTGCCAAATGCATCCTCATCCTGCAATGCCATCATGGTGCACAATGTCAATAGATGTACATGGACTCTGTACTGGCTGTTGGGTAGCACGGAAAGCTTTTCTGAATCAGGTGTGTTACTGAAAGAACACACAAAGCAAATGATTGTTGATAATTAAGTCCTCAAAGTTAAATAAGTGGTTAGTGTTTTCCCCTATGATTTAAGTGCATGAATATTTAAACTACACTTGTAGTTTAATTCTAAGCCACAGAAAGGTCCTTGACTTGAAGAGTCCATTACTTACAGAAGTTTCCATTGTGAAATGAAGATTCACGCTTCTCAATAACACATGAGGGAATATTCATCTGAGGGAAATCTTCCTTTGGCTTCTGGGTATTGCTGCTGCTGGATTTACTTCGACTGTGATCTGGCGTGGGCTGAATAGGCAAAGATCTGGCTACCCTGGATTTCACCAGGCAACCACAAACAAGGCGAAAGAAAGCCCGACGCATTTCCTTACTGGCCAAAGTATAGATGATGGGATTCATTGCAGAATTGATGACTGCCAGAGCAATAAACCAGTTGGCTTTGTACAAGACAGAGCACTCCTTGACTCTGCAGGCTACATCAATGAGGAACAGAATGAACAACGGAGACCAGCAGGCAATGAAGACACTTACAACGATCACAACAGTCCTAAGGAGTGCCATGGACCGCTCCGAGTTATTGTGGTTAGTGACATTTCGGCTGCTGGACTTTACCAGGATGTAGATGCGTGCATAAAGGATAACAATGGCCACGAGAATGGCTATGAAGATACTAATGCAGAATACAACATACTTCTTGGAGTAAAGAGGCAAAATGGTTGAACAGTCTGGTAAGTTGTTTATACAGTTCCAGCCGAGGATGGGTAAGGCACCCAAGGAAATTGAAATAAGCCAGCATGTTCCAATGAGAAGGAACACTCTATATTTCTTATTTGCATCATAAGGCCTCATCTTAATCATAGTCAAATGCCGCTCAATAGCTATTGCTAGTAAGCTGAAGGTCGAGGCTCCCAGTGCAACAAACATACTGCCTTCTCTAATGAACCAGATTGTTGAGGACAAGCTCAGAGTTTTCTTCCCAGACATAAGAATGTTTACTTTGTAAACAATCCCAGCTAAAAGATCACAGAGAGCTAGATTGCCAATGAAAAAGTACATGCGGTTGTGAAATTTATTGTTTTTCCATATGGCAATCAACACCATCAAGTTTTCCAGGACTATGAAACTACATAGGATCAGAAATGCAATAGTGGTCAGGTCTATTTTATCAGTTGCCTTTTCCCTTAGAATGAGCTTTCCTGTGTAATTATAATGCAGTACGATCAGAGAGTCCATCCCTTCACTTGCTTGAGAGCCAACAACATCAGCAGGGGGCACAGTAACTGCTGACATCGTTTATGAGCTGATGTGGGATGTTTCTTCTTCGGTATCACAGGAATTTAGTTCCAATAATTTTCCACAAGAGGGAGATCAAGCCACGTTCCTCCAAGTACTCCTCTGGGCATGCAGTGGGTACCCCCAGCTCCAGCGAGTCTCGCATGTTAATTTGGGAGAATGGTTCAGAAACCAGGCCCTGAAAATAAAAACAACAAATGCAACATAAGTTTCACTGTCACTGCATGTTACCCACAGTCAGTGTGGATGCTCAAGCCGTAACACAAACCCTGGAGCCAAGAGGGATGTTGGCCACAATGAAGTGCTGAGGTCTAGCATTGCTGTGCGTTTACCAAGGCGGTGGTGGGTAACTTACCCCTAGCTCTTACTGTGGAAGTATGATACCAGTGCAGAGAATTGCTCAAAAGTGTTTCCTCCTACAAAATTTCCATATGAAAAATATAGAGTAGTGTCAAAAAGAATTAGCAAAAGCTCCCAGCAAACACATGTTCACGGCAATTGGCTCACTCCTTCCCCAAAAGACCTAAGTGTATGTGGCACTACAAAAACACCACCCAACTTTCACTGCCTGAGCAGTAGCACAGCAAAGTCACTGCTTTCTCAGCTTGATCCTGTTCCCCAAGCAAATCTTCAGTATTAAAGAGCCTGAGAAAGACAATATCAAACCTTGACACAAATGTGCACACTGCCAGTGCCTAAGATAGCTTCCCCTTAATGATACAAAATTATTCTATTAACAGTTAAGGAGGTGCTCTGAAAGCCAGTCATCACAAAACCAATCCTATTTCCAATTCAAATTAGTTGGCTTTTTACTATCATTTGGAAAACAACAACAACAACAACAACAAAAACTAAATCATGTCTGTTTCTAAATATCATGTTTCATTCCAGTTCACTTTTCTTCTATTTTAAATATGTATAAAAGACATATATTTATATATTTTTTAAGTATTATACAATGAGTGATCATCCTTTTCAATTTACTTCTGTTTTTTCTTTAAATCATGGCTTAGATTAACTGCAGCATTTTCCCATGGTCTTTGCTATGCTGCTTTTTCACAGCAGATTGATTCTCCTAGCTGTCTTTTTTTTTTTTTTTTTCCATTGCCATGCATAAATATTGGAAGAGATCTGCACAGCTTTGTAAAAATATCAGGAGATGCCATAAGCACTTACTACTTTACCAGAAACATTACAGTTTAGGGACTGCATACTCCAATGAGAAACAGTGCTTTTGCCTCAAATGTATGCAGTGAGGTTGAACAGAGAGCCAATTTTTCAGTTTGGTAACCAATTCAGGATGAGGAGGAGAAGAGAACTGGTTCCACTGGAACCAAATCTGTAAAGGTTTCTTTTTTTTTTTTTTTTTTTTGGGATTTTTTTTTTTTTTTTTTAAAAAAGTTGTAATAGATGGGCAGGATGGTCACTTTCTTTTGCCCTCAAATGAAGTAGCTTAGTTTAGGGAAGAGAGTTCCTGACTCTTTATTTACACAAGGGTCATGAGCACTTCTTAAACATGTGAAAGAAGCTTTCAAAAGAAGGATATCAAAAGAAGAAAGTGAGATTTCAGCCTCTACTAGCACAACAGCTTTCAACCTGTGGCCTGTGCATACCTAGGAATCTCTTATTTTCTATTCTGTGTAGCAGAGCAAGCACACTGTCAGCAGGCTTGGGTTTAACACAGAAGTGTTTGTACTTCCACTGGAAAGCACGCAGGTTTCCGAAGATCACAAAAATATGTGAGCTGCTACTATTCCAGCACTCTGGCTGGGGCACTTGGAGTGTAGGAGATACCTCTTCAAGTGCCTTGTGAAAGAGGGGAGGAGCAAACCAGGTCCCAGATGAATGTAAAGGTATTTAAAGGATGACCCACACCATTTTTTCCCACCCTTCCTTTTCCTGGATTCTCTCAGTCAGAAGAGAATTTATCTGAAAAAAGCCTATGGTGAGATGACTTGGATTCATTAATACATTCAGGATGCTTTAAAATGATTTCTGAGAGCGTAATTTATTAGTATTATTTGCCCATTCTATTTTTTAGGTGCAAAATGCTTTGGCGATGAGACCCACAGGGAGAGATAGATACATCATCCAAGAAACACAGTTGTCACTTAGTGTCGCACGTCTTCTACTCTTTGAAGATGATAGCAACCCCTTCATTCATTTCCCAGGAGGAGAAATTGGCCCTCAAGTTGTTGACTCTTTTTCTGAAGCACAGTAACACTGAAGCTCTTCAACAGAAGAACTTCACCTCAGCTAAGGTTCAATCTAATTGTAATTCAGTTAAAATCTACACACTGCTGTCACAGAAATTATTACAGTCTTTCATTGTATTGGATTATAACAAGATGCCACTGTGTTCATATGAATTGCAAGTGCTTTCCACTGTACAATAAACAACTATATTTTATTAGAAAAGCATTTGTTAACAATAGCTTAACTAGCAATACTCATCAGACTGCCTGAGAGCATTGTATTCAGTATCATTGCAGCACCACATGCAACAAAATACATGCTGCTGTAAACCTCTTCCAAGTAGAGTTATCATACTTCTCTACCAAAGCAAAAGTACGTTTCTTTCTGTGAAGAAAATGATATGCAAGACATAGGACTATATCAGCCATATCTCTGTGGATGTAAGCTTTCATGACTCTACTAAAGGCTATAGCGCTAAACCAGTTTCCTGGCTGAGGGCATGGACAGTGTACTCAACCAGCAGAAATCACATCTTCCATTGTTCATAATTACTTCTTCCCTTAAAATTATTACAGCAAATTTAGTATCACAAAAGTAAATCTGCTTCTGACGGCCCAGCAGCAAGGCAACGGAGGCTGTAACAGTATTTGCCAGGACTCTTGGGGAATAAATCTAATTCACAAGCCACTTGAAAGTTAATATAAATAACAATGTACTAAATTATTTGCTTCTGGCAGCATCATTTCAAGGTAATATCTTTCAGCCATGCTACTTTTTAAAAAATGCTTTCATTCTTTTTCCTCCTCCTTTGTAGCCAGTAATTCAAAAAGAACATTAATTTTCTAGCAGTTAGCAAGAGTACAGTTGGTTGTATATTATAGTAACAAGATAGCAGCAGCAGCGGCCAGATCCAGGATATCTGAACCACTGCTTCATGACAGCTCTGCAAATTACTCCTCAAAAAGTCTTTGTTCCAGTCACACGCATGGAAGACTAGTTACTATTTGCAAAGTGTGGTCGTTAGCTTGAAATACTAAAAAGAGGAACTGAAGAACGTGGTGGGCATTGCCCTGGTTAGGTGCCTCAATATCCTGAGCTCTCAATACTGCCAGAAATTCATTTTATTCACTCTAAAGCAAACAGAGGGTTCCTATTGCTGCACCACCATGCACCACCAAATGCAAACCTGTCGGAAGGGCAGGGGCAACCTGGCTATGCTTTCATGTGGATGTGATGGCCAAATCAATGTTCACCAAACAGCTCAAATAAAGGAGGTGTTACGATACTGAGACCACAGTCTTGTGGAGGACAACTCAGCTGCCTTCCTCAGCTGCTTGGCTGACCTTTGTCCTCTCTGCTCCATGGATGGAGGGAGCAGTTGGGTGAGCCCATGATGTGCCCATCCTGGGAAATCTCCCTGTACACCGCTATTCTTTGTGCTTTCCATAGCTGTTTGTGTGGTCTACTGCAGAGCTCCAGGGTCCTAACAGGTCAAGCACCCTTCCAGGTTGGAGCTGGGTCTCCACCACGGCTCATGTCCTGGGGTCCAACAGGGTACTTACGGTTCCTGTGCCGCATGCACCATGGGAAGGGCAGTGCTGTGCGGACACCTTGCCCAGCCCCATGGAAGGGGCACCTCCACCACCCTCCCCAGCCTCAGCACAGGCAGGGATGCAGTGCTGTACCTCTCACAGCTCCCCATAGGTGCCAGGAGGCAATGGGGAGCTGGTGGCAATGTGGATGCCAAGCCTGTCAGCAGCTATTCCCTCAGCATTTCTGCCCTCAGTTCCCAGCAGGCACTCCAGTAAGAGTAACAACGCGGGGCTGAGGGCTTTTACCATCTCAGGAGTCACTGGGTACTTTAGAGCAGGAAAAATAATAAATTTTGTCTTCAAAACAGTGTGCCAAACTGCTCTTAATTTTCACGATAGTCAACAGAAGTGAGAACAAGACTTAACTCACGGCTTCCTACATTTGCCTTTGCAAGAACATACAAAGCAGTATGTTCGGTATTCCCACTGCAGCTCAGCTGGAGCCCGTATTTTCCTACCTCCCAGACATCCACAAAAAGCCTTGGCCAAAGGGGCTGGACCACCCCCCACCAACAACACCAGCACACACATTCCTGTTCTCCCTTCTCTTTCACACACAGCCATATGCTTTGGCCACAAATGACAATGTACAGAAAGGCAAAGGGAAAGACAAGAATGCGTACCCACTGCCAAACTTCTGTATATTTTATTTTTAAAGCCTTTCCAGATGAAAAGTAAATACGTGCAAATTGTCTGGTACACCCTGGCAGTGCTAAATTTTAGAAAAGAAAAGGCTTTTGAGAACCACAGCACATTACAATACACATTTCCACCACGAAATTATGTCGTGCTGGATGTAAACGGAGTTTAGACAACAAACATCTGCTGCAGAACAATGTCCTCGACAACTCAAATAAACTTTCAAAAAAAAAAATTTATTTTTTTTTAAGTGAACTTGCTGGCAGCCTTCGGCCTCGGAAAAGCCTTTAATGAGCGGTTATTTTTTCTTTTTTTTTCTTTTTTTTTCTTTTTCTTTTTTTTTTTTTTTTTTTTTTTTGCGTCCGTGTTTCAGACACCGGTTTGCGTTTCGCAGTTCCCGGCAGCACGCGTGCACTCACCCACCCGTCCTGTTCCCGCACGGCCGCGCGTGGGGTGAAGGCAGGCTTCCCTCGCCCCCCTCCCCAAACCCGGCGCCCCCGACCGCGCACCCCCGTCGGGAGGAACCCCTGCAACTCACCAGTTCCTTCCGAGCCGCAGCTCAGCCCCGCGGCCCCGCACCGCCTCCTGCGCTCGCCGTCGCCGCCTCCCAAACTTTTCCCGGCCCCCGGCGAGCCCGAGGCAGCGCCGCGGCGCCAGGTGGCCGCGCAGGAGGGCGCCGCCATCGCGACACGGCGACAGGGGGCGACCTGCTGGTGTGGGGGGCAACCGGGTACCTGCCCCGGCCCCGCTCCCTCCTCCGGCGCTCCGCGGACCCCGACCTCGTAGGCTGCGCGACGCCGGGGTTGGGCCGGCCCAGGCGGGGCTGGGTGCGATGGGACGGGACGGGGTGGTCCCGGAGCCGCTCCCGGAGCCGGCCCTGCCCCACCGAGGCACCCCCCGTCCGTCCTGCCCCCTCCTCACCTCCGAGCTCTCTCCGCCCTCTCTCACCTCCGTCCCGCCGGCCCCGGGCCCCGGCTCGATGCTCACAGCTCGCCGACGCCTCCTCCGTCCCCTTTACCCCTTGCAGGGCCGTGCCGGGCCGCGCTGGGCCGGCCGAGGGCACGTCTGGCCGGGACGCGGCCGGCGGTGAGAGCAACAGTAAAGGGCGAGGCGGCGGAGCCCGCGGGGAGCGCTTGTTGGGGCCGTATAAATGCCGGTGGGGGAGAGGGGGAGGAAATTCTGGGTAGTCCTTACTCAGTTCGAGCTATTAGCGTGCTAATGAGAGCGAAGTTTACCTTTCCTGCCTCTGCCCTCGAGTCTCATTGTGCCTAATAATCTGTGCGGTCCTCAGCCGGAGAGGGGTGACACCGGGTGAGTGAAGTGTTCAGAAATTCCAAGCGAAAATAGTGAGCTGCCACTTACAGGAGGTCCTCAGCGAGGTACATCTTGACAGAGACACCGAGCAGAAGCAACTCGAGGGTAGCGATAGGCACGCAGACTGCTTTCACGCTTCTCCAGGGAAGTTGAATCCGGGATCCTAGAGCCTTCTAATTCAGACAAACTTGCGAGATGCCCGTAGGTACAGCAAAACCTTCTGTCGGAGAGTGAAAACTTTCTGTCAGAAGCAGATAGAGTGAGCTGGCAAGCAGGAGTGTCACGGCAGCGCTGCTAAGTGCGGGCAGGCGTGTAGGGTTGCCTTGTCTCGCTGCAGTGTTTTTCTTGGGAGCCTCCTGTCTGGAGCTCAGCATCGTCATTCTGGGACTCATGCCACGGGCTCGGCTGTCAGGTCTCCAGTGCTGCTACTCCACGAGGAAGAAAAGACCTGGGAAAAAAAATAATAATAATTAAATAATAATAATAAAAAAGCAGAACTAGGATTTTAAAAGTGAGAAGCTTAAACAAAGCTGATGTAACAGAACACAAGGTGGTTTTCTGTCACCTCTTTTTATCTGACTGTAGATGACTAAAAAAAACACTTCTGGTTTAGGATCTTGATAGGAAATAAGGGTTACAGAGAACACAAGACTGGCAAAATTGCTCTGATGCTGCTGGCCCAGTATGTACGGCCCCACTTAGCTATGGGTAGTCCTATGTGGCGATGCGGAGTGGCACTGCCCTAATCTCCTGGTCTCCCCACAGCTCTGCGCTGTGGAAGAGCAGTGGACAACTTCTGCACTGTGTAAAAGTGCAAACTTTTTTTTTTCTTTTTTTTTTTTTTTTTTTTTTTTTCAGCAAAGGGGGTTCAAGGCCTGTGAATTGGGGCTCTCCCATTCCACAGAAAAGTGTTGTCCAACTATTTCCAACAAACCACCCCAGGAAGCTCTGTAGTCCTCATGGCAGCCACTTGCGACAATGCTTCCAAGGCCCACTTCTTTCAGCACAGATGTTTCAGCAAGCAGCCCCTGTCCTTGCTCTTCGGTCTACTATTATTCCTCCTCCTTTTCCCCGTTTCCTTATTTCTCCTTCAGTGCCTTTTTGCTGCTTTGAGAGAGGAGCCAGAGGAAATAGCCCTGCTGACCTGAGTAGAGCAGATAAGGTCTCAAGAATCCGCCACCAGAATGGTCTTTTGGGCAATGGTGCCAGGAGGTGCCACACTGTGCCCTGCTGCCTGCGGTGGATTTTCATTTGGCTTCCTCTGTGGGCATGCCACGAATGGTAATAGTGGTGAGTGGCTGGGCCCCACCACAGTACAAGGAAATTGGTCTTTGCTGCAGCAGAGTGTGTGCAGGAGAAGTGGTGTAGTGATGGTGCAGACCAGATGTTATCTCTGAGAACTCTTAAGGTCATGTTTGGTATCCAAGGCCCTTCTTCTGCCACAAAGCACCTCGAGCAATGCGGTCATGGCAGGGAGCAGGAGGATCTGACACCCCAGCTCCCCTCTCCTTCCTGTGATGGAACAGTGTCCATCTGCTCAGCAAGCAGCAGTTTCTTGCAGCCTCCTCTCAGCCCCTGTGCCTGCTACAGAGGCTGCTGGTGCCAATGGGAAGGAAGGCACAGGACAGGGGAGAGCAAGATAGAGAAGCCACCCAGGAGCAATGTCAGGTAGAAAATCCCTGTGCAGAGGCTGGCAGGGACTTCCTTGGGATGGTATCTCAGGCCAAAGCAGCCCAATGAGAGCCCTAGGGTAGCTCAACACAACCCCCCAGTTAACACCCAAACCCAGCCTGAAGGACATGCATACTGTGCTCAGTTTTCCAAGAAGCTCTCAACTGTGTTGAAGCACTCTTAAAAGAAATGACATCTTTGTGGGGTAAAATTATTAGTAATCAGGTAAGGAATAGAAAGCAATGACAAGGAACAATGATCAATTTTCATAGCAACGGGAGGTTAGCAGCTGAGCTGCCCAATGATGAGGAGTCTGTTCTGACCTGGAAATTCATGAGTAACTGGGCAAACAGGATGAATAATGGGATGCCAGCATTTGCTGATATTACTGGGGGCACTCAACAGCAAAACTAAAATTGTTAACAAGAAGCTGCCAGGACCTGAAGGTCCAGAGTGACCTACTGATAAAATAGTGTGTTCATTTTCAGGCTGCTAAGTGAAATATAGGAAAAAACAATTCTACTTGTACATGTGCAAATTTGCCTGAAGTGTTATCACGCATAAGAGAAGTAACTGTGGATAGTTATTTGGAAACATCATGCATTCATTAACTGTCAGTGGGAGCCTAAATGTTAGGAAAGATTAAGAAAGAAATGAAGATCAGACCTGAAACTGGATATGTGTTTCTGTGAGTTCTGCACACTGCCACAGGTACCTCTGGCTGCTTCATCTTGTCATGAATATAATAAATAGATTATTATTATTATTATTATTATTATTATTATTATTATTATTATTAAAAGCATCAGAATAGTTATAAAAGTTTTCTGTGTAAGGAAAATACAAGTTGACTGGGTCACACTGGTCTGAGAAAAGGAAAAAAAAAGTCAGTTTAAAACAAAAGGAAACACATTAAACACATTTCTGGAAAATATAATGTTGAATTATGGAACACATTGCTGTAGGTAAGAAAGGGAAGAAATGTTTAATTTAGTTTAAAGAGTAAAGGTGCATGGAGTAAATGACTCTTAAATATATGGCATGGTATGGTATGGTGCAAAGGCTGTCAGGCACAAGCAGGAGCAGTAGGCATGCTGCTTGCTTCCATCCTTGAAGCTGGCATAGGACAAATCCTGTCTGTTTTTTTGTTTTGTTTTGTTTTTTTCCTCCCTTTCTGTAAAAAGTCATGGTCTTGGCCAAGAGGATAAGCTGTGGTGCAGGTAACAACATAAATATTGCTCACTTCTGCAGATATGGAAATAAAAGAGAGTTTTTGTTTGGTTGTTTGGTGTGGCTCAGTAAAACCAATGGGCTTGGCAAATGACCTAGTCAAGTTGTTTGAGCAGTCTTGAGCCTGACAGCACATGGCAACAGCTGACGACTTTGTTTTTCTGTCATGTGTGTTAAATGGAGAATATGTGATTAAAAAGTTTTTGTCTTCCATATGCAACTTATGATTCAGTGAATTCAGTGAAAAGAGGACGTACTTTTAATACGAATGGGTTTTCAGTACAGTTTTTAATGGAGTGGTTAAGTGATTTCTATTTACATATATTTACAAAAATATAAATATGTGATATAGATATGTGATGTGTGAAGCTTAAGCTACCCTCAGATGATAGATACTGTGGTTTCTGTACAGACAAAACAGACCATGTGACATGAGCAATATTATCTTTCTCTTGTAATAGTTACAATTAAGTCCTTGAACAATGTCCTTTTTTATGTTAATCATTTAGGGCCTGTTAAAATTTGGGTAATTTCTGTTTATCGAGATCAAAAACTCATCCATACAATGTCTTAGTTATAATTTCCTCATACTGATGTTTGTTTAGTGCTTTATACACCTGTCATTGATTTAATTCATTGGTGTTCCTGTAAGAATGCTCCATCATTTGCTTTTTATTTGACTGGTTTGGTATGTAAACAAAACATTGGAAGGGCATTCTTAAAATTACAATTCAAAACAGTAGGATATTTATCTAATTTTTTATCTAGTTTGACAGACTGAATGCAGTATTGCTTAATTTAGAAGTGATAAAAAGAAAAAATAAATGTTTAGTTATTTTAAAAATTAATATAAAAATTAAAGAAAAAGAGAACATCTATTTGGATTGTTGTTGAACCATAATCTGCAGTGACCGAAATATATTTCGTTATTACATTAAAGAAGATATCCATCAATCACAGTTAAGTATAGGAAGAGAAGATTCTGGATACTTCCATAATTATGACTTCACATTCTTATGTCCTTGTATGTCATAACTATGTATTTGCTGAAATCTTCTGATTTTCTCTGTTTCCTTTAAAAATATATGCTCTCCTTTCTTTTGCTGCAGACACACCAACCCTATAAATTCAGCACAGGAATGGCTGAGGCCGAGGTCTTGCAAATCCTGTTAATCCAACATTTCTAACCCACTTTTATAAGCATTGTTTTAATCACAGTATTTTGTAATATGTTTAAAATTCATATATTTGAATTGGGGATATTTGGAAAATTATATTCTGATTCAAAGCACCTGAAAATATTAGCATTGCTTTAATACGCCATTTTGGAGTTTGTTTTAGAAATGGTCAATAACCACAGTAGCAAAGTGCATACACTTCTTACATTCACACCTGCTTTCTTCTCTTTCTCTTTCATCATTATTTGGGATGATGAAAATGGAAAGGATTTGACTTTTCACAAGCTGAATGCAAATTCATATGAAGGTTGCAGCTTTAGAAGCCCTTTTAATTCACCTTCTTTTGTATAAATGTAATGGAATTTTTGAGGGATACAGTCTTGCATGTATCAGGTATATATGCAATATATGCACATAGGGCATATTCTAGCTGTATGGTGTAAACTGCTGGGGTTAGATGCACAACAAAGCTGAACTCCGGCAGCTTCTTCAGTGACACTTTTCTGTAGAGATAATGAGACAGATGCTTAGAGCATGGTCAGATATTTATTGTTAATGTTACATTAAGACAGACTCAGCTCAGCATAAAGCACTGTACAGTTTGCACTTGTTAAAATAGTTAGCATGTCCAGCCACACATGATGTATAAAGTGAAGTGCCAAGAAAGGAGAACGGGAAATGAGTTCAGAGAAACACCAGGCAGATATTTGTGTTTCCCTGTCTGCATCCTGTGGCTTACTGCTGCAGACACGAAGACAGTGCACATACTTCTCTTTCTGAAGAGCCATTTCTCCTTGCTATTCTGCACGTTGTGCCTACCTTTTCCCATTAGCTGCAGCCCCCTCCCAATGCACTCAGCCTTGGGATACCATGGGGAGACCCCCGGGGTGACCTGGGCAGCCTGTGTGAGTGCCACCGCTGCAGCACCACCCATTGCCTGCAGCTCCTGCAGAGCTCCTAGTCCCCAGGCTTCCTCTGTGGCCCACGCTGCCTGCCCATGGACACTGCTGACCTCCCAAAGGGGTGGGCAAAGTATGCCTGAGGCATGGTGCCTGCTGCCAAATCCGCAGCTGTAGCACCATGCATGTCCCTGGAGGAGTGCTATGCCTCCCTAACAGTGCAAACGTGCCCTTTTGAACACAGTGCCCCATTTTGGCTGTCATTTTTGGTATGTGTGTGTAGTTACAGAGGGATGTACTTTCTTCTATGGAAACAATTAGAGGTGGCTGAAAGAACAGAAAAACTCAGCTCTCAGTAAAAGCAGCCATATGTAGGGATTATGTTGTTTGAAGAGAAAATGACTAAAACTGTAAGTGATCTGATTGAATTCCTTTCAAACTAGCCAAGGACAATTAAATGATTAAAAATTAAAATACTTTTGATTTCTTTTAATGGATTGTACAGCAAAGAACAAACATTTTAATTAGGAGGAAATGTAAGCAAGCAGAGGCTGAACAGATACTATCCAATTAGGATGGAAATACATAGATAGATAGTTTCTTTGTCAGGCAAGAGTCTTTGTACAAGTGGCAGTCACATTTGTAAAGGGAAACAGCACATCCACAGAATACAGAATTAACATCTTCACATTTTTTTAATAACTCCTGTACTTAGAACAGCAGAGTAGCAAAGTGCCATTCTGAACCAGGAGGAGATGTTTTTTGCTTATTATTTTTGTAAGAATGTTAGCCAGTGGAAAAGAAGCTCTTTTAAGACCTGATCCAAAGCAGCAAACTTGAATCTCTAGATTTTGGATTGAAATCTTCCAGTAATGCTAAGAAAGTGTCTCCTAAGATCCTGCTACTGGTGGTTAAAAACCTTCAGAGTAAATAGGGCAGTTTTAATTTCAGAGAAATCAGATTACCCCATGATTTGATGCATTTGAAGCAGAGTTCAAGAAAGTTTCCTTCCACTGAAGCAAAACAGAGCTAGTTCCCTGGTTGCAATCTGCCATCATGTGTCGTGGCAGGCTTCATTCACTGAAGCATTGCTGCTCTGACTCAGGGATGCTAAGGATGCAGCTGTTTAGATGAAGTGTGTTGAAGGCCTGGGGCAAGCAAAAAAATATGGAAGAAAATGAATATGATAACAGCTGTGTTCTTGGGACACCTTGCTGGAAATGGTCCTCTTTTGGGACAGCAATGAAGCACAAATAAGAATCTGAAGTTATCCCCTGAGTTAGTATGAATGAAATGAATGAATAATCTTCTTTTCTTGCATTGCTGAAAGAATGGGCTTTGTGTCAGTGATGCTTACTTTGCAGTATCTAAATGTCATGATAATGGGATCACAGACTTTACAGCCCTGATGAATTAAGCTGAGGGTATTCCTGCCCACAGTTCTCTTTTCTACTGTTGTCCTGGGAGTGTTTACCTCTTCTGTAATGCCAGTAATAGCTTAGTCTGCAAGTATAATGCTAATATATCTCAAATGTAAGGGGCTGCAAGGGCTGTTTAAGTAGGTTGCTGTTACTATCACACCTCTAATGTCTGAGAGTAAGAGTGGGGCTGCCCCACCAAGGGTTATCCCATGCAGCCATGCTCTCACCTATGGGTTTGAACAGAGCTGGTCACAGGGCCACAGCCAATATGGGGCCACAGCCACCTTGGCCACAGGCAGGGAACAGGAGATAGGTGTGAAGATGAGCCCCTGCAGCTTGGCAGAGCCAGGATGGGGTACCCAGCTTAAGCTGAAATGTGCCCCCCTGGCCCAGGCAGGAGTTATGGCAAGGGTCACAGCTTCCCAACCATGGGTGGATGAGCTATTAGGATGATGCACTTCACCCCCAGCTCCCCACAGGGCCTTGACATTGAGTCTGCCCTTGCTGAGCCTATGAGGAACTATGAAGAGAGTTCTGTGATACTCTGCTTAAAAACACATGGTTGTGTCCTATGTCAAGTTTATTTGGTTAATAAATGATCTTCCCTCCAATGTAACTCCCTCAGAGTACTTCCAAATTCTCTCAAAGTTTTTTTTCTGAAAAACACAATTCAAGCTGCATGTTGAGGCTCACAAGCACTAACTCATTCAGTGTGCAGGGACTGTACAACAGGTTATGCCCTGGCTCCCACCAGCTGGGGCAAAGTCCCTGCTGATGGGGCATGTCAGGAGCTAAAAAGAAAGTTTGTAGCAGGATGTGTGGGACTCAGTTCTGAAAACCTGGTACCTCTTCTCTTAATATTGCAAAAAGATAGGTACCTTGGCTAGCCCTAAACAATCCAGGAAACATGGGTCAGAAATAAAGAGGCAGCTAAGTTTCTCAGTGTCTGCAGGGCATTGCAGAATACCTGTAAGAATGGGAATCTTGGATTAAGGCGATCTATAAACCCCCTAATACCTGTTTGGGAAGATTAGGAACCTTCATCAAACAGCTTGCTGTTCCACAGTGGCCACATGAGGAGGCTATAGGTGGAAGAGCACTTAATACAGAGGCTATTATTTATATTACTAGTATGCCATGCTAATATTCAGCTAAATTCTGCACCTAGGCTTGCATCTAAACACAGAGTATGAGGTCAGCTGAGGCACTGAAACACTAGCTGTCTGTGTCATGAGTGATTTGTATGCCATGAATGAGTATAATGAAGTAAGAGAGAAGTGGAAGAGGGGAGGAGAAGAAATTACATTTTTAAAAAGATAATGGACCTGGTTTTCAAAGCCATTGAGAAATTGATTCCCACCAAGGCTAATAGAGGCTGAGAGTGCTCAGAAATGTCAAAAATCAGACATCTGTATTGACTTTATAATAACGACTCAACATTATGATTAAGAAACGTATAAAACAAGCACTGTTCAGAAAAGAACCCTTGACCTCTCGCAGCAACCCCTTAATGATCTCATGTCCTGCTCCCTTCGACATCTGTTTCCCTTTACACAGGAGAAAAATTCCTCCCATACCAACCACATAGCATTCCTAAGAACTGTTATTACTCTCTGAAACAAGAAGTTCCCCAGAAGCAATATGTGCCACTTCTGTGAATCAGACCTTGAGAGCCTCTTAGGATTTAATGGTGTATTTTCTGATGTTTTATGAAACATGAAGGTTGAAATGTCCCAGTAAGGGTCCTTGTAAATAATGCCCAGCACACAATACAACATAGCCTGCAGGCCAAAATGACAATCACTTTTAGTAGTCCCATGTAAGTCGGATGGTGTCACTGGATGGAGTGGGACTGCTGGTGGAAGAAGACCTTTAGGTGACTGAGGTTGTCCAACATATTTCCACATATCCAAATGATGCCATGTCTGTATATAAAGTAATGTTAAACTGCTTTAAAAATTCAAACATGGTCATTGGTATTCCTCTTGGGTCTTTCTATGTGGTATAAGGCTGTGCTGTATGGTAGCACCCACAATACAGCTTGGACAGTTACCAGAAACATCTCTTTTGCTCTGGCATAGGGCACTCCTAGGTGACTAGTTCTGCTAAAAATGCATATTGTTAGGGATACCCTGTCACCTCTTCTGTCCTGTCTGCCACATTTCTAGGGGTGGTGAAGAAAACACTGTCTTTGCTGCATTCTATGTACTTATGTGCTTTTGGTTTTTGTTTGTTTTTACATTAAGCCATTTTCTGGGGTTTCTATATCATAGATTCTTACAGTCATAGAATATCCTGAGTTGGAAGGAAACCATGAAGATCACTGAGTCCAACTCATATGTCCACAGAGGATCACCCAAAAATCAAACCTGATGTCTGAGAACACTGTCCAAATTTTTCTTGAACTCCAGCAGCTCGGTGCCGTGACCACTTCCTTGGGGATCCTGTCCCAGTGCCTGACCCCCCCCCCCCCCCCCTTAGTGCAGAACCTTTCCCTAACCCCCAGCCTGACACCCCCCTGTCCCAGCTCCATGCCATTCCCTCAGGTCCTGTCGCTGTCCCCAGGGAGCAGAGCTCAGCGCCTGCCCCTCTGCCCCCCTCGTGTGGGAGCTGCAGGCTGCCATGAGGCCTCCCCTCAGCCTGCTCTGCTCTGGGCTGAGAAAACCAAGGGACCTCAGCCGCTCCTCATACATTTTGCCCTCTAGACTCCACACCATCTTTGTAGCTCTCCTTCAGACACTCTCTAGTAGTTTTATTTCCTTCTTATATTGTGGTACCCAAAGCTGCACATGGTACTTGAGGTGAGGCTGCACCAATGCAGAGCAGTGGGACAATCCTTTCACATGAGCAGTTAGCAATGCCATGCTTGATGCACCCCAGGATATGGTTGGCCATTTTAGTTGCCGTAGCACACTATTGACTCATACTCAACTTGTTGTTCACCCAAAATTCCCAGATTCCTTTCCATGGGGCTGATTTCCAGCCCCTTGAACCCCAGTTTTTATACATACCCTATCCCAGGTGCAGAATCCAGCATGTGCCCTTGTTAAGTTTCATGCAGTTGGTGATTGTCCAGCTCTCTAATTTGTCAAAATCTCTCTGCAAGGCTTCTCAATTCTTGAGGGAATCACCATCTCCTTCTAATTTAGTACCATTTGCAAACTTACTTAGTATGTATTTGAGTCTGCATCATCAGTTGACCTACAATAGTAATCACCACATGCCATAAAATTTTCCATGTCCTTTTGCCAGGATGACCTTAATAAATTTGTTGGCTACACTCTGTTCACAGAGGACTTTTTTTTTTTTTTTTTTTTTTCCATATATCACTTACCACTTAATGCAAACAGGGAGAAATATTGGGCTTTTTTCAAAGTCAACAGAAAGATCCTCATTGATATTAATGATCCTTTTATGACTCCTACTTTCATCTTTTCATCTTCTTTTCATCTGCAGCTTTCCCTTGCTCTTTTTCATTTAGTCTTTAGCTTTCCATATTCCTTTTTCTCTGAAAACCAAATTCTCAAGTGTTTTTTTTTTTTTTTTATAGTTTTGTTTGTTTGTTTGTTTGTTGTTGTTTGTTTGTTTGTTTTTATTAACAATTTCTATTTTCCTATATATTCCTATAACCCTACTTTCCTCTTTTATGCATGAACTCTCTTACATAGATCTTCTTTTGCTGGTATTCAAAGTCTCATTGCATTCACCTTCTGCCTACTCCTTTCATTTCTCTTAGCTGTTCATTACTATGCTAAAAGTCTTTTAAGTATCACTGGGACAACAATATTTAAAGCATTCGTGTTACCGAAAGTTAACGTCTTGTCAGTTTTACTACCACAGTTTACAAGCTCCCAGTTATCTGCTGAAGTGGGAACAAATTGGCTAAGCCTGGTAGTAACTCTCACAGTTTGTCTCCTGGGTCTCTGGCACCACTGAAGGCAAATGAATGCAGAACTAGGTGTAGCTCTTGGATCACATGATGCATGAAACAGGGTATGCATATTGTCTGAGGAGAATTATTACTCATAATCATTTCCCCCACCCCCAGAGGAAAGTAGGAATGTATGTCTCCAAAGCACGTTATTTTCTGGGATACTTTTGGAATAGTGTTATTTATGCCCCACCCATTGGTGAGCCTGGGAATAAAAGGCATAATCAAGGCCTTATTTAACTTAAATACAGAGCTCTGTGGTTCTGGAACAGCAAATCTTTCATTTGCATCTTTGCCAATAACCATGAAGAGTACGTGCACACAGAATCCTTACAAGTGCCATCCTTCCAGTCTTCACTATGTAACAGTGCATGCACTGGGGAGGGCTGTGAAAAGGGAAGGTAAATAACCTCACTGTCATCAGGAACATCACTGCTATTACAGTGCATGTTTCGATAATACATTGGTGTAAAAAACACAAGTATATGTCTCAGAGTCCATGAATATCTGCTCCACACAAGCTCAGATCTGCACTGAGTTTAGATACTCCCTTCACCCTCTTTCCTATGTTAGCATAGGAAAGAGGATCAGCACCAAGGCAAAGGACCCATTTCTGTGGGAATCTGTCACATTGCCTCAGACTCAAACAGCAGAAAGCCTCAAGATTCTGGGTTTGCTGTCAGGGAAGTTCATACAGCAGAATCAATAGCTAAGCATAAAATTCAGTTTTAAATCCATCAAATTTCTCTGCATTTTATTATATTCAATTTTCCCTGGAGTTTTATAAAGGCTTGTGAACCTTGCTGGTGCTGGTGTTTCCTCTGAAGGCAAGTCTTCTAAAGAAAATTTCCTAAGTTATATATGGGAGATCATTTTACGTGATGTGAGAAAAATGTAACAAGATGTTTACAACTCATTCTGAGTGCTTTTTGATGCCTGCAGTATTTACTTTTTGAGAAGTCCAGATGTACTTCTACAAACATCTGTCACTGTTCTATGTCATTGAGAAAATTATTATTATTATTATTTACTATTATATCACTAATTTTAGTATATCAGTTCTTCATATTTTAGCAGTCATTTTCATTGGCTAATGGCTAATGGACAAGATGCCATTATCAAAATATGGAGTACTATATGTTATATTATTGTTATGTTATATTACTTCCAAAATTGGTGGGACCTGGACCAGTGCAAGGTAGTGGTCAAAGACCAGTGTGCCTATGTGTGTACGATACTACATGAAGATGACATTGAGGATGTACGTATATCCAAATGCTGTACTAATAACAGCATATCAGGAGATATAAGTCATGATAGTCCAACAGCAACATACTCTTTCAGGCTGCAAAGGCACAGACTACCTGCATAAGATATAAAGAGAAAAAGCAATAACATCAGTGTTGTGGTTTAACCCGTCCAGCAGCTAAACACCACACAGCTGTTTGCTCACCCTCCCCCCTCTCTGTCTGGAATGGGGGAGAGAAACGGGAAAGTGAAGCCTGTGAGTTGAGATAAAGACTGTTTATTAAGATAGGAATAATAATAATAATAGTAATAATAATAATAATAATAATAATAATAATAATAGTGTGTATGAAACAAGTGATGCACAATGCAATTGCTCACCACCCGCTGACCAATGCCCAGCCTATCCCCAAAGAGCCGACCCCCCCACCCCGGCTAGCCACCCCTATATATTGTTCAGCACACCATCAGATGGTATGGAATACCCCTTTGGCCAGTTTGGGTCAGCTGTCCTGGGTCTGTCCCCTCCCAGCTCTTGCTGCACCCCCAGCCTGCCCACTGGCAGGACAGTGCGAGAAGCTGAAAAGTCCTTGGCTTAGTGTAAGCACTGCTCTGCAGCAATTAAAACATCAGCATGTTATCAGCACTCTTCTCATCCTAATCCAAACCCTACCAGCTACTAGGAGGAAAAATAACTCTGTCCTAACTGAAACCAGGACAATCAGTCAAGTATTTTACACTGTATTCCATTCTCTGTTAAAGCACCTCTCCACTATTAATAGCAATGGAAATTGTATGTGCATATGTGCTCTAACACTGGATGTAGTGGACAGTGGCTATATGGCTAACTCTTGCTTTCAGATATTGGTGTGTTTATTCCAGTAGTTCTTTCTCTGTAAATGATGGTTTATAGCCATTCTTCTTATAGGTCATTGCCTTGTGCTGCTTCTAGACACAGTTTTCCTTGTCCTGGAAGACAAAGAAATAGCACATGGTAATGGCTGTGGTAGAAAACCCTTTTTACAATATTCCTTTTTATTTGCAGACTTTGGAAATTTGGTTAAGAAATGAGTTCTGTCAATTTTACACATTTAAATCTAAGTTTTCACTTAATTTCCTTATTCAGTTTCTAGAAACAGAAAGTGAAGTGCTCTTCTCAAACATTAATTTGATTACAGTCCAGAAATGATAGGTCCTGCATTCCTTCTCTGAAGTGATTGACAACTGATCAGACCTTCACCCAAGATGTGTCAAACTGAGACATTTTCCTGGTTACTGGGGTCCACACTCCCTGGCTTCAATATCTATTTTTTCAAGTCTACTTATGCATATAAAAATGAAATCTTGTCAGTGAGCCCCGTATATCCTGTGAAACTCTTCAATCTTTCGAAGGGCAGGGAAAGATGTAGGAAAGACTGAAACAAAGGTGTGATGCTCTTTGAGACATCTTCCTTCAACATAATAGAAAATTTCCAAGGACTCCAGGCAAGAATAGATTCAATTAAAAGAGTATGTCATAAAACAAACAAACAAACAAACAAACAAAACAACACTGTAATATGTGCATGCAACAGCTTATAGTTGAGTTTTACAAACAAAATCTATATAATTTCAACTACCGTTTGGTGATTTCAAAATGTGCTTTGCAGCCATATTTTCACAGGTGTTAATTTTGTAATCGCAGTAAAATACCTGCACTGTTGAATTTCTCTGTGTATCTTATCTCTTTTGCATTCTTCTCTTAGCTTCTATTTCCTGTGTTTATTCAACAGGTTGCGTTCAGAAGAGTCCAAGAGCACCAAGCCTTTTATCACTAAAATGTAGTTTGTGTGCCATTTAAGAGCAGTTTCTTAAGATCTCCATAAGCAGAAGCTTTTTGTGTGAACATTTTTATTTATTTATTTATTTATTTAATGTTCTAGACAGAGTTTCAGTTGGATATCTGCATAAATGTGTTGACTTGGAAGTTTTTACATTATTCTTTCCAGGCATTTAATCGGAAAAAAGGAAAAAGTATACCACTTATTTTGGAGTTCAGTCTGTTGGACCTTGTACTTCTTGCTCTCAGAAGAGGTTCAGCAAATTCCTGTAATCCTCAAGAGGTGCCCATGTGAGAATAAAGTGGACCGTAATACCAGATAACAGAACCACATGAGGTGAGACAGCTACAAGCTATGAACAGCCTCTTGATCCGGGGGGATTTCTGTGATCCATATTTATTGTCATGCACAAATATTTGGTCATGTTGACAGGCATTGGTTTTTTACATGCTTGTTTTATAAGCTTTCTGTTGAACTGTTCTGTTCTGTTCTTCTATCTGTTAAAGGCCTCTAATATATGACCAGCTTAAAATAGTGTGGCTTAAAATTTGATATGAATTCTTCGTGTTACAAGAGTAGAAAATCAGGCACGACTCCATAGCACAGAAGAAGAAATGACACAGAGTCTTGAAAGCTGTTGTTTAATATGTCATGGTTCCAGGTATATCCATGTGGCTGCTGGTTAGAGATAACAGAGATAAGAAACTTTCCCCATGGATACAGTGATATGGGTCATGTGAGGCTGCAAAGATGAAACATCTTACTATAATTCTCATATAAATATCTGTTCCTTCTCTCCCTGTTTCTCATGAGAGCTAGAGAAAAGCACCTCACTAATTTAATTTCATCGGATAATGTAATCTCCAAAGCGTCTTCTTGTAGCATTGAAGAGGTTCCCATTCAGAAAATGAGGACCAGAGTATCTGTGCATATTAGATCTATTTCAGAGAAGAAGTGTGCTGGCCCACTCAGCTGCGCATTTATAGATCTCTCATAAATAATCACAGGATGCAAGGTGAAGCATGTCTTGACAGATAGATAACGCAAGAGTGACATAATAACCGAAGTACTGTATACATACAGGGTGTGGATGACTGGTAAAAGTGGCCATTTTAATGTATGAATAGCGGTACAGTTGCAGGAGGGAGTCATATTTGTGAGTGCATGCAAGGCAACAGAGTAGAGTATCCATGAGCATATTGCCTCTCTTAAAGACACAGCCAGAATGATTTATTGGAAGGGAAGTTCTTTTAAAGTTTATTTTATTTTATTTTATTTTACTTTAATTTGTGTGTTTGTGTGTGTGTGTTTATTTTGGTTTGGTTTGGTTTGGTTTGGTTTGGTTTGGTTTGGTTTGGTTAGTTTTTTCCCCAACTTTTCTATAGGATGCACTCTTGTGTTCTGCTTTTCCTTGAGTTTTACGAAAACTGTAGTGCTCATCTTTTCCACTGTCTGTGGAGTATCTTCATCATAGCCATTCATGAATCCATCATTAAGAACGCAAAAAAAGTTTTGCCTTCAGGAGCCATCAGGACCAGTGTGCTATGAGTGACATGGAATAGGAGCTGGAAAGCAAAGGGAAATTTCTCCCAGGTGTGCAGCATTCACTCCATTCCTGGAGTGGCTGCATTTTCTGAAGAAATGTGTCTGTTCATGGCTGAAAACAAATGGCATCTGAGGCAGGATGAAGCCATAGACCTGGCATAGTGAACAGGAATGGATTGATTGCTGAATGTCAAAGGCCACTTTATTAGTCACATGCAGAGCTCTTGCTTCACAGGAGCCCTTTTTTTGATGTGAATGAAATTGTCTGGAAATTAACTCTCTGTTGTTATAATTAATTAGTCATTAACTGATTTGGTGTGAGTAGTAAACACAGTGGGGCTGTGGAGCTAGATGTATGCATAATGTTTTCCTGTGTAATAGGTCTAGCCTTTCACCAGAGAGTCTGAAGGTTTTTACAGAGGGAATTAACTGAGCAAAGAATTAATTGCTGAGAATCCTCTGTTTATGTACAGGGAAGTTTATTTCCCCTCCCAGTTTTAAATTCTGTTTGATTACTGTGGAAGATGTCTTAATGTTTATGTAGAGCATCCTAAAAGGTCTATGATACCATGAACTTCAAAACATCTCATTTGATTTTTGTGGTCACAAGAGGAAGATTTGGGCTCAGAATCACCAATGACATTGAGATTGTTCCATTATTTCTCAGCCAGAAGACTTATATTTTATTTCTGCAGCTTATGAGTCTCTCTGCTGGTTACTTGGGTGGGAGAAAGGAGCTGGTATTGCCCTTCTAAGTAGCTGCAGAAGGAAATATACTTTTGGAAGATGAACCGATGTTGGTACTGGGGTTCTGTCCTGTTGAGAAATATTGCCTTCTATGAGTGCTGTTTGCTATTGTTTTTGAAAAACAAGCTTGTGACAGGTGAGGTGAGATGGGCATGGTAGCAACCTTCACTGTTACTTAAAATTGGGTATATCTGGACTTGAAAAGAAGAGACCAACTTCAAACAACTTCTGACATCACTGCCATTTCAAGGAATGAGGGAGGTAACATCTGAAAAAGAGTGATTTGAGAAGGTAAGCCAACATGACAGCCTTGCAGGGTGGTGCCCTACCTGTGCCAGAGCTGTGTGCCTGGCTTGAGAAGGCTGGCTAAAGTTGGGCAGCTCTTTTGTTGTCATTGCATGGCACAGTCCCATGTGAGCAGCCCACAGTGAAAGGCATGTGCGCCCAAACCCAATGCTGTTTTGGAGTGCAAGGGTCTTGGCCAGCAGGTGACTGGAGAGGAGGCTGAGAGGGGTGGTGGGTGGAAAGCAGGTGGGGTCAACCAACAAGATCCAAGAAAGATGAAGCCAATATCACTGTGGCAGACATCTACATGGTTTTACCACATACCTCTGCATAAATCCAATTCTGAAGAGGCTGGAGAACATACATTAAAACACCATCTGGCTTGGAGTAAAAAAAGCCAGATGTATCAATTATGTATCAATACATCTTTATGCAGAACACCTCAGATTGACCAGGCAACAAAGAGTAGTAAATAAGCTCTAACTCTAGAGTTTGTTTAAATAATTGCATGATTACAATGAGTCAGTGGTACTTCCTGTTTATTTGTTAACCTGAAGGCAAAATTAGCTGAGGATATTTTACAGACTGATGTTTTACCCACTTTTACAAAAGTATTTTGTAAATTGTGTCAAATTTGTAAGTTGTGTTGAATTGTGTTTGAAAGGTTCTGAGGTGTTTCTATTTGTGGAATATATTAATTTTCTTTCTGTGGTTTCCTACGCTACTACTAGATCCTTATTGTATCTAAAATAAAAGTACTGACAGTTCCACTGTGCCTTTTTACTTTTATTTAAAAGAAATGACCAATGTATTTGAATGCAATGTGGTTGTATGACAGAAGTTATCATTACAAAAGGACAAAATAAATTGCTTTACTTTAGCTTTAGTCGCACAGCATTTGAACAAAAAACGTCAAGCCAGTACAGCCAAGAGTAAACATCTGAAAACTCTTTCATGATTGTAAGAAGTGCTGCAAAAATAGCCAGCATGAGGTGCAGAACCTGAGCTGGCTGAGTACAGCACTGCACCACACAGGCAGGGCTACACACTGAGCTAGAGGATTTTTGCTCCTTGGACCCACTGCATCCCACCAGGACTGCAGAGGACCCCCGTAAGGATGGCTCAGAGATAGCTTTGAGTGCCCAGGTATTTGGGGCTGGGTGAGGCAGCAGCCGCAGAGCTGGGCTCCCTTCTGGTCTGCCCTGGATCAGGTGCTCAGCCATGCTAGCAGCTCCGAGCATGACCAGGCTGGCCCTCCGACATCCTGAGGGGTGCCTGTGGCACCTTCAGACAGCCTTCAACAGCATCGAATTTGACAGGACAACCCTATGTAAAGGGTGTGGTAGCTAAAAATCAACCAGCCAAACAAATCTGCATTACAATTTGCTTTCAAAGTCACTCCTTTGTGCTAGTGGCTCTCTAATCCTGCGTACAGGCAGTGTGCACCAAAGGCAGCGTGGAGGCCTGCAGGGGCTCTCCACCACACCGCCTTGCTTGTCATAGTGATCTGGCCACAGGATGCAGCCTTGTCTGGTGAAAAATAAATAATAATAATAATAATAATAATAACAATAAAATAGCATTGTGTGACCGTCATCTTTGTACTGCTCAAACTGCAGAGAGAAGGAACTCTCAGCAGCCACTGGCCTTCTAGGGGCAGGTGCAACAGATTTCCTAGAGCTTCTTACACATACAGGTCTTGGTGCTGTGAAGCTGTGAAATGTCTTTCTATTTTTTTTTTTTTTTAATTAATAAATTTTGCACTTGCAGTGTCTGCTTCGGTTACAATGGGAAAGGCTGCCTCTTCCTTGATAAGCTCTAGACTCAGGCATTGCAAAGGTTACACGAGGTGCCAACTGGTAATAAATTTCAAGCAGAACACAATTGCAGCTGAACCTCACGCTTCCTGGGAACGTGCTTGAAATAAATATTTAAAGAATTTGATTTTGGAATGAACCACAGATGTTACAGACTTACCCTTTGGGCCAGCTTGGGACAGAGACAGGTTGGAATAAAGCTCCAAATGGCGTCAAATATCAGAGGACTGTGGAATGAATAATGAAAAAGAGTACAAATCTCTGACCTAGCGTAAGTACTGGCTAGAGTGTGCTCCACTGCTAGCAAGAAAATATTTAACAGGAAGCCCCAACAGCTCCTTCATGGGGTCTTGGCAAGAAGAATTTCCTTTCATATTTTTGTAAGCTGACCTGGCTCACACATCAACAAAGCCCCCAGGAGGCTTCTTGTCTTCTCTTTTGGGAGTTCCAGTGGGAAACTTTACAATTAGTTTGATCTAAAGCAACTACTTACATGGCTGCTGCCCTGGGAATGCCATGGGGAAGCAGGATCCTCACTGCTTATGACTGGGTGCTGCTAGCTTTCAGACATTTCAGACAACTGTGCTGGGCTGTATGGTTCATAGATCATTCACCTCTCATCTAATTCATCCTGAATCTGCTGTCAGGCTGCCTGTGTCACTTATTCCTGCTGCATCAGTCAAAGGCCATACAAATCTGGTAGTGTGGTCCTGAGCCTGAGCAACCAACCATGCACAGCAGGAACCATAGGGAGCTTTTCTGCATTTTTTTTTTTTTTTTTCCCTGCTGGGCTTTGTGATTCAGTAATGCAAAACTGTCCACAGTTCCCATTTTGATGCTCCTGAAATGAAAATGGTTAAACAAATTGTTTTGAATATTAACTGGATTCAGGGCAGCACTATTAAATAAATGCATATGTAATACACTTTCTATTTTTGATGAGTTGCTCTCAAAGTTATTTACCAAACAGCGTGGAATACACAGACACTCCAAAGCTTTTGTACTAGCATTTTGTATTAATGTACAGAATATGTTTCACATTGATAAATAAATGGAGAACAAAATGGCACAATAAAGAAAATAAAACTTACCATATTTTAATTTTGAGACTAGGTTCAAAACTGTGAAGTTGGAAAGAAAGGACAGATATTACTTTCAAAGAAATTAAATAAAACAGCATCTAATCTTAGAATTCACCAAAGACCCAAGAGGTAAAGTGTCTATTTCTCTTCATTAAGTATATATAATTTATACTTTATGTTTTATTTATAACTTACAGTGACACAAGAGCAAATATGCTCCTTAAAAATATGTCTTTTAGGTGCCTTAAATTAGGTGGGATAAATCTGGGTTTTAGGGAATACTTATGTACAAGAGAATGATGCAAGTACTGGCTCTAACACCACTACAAGTTGAAACATCCATACTGAATGGATATTGTCTTGTTTCAAATTACTGCTTCTCGTTTGCTAAGCTAATCACTTTTGTTGAGCAACACTGATGTGGTTACATTGCTTCCAGTTTCATATCCTTCTAAGGTTCAGTATTTCTATCATGTGATACAAATAGAACATGAGCTCTTACATGCTGTTTCTTTTATTGAGGTTTTAAGAGGTTTAAGACATTGTTCTTAGGAAAAAGAAAAAAAGAAAAGAAAAAGTGAGTAGCATGGGATATCTATTTTCCTCCCACTTACTTTATAAAAAGTACAAGAGCGTTGTATTTTATGAAACTGTAACAGATAGATAATAGAAAGTTGTCTTTTAGCATAGTAACTCTCCACTATCACTTGGCACAGAATTAATGCATCCCTTGATGGAGCATAGTTATCCAGATCCATGCTTGGAGTATTTCACAAATGCAAAGTTTTAGAAGCTTACTACCATACCCAGTCTAGCTCATAGTTCCATGGGCAGTATTTTGGCTAATTGATTGGGCACAAAAAGCAACCACTTTGAATTCTCATTTAGCATGTTTGTATTAAGTTCTTTACATGCTTCTGGGGGATACCAGAGACAGACAGGTCCTAAAGATCAGATTTTGACTCTTGATATTGGAAAGAATCAAATCCTGTACTCTTGGCCATGAATGCACAGAAATGCCCAACAAGTTGGGCTAGGATACCTGTCTGGAGGAACAAGACTCGTCTTTCATCATGCTGCAGACTGTTAAGAGCAATACTGAAGTATGGGCTTTGATTACTTACAGAACACTAGCATTCCTCTGGGAAAATTCTCCTCTCAAGTCTCACTAGTGTTTTGTGGCTTGCAAACTGATATATCAGGGCTGTGAAGCTTCATTTGCTATGAGAAGTCCTATTTTTTTTTTTTTTTTTTTTAGCCTTGCAGAAAAATAAAAACAAAGCTGTAAACCATGTTTGCCTTCTTCTGCAGACTCTTAGCAGTTATGGAGTTTATAAATATAAAGCCAATATTTCTCTACTTGTGTTTTTTAGCCCTCTTTGTGGCAGGAAGGGTGCTGATATCTCACTGCCAAATTTGTCCTCCATTACTGCAGGCACTTGGCTGGAATGGCTGGTTTGAGAAGACAGCCAGTTAATGTGGACAGAGAGGGACACAGACATGCACACGTATGCCTGCCTGCACACACAATAGTCTAAAAAGATGTTCAGACAGTCTTCATGTAGGCAGTGATTCTTTCTCTGCTGACCATTGTGGGACAATATGAGGAGGTGATGCATCTGTGTTAGGTACGTCTGTTAGCTGTCCAAAAATTAGCTGTCTTAGTGACAATTAGTGACAATTTTTTTTTTTTTTTTTTTTTTTTTTTTTTACTTGGCCTGTTAAAACCAAAATCTTTTCTGCCTCAAAAATATTGAAAAACCCCAACCAGTACAAAACACAGAGCATAAATTAGGTGCTAGAAAATAACATCCTCTCCTGCCCCCACTAATGACCACTTCACCGGGCAGCAGAGCAGCTTAAAAAAAAAAAAAAGTCTGGTTGCTCACCAAATAGCGTAGAGACATAACTACCATCTTGGGATTTACAGATATCCAGTGGTCTATACCTCTATCCTCTTGCAATATGTCCTCATTCAGTTTTCAAGACCAAGTGATGTTAAAATGACATAAATCTAGAGGGTACATACAAGGGTACATACACACATAATTTAGATTAAAGTAGATTACAGGAATGTTCTAGTTGTCAGACAATGTCTTTGTACAGACAGGAAGTTTTAGCTAATACCAAGTTTAATAGAAATCCAAACAACCTTAATCCTCTGGGGTAGGTATGCTTTATAGTGCTCATGCAAAAATAATGTTTAATTACTGTTTCTAATGGCTTTTCCATTTCTTTACATGTGCTGTGAGTCACACTGGAACTCAGAAAAGACTGCTAGGTTGCTCCAGGACCTTCTGAAATAAATATAGAAGATATCTCTCAGTCACTAGCAACTAGTTTTTTTTCAACATCTCCTAAACAACTGTAGCCATGTAAATCACTGTTCTGAAACTGGTCCCTTTGGAGTGATCTTCCTTCATTGATGAACTTTTTTTTCTAGAGAGGAGAAGAAAATGGATGGATGCCAGGATTATTTACAAGCAGTCTAATCCCCCTAACAACTCTCCCGAACCATTCATCTGGTTCAGAATAAGAAGGATACTCAATTATTCAATGAAAAGGTTAAGTCTGTGGTAAATATGCATTGTCAGTAATGAAGTGTACTTCCCCTGGGTATTTTGTAAAAGGATGCAGACTGACAGTTGTTTACCACATCCTTTCTAGATATGTTTTCTGAGGTTTTTGTTTGCGACATTGCTTATGTTTATTCTCAAAATGCAGTTCCTTGGCTGCTTTGCTCTGTTGAAATTGTAACTGGGTGACAGTGAAGTAAGTCAGCCATGAAAATGTATGTGTATCCAAACCAAGGCAATAATTCCCACAACATTTTTGTGTAACTCTGAGTACCCTGCTACATGGGAAGTGTCAGGGTACAGCCCACCTAACTTTTCTAGATCCAGGCTTATATCCATCCTTCCATCTGTCCGTCTGTCTCTTTGCTTTGAGTTTCAGTTTTTCTGCTATATGCTCCTTGGTCTTTTGTCCATAGCTATCTGTACGTGTTACACACATACAGAGGAACTTATAACTATGGCACTATTGTCATTTTTGGCTTTGGTGCTTTGATTCAAGCTCTTTTATATCTTCAGTAGTGGCTGCAGGTTTGTTCTGTTAATGAAAACATTTGCAGAAGAACTAGGATTGCAAACTGATAAATTACTCGACTAAAGATAGCCCCTATTTTTAACCGACACTATTTCCATCAACGTCTTGCCTTGAGTGTTAATTTCTAATGTGTGAGTGCAAACATATCATATTATGTTCTTGGAGAGGCAATGCGTGTTACATTGCAAGATGGAGCTTTGTGCACAGCATCCATATAGCACTGGGGTCTCCCCCAAGGAAAAGCACAATGTTCCAGTGCCTTCTTTGCCCTGGGCAGGGATCTTGCAGAAACCAGCTCCAACAGTAAGATCACTGCTGTGAGCTCTCAGTCAAGAGCTAGCAACAATTTGCAAATGTCAATTTTTTGCTGTGCTCAGGGGGCATATGGAGGCCAGTGGGAATAGAATCATAGAATCATAGAATAGAATATCCTGAGTTGGAAGGGACCCTTAAGGATCATCAAGTCCAACTCTTGACACCGCACAGGTCTACCCAAAAGTTCAGACCATGTGACTAAGTGCACAGTCCAATCTCTTCTTAAACTCAGTCAGTCTCGGTGCAGTGACCACTTCCCTGGGGAGCCTGTTCCAGTGTGCAACCACTCTCTCTGTGAAGAACCCCCTCCTGATGTCAAGCCTAAACTTCCCCTGCCTCAGCTTAACCCCGTTCCCGCGGGTCCTGTCGCTGGTGTTAATGGAGAAAAGGTCTCCTGCCTCTCGACACCCCCTTACGAGGAAGTTGTAGACTGCGATGAGGTCTCCCCTCAGCCTCCTCTTCTCCAGGCTGAACAGGCCCAGTGCCCTCAGCCGTTCCTCGTACGTCTTCCCCTCCAGGCCTTTCACCATCTTCGTAGCCCTCCTCTGGACACTCTCCAACAGTTTCACGTCCTTTTTATACTGTGGTGCCCAGAACTGCACACAGTACTCGAGGTGAGGCCGCACCAACGCAGAGTAGAGCAGGACAATCACCTCCCTCAACCTACTAGCAATGCCGGAATAACTATATTTCAAGCACTTGCAGCCAAAGGCCAGGTGTCCATGGATTTTTCTCCAGGCTGTGGGGCTGGCTTGAGTAGCTCTCAATTGCTTCCCGCTCCTTGGTGGTCCTAAGCTGCTCCCTTCCTCCCTCCTTGGTAGTCTAGCAGTCATGCCAGTGTACATTTGACTGGCTTGGGAGTTAGCCCTATTGCGGAATCATTTAGGTAAAAATGTGGAAAAAAATAAAAAAGAGATATTTTGAATGCAATATCACAGAATCACAGATACAGAGAACTGTAGGGGTTGGAAGGGACCTTGAAAGAGCATCGGGTCCAGCCCCCCTGCAAAGCAGGTTCCTCAGAGCAGGCTGCCCAGGTAGGCGTCCAGACGGGCCTTGACTGTCTCCAGAGAAGGAGACCCCACAACCTCTCTAGGCAGCCTGTTCCAGCGCTCCATCACCCTCATCATGAAGAAGATCTTTCGCATGTTGGTGCGGAACTTCCTGTGTTCTATCTTGTGGCCATTGTCCCTTGTTCTATACCCACAAACCACTGAGAAGAGGTTAGCTACATCCTCCTGTCTCCCACCCTCAGATATTTATAGACATTGATAAGATCGCCTTTCAGTCTTCTTTTCTGCAGGCTGAACAGACCCAGGTCTCTCAGCCTGTCCTCATAGGAAAGATGCTCCAGGCCCTGTATCATCTTTGTGGCCCTCTGCTGCACTCTTTCCAGGAGATCCCTGTCTTTTTTGTACTGGGGAGCCCAGAACTGGACACAATCAATTTCCTGAAACTGTGGCCTGAGAACTGAAATTTGTTTTGGATAAGTTTCCCCATGGATAAGAAAGTCAAAGAATAATATCCAGAATAAAATTGTTAAAATCAGCACCTTGATTAATTATATTCATAGGGCTTGATCAGGGATAGGAAGGACAGACTTAATGAAGAACACAGTGTCAGGTATACTTGTATAACAGTTGAAAGTTCCTTGTCTCTAATTAATCTCTTTAAGGGAAAGGACAATGAGAGTGTGCATTAAGAGAGCTTGAAATGCCTTCAGAGGGCTGCAACATACCATAAAGAAAACTCATGGAGCTAAGCTGAAGTATATACAGAAATAATTAAGTTTTTGTTTCTTTTCACCGGCCTTTAAAGCTCTTGTAACTGTTGTCTGCTTTTGGATTGTGTAAGTACACTTCTTATTTTTCACTGCATCCCAAGTTGGTGTTAATGCTGTTTTCCAAGGGATAAATACCATTATTTTAATATTATTATATTAAATAAATAATACAAATAATATAAAATATTATTTTAATAAATATGATCTTCATTTTTTAAAACTTGATCCCTGGTCTACTTGAATGCTGCCCAGTGCTTCTAATGGTTTTTAAACATAAAATGAAATGCAGCACTCCTCTGTTGAGCTGCACAGGAGCTGTACGTTGAGCTGTGTGGGAGCTGGCAATGGAGAGACCTGTGTGCTACTGTGCTAGTCTTTGGGTGACTAGCATGAGCCAGGAACACCCTAACAGGGTGCTTCCCAGAACAGGACCCTGGGAAGGGTGGCCAAACCCAAGGGCTCTCATTCAAATAAGAACCTGCTTCCCCATCTGGTCTCGTGGACTGAGAGTAAATGTTCAATATTTTGCCTGAGTTTGTGGGAATGGATGTGAGTGAGCCCCCTTAATCTTCCCAGAAATCCATCACAAGAAAGAAAAGAAATATGTGGAATTTTGTAATTAATTCAAACAAGTCCTCATTCAATGGGTTGGGAAAGTTGAGTGGTTTAAGAAAACTTTTTAGAGTGCCTTCATTTAAATAACACCTCATTTGCTATCTTAACATTTACAAATATTTGCTTTGGGGGATGGTCACCAAGGTCGGGTTTCTTCTATTGCACACTAACAAACTGAGATGCTTTTAATACTCATTAAATTCCCATACAAAGACTAACAGTGCAATTAGAAAGTCATGTCAAAATGTTGCTGACTTTTCTTATTTCCTGTGGAATTTTTCAGTGGGAAAATGTCTTTCTCACAGTGTTTTAAGACTACTAACTGCCCTTGTTGTGGAGGGAAGAACATATTATATGTAGTTGGTTTTTATTGTCCTGTTGTGTTCTTATCATTTCTTAATATTTATGTTGCAGTAATGCCCAACAACTCCAAACAAACCAAGGATGCTACTGTGCTAGGAAAAAAAAGGGGGCTGAAAGGCTGATGAACCAGTTTTTATTTGCTCTTTTTCATCTTATGCTAAAATAGGTCCTTTTGAGCTCAGCTTCAGTGTTACTGATAAACGTGGGCAGTCAGGAGAACATGTAGGCAAATGCCTGCAAGTTACAATGACCTCCATTACACATTGCTCCTCAGCTGTGGGACAGTCCAGAAAGACCAAAAATAATTGGAGAAATAGAATTCCTATAGATCTATAGCTAATATAATGCCCAGACATTATTATGACTGTACAATGAGCATGTACCTAGGAGGCGAAATAAACTGACAGAGATATTTAAATGCATGATACTGATTGATTGATTGATTGATTGGTCAGTTAAAACTGCCACACTACCTTGGAGTCCATTTTGCAGTTAGGCAGAGACCACAGAAATTACACTGGTGCAGGGTGTGGTTCTCATACCATAGGAGAAATTCTTGGAAATACAGAATATTACCATATATGACTTGTGCCAGGGAGGTTTAGATTGGATATTAGGAAGAATTTATTCATGGAGAGTGTGCAACAGGCTGCCAAGGAAAGTGGTGGAGTTCCCATCCCTGAAGGTATTTAGGAGAGCTGTAGACATTGTGCTAAGGGATAAGGTTTAGTGATAGGACTCAGTAGGTCAGGTTGATGGTTGGACTTGGTGATCTTGAAGGTCTTTTCCAACCTAGATGTTTCTATGGTTCTATAAGAAAAAGGAAGAACTTTAGAAAGGCTGTGCATCTGAAATTTATCATGGGCTTGCTGTCTTTTAACGTGTGGCTTGCTGTGCCATCTGAATTTTCTCACTTCTCAGGGGAACATGTGGGTGGACCCATGCACAAATGTCATGCTGCTGTGTAAGAGATTAAAATGGCCTCGCAACTACAGCAATGGAGAGCACCATTGTAATGCATCAAAGTAAAGATGAGAGGAAATTGCTCTCTGTGCAGACCCTGACTAAAACAAGAAGTTGCTAGTTTCCTTTTGCTTAGAAAACATCAGAGACCAGCTGAACACCCTTAAATAGCGATTATAGGCTGTCAGTGGAAGACTTACGGAACCGGGAAGTTTTACTTAAATTAGCAAATGAACAAAGTACTGGAGTGCTGGATCAGAATGTATCAAAAAAGATAGAAATGGAGAATAACATGCTCACCAAGCAGTGCTCAGCTGGAAACTTTATATACAGCTCAGGAACACTAGCTGTATCGTCAAAGCTATCATGATCCTGTATCCCATGTAGACAGCCAGGTTGCTTAACTTGGAGAAAAGGAGGCTCAGGGGAGACCTGATTGTTCTGTACAATTACCTTAAAGAAGGCTATAGCAAGGAGGGAGTCAATTTCTTCTCCAAAGTACCAAGTGATAAGACAAGAGGAAATGGTCTTACGTTGTACCAGGAAAGATTTAGGCTGGATATTTGGAAAGATTTCTTCACTGAAGGGGTTGTGAAGTATTGGAATGGGCTGTCAATGGAAGTGTTTGAGGCACCATCCCTGACGTCAAAAAACCTGCAGATGTAATGCTTAGTGACATGGTTTAATGGTGGACTGGGCAGTGCTAGGTTAAGGGTTGGACAAGATATCTTAGAGGTCTTTTCCAACCTAAATGATTCTGTGATTCTATGAAAAGCCAGGATGAAATCTGAGGGATCACTATTAAAAGACTAGCTCAACCTCTCACCCAGATGCTTGGGAAAGTTAAACTAAACTACTTGCTGCCTAGGTAATTAATTTTCCCTATTTACAAAGAAGAATGAATTGCCCTGCCAAAGAGTGTTTTACTAACAATTATGAGGCCAAGGCAGTGGATAAATGAAGTGAATGCAATAACACTTAAATATTCGTCTCCTGTGGTACAGCTCTAGCCACACCTGGTCCTGCTCTCCTCTCTGTGCATACAGAAATACTCCTGCTTGTTGCCACTGGCCCTGGCACAAGAACCTGCAAGCCCAGCTGCCCCACAAGCTACCCTACATGCCACCAGTCTCTTATTCCAGCCACCTGAGCTGCTCAGCTCAGTTTCTTTGTCTAATTACCTCTGCTCTTCAACAAAACTCCCCATAGCACTGAGTCACTTTCTCTTCACAGCCCTCTGATAACTCCTCAGTGGATTTTTTACTTTTTTTTTAAAAAATCTTTTCCTTTCTTTCAGGTTTTGGTCAGAGGTCTCAAAGCAAAGGGGCTCTTCCCCAGGAAAGGCAACGGCTTACGTGGGGCAGACTTGTGCACCTGCTAGTGGCCCACCTTTACAACCACAACTGCATTTAATCTTCCCTCCACTCCAAGATGTGCCTCCTTGTTTTTTCTTCACTAGAAGTGCCTCCCAGCCCCATGCATTAGCTTTGGTAAAGTAAGCAAGCCTGGGGGCTGGCCACTGGCTCCTTTGGCTCCTTTCAGTCATTTCACTGTCTGCCAGATGTTGACAGAGAGGTCCTCTTTCCTGCAGGGCAAGTTGGTGGGGAAGGGAAGAAGGGGGGGAAAGAGCTCTTTTCTCTGTGAGCTCCACACAGACATTTTTGCTGAACCTTTACAGAGTCTGCATTTTATTTTATTTTGACAAATAATTAAATATTTCTTCTGAAAGCAGCCCATTTGCTTGTGAATATTATTGTGGTTCAGAGCAGAAAGTCATGTGAGCTGAGATTCACAAGTGGAGATAAGGAGAGCTCAGACAAAACATCTGTGCATGGCCTGAAGTAGCACAGAATTCGGTCCAGTCATTTCGCCTCAGATTAAATCTACACAAAACAAACTTTACAAACATGCATGTAACCACAATATTACTACCAGCTTGGCTACAAAAGGCTTCTATTCCTTGGAGTATTAGCAGAGGAAGTTTCTGTGGGATCAGCAGCTGAGGTTGCCTTGACTGTGAAGTATAGGGAAATCATAGGTGGTGTGTTTGGGGGAAATTCAGCAGTATGTCCCAGCTTTTAAAAGAAAACAGAAAATGGGGACCACCAGGTTTGCTGCTCCTCACAGAGCCTGGGAGAGTTGGACTTTGTTTAAATATAAAAACATGGGAAATTTAGAAATGGACTGGTTTGGCTGGAGTAGCTAAACCCAAAGCCCCATTACGCTGAACCACAAATGACTGGGATGCCAGTTATTTTATGGCAGCCCCAGGCACATCAGATGCTGTACCTCTCTTCACTGTAGTGGTGCCACAATAGTTCAAAGGTTGTCTGAGTTTTCCTTGTAGTCAGTGGAGCATAGTAAATATATGGATATTTATTTAAGTCTTGGCTTTCTCAGCCATGACTTAGCTATAGCACTGGCAAAAAACAAGCAGTTGGAGCCATGAGTTAAAAGCATGTGGTTTATTTATGTCAGTTCAATTATCGGGAGACTTGGGACAGGAAGGTTAAAAAGCCCAGGCTGAAGTTTCCTAAAAAGCCAGGAACACAGGAACACCCAATCCTATTTTAAGATAAGGGGGTAAAGGCTGTCTGGAGAAGAGAGGTTCTTTTCAACTTGTTGACGTATTAGAAGCTGCTGTGCCGCAGAGAGATAACTGCAGTGCAGTGACTTCTCTACGTATATTTACCCCAACACCATCGGGCAGTCCGTTCCTGTCATAGCCTCCATTAAGCATAAACTTGGGGGCAATTTAACTATAACAGCCTTTGCAAATGTACTGAAATGCCCACTGTTAATGATCTTCTGTTTTGTTTTGTTTTGTTTTGTTTTGTTTTGTTTTGTTTTGTAAAAGTCTCAGCACTGTCAGTCAAGTTATTTTAGGGTCTTTTTAGATCTGGATTTTAAGAACAATCACAGTTTTAGCCCATATGGTTACTTTGTATCCAAGCGAAGTGTACGTGGACTATTCAAAAAATGGCAGAAAAATAAAAGCAGCATAACATTTATTACGCGTTTTAAAAAACCACAAACTTTAAGGCTAATCCCTGGGTTATTATGGGCATGACTCATTATTTCTGTGTGTCTGGGAATGGCTATAACACAAGCTGATTTACTGCTTTCTATGAATCTGTGTATCGGCACTAGAGTATATCCAGACCAGCTGGGTAACATCACGGTGGGGGTAGTGCACACAGGACTGTACCATTCTGCTGGCATGTGCTGAGCGCATCCTCACTGTGATCCCTGGACTAGAGAGGCTCTGCTGGTACATTTTTCATGGGACATGAAATAAAAATAAAACTGAGGGCAATCTCCAATTTAACTCACCCTCTTGGAGGGAGGATCTGAGTAAAGTGCACCCTGTATGTGTGCTGTATGTGTGCAACTCAGAAGCCACTTGCTCAAAACCTCCATGGCGGCAAGGACAGCCTCCTTTCCTTGCCTGAGAGCATTTCTGCTTGGGCAGGGCCAGCTGGGTCATCAGCTTCCAGGGGCTGTGCTTTTCTGTTTGGTGGCTCCTCCTTCCCTCCACACTGGCTCTTGCACCCAGCTTGGCTTGGCTCACATCTGGCTAGCTGGTGTCTCTGTCAGGGTGCAGGTCTTCTTCTCAGGAAAGCTGCACCAAGAGAGTGGCTGGGCACAGGAGTCAAACACCCACTGTGCCCTGCCTACGCATCCCTGTGGCGCTAGCCTGCTCCTCTCCTGCTCTAAACAGTAAAGCATGTCTGTTTTCTCTGGGTAAAAAGTCACTGCTTAAACATTAGCTACTGTCCCTTGGAAGCTGTTTCTGAATAAATAAATAAATAAATAAATAAATCCTCCATAAATAGTAACATCTGCTGGTCCCGAGAGCCAGGTCCTTCCTTGCAGCACACACTGCCTGTTGGTCCCCAGAGGAGAGGGTTGAGTGTCCTGTAGAGCCCTGGTGCAAGGAGCGTGCCACACTGCCCCCACTGCCCTGGGGCCTGGGGGGGCCTGGGTGGTCTTGTACTGAAATGTCTGGGGTTTGGTTGCCCAAGATGAAGTGAACTGAAAATAAAGCTGTTGTGGATTGCCATGCTTCATTCACTCTTGCTGCTGCCTGCCCTGGCTGTCAGTGTGCGCTGCATACATGGCCCGTGTCTGCCCTGGGGCTGTACATTGGTGCAAGAAGCATGGCATGTGGCTGGCCTTGTGTCCTTTGGGTGACACCAGACTTGCTTTTAGAAGCTGCAGCTGGCAAAATGTCCACTGGTTTTCAGGACTGTGGAAGAAAATAACACAGAACTGTGAAATGCATTTTGCCAGTAGGGACCAAGTTATAATACAGGGGTGTCAATAATTCTTGAAAGACTAATTTCAGCTCTCCCTTATGTGTCTAGACCAAAAATACTGTTCAGTGGATGGGGATCCAGTATAGGCGGATCAAGTGCCGTAACAGACAGTCCTATGGTGTAAATATGAAGGGCGATGACAATTCCTAAAGTAAATGTGCAGTTTCACCAAGCAGGTGGTGGAGAGAGCCCAAGACATTTGCAGACCTCTGCTGCCTGCTTATACCAACAAGATGTACAAAAAGCTGATGTCCCCTGGGTATTCTATGTGACCCTATGTAAGTAGAAAGCGGGTCCCCTGGATCCCCCTGCAGCAGGCCCTAGTTATGGCAGAGCCTCAACTTCTTCAGCAACTGGTATTTTCTGCTTTGTGCAGGGTACTAACTGTCCAACATGGCCACTAACAAGATATATTTCAGCTGTCTTCTGCAAGAGTATTGGCATTCTCTTCTGCCAAAAACTAGAAATCAAAGGGCTGGTGCAATGAACCTTGCAATGAATACACTTCAGTGGGATTTGAGAAAAGACGCAGGGTAATTTCTCAGTGAAAGAATCTGAACTGAGCTGACTATCTTCAGTGTTACCACCAGTGTTGCTTGAAGTGCGTCCTAATATCCCTGTGAGTTATAGCTGTGGTTTGGGCACTGTGCTGGTGTTTGCACAGTGGGGTGTCCCACAGACACCCTCTGACCTCTGCTGGTGGCAGCCTTGGGTGATGGTGGTTACTGCAACCTCAGGTTTGTGGATCCTACAGCACAGAATTGTGACCATGGACGGATTCAGCCAAAAAGGTCTCCAGAAAGCATCTCTTTAAGCTTGGCTGGAAACTCAGATTAAGAAAATCTTCTCATGGATGACTCAGAGTCCAACAAAGGTGCTCAGTAGCCAGTTTTTATGATTTTCCATCAGCACTGCATTTGTGCTGTCTTATGCAAAGTTAATTTTATTATTAATACTCCCTTATAAGGCCTTTCTGATAGCTTGATACACCTTCCCTTATACAGCAAATAAGGGACAATACCTGAAGTCAAGGGATGCTTTTCCTTAGTGCTGGCACAGAGGCAGAAAACCCATGTAACTTTTGGCCCAGTAGCCTTCTGTACTTTAGGAAGTTCCTGCACTGTCTTCCAATAATATAAATTTTGTTCTCTCACTTACACCATAACCTCATCTGCCCCTGTGTTTATGTTACCAAATACTCATGGGTTCTCCAGCTTCCAGGACTATTGAGATACCTCAAGATTTATAGAGAATTCATGGCCTTTAATTTTAAGTACATTACGAAATGCTGAGTTTTACTGAAACACAAGACAATCTTTATTCATATGAGTATGACCAAATACAGTTGGTCCAAAGCCATTTTTCTGTCCTTTATAAAGGATTATTCTCTTCCCTTTCAGGCTCTGAGTACAACGTGTGATCTGCTCTTCTCCTGATTTATTGTTCCCTATGATTTCCTCAGAGAAATGCTTTTGCTTTGGAGGGATATAACTGTGTACTGGAAAGCTCAGTTTTCCCAAGGAGGCACATAGGAGGATAGAACAGCCACCTGGCATTAGTAGGAATATTAAGAACAGGAGAAAGTAAGATGTGTCTTGGGATTTGTCAGAGATAGAAAGTGTCCAGCTGTGGACAGAGGGACTGTGCAAACTTGAACATCAACTCATGCTCTTTTTTGTTGTTGTTTTTAAGGGAACGTGTCCAGAAGTTTGGAAATACAAAAGAAAATACACTTTGGTCTGAAGTGAAAGAGTCTCAGGAAAGACAGAACAGGTAGGATTTCTTTAGAAGTGTTATGTTTCATTTTAAATACTGCATTTCAGAGAGCTATAGGGAGAAAAAAATACATAATACCAACTGAAAATAAGATGATTAGGAGGTTGCTTACAAATTCAGATGGTCTGGGCAGAAGAGATTTGACTAGACATTTTGAAGAAAGTAAAATGATAGAACTGAGAAAGGCACAAAGTTTCAAAGACAGAAAAACTTTTCAGGACTTCTGGAAAAGCATCAGCTTGACCCTAAATGAAGACTTGACAGAGGACATTTGGCTCAGGTTTCTCTTGTGGAGGCAGGAAGCCATCAACTGAAAAGCTGTTGCTGGATGTCAGGTCTACTGTGAGACTTGCAAAGCATGATTTTTTTATTCTTGTAAATGAAGGGTTGGTGGGTGGGTGTGTGTTTGTGTGTGTGTGTGTTTGTGTCTCCATCCAAAAATCCCATGTCCTTTCACCAAGTTTTCTTTCTAACTCAAATAATTTTCAAACCCTGAAACACTGAGCTAGCCTGGGAAGTCAAAAGAAGTAATATTAATGTTTCACAGTAATTGTACTGCAGCTAAGTAGGGGGGATAAAGAGCATTGAATGTAGATGAAAGTAGAGAAGGAACAAGTGTAGGGAACTGATGTCTTATACACCTTTTCTTGCCTTCTGTGCCCTGTTCACATGCAGGTGCAGTGTGCCAGCTCCAGCCCAAGCCCAGGGCTCCCTAAGCTGTGGCAAGGCAAGACTCATACAGATATGCCATACAACAATAATATTTTGGCAGAGGGTACCAGTTTTCTACTTCTGCTGATTCTCCTGTGCAATTTGAAAAGATGTTACCTGAAGCCTCACAGTTCAGCTTGCACTGTATTCTAAGCAAGGATTTTTTTGTATTTGCCTGGCTGGTTGCCGGTTAGCCTTAATCCATGCTGACTCAAATTAGCTTTGGATCAGCCAATTCAATTTACAGCTGTCTTTGAACTGTAAAATTTGGTACTGTTCTAGTATCTCTTTCTAGTATGTCCTTATCTCAGGCAGGAGCGCTGTCTACAAAAATAGAAACATCAACAGATACTTTACTAAAGACTTTGGTTTCAATAATTGCAATTTAAATTCAGGTTCACTTGGCTTGTGGTAGTGTTTTTGATGACAGGTTTTCTCACATTTAGGGAAGAAAAATGTTGTCAAAATCTCTACTATTTAAAGAACAGTACATTAATTGGACCCTTCTGATAAGCTTTTTGCTGTTCCAAAATCTCTTTCCTAATTATTTCATTTCTTCACAATATTCTATTTTCATTTGCCACTTCCATTACTCTGTTTAAACTTTCTCTGTTGGAGAAATTTAGAATTTATTCCTGTGTAAGAACAGGTAGGAAATTTCTGTGCAGATTTTTTCATGTGCCATTTTTAAACCTGGTTCATATGTTCCATGAAATATTGCACCTAGTTTTTATGACAGCTTAAAAGGGAGAAAACATGAGGCAGAAAAAAATATAAATGCAAAAGATAACTCACAGTGAATGGTAAGATAATAGGTACTATATGCATGTCATGTCTAAACTGTTTGATGTTGCTGCATCCTTATAATCTATAGGAAAGATTGGCAGAGGCAAGATGTCCTACAGTCATGTGATTTCAAAACAAAATTATTTCTGGAAAGATATGGGAAAAACTTCCAACTTTATGAGAGTCCATCTTGTAATTTTTATTTCCTGAAAACTATGGCTTTTTACATCACTGTGATATTTTCTGCTTAAGCAGATATCAGTTTAAAATAAACCAAACAAAAATGAATGAACTCTTTGTCAAAAATTTTATACAGAATATTTGTTGCCAGAAAATCTTTTTGAGGTTTTCACTTGCTAGGAGCCTTCTTTATGAACATTTCTCATTTGTAGACATTTGACTGGGAGTTTAATGCTGCAAACTATCTGTTCCAGTGGTACACACCAATAAAAGTACAGGAAGGATTTGATGAAGGAAAAATAATGTTGTTAGCTAAAGAGGGCTTGACTTTCCAATTCAATAGCTTATGTATTTTTCAAGATTACTACTCAAATTATGCAAACTGTTATTCTCACTTACATTACAATACCCAAACTCATAACTGGAAACCGAGCAAGCGGTGATCCAGAATAATAACAGAAGAGTATGCAGGTATTTGCTGGTTTGTAAACAAGGCTGGTAGTTTAGCCTTCACATGGTGTCTAGACAGCAGCAATTAGCAGTAATTAGTAAGTGCATCTGCTGTCTGCTGAGTCCATGGTAGCCCACAGGTTGTAGAAGCGAGGGATCAAAGAGTTTTACTTCAACTTTGACACTCCATAAAATAGAGCCTTGAGTTGAATGCCCATGTTTTGTGTGCTTGTTCTGCTCTAATATTCTGTTTCATTGTTTTTGAGGGGCTCACTCCCCTGCTCAGAAGCCAGAGTGTCAAATAAAAGTGATGTACCAATATTAATAAAATATAAATAAATAACAAAAATAAATTCAACACCTGCCTTCCCAGGTCTTGGAGTTAGTGTGTCATTTTGCCACAAGGTGGATGCTAGCTGTGCCTCAGCCAGTTACGTCCCACTTTATGCCAGGTGAGAATGGGCTGCAGAATACCCCATGTCAGAAGCAATGCAATTTTAGGGCTGTATTCCTGGCTCCTGCTGTAGTCCTGTCTCCTTAGCTTCCCTGCTACCTGACAGCAGCCCTGTGTGTGGCTAAGTGGAATGCCACTGCTAAATTGTGGAAAATTCTGTTGTCTACTGTTCACACAAAGAGAAAGCAAGAATGTAAAAAGGAAACTTCTTTTTCTCAGTTTGCTTTCAAATGTCTGTGCATGTCTACACAGCCCCACAGGCATTGCTGTTGGTGCCTCACATACTCTTAACAGATCTACTTATAATAGAGTTGCTGCCAACTATACACACAGTTGCAAGATTAAAGCAAACTTACTTACACAGCCTGTTCAGCTGTGTGACATACAGCTGCGTGTCTTGGTGGAAGGGGGTTTTCCTACCTGACACTGACACCTCTCTTTGAATTGTCCTCCCTGTCATGCAGCAAAGAATAAGCCAGGAGCTTGTGCTTCTGGAAAATCCCTTACACCTGAATGTTGTTGGCCTTAGGATGTAATGCTTTTGTTGTTCCTTAAAGGCAGAAGAGCAGTGTATGTTTAAAATCCAACTCTTTTTTGTTCGAGTCCCCATTCACAAAAGAGGCAGGACCATGTTTTGCAGTGAAAATGTACTAGCCACTAGATTACAGAATGATTTTTTATGTGTCCTCTCCTCCCCTCCCCCCCCCCCCGGGGGGGTCAAGCCTTGGGAAGGAATTATGTGAAAACCAGAAGAGTGTGGCTGTCCCAGAATTACCGTCAGGTTAACACATTGGGTGTGTTCCAGGATGAGGAGCAGTAACTGGCACATTGCAAGTTTTGTCTTTCTGTGTTTCTGCCCCTTTGCAGCTCTTTAATGAGGAGGTGGGATTTTCAGCAAAAACTGCAGCTAGCTATACATTATCTCTGACAAACTGTCAGTGGCCCAAGAAAATTTTCCAGGACTTGGGAACAAGATTTCATTGAGAACCAAGGACTGTAAGCAGCTGAGAGCTAGAGTGGGCTCCTTGCAGGTAATTTCATCCTGCAGACATGTTGCTTGGTGGAAAAGACAGAGGGAATTTGTGCTAAACACACGCCCACATTTTAAAGGCAGATGGAGGTACAGGAAAATGAGAAAACTGTGTGAGATTGTTCCATACAATAAAGATCTTGTTTATTGCTAATGGTTTGGTCACTTTAAGCAGCCCTGGGGAATATGGTTTCTGAAGGAACCGCAGTCTGTAAATCAGTGTTTTAACATCACAGTTAACAGGCCTCTACTGCAATGAATCCACAAGAAAATTCAGATCCAAACTGTGATACACATTCAGGGATACACAAAGTGTCCATAATAGATTAGCTGCTCTTCAAATGAACAACTGATATCTGTAAGTGTTTTGTTGCTCTTGCAGGGCGAAAGAGCACAAAGAGCCAACCCACAACAGATCAATGCATTCATTACAGGAAAAAAAAAAAAAAAAAAAAAAAAAAAAAAAA
>CM021763.1:48114713-48143210 GCA_011075105.1 Heteronetta atricapilla | reverse complement strand
TGTCCTGTCCTGTCCTATCCTATCCTATCCTATCCTATCCTATCCTACTCTACTCTCTCTACTCTACTCTACTCTACTCTACTCTACTCTACTCTACTCTACTCTACTCCACTCTACTCTACTCTATTCTGTTCTAAACATTCAGCTTAAATTAGCAATATAAACAATATAATAACTACTGTTAATTGATGTTTTCTAGGTTTTAAATGTCTGCTGATACCTTTTCAATTCTGTGCCTTCAGTCTGACAAATTTTCAGGTATTAAATTCTCCCCTGTCCAAAGTCTTGTTTGGAAGACTTTCTTTCACCTCCTGTGCAAGTCTTCTCCAGCTTAAATAAAGATACCTTAATCAAAGATGGCATGGAAAGTATTATTTAGGGTGGAACAAAATGGCTGAAATTTCTCATGTTTTAAGTTTAGTTGTGCTTGGAGGGAAAGAAATTCACTTTTGGGCAATGCTAGTGCATTATTAACTTTACTCCAAATATTATTCTGTTTCTATGTTGCAGTACACTTTTCTCTTTCAATTTCTCCAGTTGCAAAAGCATTGCAGTAATACTTATCTAATTTTAACTTGCGTTAATCTTATTTCATGCACATTTGTGAAATATCTCCAATGAGATGAAAAGGGCTGTAGAAGCATTATATTTTGGAATTCTAACATTTTAATAAGTTACTCAAATGACTATTTAGGGCAAAAGAAATAAGAGTGAGACTGTGGAAACAGAACTCTGATGGAATTATTTTTAAAAGACGTGTGTATGTTCCAGTTTTACAGAATTGCTGTGAAAATCCTGATAGTGAGTTCTGCTTTGCAGAAAAAGTGTATATGAGTGTAACATTAGACAAGACATCTGAGAAGGGCCACATGAAAGTGATTAAAAATCTTAGGTCAAGTCAAAGGAAAGCAAATGCAAAGTTTAACATAGGGCTTTAGTTATGAGTAGGAGTGCATCTTAGTACAAAGTGCTGCTACTGTTTTCTTCATGACTTTTTTTGTTATGGTTGTCATGACTGCATTAGCTGCCACTTTACGGAAGAGTTTGTATTCTTAATACAAACATCAAAGATCTCATCTGGCATTCATTTGTGTGAGTCAGGACTGAAGCTTTTTGCTTCTATGAAACCCTTTGTGAATTCTGACTAAAGCCTAATGTGTTCAATATTTCCATAACTCTACCTTTACCTGCACTGATAGCATCTTATACTCCCTAAGCGTTTCCCTGAAAGCATACAGTACTTTGTGATTTTGAAGTGGCTAAAAGCAGAATGACTTTGCATCTGAGAAATCAGAATATCCTAATGCTTCTGAGCAGGATCCTGGGTAGGTGAAATGTGCTATGTAGGATTGATGGATTTTTCATCTACCTTTTCAGTCTACTTTGTGGGCTCCTTATTTGACAGTGAAGCTGCTGAGCAAACTGGCTTTAAGCCACCAAACTACTTAAGCTTATACTCATCCTGGGGCAAGTGAATTCTCCACTGAGATCTCTGAGTAACAAGGGAGGACTGCTCTTTTGAGTCACCAGTCCAGAAACTTTCATGAGGAGAACAGGGGATCATTTCTGTAAAAGCAATTAAAAGCAATACTACATCTTGTTATTCTTAATTGTTGAGGATGTATCTCAATATATCTCAGTTTCTCCTGAAGCTGGAAAGAGTTTGAGGAGTTAGCCCATTGCTGCCCAGGACCCCAAATGTTTAGGAATATGGAGAAATTAAAAGTTCATTACTGAATGGAAGATGGTGTTATTGTGAATGGTCAGAAGTACAACCTACATCCAAACAGAAAACATCCAGAAAAGCACACTGTCACTCATTTTGCCAGCTGTGTTGGGCACTGTCTCTGAGAGAATGCCACACCAACCATCTCTGGTATACCTCATCCCAACACTTTTGTTCAATCAAAAATTCCTTGCATCTGGAGACAGTTCCCTAGAGCAACTGGGCATCGGAAGGAAGCTCTTGGCACTAAGCAAGTGAAGAGTGTATATTGCTGTAAGGACTCTGACGTACTTTCCATGGTTTCACTCAGTCCCATTTCCTCCATGCTCAGTCTATAAATGTGCACTTGAATACATTGAATTAACTATTTTCCTGGCTTTAACTGAGCAGCATTAAAAGGCTGTCATCCTTCATCACCCCATAACCTTTCTCTTGCTCTTAGACCACTTACCTTAACAAAGATCATTATTCAAAAGTTGTTGGGGATGCAGCTGCACCTACTGTTATCTGTGGAAGGTGTAGTCTCTGGAGAATGAGCAGTGAATGAGGGAGGAGAGGAGGCAACTTTTTAACCTGGGTTCCCTGCACTCAGGTCAGAGCCCACCTTGACTTGCACTGATTAAGACTACAATTCTTCAAGTACTTGGCCACATCCTGGAAAGATGAAGGAGAATAGCAATCCAGTTTCCATCAGGATTTCTAAAAAACTGAATAAAATAAAGGTGTGTCTTGAAAACAGGTTTGAAAAAATACTTTTAATATGTAGAGAGAAGCTGCTTTAAACAAAAATCTTGTAGATTATTTGCAAGGCTTTCAGAGTTTTCAACATGTAACTATATCACAACAAGTCAAACAAAGAGAATTTTTCATACTAATTACTGAAGAGTTTATAACAATCTCCTGCAGATAGATGTCATTAGCTACTTCCAGGAGTTTTACTTAGCTGAATACCGTTGTTTGCAAGAAATTTCATTGTTTTTATGAACATAGAGAGAAATATCACTTGTGTCAATGTAGCCTGAAATCTGTAGATACTAATGTCCAAAAAGACCTCTTATATTATTTCTAGTCCAGGTTCTCAAGGTCCTCTGTGGAGTGTAGCAGTTTATATTCCAACATGCTACCTATCCACTTTTAAGCAATTCTTTAATGTTCCTCTCCTACCCTTGAGATCATTTTTTCCCCAGTCTAACAGATCTTATTATTAGTGTGTTTTCTGTAGAACTCAATGCTCCATTGCCTTTTCCATCAGTTCCTCTTACTGACTATATGACCACAGAAAAATGGGTGGGATCTCAGTTGATAAACTTAGTTCAAACACCAGCACAGAAGTCAAGATGAATCAAGATGAATCACATCCAAGTTCCTCTCATCATCTCTTAAAAATGCTCAACTTTTTTTTTTTAATTATTATTATTATTTTTTTAAGGGCAGTAAGGCAGGTAGAGATGCCCCCATTATGCAGTGGGATGTGTGGATGGGTCAAGAACTGGGACAGTAGAGGTCCTGACATGTCCCTTGCCATAGCTCTGGGAATGATTTTGTTCTCAGGGCTACAGTTTGACAGGAAGAGATGGGGAAAATCTGGTGTCCTGACAAAGCTTCAGGAAAAAAATAACATCCTTATATTTTGTCAGAGTGCCAAGACAGTCCTTGTGCTCTGGGACTGTCAAGCCAAGCCAGACATCTGGGATGGGGATTCATCTAACTGAACAGGAATGACTACATGGGTGTTAGTCACATCAGGCTTTCTTCAGAGCCTGCAGATAGAAAAGGGTACTTCCCAGGCATGATTAATTTCATTCTAAAGTAGTTATCTAAAAACCATGTTACATGAATTGAGTCCTAAATATGTCCAGGTCTCTGCTAGAAAACTTAGCTCATTTTCATATTCTACTAATCCATCAGAAAAAGAAGAAGAAAAAAGAAAAACAACAACTATAACTTCTATTATAAATCTCTACTGTAATAATCCAAGCTTCACCCTAACATTACTCCCCTCTTCCCTTCCTCCATGGTTATAAGAGAGCAGTAGGTCACCAGACTCTTAACAACAAAACTTTAAGTATCAGACAACTATTATCATGTCTCTGTGTCTTCTAGACGAAATAAACATTTTTCACTCAACCTTTCCTTGCAGAACATGTTTCTTAATTTCTTATCACTCCTTCTATGTTCTCTGGACTTTCTCCAGCTTGCCTTCAACATTTAAATTATTCTGCCTTCTTTCAATAACTCAGACTAAATAATCTCTCTTATTGTTCACACCTCAGACTCTACTTCAGTTATCTTCATTACTCTCATGCTCTGAGTTCTTTCTAGTCTTTCTACATGAATATATATTCATATGTCATCCAGAATGAAGTGAAACTGAAAAACTCAATATTCCTTCCTTTGCTTGGCATTTCTACTGTTGTGGTGCTGACACTGCCAGTCTACCAAAGAGGAGGTAAAATAATAAGATTAGCAGCAGTGGCTTGGAATGACAATGCCTTCCAGGATATTGGCTGCACTTGGATTTGAATTTACATCTCAGCAGGAGGCAGATTTACATTTTGACTATCAGATCTCTGCAAGAAACTTCTCTTCTACTCCCTGTGCATCTGTGATTTTTGTAGCTTGTAGTTAATGAACACACATACATTTAATGCCAGTAGTAACAAATGAAGATACAGGAAGCTGTAGGGTAACGAGAAGCAGGAAACAGTTCTACACAACTTCCATGAACAAAAATATATGTGGGTGTTCGTATTTCTCACTTGGAGGAGAAAACCATGGAGATCAGTAAAAATAAATGTTGCTGGACTGTCCCTTCTAAAAAAACCATCCTGAGAAAAAATCATTGGGTGAGCAATTGGCTGACGGGCAGGGCTCAAAGGGTTGTGGTAAATGGGGCCACATCAGGCTGGCAAATGGTCACTACTGGGGTCCCTCAAGGCTCGATTTTAGGGCCAGTCCTCTTCAATGTTTTTATAAATGATTTGGATGTAGGACTTGAAGGTGTTTTGAGCAAATTTGCCGACGACACCAAACTTGGAGGAGCTGTGGATTCGGATGAGTGTGGAAAGGCCTCGCAGAAAGATATGGACAGGTTGGAAAGCTGGGCGATCACCAACCACATGAAGTTTAACAAAAGCAGGTCCTGCACCTGGGATGCGGCAACCCTGGCTATATGTACAGACTGGGTGACGAGACGCTGGAGAGCAGCCCCACAGAGAGGGATCTGGGGGTTGTGGTTGACAGGAAGATGAATATGAGCCAGCAGTGTGTCCTGGCAACCAGAAGGGCCAATCGTATCCTGGGGTGCATCAAGCACAGCATTGCTAGTCGGTCAAGGGAAGTGATTGTCCTGCTCTACTCTGTGCTGGTGCAGCCTCACTTTGAGTACTGTGCACAGTTCTGGGCACCACAGTACAAAAAGGACATTAAACTGTTGGAGAGTGTTCAGAGGAGAGCAGCGAAGATGGTGAAGGGCCTAGAGGGGAAGACTTGTAAGGAACGGCTGAGGTCACTGGGCCTGTTCAGCCTGGAGAAGAGGAGGTTGAAGGTGGACCTCAGCACGGTCTACAGCTTCCTCGTGAGGGGGAGTGGAGAGGCAGGAGACCTTGTCTCCATAAACGCCAGTGATAGGACCCACAGGAACGGGGTTAAGCTGAGGCAGGGGAAGTATAGGCTTGATGTCAGGAGGGGGTTCTTCACTGAGAGGGTGGTTGTGCACTGGAACAGGCTCCCCAGTGAAGTAGTCACTGCACCGAGCCTGTCTGAATTCAAGAAGAGATTGGACTGTGCACTTAGTCACATGGTCTCAACTTTTGGGTAGACCTGTGCAGTGCCAGGAGTTGGACTTAATGATCCTTATGGGTCCCTTCCAACTTGGGATACTCTATGATTCTATGAGTCTAGAGGTGGGTCAAGGTTACATGGTTTTCTATTCTGTATGGCCTTGATGTTGATTTCAATGAGACTGAGACTCTGAAATAACTTTACAGATACAGAAGGAGGGGTAACTCATCAGGCGGGCATTACTCACTCACCTTACTTCCTGTGTGGGGCTTCTTGAGAGAGATACTCATTTCTGTTAAACTACCCTGCATCACAAGTAATTCTGTGCCTTATTTCAAATCGATATTCTTTGATGTGAATGAGGTTTGGCTTTTTGTGGTTTGATTTTAGTGTTTTCTCCAAGGTGTAATTTGCCAGAAAAAAATAGCAATCTAATATTTAACTACCACTGCCTTGCATAACCTCATCTTGGGAACCAGCATAGTGTATAGCATTAAACTGTAGTGTGAAAAAAAAAATAGCGAGTCTTATTTCATTCTTCTGTCTGTAGCCCATATCACATGTGATATGAGAAATATTAACCAGCTAGCACTTGTGTGTACAAAGCTGAAACATCAAAACAGGCTGTCATATGGTGCCCAGACCTTCACAGGTTTTGTCTGAGCTCCTGTTATTCAAGGTAAATGAGGTCATTTAATATATGGAGAGAGTGGTGTGATCCTACCTTAAATCTTTGTGTTCCCTCATGGAGCAAAAAACAGCTAAGTATTTTAAGAGACACAGTACTCTGAAGGCAAACACTATCGTGGTACAGAACTTTTAGGGTAGACACTCGCACGTGCAGACCTGTGAGCTAAATCTTCTCTTCTGTATTACTAAAGCACAAAGTTCAGCCAACAGAAGTGAATAAGGAGGCATTTATCCCTGAGGAAGAAGTATTTGCCTGCCAACTTGGGAGAACAAGGGACAGATAGAAAAGGGTGCAGAAAGGAACTCAAATAAATAAATAAATAAATAAATCTTAAAATCTAACCAAATCAAATGGAAACTCTTAAAACAAAATCCTGTTCCTAGTGAAGAAGCAAAATGAGAAAGAGAGGAAAAGAGAAATTATGTTTTCATAGAATCACAAATAGTTTGGGTTGGAAGGGACCTTAAAGACCACCTAATTCCAACCCCCCTGCCATGGACAGGGACATCTCCCACTAGACCCAGTTGCTCAAAGCCCCATCCAACCCAACCTTGAACACTAGCAAGGATGGGGCATCCACAGCTTCTCTGGGCAAACCTGTGCCAGGGCCTCACCACCCTCTGAGCAATGTATTTCTTCTGAATATCTAATTTAAACCTACACTCTTTTAATTTAAATCCATTAGCTGTCATCCTGTCACTACACTCCATGCTAAAAGGTCTCTCCCTGTCTTTCTTATAGGCCCCTTTTTAAGTATTGGAAATACTCCCCACAAGAGAGTATTTACCAGGCTAAACTACAGAGAGTATTTACGTCTTTACCAGGCTAAACTACATCTCTCAGCCTGTCTTCATGGGACAGGTGCTCCAGCCCTCTGACGTCTTCTGGCACTCTTCTGGACCAGCTCTAACATATCTGTGTCTTACTTATACTGGGGACCCAGAGCTGAACACAGTACTCCAGGTGAGGTCTCATGAGAGTAGAAGAGAACAATCATTTCCTTCAACCTGAGAGCTATGCTTCAGGTTGGCTTTCTGGGTTGCAAGTGCATATTGCCAATGCATGTTGAGCTTCTCATCGACCAACACCCCCACATCCTTCTCCTCAGGGCTGCTCTCAACCCATTCTCCAAACAGACTGTATTCATGCTTGGGATTGCCCTGACTCAGGTGAAGGACCTTGCACTTGGTCTTGTTGAACTGCATGGTGTTCACACAGGCCTAACTCCTGATCCTGTCAAGGTCCTTTTGGATGGTATCCCTTCCCTCTGGCATGTTATTCACACCGCACAGCTTGGTGTTTGCAAACTTGCTGAGGGTGCACTCAGTCCTACTGTCCATGCCATCAACAAAGATGTCAAATTAGTCTCAAAATAGACCAATGAAGAACAACACTCATCACTGGTCTCCACCTGGATATCAAGCTGTTGACTGCAACTCTTTGAGTGCAACCATCTAGCCAGTTCCTTATCCTCTGAACAGTCCATCCACCAAATCCATATCTCCAATTTATAGATAAGGATGTGGTGCAGAATAGTGTCAAATGCTTTGCACAAGCCCAGGTAGATGATGTTGGTTGCTCTTCCCCTAGCTACCAATGCTGTAACCCCACTGTAGAAGGCCACCAGATTTGTCAGGCACAATCTGCTCTTAGTAAAGCCACATTGGCTGTCCCCACTCACCTCCTTATTTTCCATGTGCCATAGCATAGCTTCCAGGAGGATCTGCTCCATGATCTTGCCAGGCACAGAGGTGAGACTGAGTAGTCTGTAGTTCCCCAGGTGTTCCTTTTTTCCCTTTTTAAAAATGCGGGTCATGCTTCCCCTCTTCCCTCCTCTGAGAACTTCACTGGACTGCCACGACTTCTCAAATATTACATACAGTGGCTTGGCAACTATGTCCACCAGTTCCCTCAGGACCTGAGGATTTATCTCATCAGATCCCATGGACATGTGCACTTCCCTGTTTCTTAGATGGTCTTGAACCTGATCCTTTCTTACAGTGGGTGGTTCATTATTCTTCCAGTTCCTGCCTTTGTCTTCTGCAATGTGGGTGGTGTGGCTAGAGCTCATGTCCAACACCATGCTTGCTGATAATGTGGTGCTGCAGAGGGCAGTGCTTGGTCTTTAAACCTTTCTACCATCTATTGTTACTTCTCTCTCTCTCTGCTCAGCCTGTATCTTCTTTATCCTGCTGAAAACACAGGACATGTCTTTTCCTCTCAAGTCCTTGATTCCTGGTCTTTTCCCATGGTCACACTGCAGCTGCTTATCTGGTCGACACGTTTCCCTATGATGACCAAGCAGAAAATTTCAGGATGTCATGTGAAACCAAGGTTATTAAATGGTAACAGAAAAATTTCAAAATCATTAATATTTTTACTGTCTTTAGCCATGTCTCCATACTTTTTAGCACTTGTTTAGTAGACATTAAATGCTGCTCAGGCAGTGAGACAAGTTCATGAGATATGTATGTACTTTAACCAAAGGACCATGTATCTTAGTATTCATAGATACACTTAGTAACATTTCATGGTGTGGCATATGCTATTTAAAAACTCCAAAACTCATTGTTATGTTTTTGTCAGATTTATCATGATGTTTGGAAACAAGAATTTCATTTACATAGAGAAATAGAAGAATTCACAGAATGTTGTTTAAAGCCAAGGGACATATGAGTAATGCCATAACAGCTAGCAATGCATGTTGAATAACAGGGGGCAATGAGAGGAAATACTAAAATGAACAAGCCCAGTTTCTCAGGCCTTTTTTTTTTTTTTTTTTTTTTTTTTTTTTCTGACTTGTAAAGATTCACTACTACATTTGTGTCTGGATCAACATCCTGAATTTTGTCTGTGTCAACATTCATAAATGAATTGGAAAATCTCATATCTTGTCATCTATGTTGTAGTGCACTACATAAGCAATAATTTCTAAGCTAAAATTTATAAGGATGCACAGATGTATTACATCATATTGATAAGTGCCCAAATGAGTGCAGAATTTAACTCATCATTCTAACATTTGCTGTCAACAGTGGTCAGCTTATTTATCTTTCGTAATGATTTTTACTTTAAAAATACAATTTGCCAATAATTGGCAGGAAGGTTGCAGGAAAACACTAACTGATTTCCATGAGTTTTGTAAGAATTAAGCAACAGAACTGATTTCTACCCAATTTTAACATAAATTACCCTTTTAAAACCTATTTCCTTGCAACCTTTACACTGTTCATGTTTCTACCTGTATATTCTGAGATTTCTGTTAAGAACTGGAAATTTTCCTTATATAAGAGAGGCAACATTAGCCCCTTTTGTACTATTTTCATAAAGAAAATGAGAGGATACAGAGCAGGTAGATAAGGGAAGGAACTTTCCCAATATTCTCTGTGTTTTGGTCCCCTTTTCCCAAAGCATCATTTTCTACATCAGATGCATGCTTGCTATTGCCTATGTAAGTACATTTCAGTCAGGTGTGCTTAAGTTGTAGGAACAGTGTCTGAAAATAGGAACATTTCTGACCCTTTTCTGCTTATAATTCTTATATATTTTTCAACTTCAGATTGCTAGAAAAGGGCACCTCTTTTTCCTTACTTGTTTTCTCTGCACCTATGCATGAAAGAAGGAATATAAGACACAGTTAGACATGGCTACTTACATGCAGTCAGATACAAAATCTGAGTAGTCTCTGCTGCTCTGGGCATCTGGGGTTCTTATTCTATTTTTCTGTGCATAACTACTAGTCAAAGCCTAACTATAAAAAATATTTGATTGCATTAACCAAAATGAAATGTTTTGAGTAGCCTAGTGGAACCTACTTAGCAGCTAGTTGACATACTTATGTATTTATTTTTACAGAAAATGTAATTGAAAATCAGAAATGAAATTTAATCTGACTTTGGAATATTGACAGCTTTTGTTTACAAGTATTACCCTATATTTTTTTTCTTTCTGAGAAAGTAGAGATTTACAACTTCTGAAAACAAAAGAGAACCCAGAGTGCCTGGACACTGTCTATGAGTTATTTGGTAGATGTAAAAATAGTTCCTGTAGTTTCCCAAGATTGTGGAGAGGAAGTGAAAGAGTGAAGCATATACACAGCAGCAGAGCACAACAGCCAAGGTGGGGGATCCTGGCTGTGAGCTGAAGAACTGGCATAAGGAATTCTGAAGCACTGAGAAGCATTTGGTAGAGTTGCTGTAGGTGTGTGACAAAATACTTGTGAGGGAGAACTGCTGGGCCACAGCTACTAAGTCTCATCAGAAGAGAAAGGCACAATATTGCAGTTTACCTCTTACCATTGACTAGGAGTCACTGAGGACTTCTGATCTCATTGGTTAACACCAATCATGAAAGATGCTTAGTACTACATCTCCCTGTCCAGTGCACTGAGCCGCTTTCCAAAAGTATCTGCTTTAACTATTTGTACAGAACCATGACTGAAGAAGAGCAGTCCCAACACCTTCAAAGCTGCCTTTCACCTGAATCCCTTCACAGAGCCAGCAGATGAAGAGGTGTACAAGGCAGCCAGGATGTCTACAAGCCACCATTGACCTACGTTGTTGTGCAGTGGCACAAGTTGGTTCCCCATAGCTCACCAACAAAAGCAGTAGCTCCACAGTCCTTTAGTATGTTTATGTGTGTTGGGATGATTTTTATCCTTCCAAATGACTGTCTCTGACTCATGTTCAGAGTATACCTTGGATTTTTGTAGGAAAACATGCTTACATTGCAAGCCCTGCACACCATCTCTTTATAAGTATGACTAAGCGGACTTTCACATTTTCTGAAGCCTAAGAAAAAGAAATAATTTGCAGATTTAACTTTAACTTGATATTTTCAAAGTCAGTTGGTGCAGCTGAATGTGGAACTCCTGAATAAATATGGAACTCAACTGGAAAGGAGATGGACTTGACAATCTGTGATATCATAGGACTGACCTACGATAATTTTTCTAATTCAAATATGTATTTTTACAAACCAATCATATTCTTGTGCCTCAGACATTTTGAAACAACATGATAAGTCTTTGAACTAAACAGTCATTTAGCTCAAGGTCAGCTGTTGCTTCTCTTTCTCTTGTATTTCTGAGATGTTTGCTACCATAACCAGCACCGAGAACTGAAATCAGAAGCTTTTGGTTACAAAAACAAGATTTGCAAATGAAGCTATTGAGTATGGGTGTGATAGGAAGCAGAATTTAATACGCAATGTAACCTGAAAGAAGGGAATTTAAAAGCATTTTCAACAGTAATTAAGAACATAAATTCTGTAATATTGGCTATTAGAAATATATGCCAGAATCAAACATAAATTTAATAAAAAATAAAGTAATGTTGCTAATTATATCTTAGAATTCCTGCATTAATACATATTTATGTTATATAACTTAAATTTAAACATAGATGTAACTGGTCCTGTCAGTTCAAGAATATAATTATTTATGGAACTTTATGCAATCCTTGGAAACAAATATTTAAATGTTTATAAAATAGTTAGATATATTATTTGTTAGGAATACAATCACAGAATTATTAAGGTTGGAAAAGATCTTCAAGATCATCTGGTCTAACCATCCCCCTACTACCAATATCATCCACTAAACCATGTCGCTAAGCACCACATCTAACCTTTCTTTAAACACCCCCAGGGATGGTGATGCCTTCACCTTCCTAGGCAACCCATTCCAATGCATGACTACTCTTTCTGAGAAGAAAACACTTTTAGGTAGATGTAAAGAGCAACAAGGTTTGCCGTGAGCCTCTTCTTCTCCAGACTAAACAACCCCAGCTCCCTCAGCTGCTCCTCATAAGACTGGGCAACTATGGACCCAAGTATCAGTCTTCTTTTTCATGAAAAAGTGATTAATTTAAATAAGCTTATTATAAAATATTTTTGTATTTTAGTTCACAGAATCACAGAATCACAGAATTTCTAGGTTGGAAGAGACCTCGAGATCATCGAGTCCAACCTCTGACCTAACACTAACAGTCCTCCACTAAACCATATCCCTAAGCTCTACATCTAAACGTCTTTTAAAAACCTCCAGGGATGGGGACTCCACCACTTCCCTGGGCAGCCTGTTCCAATGTCTAACAACCCTTTCAGTAAAGAAGTTCTTCCTAACATCCAACCTAAAACTCCCCTGGTGCAACTTAAGCCCATTCCCCCTCGTCCTGTCACCAGGCACGTGGGAGAACAGACCAACCCCCACCTCACTACAGCCTCCTTTAAGGTACCTGTACAGTGGAATAAGGTCACCCCTGAGCCTCCTTTTCTCCAGGCTGAACAAGCCCAGCTCCCTCAGCTGCTCCTCGTAGGACTTGTTCTCCAGACCCCTCACCAACTTCGTCACCCTTCTCTGGACACGCTCAAGCACCTCGATGTCCTTCTTGTAGTGAGGGGCCCAAAACTGAACACAGTACTCAAGGTGTGGCCTCACCAGAGCCGAGTACAGGGGGACAATCACTTCCCTAGCCCTGCTGGCCACACTGCTTCTTATACAAGCCAGGATGCCATTGGCCTTCTTGGCCACCTGAGCACACTGCTGGCTCGTATTCAGCCGGCTATCGACCAATACTCCCAGTTCCTTCTCCGCCTGGCAGCTTTCCAACCATTCCTCTCCCAGTATGTAGCTCTGCTTGGGGTTGTTGTGCCCCAGGTGGAGGACCCGGCACTTGGCCTTGTTAAACTTCATGCAGTTATGGTATAATTATTTTACACTTGGAGACAAAGAGAGTGTTCAATTTCCTAATTAAAAATCTACCTTTTTCAGTTATCAATGGTTAGTTCTGAAATGGACTGGAAGCATCTTGTCTAATTATTTTGACAATATCTAATATGCTGCAGCTTAAGATTTGATTTTACTTTTACAAGGATGCTCACTCAGTATCTCACTATTGTGACTCTAACAGCAAAAGATTTGCTTTTAATCTGTATTTCATTTTTCTTCCCTCTTAAGTCTTCTAGTGAATGAATTTGAAGGGAAATAATGATTCTGATTTTAGTTGTTGTTTTTGTGGTTTTGTTTGTTTGTTGTTTAGTTGTTTTTTGTTGTTGTTGTAGTTTTTTTTTTTTTCTTTCCAAAATTATCCTTAAAAACACCAAAATCTGAATACATTCTTAAATGCTTTGGATAATGAAAGGAAGGAATAATGGGAGGGAAAGGACTTTGTGGAAAGATTTGCCGTATAAACATTCAGGAAAGGGAATGAGCTCTAAGACCAAGTGATGGAGTTGTTAGCAGTGGCTTAAGGCAGAGATAGAGAAAGCCATTGGGAGTCTGGAGGACTTCACAGAAAGTCAGAGCACAACAACCTAGGGAATGGACCAGTCAGCTCTTGGAGGTTTTGGATAAAAATCAAGTATGTTAAGTTCAAGAAAGACATCACACTCTAAAGTCATTCCATGACAACAACTCTGCTTTGTAAGAGCTTCTCAAGACAGTAAGGTCTTGCAAGTATTCCAAGGATATTTCAGCAAAAAACAGTCTAAACTGGTCTGTTGCTGGTTGGCACTGTACGTGAAAATTGTGAAGTCTGCCTACTACATTTTACACTGTCTTTCCAGAATCTGTCTGTATTAAAGGCTATTTAATACTGAAGCCTTCTAAGAGATTTACATCACAACATTGAAAACAGAGGTCCACATAACAAAGGTGTTATCTTAAAACTTCTACAGATTTGCTGAGACAATTTTTTTTAACCAACGTGGTATTATAAGCACTACAAAATAAACACAGAAAAAAAATAATTTTCCCAGCAGACAGTAGACCTGCTTACTTGAAATACTTACATGATTTATGATTCAGGAATGATCACTTTACCAACATCTTAGGAAAGACTGGAAGAAGTGGCAGTATTTAGAGCCTCAGTATTAAAGTGCATATGAAAGCTTCCAGAAGCAAACAAAGCTAAACAAAAGTGCTTCACTATCACCATATTTAGATGAGAAAGAATACTTTCCCACTTAAAAGAACCTCTTCCTATAAATACAGGACGTGCTGAGAAATGAAAGCACGTACACTTTGTTAACTGAGTTCAGCCCATTTTTATTTATGTCACTAGTAAACAATGACATGTAGGCAGCTTTGACTGCTTCATGTTTACAAATCAGCACAGAATATTTCAGTGTACAATATAAATCTCCTGGTTCTCTTGTGATCAAGATTGCAAATCTTGAAAATTTATGAGAGTTTCCATGTATTTTCCAGCTGCTATATGTATACCCCTGAAAACAAGATCTGAGTTTAAGCCAACAGAAAAAACTTGTCTTGACCTTCACAGTCTTTGGGTGGTTCTCTTATACAACATGGGTCTGTATTTGGAGGAATTGGGACCCACTAAGAGGAGGGTAAATGTGTCAACTAAACCTGAACAACCCACACCAAGGTCTTTATGGTTCTGTTAGGATGATCTTATATTCTTCATGTGGTTTGATTTGAAAACTCCAGTAATATAATTCAGTTCAGCTCTTCTCTGATAATGAAATAGACATGTATGAGATGGGACTCATAACACCCCTCCATGTTGGCAGACCTGACCTCACTCAGTTGAAAAATGTTTGCCACTGGTACCAAAAAATAACAAGTGTTCTGACATTAGTGGGTATGTTGAACAAATCCACTTCTAGTGAATGCTACAGGGCTGCCAGCAGACAAAATGTGAAGTATTTTGGGGAAATTATACAAGTGGAATGATGCTGAAAGATGTGTGGCTTTTATGGACTTTATAATGTGATGCCTAAGTGGATGTGATGGGCATCTACATCCAACATTCAGTTTTAATTCTACACGCATCTTCTCTGTGTTTTCTTAATTCTGTTGTAAATTCATTATGAACTATCCCTACTTTTATACTAGGGACCCTCCTTTATTTTTTTTCCCCATTACTAGACATGCCCCTCAACTTCCTTCTTTCTTTGAATTTATTAGTCTGTTTTATTGATCAACTCCACCATGCCTATCAGTGATTCACAAGACTTCTGTTTCCCACCTGACTTGTAGCCCTTGGCATAATCCTTCCATTTCAGTCTGACATGTCTTTCTCAATACCCAGCTATCAGACTGCATTTAGTATGAACTGGATAAAACTCCTGTTGTTGTCCGGAGACCTTGCTTCATCTCACTTATTCTGGCAGGTGATACTAACATAATATTCTTATTGCTGGACCTATAGTCCATTTTACCCCCTGATTCTTTCCATCTAAAAAGTTATTATATTATAAAATATAATAACTATAATATAATAAATAAAAAGTTATTATATTATAAAATATAATTTTCAACAATCTGATCTTGTCTAACAGACAGCACATCTGCAACTCCCAATTAAAGTCTTATCATATAATGCTTTGTTACCCCTTACTTTTAATTTGCTTCCTCCATATGTATAACAATGTGATGCAAACATTATTTTTCTTGCTCAAGCCTCCATTTAATTCAGAGCCTAGTACTTGGAGAGAGCTAATCCCAGAAGGCAATGATGATTTAGATGCTGGCATTTGGTGTTTTGTTTTGCTCTCCATTGACTCTGGAGAAAGGTGAATATCTACAAATTTTCCCTTAGAGCTGAACAGTAATGGATCACAGCGTAATTTACTGTTCTTCATTGTATTCTTGGGGGTAGCTGAACCATGGCCTCACCAGCTACCTATTTCTTTCTGGGCAAGTTGCTCCTGTACTCGTATGATCTCTCTAGCCGTGGTCTGTTCTGGTCTCATGCCTGTTGCAGCACCTACCAGGGTAGTTTGTAGAAGTTTAGAAGAGCAAGAAACACAAAATCACCTATGAAAGAAGCAATTCGAATCTAAGACAGATGGATTTAATTTAAACTGGGACTGAACAATCAGGTTATATTTGAACAGACCCCAATTATTCACACAGACTGGTTATTTTTTTTTTGGAATTACAGCCGTTCAGGGGAACACTCTATGAAATAGTCCTAAAAGATTTAATAGCTCACTAATTGCACGTCCCTGTCCCAAGAGAGTGGGAGAGATTTCACAAGTATAAGCTCCATGGCAAGGTATGAGGGCATGTGTCATTATACTGTCAGCAGTCCTGGACAGTGATTAACCAGAGACAGGCATTATAAAGAAGCAGGCCTGTGTAAAGTGAGTACAATTCTGATCACATACTCTTAAATTGAAAAATTACTACTGAAGGTATAAATTTTGGAAGGCACAATTACCATATATAATTCCTTTCTGGAAATGCAGTATGTTTGCACACTGCTGGAAGCTACAGAATGTCTAGTTCATTGTTTCACAGATTTTAACGCACTGCCTTAAATGAGCTAAACTGATTTCTCCAAGAGCAAGATGCAGCCTTTAAAAGCACCTCCAGACATTATCCTAATTGGCAGTGCAAAGCAAGCACTTACTGATTACAGCCAAGTTACTTTGCACCTAAAAGAAACAACTCATCTTTAAAGCATAATTGATGAAATAATAATAAAGTGCTTCTAATGTGTTGATTTTAATAAAAACTTCTTTGGATTTACCCATGTGAAACCCAGATGGAATCAGATCTTCTTATCCAGAGATAAGCAAAATTAATGCAATTTATACTATTAGTTTTTGTATTTTTATTGCCCTTAAATCTAGACTAAAATGTCGTTGAAAACTGTATCTGGTTATAGTTTGTCTTGTTCCTATTAGTATGTTTGGATTAAAAATTTAATCAAGTAAGTAGACAACAGTTAATTTATTTTTAATGCATTTCATCAAAGTAATTAGTTTAAATAAAACATACTTTATTTTAGGTATGTACAATTGGAATTAATCATGGTACATAGGAAGATGTGAGAATTCTATAGCACATTCACCATATGTGCTGAATTTAAGAACAAATATAACAACTCTTAGAGCAGCAAAAAGGAGTTTTGAGGTATTCCATATTTATACAGCAGGTAAATTCCATCACCTGGGAACCTGTGTGCTGTCCCTCTATAATATCTGGTGTGCTGTCTCTCCATGATACATTCAAAAGCCAGGATATTGTTAAAGATACACGGCTGGTTTGAAAGCACCATCAAGGTTGCTGATGATACTAAGCTGTGTGGTGAGTTGCATACCTCATAAGAGAGAGGCTGGAAGGATGGTTGAGCAAGAACTGTATGACGTTTAACAGAGACAAGTGCAAGGCCCTGCACCTGGGACACCACCACCAAAGAGCCCAGTACAGATCTGTGAGATCTGTGTGGATGGAGAGCGGCCTTGCCGAAAAGGATCCAGGGTCCTGGCGGACAACCAGCTGAACAAGACCCAGAGGTGGTTCGCTGCAGCAATGAAGGTAAATTCCATCCTGCGCTGCATCTGCAGGGGATGCTACAAACAGAGATCATCCCAGTCTGCTCAGCACTTGTCAGGTCGCACTTGGAGCACTGTGTCCAGTTCTGGCCCCCATAATTCAAAAAGGCCAGCTGGAGAGGATTCAAAGGAGGGCCATGAAGATGATCAAAGGGCTGGAGAGCCTGCCCCATGAGAAGAGAGTGAAGGAGGTAAGTCTTTTCGCCCTGGGGAAGAGAAGGCTCTGGGGAACATCTTCGCAGTGTTCCCATACTTAAAGGGGACAAAGAAGAAAGAAGCCCCTTGCTTCATAGTGAGCCACATAGAGAAGACAAGGGGCAGCAGTAACAATTGGATGGAGTGCTATATAATCTCAGCTAGACTCCCTTTTCCCACAAAAGGCTGGGCCTGATAATCTGAGGCCCCTTCCAACCCAGGCTGTTCTACGGTTTCATGAAGATTCTATGATTTAATGAGTAGTTTCTGTTGATGTGAAATAAGTGATGCCTTTTCATCACTTGTGATTATTAAACTACACGTTGCAGCATTAGGCTCAGCGTAGCCATAGCAATCACAAGTAAGGGGCATTGCTATGAGGGAGCTCCAGACCAAAGAGCTTTGTAATATCCCTTAGTAACTTTGCATCTAGTTTCTTGTAAAATCCAATAAATCTTTTTAAAAATCCAATGCATCTTTACTGAGTTTCAGAATGTATCTAAGGTAGCACAAAATATTTTCAAAGGCAGTGATTTGTTGTCTTAAGGAAAAGCTCTTAACAATTGCAACATTCATGGTATATCTATAAATAGAAACATGTATATTTTTGTTCACTTCCCTCTGAGAGGGCCCATCTAGAATAACAGTTGGTCATGCACTCCCAGAGATCCCTTGTGTGTAATTCTGCTGCCTTTCCTGTCCTGCTAATGTGTGATAGTGTGGAGGAGATCAGAGAAACTGTCATCCAATTTACTCTTCAGATAAAGGTATCAGATCTGATAGCTTTATAACTTGAAAAAAATGTTATTAACTGTTAAAACAAACAAACAAACAAACAACCACAACAACAAAAGCCTCCAAGCACATTCAGATTTTTCAAAACTACTTCACTTTGGATAGCTCACTGTCTGGATTATTTTTCTTAGGTGTCTGTGAGACCCTGAAAGTCTATCCTACCAAACTGCAGCTTATACTGGAAAACCTGGACACAGTGTTTGAAAAACTACCTAATGCCTGCATAACATGCGTGCATAACACCTTGTGTTTTTGACAGGCTGTGACTAAGTTCCACATTGTCCATATTGTTGTTTGGGTATTTGCTGTTGTGCTGTGAGGAATAGAGGACATGCAGCTCGTTCTTGTGAGTTTTAATTTTGCCTGCTCTATAGCATTTGAGGTACTTGCAGAAATATGAGGTAAGAAAGAAGCCTTTTACATTTTAAACAAATCCCACATTGATCTCATATCTAAAGATACAGAGAGCCATGGTGAAAGATTCCAGTCCTCTTCCAACTCTTTTGTGACACAGTTATTCAAGCTATATGGAGCCAATTAGATACTGTGCATGGCAAATGTTGTTCTCTAGCCAATAGAACTGTGCTGCTCAAAGAAGTCTGTATTAATGGCTTTTGCAGAACTTGGAACATGCTATGGGAATGTTATCCTAGTCAATGAGGGATTCAAGACTTCCTCAGGAATTATTAATGGAAATAGTTGTCCGGAGATTTCCCAAAAGATTTGAAGACATTTCCCCTCCTCTAATAAAACAGTTGTTGAAAAACTGCAGACTTTGCAGTGTTCAGACTCAGGGAAATACTCAGCAGATGCTGTTTCTGTCCCAAAGTGAGAAGTACGTGGCTTTTTTTGGCAGCCCCCTGCCTGTGTTGGTGGAGTTCACACAGACTTTCTGAAAGGATGCTCCGAGGTGGAGTGGGCTGCAGAGGAAGTGTGCGTCACGGGGGATGACGCACGCCAGCCCTGTGAGAGAGCTGAACTTGCCCTGCTGTTCAACGCTTCCTGACGGTGAACACAGGCAGCACTTCTGTGCTGGCTCCCTGAAGAAACACTCGTTTGTTCTTTGGGAAGAAATGAACTGTTCACATTGTTGGTCAAAACTAAAGCAGGGCTTCTGCTGAAAGAGCAAAAATGCACCAGCCAGCTGGTATGCCCTGAGCACCCTTTCTGTACCTCCCTTTAGCTCAGCCAGATCTCGGTGCTGCAGCCATTCAAGTGCAAAGCCTTTGGAAGGTATTGATTAGAAAAGTTAGCAGAGGAGCTGTTCAGGGAAAGGAGACAAACAGTCTCAGTGGGAGGGGAAGGAAGGCACAGAGGGGGCCCCTGACTTTAGAACTGGTCAGTCCAGACAGCTTAGTTCTGCCACACTGTTCCCAGAAGCTTTTTAGCTGGTTCCTCACAGATGTGACACCAATCTGAATGATTTTTGCTTGCCATCAGATACCCAGAAACCCTCCATATTTCCAGCAATCATGAGTGAGCATTTCTGTCAGGTGTCATACTATGTGATAGGCACATACACACAAGGTTTCTGCACCATGTGGGATAGACACATCCAGCAATATACCCGTGGACAGTCCCTGTCTTCAGTGTCCTAAATAAATGCCTGGTTTCTCATATCACAGCATGGCAACCTTTGGTCATTTTGGCAGCTCGTTCTATTCTGACAATTACTTTAAACATTCTTTAAGTACATTTTAAGGTGAGACTGTGGAACCACTAAATATATAGTCCATATTCTGCAAGAATGGATGCCTTGTTATCAGTTGAAGGGGGACCTTCAGATCTAACTGCAGAGATTTCTTCCTATACTGTGCTCTAAAAAGCCTCACAGTGTAGCAAATGCTCTGATATTTTTCTTGTCTACGAGACATATCTACACAGCAACACAACTTTTGTTTCACAATGTACATCAAAATAACTCCAGTGAAGTTGAATAGTATACACATGATCAAGACTGAGATGATTTAAGGCTGAGAGAGCTGTGGCTGTTCAGCCTAAAGAAGAGAAAACTCTGGAGTGATCTTATTGCAGCTTTTCATCAGTTAAAGGGGGCTTATAAAAGAGATGGAGAGCAACTTTTTGTTCAGATGGATAATGACTAGAGAAGGGGATTGGTTTTAAACCAAAAGAGGGGAGATTTAGATCACAGCTTACGAGGAAATTTTCCACTCAGAGGCTGGTGAGGCACTGGCACAGGTTGTCCATAGAGGTTGTGGATGCTCCATCCCTGGAGGTGTTTAAGACCAAGTTGGACAAGGCCTTTGGCAACCTGATTTAGTGGGAGGTGTCCCTGTCTATGGCAGGGGGTTGGAATTGAACGGTCTTCCAACCTGAGCCATTCTGATTCCATGATTCTATGAAGACTTTCCCCTTTCACTTCATTTTCTTTCATATTTATATGTCAGCTCTACGGACCTCTTTGCCTGGTGACCAAAATAAAGCTCTTACCACTTGCTCATATGCACATGACATCTAGTTTGTTTGTTTGTTTTTCCCACAATTAAATTCAAACTTTTTATTGTGCTTGCATTCTTGCATCATCAGTGAAGGAACAGAAAGACACATTATAAAAATTTACCTTCCTTGAAATGATCTAGCACTGCTTCTGAAGAGTATCCTGCTCTCATTTAGCCTAATGGAGGCTACTTGTCAATTTAATCAGCAGAGAAGAAATCAAAGCCTTGTGTTACAACCTGTAAGCCAATGGCTAACCATAAGGTATATGGCCTCCCAACAGTTCATGCATGTGTAAGAATGAACACACAGAGCGAGTAAATTCCTGTGATGATGTTTCCAGACATCATAGCTCATCTTTAAAAACTTCATGTACAAAGGCTGCTTCTGAAAATTTGGCTCAAACTTTCTTTACAGGGAAAAAAACAAAGCTGTAAAACAAATAAACAAACAAACAAATAACAAAAACTGAATGATCTTGGATTGGGAAAAATTAATCAAAGTGGCTACATTCATGACATTTCCCAGCGTTGTGGAATTATTGCTGACAGCAGTTCTGCAATGTCCACCTGAGTGTAGAAAAAAATGATGCTTTTATATCTTATCTTGAAATAGGATTTCCTGCTTTAACTTTTTTTCTTTAATATTTGTTAATTGTCTTTTTATTTGCATTATGTTATGTAAAAACTAAACTTTTAAAAGACATTTTATGAGATACAGGGTTGGAGCAAATTTCTACTGAAGGAAGAAGACAAAATGAACAATTTACGAATTCTAGCCTTTTTCATCTAAAGCTGCACTAGCCACTAAGACTGTACAAGTGTACACTATAATTCTCAGTTTAAGTAGAGAGGATGAGTTCAGAACTGTATCATTTACCAAGAGGAAAATGGCCAACCATATAGTGCAATCTAGTATACATTGTCTCTAAAGCTGCTTACAAATCATACATTTCCAAATGGTTATGTGCTGTCTGCTAGTGGCTCATGTGGTCTGGATTAAAACAAAATTGCCTGCATCTGCATTTTATCAGATATTTTGATCTTCTAACATGCAGGGCCAGCAATAAAAAAAAGGTTCTGCTGAACTTTTCAGACAGTTATGGAAGAAATAGAGATTGTATATGTAAATACAGTGTGATGTTTTGATTTATTGACATGATTTTTCCAGGCCCGGTTTCCATTACAGTTGAAAACATCATCTCAACACATAAAACTTAACTGTAGTATAAAACAGTATGCAAAAACTCTGAAAACAGAGCAAGTTCTAGCTTTCCTTCCAACTTGTTAGCAATGCTTCTCATTGATTCAAAAGCTATACAGAATTTCACTGTACCATTAGAAATATTCTTTTCTTTTCTTTTCTTTTTTTTTTTTTTTAACATTACTTTCTGCTTTCTTTCACAGCAGGGAAACAGTTTGAATTTGCTGAAACCCTTCTGCAGCCCTTGAATTGTGGAGCAATTACCCTGACCGGTAAAAACTTCAATTTTGTCTGTGACATTTTCTGCTTACAGCAGACTTGTAACTTGCTGACAGCTCAGTGGAATTATTCTCAAATCTCACTGCTTTAAAGTACTGTTATTGTGTGAAATTATATTAATTAGATTTTAATCAGCTTGAATCTTGCATTTTATGGCCACTGCAGAAACCTGTCAATGGAAGTAATGAGACAACCCATGCCATTTTTTGACTTGGAAAGATCTGGACTGGAATTTTCTGTGGCCTTCTAGCCGTGGCAGAAACCATTCATATATGCTGCACTGACTGTGGTCCTGAGGCAGTGCTGGGGAGGAGGTATGTCCCACCAGGCTGTGTCCCTCCAAGAGCCAAGCATGCTGGGCTTAGTGGCTGCCCAGGGAGGCAGTGCTCCACGTTGTCTCGTGTGGGTGAGGGAGCATAGTGCCAGCCACCCTGCAGCCTCCTGCTGAGGTGTTGTTCTCAATGCCTCTGCTGCATTTTTAGGTCATGTTCCCACAGCTTCTGACATGCAGCTCTGAAAAAAAACAACACAGCAAGTGACATATCTCTATATAGTGTAATGAAAAGAAACATGTTTTTGTGTTGTTGTAGTTGTTTGCGTAGGAACAAGTACAGCGACAGCACAGAAAGCCTGTGAAACAAGCCCAGCACAGGACCCAGGGTGCTCTGCCAAAGGTCATAGCCCGAGCGTTCAGAAATGTCAAGGAGGACATGGCAGTCCCTTGATTCCATAAGTCTGATTTTCATCTCACTTTGCCTGTTTTTGCAGCCAGTTTATTAGCTGTGGTCATGCACTGATGTATGGCTTATGACTTAAGGAGGGCAGAGCCAGAAAGAAGAACTTTTCACTCAACTTGCGTCATGATCAGAGAAGGTAGCTGCACAACACCATGCTGGACCCGCAATAAAATGTTTTCCTCTGGTTCCTTGTTTATGCTCCAATGGACCAGCAGTAACACTGTGCAGCTATGCATAACAGTCCAGAATTCACTTCCCAGGAAACCCCTCACACCTTTTCTTTTATACTTTCTCACACAGAGCAGGAATTCCTTTTATGTCCTTATCCTTTTACCAAGACACTATTCAACTGAGACATCTGGCATACTGTGCCTTGCGTACCCTGGGGAACTTTGTAGTATCTCCTTTTAATGATTTTTTTTTTTCTTTTTAGCAGAAACCCTGGCTAATTAGAAATGAGTTGTTGCCACATCTTAAAGTACTTATTAACAACTACTGCTTCGTTAATATTATTAGTGCTGTTGAATGTTATATCATGACATTACCATTGCTTATGTATGCTCATGTACCAGTTTTATTAAAGAGTTTGCTTTACTGTTATTACTTCCTGTACCAAGAAACCAAACATGGTCTAAAGATGTTAACAATGCATTTAAAGTCACCCATATGTAGCTTGAGGGAATAATTTTTAAAAGTCCATTAAAGGGGTAAGGGTAGTTTCATACATATTTTTGTTATTTCCCTAGAAGGAAGCAGCTTGATTGCCTGGCTTTATCTGCAGCATACACCAATATTTGTTTACACTGGCTGTTTGCCTAAACAGCTCAATTTCCTATATTTTCAACACAAGAATAATCCTAATGATACTCTATAACGTGCCCCACCGCAGCTTAAGGAACATCTCAATTACTGAGCTCAGCTGGAGGAATTCCAACAAAAATCAATCCTCTCCAAAAAGCTCCGGCACGCTCACACAGCGGCAGTCACGCAGGAAATCCCCTCGCACAAGGATCCCACAGCAGGCAGGGGCAGTCCTGCAGCTGGAGCGCTTTGGGGAGAGGCGCCATTTTGTGCCCCCACCCGTGGCCGCCATTGCCCCCGCGCTGCAGGCCAGGATGACCGTGGCAGCCGTGCCTACTGCTGAGTGACCGCCAGAACATTTATCAGTGCTGTGGACCTTACTGTCTGAGGGAAAGGGTGTCTTTAACACAAAAATCATTTTCTCTCTGACAGCAGCAAAGGGCTTTCTACTGAAGGGAGAAGGCCTCGAGTTCAACTACAGGAAAGAAAAAAAAAAAAGATAAAGGCATGCCCTTGTGGCACAGCAACCCTTACAGAAAAAAACGACTTCCCAACATAATGGTCTGACAGGGGACATGGGTATTTAATATGTTCAATAATATCCCCACACACACCTACCAGCACCCCTCTGTAGAAGAGAGTCTCGTTTTCTCCCTGTGCAGAAGTCTCATTTTCTCCCTGTGGACCACGCTTGGTCCACACCCTTCTCAGGGGTCCCACTGCCTGAAGAAGTGAGGGCTGAGCAAGATGTACAAAAATCCCTATATCCAGGGATGTCTGGTTTGCTACTTGAATCCTGGAGGTAGATGTCACCAGTGCAACTGGGCTTGGATCCAGAATGCCTAGTGAGTGCAACCGGGGGCTGTCTTTCACCGTACCCTTTGTCCTACTCTTTGCTGGGGGCTTCTGCAAGGTGGCCACAGCAAAGGGTCACTGTGAACTGCACGTGGTCTCTCTGCCAGTCACACTTAGCAGGGGCGGACAGGAAGCAGGACACAGGCTTTGCTAGTCTCCCATATCAGAGCTGGTATTGGCATGGAAAAGGCATTAGGACAAAAGGATCAATGCTTGGCTCCATCTAGCACCTCACGAGGAAATAACTGTGGTAGATATGGCCCAGGGATTCTCACAGCAGCATAAGTGCATCAGTGGAAAGTTTCTTTTTCGGAGGGTGGCTCTGAGGCTCACAACTGTAGGTGACAAGGTCTGTGTACCCATACCAGAATATTTGGCTGGTGTTGCTGGCTCTTCCAAGAACACCACATGTTAGTTATGCCTTGGATATGCTGCTGAGGTTTATTTTCATGAGGATGTGCTGATCAAATATGAAGGGGAAAACATTGCTCATAAATGAAAGGCAGCCTGCAGCCAAAATCCTAATGAGCCACAGCTGGCTGCTGGTCTGAAGGGTTGGTATGTGTACTAATTACATCATGATGAAGCATCCTCACTGACATGTCACCACACTGCTTTCAGTACAGAGAGTGCAACTAGCCAAGTCTATATATAGGAAAAAATGAGTCTGTTAACAAACTAATTCATCACAATAAAGTAAATTGCAAAAATACAAATGGTTGTCACAAACAGCAGTTGTCTCCCCCATGAGCTATGGCAGTGACACACAAAATAAGGTCCCCAGTGATCCTGCTTCTGCCAGCTGTGGTTAAGTGCCAGTTTGCTAGCCAAACCTATCTTCCATCCTACCACAACTTGTCACCTCCAAAGAGCTGGTCTTGCTGCTCCTTTTCTTCTTTTCTCAGACTCATGAAATGAGTGTATAAATGCACTTACACAGGACTAGGGAAATGATTGTCCCCCTGTACTCAGCTTTGATGAGGACACACCTTGAATATTGTATTCACTTTTGGGCCCTTCACTACAAGAAGGACATTGAGGTGCTGGAGTGTGTCCAAAGAATGACAATGAAGCCAGTGTGGGGTCTGGAGATCAAGATGGAATGAGTTTTTTTTTAGACTGGAGAAAAAGATGCTCAGGAGAGCATCTTTATTCCTCTCTACAGCTACGTTATAGTTTGTAGTGAGGTGGAGATTGGTCTAGTCTCCCAAGCAACAAGCCTGAAATGGCCTCAAGTTGCATCAGGGGAGGTTTACATTGGTTAGTAGGAAAAATTTCTTCACAGAAAGGGTTGTGAGGCAATGGAACAGGCTGCCCAGGGGAGTGGTTGAGTTGCCATCCTTGGAAATATTCAGAAGATATGTAGATGTGGTGCTTAGGGACATGGTTTAGAGATAGTCTTGGCAGTGCTAGTTTAATGGTTGGACTTGATGATCTTAGAGGTTTTTTCCAACATAAATGATTCCATGATTCTACATCAAAAACTATCTGTGACCACCGTCTGGTTATCTGAATTTTCTACCCACCTTCTAGATCTCATCACTGGTATAAAGTATGTTCAGCTTCCAAGAGTTGGCATGTGTTTGTGTGTCTCTGTGACAGGGGCCTTAGAGAGAGCATGGTCAAGAAGAGTATGTGTGTGTGTGTGATCTGCAGAGCATGAAGATGGACAGGACAGAAGTAAGGCAACTGTGGCATCAGGTACAATAGGCTGCCTCTATGCACACCCAGACAGTGTATGTTTACCTCTCTTACAGAATAATTTAAAAGCAGAAGTTCTCCATATGCCTATTAAAAAAAAAAAAAAAAAAAAAAAAGGGGGGAAATAGGGGGGTACAAGACAAAAGAAAATCTTGTGGACTAATATGTCAGAATCTCCACAAGTTCAGGCAGTTATAGTTACATCAGTTAAACCAATTGCATTCATTAAAACTGTTACACTAATTACTGCAGTACTTTCAAGACTTTTGGCAATGATAATGGGGGTAGGAATTTAAGAACATGAAGCGAGGTTTTAATATAATTTTCCAAGACCTCTAGTCCTATAAGTGGGCCTGTAATATTTATTTTTCATATCCTGACTACAGAAAAGTTGGGAGGGGATTAAAAAAAAAAAAAAAGTAAGGATAGAAGTAAGGATAGAGAATGAGAACAAAGAGGATCAAGGCTAATGGAGGTAGAAAATAGCAGATACAAACTGAAGGACTAGAAACAAAAAAAAAAAAATGAATGAAACAACTACATAGTACAAAGAAAAGTGATGAGAAAAAGCTACTGCTGTAAGAGTGGGGTGGAAGGCTGATTAGAAATTAAAAACAGAGGAGAGGATAAAGTAAGAGGGATGAAAAGGATGAATATTGGGAAAGAAGACATGTTGGGAAAACAAATGTGAAGAAAAGGACCTCATTTATATGATACACCAAATGTACAACAAATATTTAACAGCAAAGTATTCTGCTATTTCATTAGGTCAGAAATGTACATGTAAGTGTGAAAATTAATTTACAACCACAGACAATAGGTTTCCTGACAATTTGAGTTTTTGAATTTGACATTTTACTGTCTACTTTGACCACCTTAAATTTAATAATAATAATAATAATAATAAACATTTTTCTTGGTTGCTTTTGAAGCTTTTTTAAAAAAAAATATTTTAATAAAGTTGCGCATATACATGTAAAGCTGTAATTAAATGTCGTTTTAAAGCTGTGGTATTACAGTTTGACCTCTCTATTAGATCTCTAAAACATTTTCCATAAGTCTACCATCACCAGAAATGTTGCTTTTTAAGACTGGAAACAAGAGTCAAGCAATGGAAAGGTTTACTTTTCAAAAGTTTTTAAGACAAAAGTTCCTGGTCCATCTCTCTGCCCTGAAGGGAAACTCCATGTTTACTTGGTAGGACAGTTGAAACTGGTGAGGGTTTTGTCATTGCCCTCTGTGCATTTTGCCCTTGGAGTGGATACAAAGAACAAGGTGAGATGAACTCCCTTTAGACACGAGCTGAACCAAGCAGCCAAGCTCCAACAATTTCCAAGAAAAAAAAAAAAAAAGTGTTTACAGATTTATCAGTAAAAGAAGGCAATTTTCTAATTCCTCAGTTCTTTCCCCATATTTCTAAAGATCTTCCTCTCAAATGTTGTTAATAGGCTTCAGTAACCCGTACCTTTCCTGCTGTTCCAGAAATGTCACAGTAATCTGTTGGGCTGTCTCTCTGAACGCTCTGGCAGAAGGCGGTATTGGAGAGGTAGACAATAGCTATAAGTCAAAGGTTAGACCAGAAAGCCTTAGCTGGCTCTGTCAAGTAGAAGCAGAAGAGAAATGCAGAAGTCCAGCATTAATTCTGCACTGCTGAGTACCACAGATGAGAATCCCTCTGAGCTCAGAGCTATGGTATTGTGGTACTTGACACAGTGTTTTCTAAATGTATTTTATCTTGCAGCAAAATGTAATCTGTTTAGTTTGGAAATGTAACTATACTGACTAATCTTCCAAGGAAATGCAATGTTGTTGTTTTTTTTTATTATTATTATTTTTGGAAACTTGTTTTCTGCTCCATTAAAGAGAGACATTTTTAAAGTTCTGCATGGTGTGTCTTGGGTTCTCTCTTGCTCTTTTCTGTTTTTGTTTTTTTTTTTTTTTTTTTTTTTTTTAAAAAAAAAAAAAAA
>CM021763.1:48068690-48084490 GCA_011075105.1 Heteronetta atricapilla | reverse complement strand
TTTTTTTTTTTTTTTTTTTTTTTTTTTTTTCACAGATTTCATAAGTTGAAGAGGCAGCTCTGAAAGTTTTCATTCTAAGTTGAGCCCAAGGTTAAGTGTATAGCTCCCTCTACTCAGCTAGAAATGCTGGTGTTTGTGGCTGGATGGGGTCTTCTTTTACAACTAGACTGATCTAGCACAGTGCCACCTTGTACTTCTGCATCTATAGACTGAATTTCACTGCAGGGGATGTTATCAAAGTACCAGAACATTAGCTATGCTTACATTTGAGAGATGCATGTTATGCCATATACATACATATAGCATTATTGACCCTTAGTCTTGGCTCCAAGCTTTCCTATGTGTTGAGGACATATTTATAACAGATGTTTCCTTGTTTCACACTAGCCACTGCAGACACAGCTGATACTCTTCACTAGACATGTTTATTGAAACTTTCAGACAAAATGTTTCAATTACCTTGAGACATTTTGTTTTGAAATCTGCCTTTCTTCTGTACAGTACAGAGCTTGTCTTTCACCTCACTCTTTCCTTCAGGTCTTTTTGCCACTGCTAAGCTTGAATCATGCTTTACTTGGAGTTCTCACTTTTCCTGGACTGTGAAGCCCAGACATTTAGACTGTTGTTATGCACCAAGTAGTTTTATGGATTAGGTTGCAAAGCAAAAAAGAGAAGTGTGGAAGTGATCCATTTTTCAACAAAACTTTACCACAGATATGCGTTCAAAACTAATGATTTCAAAAACAAAACCAAAAAGTCTTTAGTCTGCTGAAAAGGGAGACATTAGCCCAGGTTTTTGTGCCTTTTCTGCTTCTTTCCTAGCACTGGTTCCCCTATTAATTTATGTGAGATTCAACCTGCTTACAAATCCTTATTCCTAGAGATAATAAGAAATTACATTCAGAATACCTTATTCTGATGTCATACATTAAATAGCAGGAGTAGTTTTCAGGAAGGCAACTGAGAACACAGCCAAAAAACAGGCATGGGTGAGATCAGTACAAGTCAAGCAGCATCTAGTGTGTTTGATTCCTTTATGCACAAACAGAGCCATGATTTTCATAATAGCATGCACAGAAAAGCTTCACAAACGTGAAATAAGGAAGATGGATAATTTATTTAATTTCTACAGGAAAATTCTTTCTTTGCTGCAGGAGTGGAAATGGCCACATGACCTTCTGAACAGGTTAGACCAACTGCAAAGTGTGCAAAATTTTACCAGGTTTGATAGACCTCCTCTTGCTATTTCTCTACTCACTGAGCTCACTATAAATTTATTTCCAACCCAGGTCTCACAAAGATAAGGCATGAATAAACTGATCAGTGAGATGCCAGATACAAAAGCAGCCTTCAGGCAATTTTTTCTCTCCTCACAGACTGAGTGTCTAAAAGCTTAAAGAAATCACAAACTAAAACAGGAATGATGAAAGCATTAGATTGAAAAAAAGTAATTCATTTTTCTTTCAGACACCCTATCCCTATTTCATTATAAAACACTTCTATATCTTACAATAATCAGCTTTAAAGGTCAGATTTTCCCTTAAATGAATGCTTAAAGTTCCTGAAGATAATAGTGGGCTTTAAGTATTTCAATTTTTCCAGGTAAAATGGGTTTTTCATCAGCCAAAGAACACTTTCTACTATAACAGAGGATAAACAGTTTTCACTTCCCAAATATCATCTGAAAAGTCATTTTTATGGCATAGTTCTATTACAAACAGAATTAAAAGACAAGTACTAGAGAGGATGGGTATGATTACCACTTAACTTCACCATAATGATTTTTTTATTATTATTATTATTTTATTTTTTTTTTGCTTTGGGCTTGACAGACTCTCACTTAAATGCATAAGTAAGCACATTTGAGCACCTAGCTACAGCCCTGCCACAAGACACAAAACATAAATGGCCTGTGCTACTAAGGGCACAATTTAAAGTTCATTTATGTGTTGAGACAAAAATGCAGCTGAACTGGTCCTGTTTCAGAGTCTGGGTCTCAAAAATGGAACTCTCATGAGAAAGGTGAGCTGTCCAAGAAATGTTGAGGGCAGTGATTCAGTTGGGAAGAGGAAGATTGCTTTGTTATGTGAAAATGCCTCTCTTCCTCTGAACATGTCTCTGTTTATTCACACATATAGGCCTTTCTATCTTCATTCTTCAAAATTAAGAATTTTTGAAAAACTATTCTTAGAGTAATGTCTTGAATGTCTTCTTTAGGCATTCCATCATTCCTCTGGATGAGCACAGATTTTGTGCAACAGGCTGTTCTTTCAAGATGGCTCACACCAAAAATACCCTCCCCCTTAAGGTTAAAGCCTCAGATATCTCCAGCTACCTATCCAGGCCTGACTACCAGACCTGCCTTCACGCTATCTGTAATATACATCACAGGTGGCCAGTTGCCCTTATTCATGTGAGTAGTCCCAGAACTTGGCTTCTGTTTTACCTTTTGAATATTGGTCATCACGGCCATTTCAGAGCTAGTACCCAAGATACTCACATTCAGGAAAAAATCCCTAAATAATATGTGCAACGTACCTTTGAAAAGGAAGTGTGAGTACATGCTGGTTTCCAATACATTCATTCATTAAATCTACATAAAGATAAGGAGGGATGATCTGTGAGGACAAGAGTCCATGACAATGTCATTTCTATTTCTCATTTTAGTTATTTAAGCGCTCAAGAAACATATAGTCCTTGATAAGAATTTAATCTGAAGTGTATTCTTGTGAGTGTAAGAACTTGATTTTCAGTAGATGTTATTTTGCAAATATTTTGGTCTGGTTTTGCTTTAGTATTTCCACTCTTGGGGCCTTTGCAAGTACTGTTGCTACTCCACACAAACCTAATTTTCTGAAAAATACTTTCATTTTTTCTCACTTGTTTGTGATTGAAGGATCATAAAACTGTAGGATCCAATAAAACTGAAGGATCCAATAAAACTATATAGGAACCAATTGTCATAACCAGGATATGTGGAACATTAATGACAAAGGAGCATCAAGGAATGAATCCTTAGCTCTGAGACACTGTGTGTCAGTGAATTTTTAGCAGTATGTAAGCCATTGAATCTTTGGAGAGCTGTATGAATTGAATTTGGAAGGAAAGAAGTTCAGGAATCATCAAATTCAGCTTTCTGTTGATTGGAAAAACAAACAAACAAACAAAAAAACGTCTTCATAGAATTATAGGTTAATATAGGTTGGAAGGGCCCTCCAGATGTCCAACCTCTAAGTCCAACCTTTCTCAAAACAAGGCCAAATTCAAAATTAAGCCAGGACTTTGCCCAGATAGGATGGTCTTCATATTGTCCAGTTCCAAGGATGGAAATACTAGAGCCTCTCTGGGAAGTTGCTTAATGTGTTTGACAGCATTAATTGTGGAGATTTTTGTGTATATATATCTAATGGCAATTTCTCTTGCTAAATCTAGTAGATGTTGTCCATTGAGCTTGTGCTGTGTATCTCCAAAAAGAGGGCAGGTCCATCCTTCTCTGTAATCCCTTCAGGTAATACAGAACAACAAATACCTTCCTCCTTGACCTTCTTCTTCTCTGGTCTGAGAAAACTTAGATATATGTAAAGTAAAAATAATTGTGTTTATAGAAATGGGCAGGGACTGGGAGAATGGTGAACTGCCTACTCTAATAGAAGATCAGGTTCAAGACCATCTAAGGAACCTGAAGGTGCACAAGTCCATGAGACCTGATTGCTAAGCCATTGTCCATCATATCTGAGAAGTTGCAGCAGACTGATGAAGTTCCCACTGACTGGAAGACATGACCCCCATTTTTAAAAAGGGAAAAAAGGAAGACCCAGGCAATTGCAGGTCAGTCAGTTTCACCTCCATGCCTGGCAAGATCATGGACTAGATCCTTCTGGAAACTATGCTAAGACACACAGAGAACAGTCATATTCATGACAGCAAACATGGCTTCACTAAGAGCAAATCATGTCTGACAAATCTGGTGGCCTTCTGTGATGGGGTTACAGCACCGGTAGAAAGAGCAACTGACATTATCTACTTGGACTTGTGCAAAGCATTTGACACTGTCTCCCACAACATTCTTGCACTGAGTGATGGTTTACAACTAAAAGATGGTAGATTTAGATTAGATATTAGGAAGAAGTTCTTTACTCGGTGGGAGGTGAGGCAGTGGCACAGGTTGCCCAGAGAAGCTGTGGATACCCCATCCCTGGAAATGTTCAAGACCAGCCTGGATGGGGCTTAGAGCAGCCTCATCGAGTGGGACGTGTCCCTTTCCATGGCAGAAGGGTTGGAACTAGATGATCTTTCAGGTTCCTTCCAACCCAAACCATTCTGGGATTCTAGGGTTTTATGTTTTTTATTATTTTATTTCTTTTATTTTCAATAAAGTAATCAATATCCATACATATTGTCTCACAGTGAATGTACCTATAGCAAGTGGACTTGATGTGAATAGGTACAGGGTTTGGGGTTTTAGCTCTTTGATAGTCAGGTTCCTTCCAGTCCTCAAAGGCAGGCACTCCACTACTAATCATGGACCTTAAAACGGCTGATGGTGTTTCAGGCTTGAATGCAATACCAGATAGCTCTTTCTGAGTCATATTGTGCCTAAAGCCTCACTTATGACCCTTAAGTAAAGAGAGGTGACCAAATGGACACACTAAAAAGGATGAAACTAAGGAAAAAAAAAATAAGATGCAGAATGGGTCATTTTCATTAGTGATTTTCTAATGATAATTTCATTGCTCTACAGCTCATAGAATCATAGAATCATTCAGGTTGGAAAAGACCTCTAAGATCATCTAGTCCATCTTTTAACCTAATACTGACAAGTCCACATCTAAACCATGCTAATAGTTCTGAATCTACATTTCTTAAAGACCTCAGATGAATACTGCAAATTGTTTTGTCTCATGGACAGAGAAGTCCAGAGAAGTCTCGAGTCTAGAGAAGGGCTACGAAGCTGGTGAGGGGCCTGGAGAACAAGTCCTACGAGGAGCGCCTGAGGGAGCTGGGCTTGTTCAGCCTGGAGTTAAAGAGGCTCAGTGGTGACCTTATTGCTCTCTACAGGTACCTCAAAGGAGGCTGTAGCGAGGTGGGGGTTGGTCTGTTCTCCCACGTGCCTGGTGACAGGACGAGGGGGAATGGGCTTAAGTTGCGCCAGGGGAGTTTTAGGTTGGATGTTAGGAAGAACTTCTTTACCTAAAGGGTTGTTAGACATTGGAATGGGCTGCCCAGGGAGGTGGTGGAGTCCCCATCCCTGGAGGTCTTTAAAAGACGTTTAGATGTAGAGCTTAGCAATATGGTTTAGTGGAGGACTGTTAGTGTTAGGTCAGAGGTTGGACTCGATGATCTCGAGGTCTCTTCCAACCTAGAAATTCTGTGATTCTGTGATTCTGTGATATGAAAATGGAAACACATGAGTATTCCACAGAATTTTTAAAAGGACAATTACTTATATTCATTTTTTTGGATGCTTTTCTATTGTGTGAATATATATATATATATCTGTATATATATATATATATATTAATGAACTATCTACAACAGTTCTAGATCCCAAATGGGAGCATACACTAGGTTAGAACTAAGCTTGATGTCTGTAAAAAGACAGATTGGAGGAAAACAATTACATGAAGCCATTCTTCATGCTCATTCCCATCTGTCTTGGATCTGAGACCAAAGAGTTTAGCTCTGAGGTCTCAATCTGTCTTTACAAACAGCAGGCCATTTAAAACAAATGCTGAAAACTAAACAATTATCAGTTAATGTTTACATTGAAGAGCAGGTTATATTTAATGCTATACAAATATATGGTATGATTATGATAATATATGTGGCACCCCTCTCAAAAGGTCTATGAGATAAAACTGTAAGGTTGCTCATAAACAGAATTTTTCTAGGCCTGTCCTATTTAGAAACCTGCATCTTGCTATCACTGTGAACTTTAAAATGTGATGAGGGTGGGGGCTGGCTTTTCACTGACCTTCACACAGTGTTTCTGTTCCACTATCAGTAGGAGTGCAACTGGTACCGGCAGGATGTGCTGTACTTGCTCCATCCAGGTCAGTTAAGAATTGTCTGGCTTATATGAAGATACACCTTGTACACCCACTGAACATTATTTGCATTTTCACAAACAAGAAACATTGTCTCTGAACCAGAAAATACAACACTAGTCAAAACAGATTCGATTCATCCCCAGCTTTCACAGAATCTGTTTAGGAAACAGACTCTGACTCTCTGACTCTGGCTCTGAAGGGAAATGTGGGTCACTTGACAAGAAGAAATGGAGCTGGAAATGGTTTGCATTATGTGGAAGTTCCTTCTCTCTGCATGTATGTAGGAGAAGAACAGTAGAATTCTGTAAGTTATATCAATGAGCCTTTTATTCACAGAACAACTAGAAAACCTGTACATTTTTGGTAGAATAGACATTGCAAATATCCTGTATATTTGTTTGAAGATAAACCTAACTGGGAGAGAGAGAGTCAGTATCACTGAAATATATGTTGTGAAGGAGACCAAGGCTTCAGATAAATTGCAGCAATAGGTCTGTGTTGGAGAGACTGGCCTCAAGGCTCAGTAATTGCTATGGTCTGTTGTATGAGAAGGGTGGCAACGAAACAGGTAGGCTAGACAGAGCAAACAAGCTCCATTCCCTACACAGAAATTACACTCTTGCATAAAACCAGGGCACTGTTTCTGGAAGATCTGTACATATTCATATGGAAAGAAAGAACTAAGCATAATTACTTGCAATGCCACCATCCATATAATTACTGTTGTGATAATACATGAAATAAGCCAAAACATTTGCTGAGTTGTCTTCTTCAGAAGTAGCCAGAAAACACCATAATAATAACCCTGTCAATCTGGGAAGGGACAACTTCTGCTGTGACACATGGACATAGCTTTGAAGAAATTTTGGTTGTCCTGCTAAATGTGAAGAGACTTAATCTTTGTTGTAGTGCTAGGTTAACGTACAGCTTTGGAAGTTATAGTCCTGCTTTCTTTCCTTTTTTATTTATTTTTTTTTATTTTTTTTTATTTTTTGGTGGGGGGTTATAGATTTTTAATCGTTGCTTTCTTGCTTTAGCACTTTTTTCTGTCTTCAAGTTTATTAGTTTTCAGGATTCTCCCAATATAATGTACATCACAAGCATTCACAGTAGGAAGATGGACCAATTTCCCATATGTGATTGTTGTGAAGCATTTGCAGATTTGCTTTCCTTTGTAGCTTTTTGTTGACCCCTTAAAAGCAGACAGTGGTCCCCTATGGTTTTGCTGTCCACAGCCTGATAACTACTGCTCTAGACACTTTCACATTTGGTAATGTGTTTCTCTGTCATTGTGTTTTTAAACAGCTGTTGTTCAGAAGTAGGTCAGCAAGTACAAGCAGCTCATGATCTGGAGAAAAGAGGACACTCTGGGTCACAGCTCAACATGGCTGTGGGAGTCCTGATCCACGAAATGAGTGTATATTCAGTTGCTACTCCAGTTTCTCAGATCACACAGATGCACACACATGCACAGAGTGCAAAATCTTTTTGAACCGTGGGCAAATATCTGCTTCCTCACTACCTATATACAACCTGGGTAGGACATTAATGTTGAGTACGTTTTCCTGAAGTGATGAAGAAAGAAAATTTGTGTTGAGACAGTAGGATTTAAGCCCCTCATTTTTAATGAAGACTCCCAGCCTCATCTGCAGTGACCTTCATGGCAGGCCTCCCATGGACTTCATTAGGGTTAGGGGTATTTGAAAACCACGTGCTGGAACATGTCGTTTTCCTCAAAGAAAGTTTACAACTTAAGGAAAGCAGAATTTGCACATGTGGTGAGCTTTAAAAGTCCTGAGTGGTTTATTTTTCAGTGTTAACTTCCCCGGTATAATGCACCACATTGTAACCTCAGTCATCTGTGACCAAGATGAGAAGAGTAACAGTGCTCCACAATGACATCAAGTTATCCATATTACAACATCACAAAGCTCTTGATTTATATATACATTTTTCTCTGGACAATTGGGGAAAGTAGTTCAGGGTTGCTTAATGTTAAAACAAACATGACAGAATAGCTAGTCCATCCATAATATTTTTCATCTTGTCATTATTTTCTGTACCCACAAGGGACATATCCTTCCAAGACCAGCACTAACCACACAGTTATGTCAAATGCTTAGGGAAAAAGTGGGTTGATTACTGTAAGCATCTTGCTTAGTATACGAAATCATACAGTTCCACCTGGTGGTAAAGCTACTTTATAAAGATTTTATCTGTGATATTATTTTTTTTTTTTCATTAAAAGTAGCCAGATGGTACAAATTACCCCCACTTTGCACATCAGAAAAGCAACCAACAATTATAGAGCCACAAATTTGTAGTTTTGAATGCCTTGTAGCAAAATGCTTTTATTATAACCTAGTGTGTTTTCAGCAATTGTTACAAATATGTGTAAACATTCATTTGAACACTAAAAATATTAACTGTTATTGACATCTTTAAAATATGAGCCTGTCCTTCTCCACTAACATGTAAAGGTATACAGGTTTGGATCTATCATCAACCAACTCTATTTTAATGAATTGATTCTTAACCAACAGTGATAATTTATTCACTTTTTGAAGAACCCTATTTTTTTTTTCCATTCCCTCTCCACTAGAATCTTTAACAACCTCAATGCCATTTTCACATTCTCTACAGAATTTTCTTGAGACTTTAAATTACTTACAGAGTGATTACTCTCATGCAGAGCAAGTAATGATGTGACAAGAAACACAGTGATACAGTTAGCATGCTGTTCCAGATGCTCATGTTAATCAAATAAAAAGGAAAAGTGGCTTTTGGAACAAAATCTACTTTTTTTTTTTTTTTCCAGAACTGTGCTTTTTATTAGCACTATGTAGAATATCAACAAGTAGCAATCAAAGTGCTATTATTTTCTTCTCTTTAGTTCTGAAGTTACAGACCTAAAGGCAAGAAAATACTACTCTAACAGAGCAAAGATATTTGTTTTGGAAAAATATTTCTCCTATAAACCGGAATAGCAAGATGAAAAATCTCCTCTTACTTTTTAGTTGTTCTCTATTGAAAATATTGAGCTTTACTTCTGGGTTGAGCTTGCTTAGCTTCAAATTTAAGCTTTAAGCTGGATTTTGCAATGCCTTTGCTTCCTAAAGGCTATGCTTAAAACATGTCTGATCCTGAAGCCTGGGAATACCACTCAGCCACACTGCTACAACTATGCTGTATTTCCATCTCACCATAATGAGAACTTCTACTTTGTTGGGACAGAACCAACTGGGATAAATAATAATAGTTTAAAGACTAAAACAAACCCCTCAGTCCCTTTAACATAATTCCTAAATACAGGTTTTGTACATGCTGTGTTGCCTTTGGTCTCCTGCTTTCAAAGGCTGTCCTGTTTCTCTGTTTTTCCCAGGACAGAACTACAACCTTTCTGAGAGAATCATAGTTGGGATTAGTAGGACACTCTGATTTCAAACTTTCTTCCTTTATAGTCATACAAGACTGAACTTGAAGACAGCCAACTGGTATATAGCAGTTTATAAGCATGGTCACTCCTTACTTTATACAACAGTGATGTAAAAACTCAGGCAATGAAAAGAAAGGAACCTCAAGGTCCTTACCACTTTTAAATTCTCACTGTGCTTTTACTTTGGATTTCTGAAGCATTTAGACAGTTCTGTTGTAGCTTCAAGCTTTTCCTCTGAATCAGAGTGCAATTAAAATGCGTAGTCCCTCTGCAAGAAATTTCATTTCTCCTTAGTTGGTCTCAAAGTTTAATCAAGCTTCTTCAGACTGTATAAACAACTTTTCATCATCACACCTATCCAGGGTAAGTTGCCTGTAATCTATACTTTGACACTTTAGAGATATTATTTCTGAAAAACTGTTTTTTTTGTTTGTTTGTTTGTTTTGTTTTGTTTTGTTTTTTTGTCCTCATTGATTTTTTTTTTCCAAGTCCTAACACCTTTGGAGATATTGCAGAAAATGAGCATCTCTTATGTTTCTACCTCCCATTCTTTCAAGGTGTTTCCAGGCTGAATGGCAGTCATGGAAGTTCTACATTTCTCCCAAGACTTGATTTTAGTAACAACATTTGTTTCCACAAGAAACAAACATTTATAATTCTGGACTTTCATAGCATCAGCCAGGATCCATAGGGGATATAAAACCAAACTCCTGAAAATGAAATTTCTACAAATCAAGCAATTCCAATCCTTTTCTTTCATAAACAAAACAGAGTATAATTCAGGACTCTGAATTCATAAATTGTGGTGCTTTTTCCCCAAGACTTAAGCATTCACCAAGGATTTATCTGACTGTTAAAGTGGTAATATTTAATTTGTGATCATAACAATGATCGTACTATTAAGCTACTTCATTATTTTGATTTCAGAGAGTTGCTGGATAAAATGAAGAGTGTCAGGCTGGGGTCCAAACCTGACAACCAAGTGCTTCTTTCAAAATAATGCTGGGAGGATGGCACTAATTATATATATTCCCAAATATATTGTCTCATCAAATTTTTCATCTCAGGTGTTGAAATGAGTAAACTTTAATGACCATGTGTGGTGGTATGACTGTTTTCATAGGTGATAGAGGTTTCAATTCCTTGGAAAGTAAATAAACTGGGAATCCATCTAACAACATCCTCTAAACAGTGAGTTAATCTCTGTTAATTTGCTCCAATGTTCTGTTCAGTATGCTAGAGCTGAAACATCTTACTTAAAAATAAATAAATAAAATATAAATAATAAAAGTTTTCAAAATGATATTCTAGTCAAACAATCATACAGTCTAGGACTATATTATAGGTCACTGTGCATTTCTGAATGACAAGGCCATCTTTTGGGGAGTATTCACTTCTTTTCAGCTGAATGAAAACCAAATACCTTGTGTATTCCCAGGGTATTTCTCAAAGGAGAAATCAAGCTATGACAATCTTACACTGACTAAGTATGAAAACCGATCAACAGTGAATACTGAAAACTGCCTTTACTCTTTTTTCATCTCTCGTGCATTTCCCTCACTCATGCAGCAGTATGGTTTCCTCCAGCTGTGATTCCTCCTCTGTTTAAACTGTAACAAATCCTTGAAAAGTGTCCTGAGAATTAAATATTAGGGAGAGTGGGGGAGGGTATCACTCCAATGAGAAGATTGTGGAGATTAAGATGTAATATAGTAAAACAAGTCTTCTAGAAATATACACTTTAACTATAAGCAGTCCATTTAATAGATTTTATTACACTGGTCTCATGCCAGTTGATAAAAATCACATGGAACATGCAACTTTCATAATGAGATTTTTGCTTATTGCTTCTAACTATGAGAGACAGCAATCACCTCCACTGGTGCTCTGTCTTTGGCCCCCTTCTGAGATTTAGGCCATTAAATTGCTTCCACATGACAGGACTTGGAAAGCTGAAAATCAGTCTAACTTATGATACTGAAGTTTCGTTTCCTTTCAAGAGTCGTATTTCAGAAGCTCACAATTTAGCCTCTTGCTCTTCTTTCTTCAAGAGGGGATCATCTAAAGGTAACTTAAACACTATGAGAAGATTGCAACGTAAGCTTTCTCTTCATTTCTTTATTTTGCAACATAAAAAGTTAAGAGAACAAAAACCTTTTGGAAGTTATTAAGTACTAATACTAAGGCATTAATTCCAATGAATATCTGAAAGAATGAACTTTGCTTGATTGTTGTTTATTTGAACAAGTCATTCAGTATACAATTCAACAGCTCACTTTCAAATTTTCTTCTCCCTGACACAGACTACCAGCCACTAGGATCTAGTTTCTGTAGTGGTATACTGAGTGTTCAATTTAGATATCATTGGCCAATCTTCACAAATACCTCAGGGTAAAGAAAACTGATCTTTCAATTTTTTATTTATTGCAGTGCTGCTTGTACTGAAAACTCTGACTTGTCCAGGAAAAAGCTTATATCTCCATATTTATGTGCCCTTGATGCAGCTTTGCTCCCAACAGACAGGAAAAAAACTGTGTTAGAATAGCATGTAGATACATACTAGCAAAATTTCTTAGAACATTAATTCAGTGTGATTCTTTCACCAAACTGGACCTAATTGCTCACTTTTAAAGGTCTTTTCAGCAAAATTAAAAGCAGCAAAATAAACAATGTATAAATATTTGGATATTATGTTATTTACAAAACAACATATAAAATATGCTTTTTCTTTTCCAGTGTCCTTCTTTGCACTATCCAGCCCTGATTTATGGCCTGAGGGTTAATATTATACAAACAATAATTTATTTCAAAAGAAATGTGATCATTACAAAGCTATTCCCTTGGTTAAAGGAGAACCTCTACTTTGTTTATCCCAGCTGGGTTGAGGTAATTGCCTTAGGATGCAGGCAGGAGAATGAAAAGCAGATGAAACATGTTGAAGATTAAGCTCACAAAGAAAGTGCCTGAACAGAGGAAAGGCAACAATCAGAGATGGAGGGAAAATCTCTCGGCCTAAATAAGCATGCTGGAAAGGAAGCTGCAGTGTAAGATTTGTAGTTACTGCTTAAAATGAGGAAGAAAGTCATTGGCAGTTCCTGTAGACGGTACAGTGTGTATGCAAGCAAACTGGGTTTGCAGACACTTTCTGTTACGAAAGGAAATGCAACAGCCCACAAATGTCATCTGTCATTATCCTAAATGCTGTTACTAGGAAGATTGTTTAAAGGTAAGGATCTTCTTCATTTTGGTCAGTTTATGCAATAGATGCCAGAGGAGTGTATTTAAGCAAGACAGAGCCTCAAGTCAAATCTGCTGCAAAAGCTGCAGAAATCTCTTCAGCCATATTACCCCTGTAGGTCTCATTATACCATGTCCCAAGTTCACTAAAGCTTTCTGTGTCCTTACTTTGTATGGGATTCCCCTAACTGAAAAAAAATTTAGATGTTGAGAAATTGGCAAAACTCACTCTAGATTCCTTTGTAGTCAAATAAGAAAAATAAGGATTGATTTACATGACTTGTCTTAACCATCTGTCCTGGAAAGAGATGACCTGCCCTTTGGAGATACTCACTTTCTAGTGACGATAAAAGGAGACTATGGTGTCTACTTCAGGCTTCAAAGTCTAACTCTAAAGTTAAAGTGCCTAACATCCCAGTATATAATCAAGGAGTTCACTTTCTTCTAGAGAAGAGACTTTCCTAGACATTTCCTGGAGCCTGTTGCTGTCATTACAACAGAATTATTCTCTCCTACCATCTTGTCATTAATAATCACAGGATGGTGGTTTTCCATACTGTTTTTTTTCCATAAAAACCCCTAATGCATTGGTTAATGCTTACTGCCAGATAAGCATCATTTTACCTGACAAACAAGTCAAAATGAAACTATGGCCAGTGCTGATGATACCTCAGATAATCACTAGCACAAAGTGCCCACTAGGAGCCTCAAGGAAATATCTTTGGAAATCCTCTTGGTGGAGGCATACCTTTGGAAGGCCTCCAATATATTTCCACGTTCTTTAATAAAAGACACTGTGTGTCAGACAAAAGCCATTGTGTTCTTTGAACTTGATAATTCCTAAGGGAATTCCCTCCCTTTCAATCACTAATCTCAGGATAGATTTTTATTTTCAAAATCTTTATTTAATCCCCATTAAAGAACTTATTTTCAATTAGTCTTAAAGCATAATTATTCCTGGTTTTACTTAGGTTCTAGCTGAAAAGTGTGCTTGCTAAAAGAATAAAACAACATTCTTGGAAATATAAAGCTGGTTTATTTGGATTATTTCCTTGCTATTTTTGTTCTTAAGTAAATACAAGTAAGACTGGGATGTGAGTAGGAGTGATACACTAACACTTCATTAGCAACCACATACTGTTCTCTTTTTCTTTCCCAAGTGAATTCAATCCTAATTCTTTTCTTCAACTTCAACAATGTAAATTTCCACAGACAACTAAGGCAAACTTTGAGAAGGTAGGATAAAAGGAGCAAAGAGTTTATGTTTTTCCTACTTTGAACTGGTAACTAAAATAGAAAAGCTGGATCACACATATGTTAAAAAGGAAATCTATAAACAAAACAGTAGTCCTATCAATATGAATCCGTCTATGGATTTAGCTGTCTTTGTATCAGACCATCATTAAGTGTTTGCACTTACATGCTGTTAAAGACCCTTGATTTCTGACCTCATTTACATTTCACTGACTTCTTTTGTTATAAATGGACTTGATTTGGTGACAGAGCACTGGAAAAGGCTGCCCAGGGAGGTTGTGGAGTCTCATTCTCTGGAGATATTCAAGGCTTGTCTGGACACCTACCTGGACAACCTGCTCTATGGAACCTGCTTTGGCAGGGGGGTTGGACCTGATGATCTCCTGAGGTTGTTCCCAACCCCTACAATTCTCTGATTCTGTGTGATTCTGTGTTTCATCTTTCTTGAGGCTTTGCTTCTTGAACAAATGGGCATAGCGTACAGTCTACACATCTAACCAGCATACCATCTGTATTCCATTTTAGAAGGAAGAACTCTCAGAATATTTGCCACAGAAGAGGCACATATCAAAGTTATATAATCTGGGGATTTTCACTCATGCTTATAGTACAGTATTCTGCTTAGACAGTGAGTAATCCAAAATGAACTCTGGTCTAGCCAGACTGAATGACAAATCTATTCATATCAATAGGATCAGAAGAGCATACCTGATTCCCCAGGGAAAATGTAGTTTTATAATGTTACATCACTAAATAATTGGTGTGCCAGTAAAATGTTTTCTGCAATCAGGCCTTGTATTAGTCTAAGTCTTCCTTGAGTTCTTTTAAAAAATATGATTTGGAATTTTTTTTATCAGTGCTTCAAAACTAGGTTTACCGTGTTCTTGTCACGTGAAAGTGTCCTGCATACCTATTCTTTATTTACTCAGTAATTCTGTCAAAGAACCTGACAGCTTTCTCCTCTTTCCTTGTTGAAGACGCATTCCTGACTTCTATTCAGGAAAAGGCTAAGACAAGCCATCTGAGCAGTCAGCTGACTTTTTTATTAGATTAATCCAGTAGAATGCTTCATAAGTTTTCAGAGTGCAAAGATCTCATAAGTTTGAACAAATGAATAAAATCATAAGTCTTGTCATCTAGAAGCAACACCGTTTTTTTTTTTTTTTTTTGCTTTATAAGCATTTGTTTCCATCACTCAGCAATATCAAACCTGTACTTAGCACATCGCTACTATAAGTACTTTCAGGAAAGCCTATACTTTATCAATTAGGGGTACTTTTCTCCCTCCTGAGTACAAGTATTAATTTGAATGTTTAATAAGTGTCATAGGAGTTAAATAGTTAAAAGAAAATTTCACTTCTATGTCCAAATTCATCCTCTTCCTATTGATATGCTTTTCCAGTCTCATAGTCATCTATGATGATTGTTCTCTTTCAGGTCACACTGGTCAGTAAATATCTCTTGGCAGGGCCAAAATATCTTGTACAACCATGGACTATCATGGAAATGATAAAGTGCTTGGATTTATAATGCCAGAAACATAAGACTTGAAATTCTTCTTTTGTTAAGATGTTCATTCGAAAATATATTGTGCAGGTCTTCTGAAGCTTGTAAATATCTCACTGACATCTACCACCTGTAGAAGAACTGTTCTTCAGCCCGTTTTGTTGTTTTCTTTCTTTCTTTCTTTCTTTCTTTCTTTCTTTCTTTCTTTCTTTCTTTCTTTCTTTCTTTCCTTTTCTTCCTTCCTTCCTTCCTTCCTTCCTTCCTTCCTTCCTTCCTTCCTTCCTTCCTTCCTTCCTTCCTTCCTTCCTTCCTTCCTC
>CM021763.1:48043955-48067252 GCA_011075105.1 Heteronetta atricapilla | reverse complement strand
AAAGAAAGAAAGAAAGAAAGAAAGAAAGAAAGAAAGAAAGAAAGAAAAAGAAAGAAAGAGAAAAGAAGAAAAAATAAAGATGAAAATTATCTTGAACACTAGTCTTTCTTTCAAACAGAGTAGATGCAAACACACATTTTTTCTGGCAAATCTGCAACATGCAGAAATCTTTACCTTGGTTACTTTGCCTATGTCAATAAAATCTAGAGCACATCATCTATGCCAGTCTACGCCTTAGCATGGACAGACTGTTCTGATTTCCCATAGACTAAGAAGGATGGTTCCAGTTAGGTCAGAATGAGCTGAAATGTCCTTACTGGTAAAAGAAGGCTAAGTAATCTTCTCTTCTGATTTAGTTGGTTGACTCTGACTCCACTGGAAGATCATGTTGACCATCTTAACTTCACCTCAGTTTGTTTACTGAATTTAGGCAAAGCCTGTCTGCCATCAAGGCCTTTGATTAAACATAATCAGACTCATCTTTGAAGTACTGGTTAGAGCTAACAGCAATCCCTTGTTAATGCTGTCAACATTTATTATACCTATGGAGATGAACTAGTAATGCGAACAATTTAGAGGGCACATATGGCCTGGAAGCTTAGCAGGATTAAAGACCCACCAAATTTAATGTGGCTGTCACAGCTATGAAATTTCATATCAAAAGTCTACTGGTATTAATTAATAGGTTCTAAGAAGCTTGATTACACTAATTTTGTCTACCTCCCTGCTTTTTAACTACAGATAAAATTGTAATCTAATTATCTGATGGACTTTGTGAAAATAAATAAATAGTGATTTTTCTCTTCACTTTAGCAAAGTCAAAAATCTAAATCACTGCTTTAACAGACAGATTACTGAAGTATGAAAAACTGTGTCATGTTTCTGCTGACAGTAGATTGTATCACATGAGTATCCCATACAGGCCATTACCGATTGAATCTAAGTCAGTACAAAGAAGGAAAGGGATTCTCCAGTTGGCTTCCCACTTTGAGCCAGTTGGCTGAGCAACAGGCTACAAGTTAACAGAAAGGAGATCATTTTCAGGCTTAGTAAACAGCAATTTTTCAACCAGAAATCTCCCCAGTGGTAGCTGTTTGACCTACAGGGAACTTATTCTTTGTCTAATAGTGAAGAAAACTGTGAAATGGCTGTTCTTGGATTATTTTATTTTCCTTAAGCTTATTTCTTTTGGAAGCTAAGGTACCAATGTACCACATTAAAGGAAGTTTCTATCCTGTTTTCAAATGGACCAATCTCAAATCCAATTTTTAATCAAAGTACCCTAGATACTGGGTCCAGCTCCATTTAACATTGTCATTAATGATTTGGCCAATCAGGCAGAGTGCACCCTCAGACCAAACCAAACTTGTTTTAGTATTACCTAGTGACTGATGTTTGACAAGTTAGATGCTGTGAATAATATTAACATTATGCTGTGAATAACATTAATTCATGCTGTGAATAATATTAACCTTATCTACATTTTCCGTATAGGCCCCCTTTTTCACAGCTTACATAAACAGCTGGAAATTGTTCAATGTATACCAACACAGGTATATCTTATTTGGTAAGCAAGAGTGTACTGATCTGGTGGGAGGACAGCTACAGAATTCCTTGTCTTGTCCTAGCTGAGGATCAATATGTGACTACCAGAGAATCCTGTATTATACATCAGATTAGTCACCCTATTGCAATAAAACACTAACAATTGTTTTGAAACTGTACATCTGATGATATTTTTTCAGTAGCTGGATTTTGATATTCTAGGCCTGAAAGTCTAATGCTGCCATCTGTCTTGACAGGTGTTCCAAGCTTATAAAGTACACTACAATTTACATTTCTTCTTAAATGCTATGATACCGACCAAAACAAGTCACAGAAGCTGATACATCATCTTTAATGGATTATTGTCCCAGTTGACAAGTCACAGACATCCTATTTCTTCAGAAAGTCCTACAGAAAATGTTACCAGTACTGTCCAACACTATTATTATCAATTTTTTTTTACTTTTTTTTTTTTTTTTTTTTTTTTTTTTACATTTCCCCAACTCGCTTCATATAAAATTAGAATAGTATTGATTGCCATTTCTTGGCTATTTCCAAGGGATAAATAATTGCACACATACAGTATATGTCAGGTTCAAATAAAGCCTTAGGGTTCCTTAGTCTGATATTGAACAAGCTGTCTGTTGCTTGTTAGTGAACTCAAGTGTCAAATAAAGCTTGTAGAGTTTATAATAATTTCAAGTTGGTAAATCATGTTCTAGGTTTAAAATAATGTCAGAAAAATATTTATTATAATTATGGCAAAATCAAGTGTAACAAAAATAATTCTGCTTCTACTTTCAGATACTTTTATATTTCAGTTACAATAGTTCTGCCACATCTACTTAGAAAAGACCTGATTACATTTTCTGAATATTTAAAGAGTTTATTTCTGTACTTTTCTAATCCACATCTCTGCTGGCTCTTGTTTTAACCTGAAAGAAATAAATAAATTTCCTTGGCATCCCTATAGTCATGTGTTTGGAAGAATTCTAACAGCTGTCTCTAATGTGTCAATAACCAGCAGAGTTAAGTTTAATTGATTAAAGCATTGTTGTACTAGGAGAAAAGCAGAGTCTCTCACTTAATTCTAGACTTTAATGGGTGAGTGACAATCTAAACTTCTCTATGGTCAATGGAGACTAACAAGATCCTTCAGAAGTCAATTAGCCTAGTCCTGTATTGTGGATCAGATAAACTGTGTTTCCATGTTAGCTATTGCTGTCCGTAACTACAGAGAAAAAGACTGATACTAACTTTCAGACTGCTCATGCTGATATGACAAAAAAACACTACCAAGATGGAAATTATTTGTAGAAGTTTGCATTAGTTTGTGAAATAGTCTGAAAACAATTCAAAACTGATTTTAATCATTGACAATTACATTTAGTTAATAATAGCACTTTCTGTCAACATTGTGAAATACTAATGGAAAAGCAAATCTGTTTTTCCATACATGCTGGTATATTTCCTCTAAATACCACAATGATTTAATAAGAGAAATCTTAAGCTATGTGTAACGTGATCCTACATTTTTTTATGGCCATGGCAGTGTTGTGAGAAAACTATTTTTTTTAAGCTAAGAAGTGTAGCAGAGACCATACGTTATACATACATTTTTTTGCCTTTTCTCTCTGACCATGCCATTAAGATGCTTGAAACATTTGTTTTCATTGCTGGAAGCCTCTTGGATTCCCAGAATCTTTGCTCTCAACTTTCTGTTCTCCTAAAATAGCAGTCTGGATTTTGTTAAAACATATAAATAACTGTGAAGATTATGGTATTTTAATGAATTTCAGAGTGTGGGATTTTAGGTACTTTCAGAAATAGTAAGAAAGGAAATCAATCACTTCTGTTATAGCTCCTAACAGATGAGATAGGCATGTCCAACATCTGATGGAGATATGTACGCATCAGATATGTACATGACATTTTGTCCCCTGCTGTCTAAGTACAGCAAGACAGCTCTTGGCAACACATCATTCCAAGGTCATCCATAAGTATGGTTGGTGTACAGTCTGCTAAGCACAGCATTCATTTTCTTAGGTATTGAAAAAGATGCATGTAAATACCTGTGACTGGGGAGATTTTGCAGTCTAAGTGTCTTGCTGCTGAATGAATGTTCCCGCCATGAGGTGAGTGAATACAAGGTACGAGTTACAAGCTCCATCTATGTTACATTTAAAACCCCTCAGGTGTCTTTCCATCTGCTGCATTTCATTTCTTCTCTACAGCTCACACATTTTTCATAATATATTAACAATATAAAAATTTCTATTTTCCTTTTTTAAAATACATATTTTAATGGCTGGTGGTCCATACTACAGTTTTTCATAGTCTCCAAAATTTACATAGGCGACGCAGGTTTTTAAAATCACTATCTCTTTGTGAACTTCCAGGCTGCTAATCTCTTCTTCCTAAACACTTACCTATATTCCTCAGAGACTGTAAATCACAGTCATCATTAAGCTGTGGTAATAAAAACATTGCTTTTTGTTGTTGCGTTGTTTTCCTTTTGAACAATGGTGTGACTCAGCTTTTTCTTTGGCATAAAAAATGGGTAAAGCAAAATTTTTGTATCCTCATTAAAATGGTTTATTTTGTTCTTAAGACTAAATTCTAAAGACAGAACAATGTTAGGTAGTTATACCTGCAATAAAAAGACCTAACTGGTTAATTTTGTAAAGAGCTAATACCACTTCATAGTGACTTCCTCACTTTCAGATGTAAAAGTCCAAGTGCTAATTTAAAAATTTAGTTTTTTATTTTTCAAGTGCTTAAAAAAAATACTATTTAAGTAATCTCAGTCTAAATATCAGTGCAGAAAACATTCTTATTTGCTTTCACCAAGTAAAACTGTATAGCCATTATTCTTTTAAGTCTTGTCAGGCATCATACAAGAGCTGGCTGGCCTACTTCAAGTGTGATGGAATTAAGACCTTTTGGGCCAAAAAAATCTGTTACCCATCTTACACTACGGGAAAACAGAGAGCAGTTGTGCGGCCCCAAGGTACTCCACTCTGAGCTACAGAGTCAGTACCTACCATTGGATGGGCAGACTTAAAAAAGATGCAGTCAACAGCTCAAAGTCCAGGTGGAGATCAGTGATAAGTGGTGTTCCTCAGGGATCTGTATTGGGACTGCCACTGTTTTACATCTTTGTCAGTGACATGGACAGTAAGATTGAGTGCACCCTCACCACGTTTGTCAATGACACTAAGCTGTGTGGTGCAGTCAACACACAGAAGGGAAGGGATGCCATCCAGTTGGACCTGGATAGGCCTAAGAGGTGGGCCTGTGTGAACCTCATCTGGTAAAACAAGGCCAAGTGCAAGATCCTGCATCTGGGTAGGGGCAATCCCAAGTGTTTGGGTGGAAATGGGATTAGGAGCAACCCTGATGAAAAGGACTTGGGGTGTTGATGAGAAGCTCACTATGAGCCATGAATGTGTGCTTGCAGCCCAGATAGCCAGCACATCCTGGACTGCATTAAAAGCATGACCAGCATGTTGAGAAGGGTAATTCTCCACCTCTGTTCTGCTCTTGTGAGACCCCACCTAGAATACTGGAGCCCCCAGCACAAGGAGGAAACAGACATAATACAGAACAAGTCCAGAGGAGACCCACAAAGATGATCAAATGGCTGGAGCACTTCTATGAAGACAGGCTGAGGGAGTTGGGGTTGTTCAGCCTGGAGAAGATAAGGCTCTGGGCAGACTTAATAGCAGCCTTCCAGTATCTAAAAGGGACCTACAGAAAAAAAAAAAATGGGGAAGGACTCTTTATCAGGGAGTGCAGTGTTACGACATGGCTTTAAACTAAACATGTTTATTATATGAGTTTAGATTAGATATAAGGAAAGAATTTTTCATTTAGAGGGTGGTGAGGCAGTGGCACAGGTTGCCCAGAGAAGCTGTCAATGTCCCATCTCTTCAAGTGTTCAAGGCCAGGCTGGATGGGGCTTTGGGCAACCAGATCTACTGGAAGGTGTCCCTGCCCATACTGGGGGGGGAGGGAGTTGTAATGAGGTGGTCTTTAAAGTCCCTTCCAATCCAAATCATTCTAGTATTCTATGATCATGTTCTGGATAGCACCAGCATTTACAGTAATAACCTTCATGTTTACAGTATTAACTTCTGAAACATAAATAATTTTGAAGAATGCTTCATCTTTGACCTACACATTTTAGACAAAAGAACTCATAGGGAACTTACAGGGGAAGAAGTGATCTTTCTGATAGGATTAAATAGAGAAATCTACACTGAAGATGTCTACATCTGATGTCTAGACCAGAGGTCCTCACTGCATGGAGTAGTACTGAAAAGTCATGCTCTGATTTCCTCTGACTGGCATGACTTTATATATTTCTGTATGGAGAATGTTTAAATTCAGGTGAGATTAAATCTAACACCTGTCCATGCAGATAAACCCCTTGAGACTGTTCCACTGGCCACTGAAGTCCATGTGTGACTGTTTGTTGACCCCTCTGTATCAGAAATCATTCTTCTCTTAATGAAAGATACACTAATAAAGAATAAATTTGGGGTTTCTTAAGCTTAGCTGCCAATGCTTTCTTAATTGTGGCACAGCTATGGGAATACATTAGCAACACTGAAAAAAAAAAAAAAAAAAAAAGTCCAAAATTAATCCTTGGATGTAAGTTTGGGTACTGGCCATTTTGCTTTCAACTGTTGATTTAGTAACAGAAAACCAGTTAAATTAATATTTTTTATTTAGCAAGGAAAAACACTAAAACAAGTTTTTTTTTTTTGTTTTTGTTTTTGTTTGTTTGTTTATTTGTTTGTTTAATACATGGAAGCTTTTGAAAAATTCCAGAAAAGGTTGGACTGAAGTCAACCATGTACTGATTAGCTGTCCAAAGCATGGGCTGGGAAGGCGTGTGCCACTCCAACTTCTTGGAAAGTATGTGTCAACCCATTAAAAAAAAAAAAAAAAAAAAAAAAGTCTCACTCATGTTATCCATGTTATCAAGAGTATTACTAATTGCTTTCTGTAAGCAATATCCATATGGTTGTTGGGTCACACATTGCACACAAGGTCAAGATTTTCATGGAGAGCAACAAATGTTCTCTATCCCCAAAAGAGTCCTCAGAACCTGGCTAAGTTAGGATTTCATAGAGAGGTAAAGCTAGTGCATGCAAGTACCAACCAAAAGGAAATGATTTCTTCTGTTCCAAAACATCAAATATTTTGGATAGTCAAATGCTCTTGCCATGAGGTGAGTTGTTTAGGATTTCCACATGTCTACTATAGAGTATTGTAACAACTGCAAGAAACATTACATAATTCCAGGCTGTTGAGGAAAAATGAATAAAGTAGGCCAGATCAAACATCCAGCTTCTCTTTCAGTATTTAATTACCAAATCATCTGGATCTAGAGCAGTGAGAGAAGTTGTTTATATAGAAATAAAATCATGTTCTGTCTTGATATACTACATCCTTCTGCGACTCTGATTTTACATTGTAAAAGAGGCTCTTCTCTTGTTGCATGCAGAATTGTTTTGCACTCAAGCCACAGATGACATTGCACTGATATTGCCTGGAAGAGATCCCTAAGGCCTTTAAAATGAGGTACAACGTATTCTGGGAAAGAACTCTGTTTTATTTTGCTAATTGAAGATCACATGTGACACAAAAGCTATTAATAGTTATTAATCATTAAAAACAACAATAATAATTTTGCAATTCTCCATACGTGGTCAAAAACTTCATAAAATGTGTTTCAATATTGTTACAACCAATATTTAGTAATGAAATTCTGTCTTTATTTTACTAATTATTGCTTATTATTGAATATCAAAGGTCAAATTTTCAGTTGTATGACTAGGATTTTTTAAGCACATGCTTCAATTTCAGTAAAAAATTATGGAAACTACATATTTTACTTGTCATGAAATGTTTTTATTAGCTAATGTTTTTGCAGTGTTGAAAGAATTTTAATGTGGAGTGATATGAGAAATGTCTCAAATTAGCTACAAATACAAACTAATGAATCATAATGTCTTAGCTGTGGGATCAGTAACACTATAGAATCTTAATACAAAAAAAAATCCTACACACTGAAAAAAAAAATTATAATAGAAAACAAATTAGAAAATATTCCTACTAGGAATATTCTGTCATTGGTTGGAGTATATATGTAGCTTATAAGTTAAAACACTCAGAGGAGTGTGAATTGTTTGCTTTGCTGCTTGAGAAACACAGGGCCTACAAAATATAAGGTGTGAGATGAGCCTCTCACCGGAAAATCTTTTGACTTTCATGCAAAAATATTGAACTTCTGGATACAAAGTCAACAAGTCAAGTTTAAAAAAAAAAAAAAAAGTGAGTTTTCCAAATAAACATAACTTTTGTAAAATTATAACCCAAGTTAGACCCTATGACAAACAATTATGGTGTATTAAGCACTGTAATCACAATTAGACAAATAGTTTCACATTATTTTTCCATCTGATTTCTTTTTCTAGACTATAAAAATTGTTTTGAAGCACCCTTAAATACCCAATAATGGTGTGATTTTACTAACATCAGCACAGTCTAACCACAACCAGGCTAAACAGTAAGAAAGATAAGTTTACATTGCTAAAGAAATTTTGTCATTTTTTCCCCCCATAAAATGACAGGGACTGAATTTTAAAATACTATTTTTTACACATTCTTCAAAGTAAAAAAAGCTGAAAAGACCTAAAGTGCAAATAATTGCTAGCACTGCCCCTTTGGAGTGAGACCGCTTAGTTAAAATTCACTATGTTGTGAATTTTTGGGGGTAGGAATGGAAAGAAAATAAGTATCTTAGATGAAAACCTCTCTGTATGGAAGAATGCACAAAATCTTATTTACCTGAGCACAGGATCTAAATGATGATCTTAAAATGTTATCATTTTAAGCATCTAAAGACAGTTTTTATCATCTTAAGCATCTAAGACAGTTTCTCAATTGCCTCCCCAGACCTCTCTCAGTTAGCACTGAGCTCCAGAGGTAAAAATCCCAGTTGTATCAAGACCAATGGCAAAATGAAGAGTTGACTCCAGCACAACTGGGTTTTCACCTGAGGAAAATAGCCAGAGTGGTGGCAATACATTAACCTCTCAATGATTTTGATGGCTCAGAATCATTCCCGCTTCATTTATAAGTAAAAGAGGGTGAAGTGTACTTTCTAAAAAATCCATTAAAAGGAGGTAACAGATGGCCATTATCTCCCTAGTAATGTTTAATTATTCATGCAAATATGCCATCGGCATTATTTTAGTCACAGAAACCGAGGCCGTGGTTTAAACAAGCAAGTGCAAGTTTAGAGAGCCTCCATTTCTGTGTGTACAGCCTGAGAAAAAGCACAGGATCTTGCTCTCACAGGTAGCATGCTCGATCCTTTCTGGAACACTTGCGTAACGAAAAGCTCGGCTGCTGTTTCTCCCAGATGGGTTTTCTCTCCGTGAACAACAGTTTTGGCTGTGCTGGTAAGTAATGCCATCAATTCCAGAGAATCTGTTCTGGAGTTCTAGTTTCTCCACAGAAAATAAGCTTACTGTGGTGACGTGTTGAGCAGTATTCCTTAGCTTGTCATCTTTCCAGGTCGTTTTATTTTATTTTATTTTATTTTATTTTATTTTATTTTATTTTATTTTATTTTATTTTATTTTTCTGGTAAGAAGAGAGAATGAAACTCACAATTTAATATTGTTTCACCTTGTGAATTTATATTAGAAACACTGGAGAGCACTGGGAACCCCCATATAACGCTTCTTGACATCCTGTTTGAATTTCTGTAGGTATTATTCTTTGTGAAACATGAACCTCCTAGGACACTTATGGCCTTTTTTGGTCTCATACCAATAATGCCTCCAGCTGAGGCACAGGAAATCCAAATTGCTCTTCAAATTAAATCAGGGGAAACCTTGATTCCTTGCTTGCCTCAGGAAAAGTTAATGGGAAACAGATGCACACTTCCATGAAAATATCACATTTTGTGTTTATCTACTCTGCTCATCTTTGGGCCTACTGGATTAAAATGTTAATATTCAGATTTTTTATTCTTTTTTAATTAGTATTGTGTTTGGTTTTACAAAATACTAATGATTTCATCAAAACTGAAATTCATGTCCTCTGGGAAAAACAGTAGCAAAAGTACCATTCATGATCCAAACTTACACAAAAAGATGAAATACCTAATTGTAACAAAATAGTCAATCTAGGCTCAAATGAAATACTTTGTTTTGACTCAAACCAACAACTGTCTACTGAAATATATCTTCCCTTAAAAGAAAATCAAGATCTATCTTAGTTTTTACACCCCACTCCCTTCTCTACAAAACTATGAAATCTATTCACTAGAAGCATACTTCCGGTTGTGACAAAAGTGGCTTCCAGGTATCCTTCATCAAAATTCCCCAGATAACATTTTAAGATCATCAGTTAGGTAATTACATGCCAGAAAACAAGTGAGCAGTTGTCAGTGACAGAATCAGAAAAAAAAAAAAAAAAAAAAAATACCATTCCTGAGCTGGATTAAATCTACAGGTACATTGATTCCTTTTCTCTGCTGTATTTCTCAGGAGTATGAATGAACAAGGTTAGCATCCTTCTCCTCCCTCTGACTTGGGAAGTACAAAAATACTCTTGCAAAGTAGAAAGCACTTCGTAAGAGTTTTGTTGATGACTGTGCTGCCTAGTATATATTAGTCAGCAATAATGAGCCATGTGTTGTAAAAATAATGCAAAAGGGAAAAAAAAATATTTCTTTGTGGGAAAAAAAAAAAAAAAGTCATTTTCAAAGCCTTTGTGTGGTTCAGAAATATGGATAAAAATTGCTTTTAGTTGAAAACTGAGGAATCTGGCTGTCTAGGTTAACACTACATTTTATAAATACAGTTCAAATAATTCATCTCGCAGCACCTGACAGTATATGGCTAATGTTCTGAATTTGATGACATTGTCCTCACCTGCAAAGAAGTAACTGAAGGGTTAATCAGACTTATCTGTATTTCATAAAAGCAGAGTCAGGAACTCTTCACAACACTTCACAATCTCAGCTTGAAATTTATTTTCACTGTGACACAAAAAGCCAGTATTTAACATCTGTCATTTTTATAACCTGCCACATTCACCCAGCTGCATCAGCACACAACATTGTTAGTTGATGCTTCTCTCCACTTTGCTTTCCCATGTCCATGAACACTGGGAGTAGCAAGTCCTCAATTTACTTGTCATTGACTGCTGAAAGTCCCTTGCTTCAAAAGTTACTGATGAGGCCTCTTATGAAACCACCAACTCCATCTTCCAGCTTTGAAAGGGATATACCCTCTCTCTGGCCCCCACTGTTTTTCCAAAAATATATGACGTCTTTGAAAAAAGGGGCTGGTCCAGAATAAGTGTGCCCAGCTAAGTGGAGCCCAGACCCCAGTCACACTGATATAAAATCAGAAGGTCTCCTGTGTTTTAACTGAGGTTGAGTAACATATTCATTCTCCTTCTTTTCCTTTATTGAAAGCATTAGTTTTATCACCTCTGGAGAGCTTGCTCTTTGCATGGTGGCAGAGAAGGTATTGGCTACAGGAGCTACAGCTCCCTTGCAAGCGTAGAATTTTCTCAACCTTCTGGTTACTTTATCGGCATCTTGATGAGGAAAGAATGAAAACAAAGCACAGGGCAAGGAATGTTTCTGCAGCACTGCCTCCCACCCTTGCTGCTGACCTGTGCAGGTGCAGGCTCCCCAGGAAGGTCTCTGCATGGCTCCGCAGGCTCCCCAAGCTTGTCCTTTCCTCACTCTGCACCAGGGACCTCGAGGTGTCAGATGTGCACACAGAGCATATTCCTGCATTGTCTTTTATTTTGTTCTCACCCAGTCTCTTTACAGAAAGTAATTCTTATAGTCTTCCATTGTAATAGAATGACCTGCCAAACAAAGTGCTGGGTTTGTTTGTTTTTGTTTGTTTGTTTGTTTTTATTTCACAGAATCACAGAATTTCTAGGTTGGAAGAGACCTCAAGATCATCGAGTCCAACCTCTGACCTAACACTAACAGTCCCCACTAAACCATATTGCTAAGCTCTACATCTAAACGTCTTTTAAAGACCTCCAGGGATGGGGACTCCACCACCTCCCTGGGCAGCCCGTTCCAATGTCTAACAACCCTTTCAGTAAAGAAGTTCTTCCTAACATCCAACCTAAAACTCCCCTGGAGAAACTTAAGCCCATTCCCCCTCGTCCTGTCACCAGGCACGTGGGAGAACAGACCAACCCCCACCTCGCTACAGCCTCCCTTGAGGTACCTGTAGAGAGAGATAAGGTCGCCCCTGAGCCTCCTTTTCTCCAGGCTGAACAAGCCCAGCTCCCTCAGGCGCTCCTCGTAGGACTTGTTCTCCAGGCCCCTCACCAGCTTCGTCGCCCTTCTCTGGACTCGCTCAAGCACCTCAATGTCCTTCTTGTAGCGAGGGGCCCAAAACTGAACACAGTACTTGAGGTGCGGCCTCACCAGAGCCGAGTACAGGGGGACGATCACCTCCCTAGCCCTGCTAGCCACACTGTTTCTTATACAGGCCAGGATGCTGTTGGCCTTCTTGGCCACCTGAACACACTGCTGGCTCATATTCAGCCGACTATCAACCATCACTCCCAGGTCCTTCTCTGCCAGGCAGCTCTCCAACCACTCATCTCCCAGCCTGTAGCTCTGCTTGGGGTTTGTTTGTTTGTTTTTATTTGGGTTTGTTTGGGGGGGAATTGGTGCTGTTTGTTTGTTTTTTTGTTTTTTTTTCCCTTTTTTTTTTTTTTTTTTTTTTTGGTTGGTTGTTGTTTGTTTGTTGCTTTCAGACAGAAAAAGCAATTTTGTGCATAAGATAAGAAAGTAAGTAGAAGCTGCTAAGCTTTATGTATTCATTGCCTCACTGGCAATAGGCCTAACCCAGCAAGCAAAATAGATGTTATTAGGAAATGCCATGATGGAGGTTTTAGATAACCATTTAAAGATAATGTTGCTGGGGATAGGAAGTGCACAGGAAAGGTCTGCAGTAGTCACCTCAGTAAATGGCAGAGAGGTAGCTAAATAACAGCAGAGATGCTCTACCAGCATTAAAAGTGCAGTAGTTCAAATAATGCGGTAAAGTAAAGTAGAAGGAGTGACAGAGAGGCAGGTGAGGTGGGCAAGGTGATTGCAAGAAATTGCAGAGGTCGTGACTTGACAAAGAGTGGAAGTGGTAGAGGTGCTTTGTGCTCAGGAGGGGAGTCAGAAGCTGTGGCAGAAAATTGAATATTTATTGTTTGAGGGACAGGAGGAAGAGTGGTGGTAGGTCTGATTTTATCTGAGTTCATGTCCTGTGCAGAACACCTGCAAATGCTTTAGGCTGATGGATGAGTTGTTTTTTGTTTTGTTTTGTTTGCTTTTAATGGACACAGTTTGCCATAGGAATGTATCTGATACAACAAAGCAGACCAGGCGTGGGACCTTCCATGTAGTATGAAATCATTCACAGGATGGCCTAATTTTCACTTGGACATATTTTCTCAAGTATTTGAACATTTTGCAGGGGAAAATCTCTGGATTTTGGTCATTCTCCTTGCTATGGCATCTGGGCGTGTCATACATTGATCGCAGAGAAGAGAGGTAAAATAAGGAAATGCTGTTATCCTGTGTGTCATGGGCAGATGTGGCATGCCCAGGGACGGTCTGCCATGACCAGCTCCCAGACAAGCACACCAGCTACTGGCCTGTTGAGCTCTTGATTGCATCTCCCTTGCTGTTTCCTGCCACCACATAATGCTGAGATCTGTGCTGATAGCCACTGAAAGAGACAACCTCATGGTTAATTTATGTTTGCTTAAACAATTGTTGCCCAATTTCGTTTAGCACCTGTAAGTCTGAGCATGTTAAGCTGAAGTGCTTCCTGCGCAGTCTTACCCTGTCCTCATGAGTGGCATTTTACAGTCTGTGGCTTGGGTCCAGGTCCTGCTCTCAGGTGCAGCATGGTAAGTCAATTCTACTCAAAGACTTGTCAGTCTTTTCCTCCCTTAAGCCTTAGTTGCTTGCTTAGATGCTTGTTTGTTTTGTATGCTGCTGTACAGTTTATCCTTTTTGTTTTACTTCAGAATTTATGAACTTGTAAGTGGGTTTTTCTTGTTTGTTGTTTTTTGTTTGTTTGTTTTTCTTGTTTGTTGTTTTTGTTTGTTTGTTTGTTTGGGGGGGTTGCTTGTTTGTTTTAATAACATACATGCATATATATATACGAAATACTTTTGTACATACGCTACTGATCTGATGTAACCCCACTTGGATTTCTTCTTGACAACTTCTTGATGACATCAAGTTCAAAATAAATCATTTCAAGTAGTGCGTGTGTTACAGCAATGCACTGAGGCGAGTTTATGTATTTTTCATACCACAAAAGTCTTTTAATATCTGGTACAAATGACTCGTTGCAGATTCAGCTGGTTGTTTTCTTCTTGTAAGAGTAGCAAACTCAGTCTCTTCCTCAGTTGCTGTGTGGTACTTTGCATTTCTGGTTATGTCCCATTAAACACAGCAGAATGAAGGGAGTAATGCTCACAGCTGCAGGAGTGCTCTCAGTTGTACCAGCATCGCGCTCCTTTTCAGTAATGTTTGGGTTACGTTCTGGACCTGCAGCAGTGTGCCTGGCAGAAAAGCACCTCAATGTTTGTAAGGGTGGAAAATTCCAACCTCCTTGTTGGTTTATTTACTATGTTTTACAGGGGACCAACTGCAGGTTTAAATGCTGCAACTGCTTTTAATGATCTCAGTCAGAAGCAGTCGTGGTGCTTGGAAATGAGTGAATTTTCTGGGGTGCCCATCAGCCTACTGGGGCAGGACTCTGGGCGGGTAAGGAGGAGTGGGCTGGGACTGTGGGATGGGCTTGGCTGGGTGCTGGTGCTGTGACCTCTCTTCATGCTGTCCTGCCTAGGAAAGCACAAGAGGAACTGGTGATGGGCTGGTGGGCAGACAGGGACTTGAAGCAGAAGTCTGGCTGCTTGTGCTGGGAGCTTCTGATGGCAGAGATGCACTCTTGTTGTGAGCTGCCATGCTTGACGACTGAAAGAAACTACAGTGCAAGTAATAGGGGCAAAAGTTAAGGATTTTCTTCTTATTTTTACAGCAAGCTTATCTGGAGCTGTGTTATGCCTGGGGGAGCACACACTGAAGTCAATGCCATCCTGCCTTAGCTGCTGGATGGATTCAAAATGCTCGCATATGGTGCAACTAGTCCTCCCACTCGCAGTAGGGCATGCCCTGTATCCCTTTATTTTCCTTCCAGAGTATTGCTTCATTATTATGCTAAATTGCAGAAACATCACAAATGTTTCTTCATCATTCTTAATAGCTGATTAAGTAGTTTTACCCTTACATACTCCAGCAAGCCCTGTTTAGCAAGGCTATGTGCATTAACTAATTCTGATGCACCCTCTTGGTTTTGACTTCTCTAATGAGAGTGTAGCAAGTCTCTTGTATCTAGATAGTGAAGCACTTTAGAGGAAGATTAGATGATCCACCTACACTCTTGGCCTGTACCTGTCATGCACCCTTTGACTGCTGTGCAATCAGTTTTTGTCCAGCACTGAACTACTGGAAGCCTCATGGTTAAATACAAATTTGATCATAGAGTTTACATTCCACAGATGATTCAAACAATTTAAAATGAACTTGACTTGACTTTTTAACCTTTCTACCAAGTTATGCAGGCTGTTTTTACTGGCAGGAGGCTTTTTGGTTGGGGTAAAAAAGTGAAACAAAAAGAGTCAATCATCTTATCTTAGCTGAGTCACCAACTCACTGTGTGAATGGTGCAAAGCCCTTAGTCTCTCCTGCCTTACTAACTAGTTTATTTTTCTAATTTATGAGTAAACTGGGAGTCAAATACACCACTTGAAAGATGAATTTCTTGTTAAATCTATGTCTTCTTTTCAAAGAATTATCCAACATGGAACATATTGCACAATGCTGAGAAACAACACAGACATGCTGGGAATACCCTGATGATTTCTCTATTGTGAGTATTCCAAAACATGAACAGCGCTATTAGTACATATACATCATGCTTAGTACTGCCAGCAGTTCTTGAAAGTCCACTACAGCTTGCATGGGTTTGGTCATGGCTTTTATTTTTTCTCAGAATTCATTCATTTCTCAAGGAGGGGAGACTCAGATAATGATCTTATCTTTTCTTCAGGGCTGAATCATAAAATTTTAGAGCATGCAAGTTGAGCATGCAGCAAAAGCATGTTCAGCCCAGTGGTGTCACTGAAGTAGTCAGAATTTAAAACCAGATTCTGCATGTAATTCTATTCATTTTGGGTCAATTCTGTAGCTATCCTGGCTCTCACCTTTCTGTCATTCCTGAGAGCTTTCTGTCTCAAGAATCATGGTATGAAGAATTGTGCCCTACATGGTTGAGTCAGTGATACTGACACAAAGCTAAATATTTAACAGATTTATACTTCTGCAGGAGACACCTTCTCACTTCTGGGATTCCCCAGCTCTGTTTATGATCATTCTACCACCATGACTAATCAGTCCATAATATTGAAGATACAGAAATATACTTGATTTTAGTTTATAGAACTCTTGTGCACATGACTTGCAAACACCATATAAAGAGACCAAAAACACAAGGCCTGTTCACAGCCAAAAGGACCCATTAATTTCCCAGGAACACCTCAGCTTCCTTCAGACAGCAGATGTCATTTTGTATGCTATTTCATGGCCAAAGTATAAGGGAACTATTTACTGCTTTAACTGTTGTGTTCTTTGTAATATGTCATTGTTTATTGCTTATTCTTAGATTGATATTGAGGTAATATCCATCCAAAATGAAAAGACAGTAATTAAATCTCCTGACCCAGATTTTGACAAAAGCCCTGGGCATTTCCACAGACTGTGGCTTGACTTATATGCAATACTCCTTTTTGTAAAAGTAACTTCTTTGTGAGCATGGCCCACATATTGCCAGCTAGCTGTGGAAAGGGGCATGCCAAATAATATTAGTGTTGATTAAAAATGCTCTGACAAGAATAGAATGGTTGCAATATCAGGCATCATAACTGAAGCTATTATTTAACTCTTCAGTAATAAATAAATAAAGGCAAGAAATAACATCTTACCCACTTTTGACCTCTTTCTTCATGTCAGCAGCACTTGGCCTCCAGTGAAGGTACAGAGATGGGTACAGTACCCTTCAGTCAGGATGCTGCCTTTCCACTTCTGTGACTTTGGAGGACAGGCTGTATACATGTCCACAGCTCCACACTCTCCCACAGCACAAAGCAGGCTGTCTTGCCAGGGAGGGACTGGCTGAGGCAAGCCTGAGTGGGACATGGGAAAGCGAGGTGACAGCCTTGGAGGGAAGTAGCTGCTCACACAAACTGTCAGCAAGGGAAGAGACCACTGTGTCCTTTGGTCAAGTAGAGAGAGAAAAAGAAATGTGTACATGCAGATTCCACACTGAATTTAGATGGTAATTGGTGTACTCTCTTACCTTTGCTGAGATTCAGAAAAGAGCAAATAATAGTGTTGAATAAAAGTTATGTAAATAGCAGTGAAGACATTGGTTCTGTGCATGTGCAGGGTGTCCTGCTGAACTGATGAATAGACACAAGCCAGACAGGCCCTAACCATAACTGAGGTGTCTGTACAATCTCCCATTACCCAGAGAAACCAGACTCTTCTGTGCTAGTGTCCATTTAGTCCTTCAGTGTGAGCAGAACTGATTATTTGACTCTACTTTTTGCTTTACGTTAGCTGCCTCTATAGAATTTTACATGAGTTTGTGTGTTTAAGGACCATTAAAATGGTATGCCATGGGACTACTTGGTGATTTTATTTCTTTAGTTATTTGTTTGTTTGTTTGTTTTTCTGAAAAGCCTTAATGCTAGAATTGTTTGTAAAAATGATAACTGAATGAATGTGGGAATCATTGTGGGAGTAGGGGCAGAGGTTGGAAAGAGAGTGGGTGGCAGAGGAGGAAAAGGAAAACACTGTGTTCAGATTTCAGCAAGACAGGAAATACAGAGACAATAGGAATGCTGAAAGATATAATGGCCATGTGCTCTCTATTGTGAAATTACCATGTCTTTACAGGCTTATTCATTATGTATTTTACACCTTTTTGCAGATCATCCCTTTATCTCAAAGGTTACAACAACAAGCACTAGCTACTGTCTGAAGCCTGGGAAATATTTTTTTATTTTACTTAGCAGGGTTGAAAAAGAAATGTTACACTAACAATTTTACTGCTGGGCATAGGAAAATAACTTATTTTTTTGCATCTTTTAAAACTAAATATATGTTTACCTGTGTGCCATAATGCACTGGTGTAGGTATAAAAAATATCCAACGCTGTCATCTCCAGTTATAACAAACACTTTCTTGAAAGAGTGCCAAGTCCCAGGTAGTGCTGATTCCTGCCTTTCTCAGAGCCAGGCAGTGTGTCCTTGTAGGACAGGTGGTCCCGCAGTTGCCTCCCACAGGGTTTCTGTGATTTCTGGAGTTAGCACGTGGAGCATCATGCTAGATTGGATCAAAATCAGGAGTGACACTGCTTGACATGCCGTCTCCCTGTGGGAAGCACTGTGATGGGTGATTCACTGAACTTTCTAGTCACAAAATGGGGTAAGAGTGATGTAAGCCTTGCCATGGCTACCCAATGGACGCTTCAGCCCACTAGCAAACTCTAGGGACTTCAGTTTACTTATCTCTACTGAGTCTGTGCATGTGGCAGATCATAAGACATCATGAGATCCACTGGGAATTTTTCCCATGTGACATTGCACAGACCCTTAAGAACAGTTTTTGATATTTCAGATCTGTTGTAGGAGAAGGACAGATCCCTCGTCACTTCTCTCTGTAGCAGATAAATCACTGTCTGGAGGAAGCACAAATGTTGTTCTTGCTGTGACCTGGGCCCACTGCAGTGGCTGGCAGCCAAGGGTGGTGTTGTAACCCACCTCTTCATCTGCACAGATGGGAGGAGAGGTGCCAGTGTCAATCCTGCCATGAACCACCACCAGCATCCCCTGTGGGAACCAAGGAGCAGGAGTAGAGCTCAGACAGAGCACTTTGCAATGGAGATGTCCCTTTTCAGAAGGGCAGTTGCCACTGAGGCTGGTGTCAGCTGACAGGAGAATCCAGCCCTGAGAAACGCAGTTGCAACACGTCCAGGCCCCTCTGAGGAGTCACAGAGGAGCTTGCCTGTGGCCCAGAGCGCTTCCTCCTGTTATCTTACAGGCTGGTGTTATGGCCCTGCTGTAGCCCGTGGTGGTGCTGGTGTGAGCATTTGGAAAACAGTGACAGTGTAGTTTTTTGTGTTGATTTGCTGCTTTGTTTTTCTGGTGTGATGCTATGCAACTGTGATGACAGAAGATTCAAAAGTAGGGATGAAAAAAAAAAAAAAAGGATCAAAATCTGGGAAACAAAAGGAAGAGAAGTCCTCAGGGAACTACAAAGTGTTACCAGCATTAAAGCAAGGGAAAAGTGAAGGCCTATTTCTGCTGTAACCTTCCTGGGTACAACAGGTCACTTTTGATTTCTAAGACAAATTCTACAGTTTCTAGTGTCCTCTGATTTCAAAGCATTTTTCAAGGTGGAAAAACATCATCCACATTTAATTCATGGGAAACAGCAGCTGGGAGATCTGTACAAGGTCACACAGCAAGTGAATTTCAGAAGCTGGAAAGAAAATAAACTAGTGTGATTTTCAGTATCTTTCCCTGATTTCTAGCTGGCTCTCTCAGCTTTCCCCTGGGAGATATCTGCTCATTGCCTCTTCAGTCACAGGACAGGCTCTTCTTACCTCTATATCTAACGGGAGACGGAAACAGTCTCCTGTTTGCATCCCACTTCAATCATGGCTTTTAAGCCTGCACCAGCTCTTTCCAAGACTAATAGTGCTTTCCTGAGAGTGCCACTTGGTCTGCAGAATGCACAACAGGATGAGCTCATTGCTTTCTGTAAAAACTCTCAGAGAAAGAAGGACAGCAGCTAATTTCCATAATAAAGGCCACAACACTGTTTTCTTATATTCACACTGTGTTTTTATAAAGATCACGCATTCCTGATCACAAAAATCATAAATCTCCATGAGAATGTTGAGGCTTCATCTTGCAAGCAGTTTACATTTTTAAGCTATTCTCAGTCACACTAAGATTTCACAGTCTTAATCAACTCTTGATTTTAATTAGTAAGTATAATTCATCTGTTACAAAGTCCACAGGCTGGTAATGAAATTAGGATGGTCCTTTGTACTGCTACAAGTCCATTGTAGGTCCATTGGCTGCTACAAGCTCTAAGCAGAGAGCTGGTCCTCAGCACACAAAACAAGCAATTAAAAAACATCTTCTCTTAGATACCAGCACTGCTCAAGAATTGTTCAACACCTTGCAGGATGCACGCTTGTGTGCTAATTCTTCTGCTTATGTGTTGGAATGGGTCCAGAGGAGGTCCACAAATATGATCAGAGGGCTGGAACACCTCTCCTGTGAAGAAGGATGAGAGACCTGGGGCTGTTCAGCCTAAAGAAGAGAAGACTCTAGGGTGACCTCATTGTAAGTTTTCAGGACTTAAAGGGGTCTTATAAAAAAAGATGGAGAGCAACTTTGTGGTTGGGCAGGCAATGACCGGACAAGGGGAATGGCTTTAAACTAAAAGAGGGGAAAATTAGGAGGTTAGGAGGAAAATTTTCACTCAGACGATGGTTAGAGGGTTAGGGTTGTCCAGAGAAGTTGTGGATGCTCCATCCTTGGAGGTGTTCAAGACCAAGTTGTATGAGGCTCTGGGCAACCTGATCTACTGGGAGATGTCCCTGCGCATGGCAGGGGGGTTAGACTTAGATGATCTTTAAGGTCCCTTCTAACCCAAGCTGTTCTGTGATTCTGTGATTATAACAGAGATCCATGCCCTCACCAAAGTACCACTGAAGCCCAAAGCTCCTTTACCACAGCTGATGCTGTTGGGCCTTCCTTCCACCAGAACCCAGTCCCAGGGAGCTGCTGGCTGCTGTCACCCATGGCTCATCCAGGTCTGATAGCTCTACAGAATTGCTCTGCTGCACTTTGCCAGGAGGAGATTTCACAAGGTACGGAGCAAAAGAGGGACTGATACAGCCAGGCCTCCAGAAAATAGAAGAAAATGACAGAGACCAAGTCTCCAGAATGGAACATCTGGCAGCAAGTAGCAGAAAACCATACCTGGGATGGCCAAACAACTCCTTGTTACTGTCAGTAAAACAAGTCTTTGGAAATTACTTTTTAATTTAGACTCATAGGCATTGTCTGCTGTGCTTAACCTACTTCTTTTTGGGTAGTACTGTGTCTGAGCATTAGAGGATCACAGCTCTTCCATCTCAAGAAGGAATATTTTGATCCACACAGTCCCAGCTCTAAGAGCAATTGGAGCCCATTGCCATGACACTGCACATCTTCCACATCACTACAGAAAGAGCATGCTGACTGTATGATCTAGTTGATCAACACCCACTGGTAGTAATGAGGGTAAATGGGTGGCGGGTGAGAAAAATGGGAACGTTGGCAGTGCTCTAGGAGCTGCATCAGGAAATAGGCAGGACTGGGAGCTGGCAGGGAACATACTTGTTTCTCTTACAAGTCATTACTTTTCTGTTTGTCATAATAGGACAAAAATGGATAGAGCACTAGAATAAGGCTTTAATCCTTTAGTATGTTGGGTTTGGCCAATAACACATGGCAGCATTTGTAGGGATCTCCATGCCAGTAACAACAACCATCACATTATCATTGCAGGTTGAATGATCTACTGTACAGATCTTTTGTCTTTTTTTTTTTTTTATATATATATTAAAAAAAAAATGCAAATATGTTTAGGAAATAAAAACTCTACCATGCATAGGATTCTTCCTGTGCATAGGATTTCTGTTCTATACCCTCCGACAAATACTGATGTAATTAAAAGACATAGAAATAAAATTCTAAGGCTTTGGGAATATGGAACCATAACAATAGTACTGCATTTGCAGAGCTCTGTCAAATTCATTTGACTTTTTGATGGGAAACCACTTGCTCTTTATATATATATACCTTTTCCAATCTTCAATTTCAAGCCAGATATTTCCTTGGCCAGTATTGTGTTACATTCAAAGGACAGAAAAGTATATGCATTTGAACTCTTCTGCTGAAATCCATGAAAGACAAAATGAAAATGTGTCAGCTTACAAAAGATGAGCACAAATAAGAGACTAAAATATTTATCTAGATTTCCTTCCTAGTTACAGAGAAGGTAATCATTACAGGATCCAATGGAAAACAAACAAACAACAACAAAAAAACTGATTTCAAACTGTATTATTTTCCAAAGTACTATTTATTTATTTATTTATTTTAAAGGGTTTTGTTTAAGAACAGATCCAGGTAGTCTGCAATGATGATAGAAGCTTAAAAATGTTCAGCAAAGAACAGTGTTGCTATTTGAAATAGTCAGAAGTCTTGTTTAAGTATTTTTACAATAGTTTGTCTTACCAAATCTATCAGAGAGGTTTTCATATTCGTATGCATCGTACTCTACGATATTGTGCCTAGCAATGCAATCTAGCATTTTGAGAACAGATCCACTTAGAAGCAAAAGAAAATCTGCTCATGACATCTCACATGTCCCACATCTCTAAGCCAGGGTCCCAAAACCCACAGTACAAGCTCTGGAAAAACAATATCCTTCCATCCCCAGACATGTGTTTTAAAGTTGAAGATCCCAGATTGTGAGGGAAAGTCAGAGAAGCCACGTAAGAGACATGATTTGTTTTAGCAGGATAGATAAAACTTGAAATAAACTTCCTATTTTTCCCATCAAGCTTAGTTTACGTGCAAGAAAAGACCAGTGTATGTACGATGGAACCTGTCCAACAGGTAGCCTACCACTGCAGAGCCATGTGTAGGGCTTCCCAGTCAGCCTAGTTGTCAGATCATCTCATTTCAAATTGGATGTATTCTATAAGTGCAGACAAGGTGCTAAGAGAACATTCTATCTCACATTCAGCTTTTTAAGTTGGAACGAGACTCTTCACTGAACTGACAGTTTTTTGTTGTTGTTTGGTTGTGGTTTTTTTAAGGCTGTATCTAGACAAACTATGAAGCTGACAAACAACTAAGAGCTGCACTTTAAGTGTCTACACTTAACTCATTTTGAATTTTTTAATAAGCACAACTGTCCAACAAAAAGAAAAAAAGAAAAGAAAAAGAAAAGAAGGAGAAAAAAAAATAGCTGGAATGAAAATTTAAAAATTGCTAGAAAAAGTGAGATTGGGGCTACAAAGCAATTGTAATTTGAAATGTATGGATGCTTATGGCTGCATGTTTATGATTTGATCCTTATGTACCGTTCAGGTAGCAGATGAAGCTTTGAATAGATGTTAAATGGTCTTTGAGGCAGTCAAAACCACAAAGCAGCCAAGAGAGACCACAGTGTATTGTTCACAGTAAGGCAACAAAGTTCCTTTCAGAGATCATCACTACCAGATCAATCTGATCACTACCAGAGATCAATCACACCATCCACTGAATTAACATTATCTACAATGGCAAACGGCATCAAGGAATGCAAACAAAGTCATCTTCTGGGAACATTTTCAAATGTTGGCAAAGAAAATGTCAGCAATTTGAACTTTGCTGGTTCTCAAATCTTTGCATTACAAAATTCCAGAAAAATCTCACAGAAATATAACTTATTCCAGTTTCAATATTCCTCTTTATTTCAGAAAGGTTTTGGATAT
>CM021763.1:47911434-48043855 GCA_011075105.1 Heteronetta atricapilla | reverse complement strand
AAAAAAAAAAAAAAAAAAAAAAAAAAAAAAAAAAAAAAAAAAACAAATAACTAAAAAGGTGTTTTTTTTTTTTTTTTTTTTTTTTTTTTTTTTTTTTCCTCCTTGATCTTAGGGTTTTAAAATATGCAGCATGTCTGTTCTGAGTTAAGCAAACTATTGTGGGAGCTTCACCAATTGCAAAGCTGAATACTTCCCCTCAGAATGTGCCTACAGTTTCCTTTCCAAAGAGCTGTGTCAAAACAAAAGGCCTGGAGCCAGGAAGCCCTGATGTCTAACGCTGGTGGTGACACAGGCTCTCTTGGGTAAGCTGTGTAGTGTCGATACTGGAAGATATTAAATGCCTCATGCAAGACAGAGAGATGTGTGCTTGACATGGATTTCTGCTGAGGTGTCTCTTCTGGAACGCCATTTATCTTTGCTGCTGCTGCAGTGAGGAGAGAATCATGAAGAGGAGCTGGATGTTGCAATACTGCACTGATGTGCTGAAGTGTGAGATGGCAAAAAAAAAGAAATTTTAAAAAAATGCTAGCCCTGGCATGGATGTTATTAGCTTGTCCTCTCTGCATGTAGAATCCTGGAATCCTAGAATGGCTCCAGTTGGAAGTGACCATAAAGACCATCTATTTCCAAACCCCTGCCATGGGAAGGGACACCTCCCACTAGGATTAGGTTGCTCAAAGCCCTACCCAGCCTGGACTGGAACAGGCTAAGAGTGACTATAAAAGCTAAGAGAAGGAAAACTACCCGTAAAAACTTTAAAGAGATGGGTGTACATCATGGAGGACCAGGCATTGACTAACACATCTTGGGATCAAATAAGCAACAGTTTGCTAACTGTTAAGTAGGAAAAGCTCTTATAGATTAAATAACCCAAGGTTAGTGTAAAGGGTAGCTTATGTAAGTGTGCACTGATGCATATTAGCAGGACACTGAATTACCACCTTCCCCTCCTCACCCTCTCCCACCCCTAAACTCCCCACCACTCACAGATGGGGATCATGTTCCTCTAACATGCTGGATAGTTACGGATTGTAGGCCAGCCCTAAAGTCTGAAGCTGCCTACCTGTCGAATATAAATTCAGAAAACACCTTACAAGATTCCAGCAGAGCACACATGTTTGAGACTCGAGTAATAAAAAAGAATTTGGGGGTTTATGTGAGCCATCACAGGTGAGTGGTCCCCTGGTTATTAATGTTTCAGCACCTTTGCCAACAAATAGCCTTCTGGTTATTGATGATTCGTAAGCATACTGTTAAGTAGATCTATTTAGGTAAGAGCAGCTCTGTGAACAGCGTATGATGATAACAGAGAAAGGGGTAACATGCTGGATGGCAAAGACTGGAAGTTTTCTGCTACTCAGGAATTGAATGTAAGGATGACATTGCCCTCTCGTGGGTAATCGCTGAAATGGAAAACGGCGAACTCCAGTCCTAGTGCTAGCCTGGTCGAATTAATAATACTGCAAGTCTCACTCCAGCCTCCGAAAGCACATTTCATGTGCTCACGTCACTGAGTTGATAAACTCTCGTGTGCTGCAGGATCAGAACTTGGTCGTGGCTAAAAAATTCACTGCGCTGTCTGGGAGTAAACCTGTGAGGCTATGACCCAGGAACCAGATACATGTAAGTGCCATGCACTTGAGCTCAAGACTCTCTTTGCTGGAGGAAGACAGGGAAAAACGTCACATTAGTGTTTTAGCCTAGAAGCTAAGACACAAAGCTAGGCCTGTGAGAGCCAAATCTGACTAGGACTGATTTGCTTTCAGATTACCCTTTCTTTTCTGTTAACAAGCGTTTAGACCAAGTAGTTCAGATCACGTCTCCTGAGAGAGTTCCCACAGTATAGTGTAGACAGATGCAGGAGAAATGAGATTCATTTGAGAAGATGTAAATTTTTTACACACTGTACTGAAAGTCCATCGTATAGAGGTGGAGATTGGCCCACCATGGCTGCCATATTACTTTTTAATATTACTAACATAAACTATTACTATATTATTTTCTTCTCAACTCTAGAATATTCCCAGTGCTGCTAACCACTGTGAGAGCAGCAGTAAACCACCACAGCAAAAATACATAGGAATACACTAAACCAGCAATGTTTTGGTTTTAAAATGATTTATCTCCTATTCTGCTTTGATGTACATATGTGTGTATTTATGTGTATTTGTATATATATATATGTATGTGTATATATATATGAATTATGTATATATGAATGTTGGTAGGAACTGCAGCCACTAAGTAAAACCTCTACCTATGAAGTCTTTATTCAGACTATCTCAATTTCAATGTACTTGGAATGGAGGCCAAATAGAGAATGAGCAAGCAATGTCTTGCTCAGAGAACAAGCGGTGCTTTGAAGATCCAGCTGGCTGCTGGAAAGGTAAGATGGGAGATAAAAGGACTATCTAACAGACCAATGCACACAAAAAAAAGAAGCCATGTTCACATAGCATGTCTTTCAGATTAATACAATAGATGAGAGAGCAAGCACTTCCAAATAATAGCTACTTTTATTGAGTTGGATATTGTGCCTCCCACTGGAGCTGTGCGTCCTTGGCCTCCTCGTTGCAGCACAGCACCGCAGGACATGTGGAGGCAGCCTGGCTGCATCCCCATTGCTTCTGGACCCTCCTGTAACACACAGCCCCCTGCCTCTTTGGCTCTAATCCCTTGTCCTGACACCAGTGGTGCATCCCAGATCAGAACCATATGGCTGCAAGACCAAAACTCAGTTTCTCCCATCATGGATCATCCTATCCCTCTGTACTGTTTCCCTAAGTTCTTCACTGGGAGCTGCCAGCCTTATATGCTGTCTGCCCATCTCTCCCCAAGCCCTCTGTTCAGCAGCCAGGCCCCAGATGCTTGGTTCTTCCTGCTCTGCTGGATTTGCTCCTGCTGCTCCTGCTCCCACACAGCAGTGCTGGCTCCTGCTTTCACAGATATAAAAACCACAGGCACAAGCTGCTTCTACCGAAAGTCTGCCTGGGCAAAACTGAGAGCATGCATCCTGGTAAAAATGTGTGCCCGTCTCTTTGGAACAACTTTGTAAGGTACCTGCGGGGTCCTTGCATCCATTATCTCTGTATTCTCTCCTTCCTCACTTTTTTTTTTTTTTTTTTTTTTTTAAGATAAGCATACCTTTGGCACCCTGGGTTCATTTAAACAATGTCTTGCCATCATGTTTTTTGTTCATACTTTTCTCAAGAGAAAAACACAGATTCATGAAGACACAAATTTGTTTAGCAATTACAGCTACAGGCCTTCTGACTATGTTATATTTTTTCTTATCCACAGCAAAATGTGGTGCTTTCCAAAGATTTTAACCCAGGAGAGCATAACTTTTCACACTCCCTTACTAACAACTTTGTAATGGAAAGCTTTATCAAAGCAATACAGTTTTGTGGATCACCTATATTTACCCTAATGCTGCAGTGAGTCCACAGGCCTAGCTTGGTAACTACTGGCTTAGGAATCAAATCCCACCACAGTTTGTGTCCAGGTCCTGATATTGCAACAGATTTCATGGGGAACCTTTCCAGTCAGTTTTATTATCCTTTATTTTCCCCATCAGTAAAATGAATACAGATTATATCTGCTGCTTCCCAGGACTTTTTGGGTGACTGGTGTTTTGATGATGGTGAAATCTGGATGGATGTGACTAGACATGCACAAAATGTTGGCACCATTTTACCATCGAATGAGACCTTAAGTTTAGGGTTAGTCTTTAGCAGACTTCAAGAAAAGCAGATTTAGGAATAAAAATAGCCAAAGACTAAATGTCAAAAATAATTCATAATTTCTTGCTGAATTATGTGTTTGAGGAAAAAAAAGACCAAGGTTAACAGTCACAGAAAACAGGCAGATTTATCTACAAAAGAAGACAATGAAAACACAGCCATGCAGGAAAATAAATAAATAAATAAAATCAGCAGCCTTCAGCTGCTGCCTTGCATTCACTGGATTTGGCTAATGGAACAATTTGGAACAATGTTTTTTTGTTGTTGTTTGTTTGTTTGTTTTTAATGTCTTAGCCACTAAATATGTTCATTATTTTGTTGCTAAGAACAACTTTTAAGTCATTATTTCCCTGGTTAGTTTACAGCTTTGCAGCTTCTAGTGTTTCGAAGGAAAGATTACTCTATTAGACTAAGCTAAAAAAAAAAATTATTAAAAAAAAAAAAAAGTGTTGCATTTTTTCTCATGACAGAGATTATTTTTTTCTTAGTGAATGAATCATGTTTAACTGAAGACTAAGAACAGAACTGTAAAAATCTGCTCCAGAATCTGCTATTTTTCTTGTGCTTACTAGTTTCCATTTGTAAATCCATTTGGTAGTTTCATTTTTAGAACAATGCTCTACTCTCCACGTTGCTGTTATGAGTCCTAAGAGAAAAAAAAAATAAAAATCTGCTTTTCATCAATGTTCCTTCCATCGATTTGCTTTTGCTATTATTATGGTCTATAGCAGCCCAGCTGAATTTCCACTTAGTGCAAGTAATGCAAGAGCACACTGCTGGTCCACATTCAGAATATACAAGGATAGGAATCATTATTTCTGAGCATGCTGATAAAAACGCTTGAACTTGGACACTCTAAGTGGAGAATAATAGTTACTTTGTTATATAATGGGAGCTGCTACACATTTTATTTTCCTCTAAAATTATGCTTAATGTTTATGTAAATTCTGAAGACATTCTTTAGGGGTAAAGAGAGGAAACAGTGTCACCAGAAATCAATATCATAACTGGGGTGATGTCAGCACAAGGAGGGAAAGATAAATAACATTGTTACGCTGAATATAATCATTAAATTATTTTAAACCCACTTAAATCTGTTTTTCAGCATTAAATTTAAGTTAAGGGGGCAATCAACTCTGCTCTTGCATACAGGAGAATTTCTCTTCAAGAATCTGGCTGGTTTTGTATGTGTGCCTTCCAAATAGTTGATGAATCTATTTAGCTGTTCTTTTTATCATATACCTCAGTACTCTCACCTTACTGAGACAGCATGGTGCTGAGTTAACTTCCTCAGTGCTGTGAATAGTGTCAGACATGCATGCATAAGGTATATGCATGCATATAATGAATAAGGTAATATCTCACATGAATAAGGTAATATCTCACTATCTGAACTAGGGAGAAAAAACTGAAAAAAATAAAAAAGATAACTGCTAAATTCATTTTAAATAGAAGCACTGTTTCACAGTTGCTTTTATTTTACACACAGCAACAGATTTCCTGCTGTGATAAACCAGAAGGCTGAGAAGCCACTGGAAGTATTCTCGTATGGATCAGACCTTGGAGGGCATCTCAGTTCAGAAACTCTGAACTGTTATTCAGAGAAATAAAGAATGACAACCAATTTTACTGGAGCACTTTGAAATCAGATTTAAGAGAATCAAAGAAATTTTGATCTTTATGCAATCACTCATGGAAAAATGTAAAACATTTCTTCCAATAAGTGATATATCATCCTGGGCAATTTCTCATGGTTGAAAAGGGTTTTGTGTTTCAAAGCTGTTAAAAATCCAGTGGCATACTTTTATTGCCTTTTTAAAATCTCAGAAGGCCATAATGAGGTGCAAGTTTGATGAGTCCATATTCTCTCTGACCTACAATGACACTGTTTGTGAAGATAGCCTTGTCTTCTCAGGATCATGCTACTTCAGGGGGAAGACTGAGGTTCATGTCTTAGAAAATCTTTGATGTGTCTTTTCAGTGCAATAGACTATCAAGAAACAGTTTAATTTTTCCAGACAAACAAGAAGATAGAGGGCTTTTCAATGTGGTAAAAGTTAGCAGTAAAAACCAGTAGTGATTAATTACTGATTTAAACAAGTGTGATCATGAATATATCAATAAATCAGCATGACTTGCTGCTCATGTCTTGGACAGGCACATGCTTTGTTGGCTGGGTGGTGGTGCCCAAAGTGTTGTGGTGAATGACCAGCTGGAGGCTGGTCACTAGTGGTGTCCCCCAGGGCTTAGTGTTGGGGCCAGTTCTCTTCAATATCTTCATCAATTACCTGGACAAGTAGACTGAGTGCACCAAGAGTTAAGTTTGTAGATGATACCAAGGTAGGTGCAACCATTGATCTGCTTGAGGGTAGGAGGGCTCTGGACAGGCAGAGGCCAACTCTCTGAGGTTCAACAAGGCTCATCACTGGGTCCTGCACTTGGGACACAAGAACCTCATGCAGCACTACAGGCTTTGGGAAGAGTGGTTGGAAAGCTGTCCACTGGAAAAGGATCTGGTGTTATTGGTGGACAGCTTTTTGAATGTGAGCCAGCAGTGTGCTCAGGTGGCCAAGGGCAACAGCATCCTGGCTTGTATCAGAAACAGAATGGCCAACAGGACTAGGGAAGTGATTGTCCCCATGTACTCAGCTCTGCTGAGGCTGCACCTCAAGTACTGTGTTCAGTTTTGGGCCCCTCGCTACAAGAAGGACATCGAGGTGCTGGAGCATATCCAAAGAAGGGCAAGAAAACTGTTGAGGGGTCTGGAGCACACGTCTGATGAGGATTGGCTGAGGGAGCTGGGGCTGTTTAGCCTGGAGAAAAGAAGGCTTGGGGAGACTGTAATGTACTTTACACTTACCTTAAAGGAGGTTCTAGTGAGGTGAGGCTCTTCTCTGAAGCACCAAGTGACAAGACAAGAGTAAATGGGCTTAGATTGTGCCATGGGAAGTTTAAGTTGGATATTAGGAAAAATTTCTTCACTGAAAGGTTTGTGAAGTATTGGAACAGGCTGCCCAGTAGTTGAGTCACCATCCCTAGAGATCTTCAAAAACACGTAGATGTAGTGCTTAGTGATATGGTTTAATGGTGGGCTGGGCAGTGCTAGGCTAAAGAAATGTTAGACCAGATGATCTTAGAGGTCTGTTCCAACCAAAAGGATCCTGTGATGTATTTTTTGGTGTTGTTGTAATTAAATGGTTTATTTGTTACATATCCTCCTACTTTGGATAGCTAATACAAATGAGAAATGCCTTCTTCTGATTAAGAGTTCTCTGCAGTTTGCCCAGATGGATGTCCAGATGGGTCTTGAATATCCCAGACTCCACAACCTCATGGGCAGCCTGTTACAGTGTTCCGTCACCCTCACTGTGAAGAAGAAAATTTATCAAATTATATAAAAATTATAGAGATATGAAATTATATGTAAAAAGGTATCAAATTATGTAAACTACAATTCTGCATGCATAAAGCAGACACACACACAGACCATCAATTTTAAACTTATTTTTTCTGGCTTAAATTTCTGACTAACTCAAAACAAATTAACAAAAAATAACTGTTTTGCTTATAACATACATGGTAAAATACAACTAGTATAAACAAAACAAGCCTGTTAGGTTTTCTATTACCAATGTATAGAAATTTGGGAGCTGGTCTAATTTAGTGTAAATGATAAATAGAAGAGTGATAAAAATGGATAATGAGAACAGGAGAAACACATGGAAAAGTGAAGGTTATATGCTGAAAACCAGCACGTAACCACTGTTCCAGGGCTAATACCTGCATTAAGCTGAACTCTCCTTGTATTTAGTGTAGTGTGACAACCGGTGAGATTGAAATATCCATTCTCACAAGTCCTCAGGAGCTGTGAATCTTTTTTTGAAGTAAACCATTAAGGATTTAGAAGCAAAGTCTGAACTCTGAAAGCAGGTCAAGAGATAGTACTTCATAATCTGGGCACAGAACAGGGCAGGGAGAGGAGGTTATAATGCGGTTTGCCACCTTTCCTTCTCTCACCTTGCAAAGCAAAGGACCAAGCTTGTCTCCTGCTGCTGCATCTCCACATTGGTGACTAAAATTATTTGCTGACTACATTTTGTCAATGAATACAGCTGGGGTTATCCAGACTGCACACAACTGTCCCATCAAATTATTTCCTTTATGCTCTAGCTGATCAAATACTTTCCACATAGAACCTAGGGTCCTCAGAGCTTCTGCTGCGTTTTGTTTTGGCATGCAACAATTACATAAGAATGTTCTAGGGTGGGATTGAAAACAAATAACTCAAACCCATTGCCTTCTTTCACAGGATAAGTGTGCCAACTCTTTTCAAAACAAATCTTGTAAACAGATTATAAAGGGTGGCTTGTTGGATGAGCAAAAAGCATTCTACCTGGATTTCCAGGCTGCAATTCTCTGGCTTTTCCAAAGGTGAGCAGAGCAGACAATTGAAGAACAGAACACAAATTGTTAAGAAATTAATTGTTAAGTCTAAGCTATTATACTTTTGTGCATTGCTACACAAAATATGCTGTATAGTGAACAGTCTACTTTGCAGGTCCATGTCAGGCAGAAGTGGGTCATTTCTTCAGCTGTACTAGAGAACAGAAAGCAACAGATTTTCAACACCCCATGAATACAAACTTTGACTTAAAGCAGTAGTAGGGTTTATATAAATTCATAGCAGACAAAAACTGTTCTGCAAAGGGTCCTGACATGGCAGAGCAGTATCTGTGTGGAAAGAAACTTAGTTCCAGTGGGTGTACTGGTTCCACCCCAATAGCTCAGTTCCCACAGCCATACAGCCTCCACCTACCTTCATGAAGCTCACTCCAGCTCTTGCTCACAATGCTGCTGTGCCCTTGACCCAGTTTAAAGCTTGTAGAGGTCCGCTTCCACGTCAGAAAATTGTTTGGTTTGGGGCATTTGCTAGGAGATGCAGTTTCTTTCACAACTATAGTTACAGCTACTTGTACATCAAACAGTTCATTTCTTGTTTCTATATGTGGGGTGCTTCTGCCTTGGTCTCTGCATGTGCTCTCTCCTCCTTCTGCACCACACACAGTAAAATCCTCCACATATATTCAAACTCTTGTGTGAGCTTAAATGTGCAATTGTTTAGATTTCAAAACAGTTACCACTTGGAAAAGGCAATGCCTATTCTCCTAAATGAGTGTGATAATGTGTCAACCTCAAATCTAAACTGAGATACTATTAACATGAACACTAAGCAAGTGATAGTTGTTAATTAAGGGTTTTAGCAAAAGCAGTGCTATTCATAAGCACAGACTAGCTGCATCACTGAATAACTGAATATGGAACCGGGGTTACAGAGGATGTGCGTGATAGCACAGATAAGCAAACAAGGACTGGGACACCATGATACAATCAAGAAGTCAAATCATTCTCTTTGCCTGCCCTTCCAGTCTTTGTTCTGTTCACCACATAGGACTACGTGTCATAGCTACCTTAGGAAGCCATAGGAAAAATACACCTAATTTTATATCATGGAATTCTGCTTTGGTGTAACTGACAATGATGCAGCTGCACACCTTCAACGTACACATACTACACTGAGTCACAAAATGCATTGGCATTGCATCAACTTACCTGAGTTCCACAGCAGCCTTCAAACATCTCAGTCTCTAGAGACAGAATTCATTGTTTTGTTATGCATTATTCCAGGAGAAACGGTGAGCAGAGAGGCCGCATTACTTGTGCAACAGGTTTGGAAACCCAAGTTATCTTTTGAGGCTCAGAAAATTGTTTTTAATCTCAGAGTGAGAAATAAACATAATGAGTAGACGGCTGCAAAAATGAAACTTGACTCAAAATACCCTCTTTTGTGTCCAGGTAGAGAAGTTTATCTGTTAAATGAAGGACAGAGCCTCAACCAGTCCTGTTAGTAACTTGGGCACATTTCAAACCAAAATTCCCAAAGTACAGAACATCACTAAACAGCCTCATTCAGATCCACTTGTTTAAAATCATTTATTTTAATACCATTTTGATCCATGAATAGTAATACTGGTAAGTTCTATATTTACACAGGAATTGCACATTCACATGGTATGGATAAAAGTCTGAAATTTGTTTTCTTCTTTGATGACCTATACTTACATCTCAGTTTATTAGTATGAGAAGATTAGCTACTGACTATGCAAAACAATCCTTTATCATCCTGTAGGATCTATTCACTTATCAACATCTTACAAATCTACACCGGCACAATTGCAGTGTCAGCATGGCACAGATATTTTTAGGACAATACTCGTGTCTTATTCATCACCTGCCTGTAGTACTTTATCTATTTGAATTGTCAGGACTCTTGTTGGGGACCCAGTGTTGCAGGAGTCTGAGAACACTCTTGTGCTGCATTATTTCAACCTGTGGTTGAAGTACTTCTTTGGGATTGTACCACTGTGATTAATTACTATTACCACTATTATTATAAGATAGAAACAACATTTACCATAGGAATTTCTTCAATGCACAGTGACAGACCTCAAAGAGTCATGAATTGTGTTGAACTTGATTTAGGGAATTTTCAATGAAATTGAGGAGAGAGAAGACTTAAATACATCTCTGTTTGGGTTTACTGACTTGTGTGTCCATCTTCATAGAACCTGACAGAACCAAATGAGCAACCCTAAATTTCTTGCTATTACCAAGAGAGAACATGGAACTGCAAGAGTTGACTCTTACTGGCATCTGATCTTAACAAGCAAAATGAAAGATTAAACTTATATTAAAAGATTATATATATTTAATTTTAATTAAGAAATTCCCAAGGTGGCAGTAACTATTTTTAATCATTATTCTTCAGCCCCAATCTCAAAATCTCAATGGTGCGATGAAAAATGTGTTAATTTCATTTTTCCTTTTCCTAGTGAAAAGGATGGCTTTTATAGCCATCACTATTTTCTGCCTAGGTGTGATAAATGATTTACCATGGTCCTATAACATTCTAGCATAAGAATGTTTTGTTTGTTTTTTCTTTTTGTAACCAGAGCTCCCAGAGGAACCATCTAGGTAGGAGACCCAAAGGCTAAAATATGCAAGCCTGAATATTCCTTTCATTGCAAGTCATTCAAAAATTGCAATCACATGAAAGAGTAAATGCATTTAAAACATGAGACATACACATATAGCTATATTTCAGTATGTTCCTTGGATACTGTCGCTTTCACGGATCCTATCAGCATTATATGAGGCAGCCTCCTACAAGCTGACAGAAGAGGGCAGAAAACTTTCTGCTGGCCTTCTCTTTGGAACTATCAATGTGTTCTGTGTTCTACTGAACTATGCAAAAGGTAAAAGTGACTATGCTGTTCTGTACTGTTTAATGTATCTTAATACAACTGTGCTCAGTAATAACAGTAGCCGCAATGTATTGTCTACCCAAGAGACAAAAGCTAGAAGTGGGACACTGAATTTAGTACCATGTATCTGACTTCACGTGTATCAAAGACCTTTACCTTTGATTATAAAACATAATTCCAGACCAGTAAGAGGTTGTTGGTGGACAAAGCATTTCAGAAGTCATTTGGAAGGAAGCATGACTGTCAAACACAGGAAATCCCTCTAGTGGGCCATACTCCAATTAACTTTATTTAGTAATCATGAAGAAAGAATTTATTTATAACCTTCAGGTATGCCTGTGACACAGGCTTGAACTGAGAATAGATGTTATAAAAATGGGGTAGTTGCTTGGTTTCTGTTCTTTTACAAGCCAGTTAGCAACAGTAGTAGGGCAGGAGAGGTACTGCCAAACAGTATTCAAATGATAATACACTGTCAATGACAACTATTTATTTTTTTTTTTAAAGTTAGTGCCCTTTTCTGCTAACCGCATAGGCACATCACTAAATTCCAGTGACCAGAGATTTGGACAGATTGTAGAGGTGGGTGATCACCAACCACATGAAGTTTAACAAAAGCAAGTGCCAGGTCCTGCACCTGGGATGCAGCAACCCTGGCTATACATACAGACTGGGTGATGAGTTGCTGGAGAGCAGCCCTGCAGAGAGGGATCTGGGGGTTGTGGTTGACAACAAGTTGAATATGAGCCAGCAGTGTGTCCTGGCAGCCAAGACAGCCAATCATATCCTGGAGTGCATCAGGCATTGCTAGTCGGTCGACGGAAGTGATTGTCCCGCTCTACTCTGTGGTGGTGCAGCCTCACTGCACCCTCGAGTACCCTCAAGTACTGTGTGCAGTTCTGGGCACCACAGTACAAAAAGGATGTGAAACTGTTGGAGTGTCCAGAGGAGGGCTACGAAGATGGTGAAAGGCCTGGAGGGGAAGACGTACGAGGAACGGCTGAGGGCACTGGGCCTGTTCAGCCTGGAGAAGAGGAGGCTGAGGGGAGACCTCATCACGGTCTACAGCTTCCTTGCAAGGGGGAGTGCAGAGGTGAGTGACCTATTCTCCGTAATCACCAGTAATAGGACCCCCGGGTACAGGGTTAAGCTGAGGCAGTGAAAGTTTAGGCTGGACATCAGGAAGAGATTCTTCACCGAGAGGGTGGTCGCACAATGGAACAGGCTCCCCAGCAAAGTAGTCACTGCACCGAGCCTGTCTGAATTTAAGAAGAAATTGGACTGTGCACTTAGTCACAGCGTCTAAACTTTAGGGTAGACCTGTGCGGTACCAGGAGTTGGACTTGATGATCCTTAAGGGTCCCTTCCAACTCAGGATATTCTATGATTCTGTGATTACTATGTTGATACATTTGGTTCCCAATGGACACCTATCAAAGTGACCAGTGGAACAGAATAACCTTTACTGTTATTCCACTGAGATTTGCCCCTCTAATTTCACATTGTGCTGCTAATAAGCAAGTATTCTCCACTACCCTATATTTTAATGTACATTTTTTCCTCAAATATACATTAATTGAACACAAGGCTAACAAATAATTCTGAGATTCCAACACTGATGGGCAAACCCAGCCTTCAATGAGTGTCAAAAAGATATTTCATAATATATACTTTCACTTCATCATCTTAAATTTCCTAGCTGAATTTTAACTTATGTTACTGAATCAATGTATCTGAATTATGCAAAGGACCTAATTCCATTTGAGCCTTAAAATCCTGCATTTTTCCATTTACATACATACAAATAATGAACCAATCTACCTTGGCCAAAGTGATGCCTGATGTCTGCCAATAAGTTACAGTGGATGTTTTTGCTATGATTTTCCACATTCAGGCAATATGTGTAAAAACTTTCAGGAATACTTTTACTATTTTCTCATCTTTTGTTTGAAATGCATTTGCCATTCGCTAGTCCCAGAAGATCAGGCAGAGCCTGCACATTACTTTCAGAGAAAATTCACTAGAGAGCTTGACATTCATTAGAAGAGAACCTGAGAATTGTTTATACAGTTACACAGTGAAAATTACAAGTTGCCTGCAGTATCCCCACTGTTGTCATTTAAATAACAGTTATGAGATGCTCTGACTCACAACTCTCTTGAACATTTACCACATTAACATTTTTGATTTTAATAACTTAGTTTCTCCGTAGTACTTGCTTTTTGACTTACAGTACATGACCTCTTTTACATACATTTCCTTCCACAGACACACATTCATCAGGGAGAAATATTTTTCCTACATTGAAGAAAAATGACAGTTACACTAAAATGATCCACACACCAATTTCAGGCCATCCTTGCTGAGACTCCTCATGGTCAGGCAAAAATTCCTAAAAAAAAAAAAAAAAAAAAAAGGATGACAAAGGCAAGCCAAAGCCCTGGGCAATGAGAACAGAATGAATGTTGCAACCAACAACACAGAGATGAAGTGGGAACACTTTAAGCATAGGCATGCAAAGAAGAATGTATGCACAGAACAGCTTTATGGGGAAAGGTATCAACACCTTTCTGGGGAATCAACAAACAGGTTCAACTCTACTAATACATACAGCATGGGAAACAAACAGGGCAAGTCAGAAGTCTGTGATGATACAGAGCTCTGACCTCCTTGGGATCACAGGTGTGGTGAGACAGCTCACACAACTGGAGTGCGGCAGTCAATGGATGCAGCACTCTGGGAAATGTGGGCTAGGACAGCGAGGAGGGAAGACTGCACTTTGTGTGACAGTGGCTGGAGCTCTGCCTTGATACTGTTCAGGAGCTAGTCAAGAGCTTACAGACCAAAGATTAACAGGCAGACCGAAACAGGCACTCTTAACAGTGTGTATCACATATACACCACCTGATCAGGAAGATGACATTAACTTGAGAGGTAACTTACCTTCCAGTGCCAAATTTAGAAATCCAGGTGTAAAGAGAATCCAGCAAGACTTATATAAATGCCCCCAAAAATAAAACCAGAGAAAGCATTTCATCAGTACTGACAATTAAACATGTCATTTTCAGATTAGGTTGTTAAAAAAGATAAGGAGAACTTTAGATTTGTATACTTCACAAATGTTTATTAAAGGAAACAATTTAATTTCATTTTCTTGACAAGATGTGTTAATCCCCAGAAAAGATCACCAAGAAAAATAGGTTTGTGAATATAAGATTTTTACTGTACAGATTTTGCAAAATAAGTTATTTGCATAGATATTATAGTGCTTCTTTATTACTATCTAAAATAGGCTATTCTCTTTAAGTTCTTCTTTATTATCAGGAGTGCTTTGGTTCATACTGAATACAGTACATAAAACAATACAAGTAATCGTAAAATAGGAATTGCATTTTATGACTTACTGGAATAGCTAATCTTCAAGTTGAAAACAAATTTTGTTTTCAAGCAAAAATAAATAATGCAGCCTTACCCTTCTTGTTCAGAAGATGACAATCATTTGAGAGCTCTACAAAGTTTTCCATGATTTCTTGCCTTGATTTAATCTCTCAACTTCTATTTAGCTAGAAAAATTCTGAAAGATATCTGCACCCTCTAGCCAGTTCCGAAAACAGGATAGCCCTTTGTCTCTGATCTGTTTTCTTCCCTTGTCAGTAATGACTTCTCCGGTTTGTTTCACAATCACCAGTTTAGGAATTGCTGTTATGTTGTATTTCTTCTTCAGATCACTGAGAGAAAAAAAGTCAAAAATAAAAGACATCATTAGGAATCATTTTAGGAAAACTAGTCTCTCATGAAGGGTACTTGGGTTGGTACACATGGGAGAGCAGAAGAAACGAGTGTCTGGACTTCCTCTGAGCTTGAGGTACAGCACTGGGTAGTATGGAGAGGTGGACAAGGCTCCAATATCATTTACCCAACCAGAACTGCGCGTTTACATTGTGAAACCTAGCTGAGGGAGTTACAGCAACCTTCCCATAACTGCTCTTCACTGCTGTTCATAGTCTCCAGAGGAGCAGAGACTGCCCCTCAGGGACCATAAAGAGGTCCAGGAAAGTGTGACATACCTTTCCACCTTGTTTTTGTTAGCCAGAACCAGGTGTCTTCCAGTCTCCTTTTGATGGATAGGAGGAAATACAAGAGAACAATCTAACTTAAATTAGAATTAGCTATTACTCCAGTACAGATATGTTGAAGTGGGCAAACTCCATAAAGCTATTTCCTAAAGCCTTCATTAAATCATGGTTCGTAATTCTTCACTGTAAGAACAGATTATAGAAGTGTCTTAAATTCCTTCAGTGAAACAGAACTTCTATATAATGAAATGTAAACAAAAGAAAAATTGGAAGAAGCACCACACAGAAGTTGTTCAAGAAAAAATAATTTAAACTCCTCCTCTCTCCATCAAGCAGACATTACTGATAGTGGCCATTTCTCAAAGTCAGGGGACAGAGAAATTCACATAAATTACAAGTAACTGCCTTAAACAAACAATTGTTTTCTAACAGAACAGTTAAAATACAGGTAAAAAGTTGTAAAGCCTAACAAATAGCAGTGTTCCACAGAAGAAATCAGGATCTATTCAAACAGTTGATGAGTAGGTAACCCAAGAAAAATCTGTGAGATAAGACTTATGGAGGATGGAAATTCAACAGGACAAAAGTCAATACTGGAAGTAAAATAATACTTTGGAGGAAAAAGACAGAACACAAGACATCCGAAGAAAAACAGAAATACTTTTGTCAGCAAGAATGACTATTAATCACCCACCAGAGATGAAAATGCAGAAATAGAAGGCTATCAGCCACATGTTGTAAAACAGAATTTGTTGACTTTTTATGTAGATGAGTTGAAAGAGATGAGTAAGATGCTAACAAGAGGAATAGGCAACGACGGGAGAATCGAGGTATACTACCTACTAAACCATTTCAGTTGATCATGACACATGTAACTGAAATGACAAGATGCAAGATTTCCAAGGAAAACAGTTTAACAGCAATGACAGCTTTTGTTTACTTCCTACAGGACAAAATAATGAGCAGAAAGAGAGCAAGGCATGTGCACTTATCTTCACGGAAAGACAATCTCTTCTACACAATAATTCACCTTAATGATGTTAATGGGATATGGAAGGAATGAATTTTGTCTACTAGTAAATTACTAATTTCAGTTATAACAAAGGAAAATTTAGGACACAAGCCAGAAATAAAACAATATTGAGACTACAACTTAAAATAAACACCACTAGCACTAACAATTTGTTGGCATTACTTCTATTTGTTCATAACACATGGAATTGAAAGAGGTTTGTGTTTATTGGCATCACAGGACAGAGTTCATGTTCTGTTTAATTGGACAACAACAAAAAAGTCTGTTTGTTGTTGAGCGTGCTGCTGAAAGTAGGAGCCTTGAATGTTTTAAGGAACTCCAGAACCTGTTCACAGCCCTGACTCCAACTCAGGCAGAAAAGCAGAGATAGCATATTTGAAGTTTCTCCCTTGCTTATGACAACACTGCAAAAACAAATTATTTCCAGATACACAAAACACGAAAAATACTACTTTCACACAGTGTCAAAATAATAGGAGACTATTTGTTGGATACAAACAGGCAGGGAAACATGTTCACACTGATGGTCATAAATTCTGAACCACACCAGGGTGTTTTCCCATTGTTTTCAAATTAAGTGAGACAGTTTGAAAATTACCTGCTTCCTACCATAGCACACTCTCAACATGTGTATCCAGATGTTCAGATCAGAGTCCCAGGAATCAGACTATATAGATGTCATTGAATCTGTATCGCTCATTTTGGAAGGCACAAGTTCAAAAATATGCCTTCTAGCACAACACCCTGAGGAGGGATATTTCACAATATTAGTAGTATGAATGCAAGAAAACATTTGTAGGCATTGTTAGAAATAATTGATGTTATGCATATAGACATTCTCTACGTTTTCATTGAAATGAGGAGGAGTCTTAAAAACACAAAGAGCAAATCCTCAGCGAAATACAGGCCCAGACAAAACATTCCTGAAACACATATTTCTGTCTTTATTTTTCCAAGAGAAGGAAAATCCCCAGCAGGTGAAGGATACTGCTCTGCCAGTAAGTTGGCAGAGCAATAATGCAAGAAATATTAAAGAAGAAACAATACTATGGTCTAACAATGGGTTTGCTTTCTCAGACTGTTCTGAAATAAAAACAAGCTACCAAGAATCCCCACAGACTGTTCTGAAGTCTGCTAAAATGGAAGGAATAAACCAGTCTGAAGCAAGCTCATGTAGAAAGAATGTAAAAGGTCATCACCTCATGCCACTGGTATGAGTAACAAGATGGAAAATGTGTTTTGTTGGTTCAGCAGACAATCAAATAGTTTGAGATGCCTAACACAATTGTAGGAGAAACAGAACAGTAGGAAACTGATGTTAATTTCCCATGGAGACTGGATGTAACTAATAATTTGCTTTGCTAAGGGAATGCATATAAAGCTTATCCAGCCCAGCACAGCCTCTTGTTTACATAGCTCTGGACTGAAGGCTAGTTGCATCAAACCAGACCGAAGCATGCACACAGATTTTGCTTATGTTTGTGTGCAGCTAGCTATAGGAATGGAACTGAAGACGACTGAGGAGCACATCTGCAGATAATGATTCTTCATCACCATTAGTATGTGTAGAGGTGTTTACGAAAGCTTCTTAAAAGCTATTAAGGTGACCCTCTCTCTCCTATGAGGATCTCAGATGTTGTGACTCAGCTGCACAGAGAACCATATGGACCATCCATGTGCTAACTCCAAAGACAATTTATGAAATCACCACCCGCAAGTGGAAACATTACGTGCCAAAGGGAAACTCAATTTTCTTGCAGTAAAATAAAGTGATAATAACAATGTTCTCAAAGATGAGATGCCAAGACATTCCCAGATAAGCATAAAGGTATAGACTCAATAAGCAACCTTTGCTGAGTCACAGACAATCTTTCAGTCAAATCCTTGAAAACGGCCCTGGTGACACTAGAGAGCAACTTTCATCTGCATATGAAATGCAAGAAATGAGGACATGAAGATTATTCATGCAAACAGGAAGCTATTGCAATTGTTAGGCCTCCAATTTTTGTGAGAAGTGCTTACTGCTGGGCAGTGCTCACGCAGTCAAGGTCTCGTGTTTCTCACACTGCCCTGCCATTAAGGAGGCGGGGGGTGGGCAAGAGTCTGGAAAAGGACACAGATGACCCCAAATGACTGGACGGATGTCCTGTACCTTGTGGCATCATACTCAGCAATAACAGCTGGGAAAGAGGAGGGACATTCAGATTTACAACATTTGTCCTCTTGTTGGGTAAACGTTGCATGTGATGGAGCCCTGCTTCTCTGGACATGGATCAACATCCACCACAGGGAGTACTAAATGAATTCCTCATTACAAATTCCTTTGCTTGTGTATGCAGATGTGCTTCATCTTAAATTCTCTTTATCCCAAACCACAAGTTTCCTCCACTCCCATTCATTCTGCCAGCACACTGGGCCGAGTGACGACGAGGAATGAGACTGAACATGCTGCCAGGAGTGAGACTGAAGATACTGCCACATGGTGCTTTGCTGATACCAGGGGTAATACAACATAGGTGGAATAATTTTATGTGACTGCTTAAGATCTTCAGATGTTTTTTCATAGTTCTTCAGATGCTTCAGATGTTAAGATCACGAGGGTTTCTGAGAGACAGACAACATGGGCCAAAGTTATTATCAGACTGGGAACATTAATAGTATGTTCATACACTAAGGTAATATGACATTTTGGCAACATTTGAATTTTAACAGCTTTCACCTGGAACTGCTTTTGCTCAAAAGCAGTAGACATCTTGCTAATCCACTTCTACAGGATACGCTGTAACCCACAGATGTGTGTTCTCTTAGCAGCTAACTTTCTGCATTAAGCATGATGTCACTGTTAAGTGACTAACAAGCATGCAAGTTGTAAGGATGTGATTCAGTTTCAGTATCTGATGAGATTTGGGATAACACTCTGAATAGATAGATCAGGAACAGGCTACAGCTCAACTCCTCACAGATAGTTTCACCATCCTCAGATACCCCCACAGCTGCCTCTCATCCAAAGCTTCTTAATATAAAATGTAAGCATACTTTTTTTTTTCCTGGAATCTTTCAGGATTATAGTTCTCACTGAGGTATACAGCACCCATGTACCCCGTTAAATACCAGTCTGCCTGGCAGCCTGCAGATCTAATGGCATGCCACAATCACCTACCCACATAGAGGATCAGTGATTTCATAGCAGGGCTCAGTATGAACTCAGCAGTCTCCTCACATACCATCATGTAAACAGTGGTCCTCATTTACTAACATTAGTTGTTAACATATAATACTTCCTCCTTTTCCTCTTGCTCTCTACTGTTCCCATTCTCCTTCTATTGCTCATTTCTTTCTAGATCGTTTTTGTCCCCAGTTCTGCAAGAATCAAAAGCCTGTGCCTGCAGCAGCACAATCAACATTAAAGCTGCAAGCAGTCAAGGCACCAAGAGCAGTATTTCCTGTTAGTCATGGCACAGATGATATGCAGCAGCAAAGTTGCAGCCCCACATCAGGGAAACCGTCAGAACTGACGGCACAGGAGAGTCCCGAGATCCTGCTCTGAATCCACAACTTTGTTTCTCTGCAGGTACATACACTTTGTACACCACCTCACAGGCTATTTCTAAGTAGGACAAAATTCATCCCCCATAAACTCCATGTCTCCAGGTATGAAACGTGTTTTAACCAAATTCAGGTTGGCTCTTTTGTCCCTACAAAGGACTTCAGTCTGTGCTACAGATGTGCATCTTAAACACTGAAGTCACCAGCTAAACTATTTTAACTGATATACAAGGTGTTAAATATCAAATTGTTAATAAGTTTAGAATTGTGTTCTTAGAACCACAGCAGTTAGTCAGAATTGAAGTTTAACAAATATGCATCCGTCTTGCCCAACATCTGCAGTGGTTCACTCTGAAACCAGACTGCCAACTAATTCAGACTGAGCTTCTGACACACCTCCATGTAAATCCTTATAGTAAAATGCAATAAATCACTTCAAAATCATTTCTTTCTCATATCCCTCTATACTTTGTTCTTCCATGAGCCACTTCAAATGCCTTGGTCATGCGGCTGCCCCAACAGCACAAGCCACGTTTCTGTAGATGAGTTTGGAGGTCATTATGGATTTCCAGAAAAGCTGATTAGGTTCCACCATACCTGCCTTCCACGTGACTTGGGCAAGTCACAGCAGAGTCTGGAACAAAACTCTAATCCACAGAGCCTGAAGCTGTAATCGCATTCCCGTGGCCTATGCCAAACAGCTCTCTGCATGCAACACTACATTGCCTTCAGGAAGTTTTCCTGAATTCTGTTAGTATTAGCAGTTGCTAAATACAATTACTGCCTGGGGAGCATTTGAAGAACTATGAAAAAAGCTCTTTTTTAAAGTCTGTTTTTGAGTCAGTGGAAATTGTCATTAAAAACAACGACCTAGCAGTAACTGGCTGCCGACATCCAGGAACGAGCCAAGGAAGGATGAAATAATTCCTGGCTTCAGGCTGTTTGCACTTGAGGTTGTCAAAGGGCACTGACCAAACAGCATTAGTAAGCCCACACCGATCTGAATGAGCAGCTAGGGAATATGATAGCTCTGTCCTGGGTAACACACAAGTATGGGTCTGGTGTTAAATGAACTCTTAAGATACTGGAAGCACTTGAATTGTGTTCTTCATCAACTTTAACTACATCTTCTATTTTTTTTTTATGCTTTAACAACCTAGTCCGTGTTTAAAAGTGACGCTAACACCTTGACTTTGATGACAGCTATAACAATGACTTCCAGTCTACTCATACACTACTTAAAGGGAAAGCATCCTTCAGCAGTATTGAATTCACTATTTCCTGATTTCACTGAAGAACACGTTGCTGTTCTTACATGACAAGATATGGACCACTCGTACCTTTTACTTCTATTACTCAATACGTTCTTATGAACATAAAGCTATGATATATGGTTACACAAAAGCTACTGCTTTATATAGCCCAAAGCTAAAAACATGGATATTTTCAGCCTCCAATTACAGGCATTTCAGTGCCCCCAGATGCCTTATGTGTGTCCCCACAGCGTGTCGCAATCAATAAACACTTCCTGAGAGGAACGAAGTCTTATTTCTGGCAGGAGCCGAAATGTATCCGTGCCCTTGACTTTTATGACCACAGCAACTCTCGGCGTTGTCCTTCACCTGTTGCTGCAGCCCCTTCTCACCTGCCCCTCCCAGAGCCTCTCCGCGGCGCACCAGCTGCGAGTTGTATTTAAGCCGGGTGGCTTTCCCAGCTGCCCACCGCCGGCCCTCCCGCGGGTTTCCGTTACCTGCCACACGCGCGAGGCGGGCGGCGCCGCGGTACTCACTGCCTGTAGGGGTCGTGGAAGGGCAGCGCCAGCCAGTCGCCGTGCGTGGCGCGCATGTAGCCCGCCATCTCCTCGGCGCTGTGGTCGGAGGAGACGAAGACGACCTCGAAGGGCGCGGGCGGCTGGCTCTCCTCCAGCAGCTCGGTGTAGAAGTCACAGAGCAAGGGGGTGAAGTCGCGGCAGGGCGCGCACCAGCCGGCCGAGAAGTACAAGCCCACCACCTTGTTCTGCAGCGCCTCCTCGGGGTCCACGCTGCGCCCGTCCCTGGCGACCAGCAGCCGCCCCGCGAACACGTCCACCATCTTGCTCGTGCCCCCAACCCCTCGGCCGCACGGCGCCGACGAGCGGACCCTTCCCGGCCCCGTCGCTTTTATAGCCGCTCGCCGCTGACTGACAGCGAAGCTGACCAATAGGCGCTCCGGGATGGTGAGGCACCGCCCCGCTCCCAGCTGCGAGCCGCTGTTCGGGCGTTAACGGCCGGAGGGGCGGTGGGTGGCGTTGGGTCGGCTGCCGTGAGGGGGACTAAGGCGAGAGGGCTTGACCCAGACTGACTTTTCACGTCTTTCTGTAAAGGCCAGGGTTTACAACTTCCTGAAAATAATAAGTGTAAGCAATAATCCCTCCCACGCCAACGTCAGGGCTCATCAGCTTGCCCTGGGTTTCACCCTCTCTCCGGGGAAGGTCTCACCAGAAGACTTTGGCAGCTTTTGTTGGAAATTTGACAGTGGATTTTTCTCTAGCATGGAAAATGTTCTGAAATTTGCTTGTATAAGGGGCTGTCCTCTGTCCAAGCCAAGTAGAAAGTCACATTCTATTCCAGCGCATTTGACATGTGTTTAGCTTGAATACTGCTTATCTACCAGATACTGTGATAGAAATTAATAAAAATATAATTATATTGTAAGTGTGCAATCTCTCTTCTGCCTAAAGCAACTTGTGGGGAAAATAAAAATAAAAATTAAGTCTTGGCTGTAGATGACTTCTAAAGTTTCATTAAAGGGATGTGACAGGGTGATAAACACCTGTCATTTTCATTTTCATTAATTACATATCTGATGAAAAGAGACTATAATTTAAACTAGAAGTATCAATATTCCTCAAACCAAGTGCTGCTATTTATGATGGATACTTCAAGTATCTAAATATGGAGCCATCATATAAAATATTTCACATATTTCACTGTGTATGCAAGTGCTTCCTAGGCTGGTTGTTGCTCCTATTTTTCAGCTGCATGCCCTCAAAAATCTGCTGGTTTTACTTTGGGAAAAGATTGTTGTGACAAGTGTGAATACTGAATACTAGAGTGGACCTAATGTTAATCATAACAAGTGTGTGGTTAGGTACATTGCAACTAAGTACACGGTGAAATGGCATCCCACTTCTACAGAAGTCTCCTGATCATCTACCATCTACTGACCGTATAGGATGCACTGTAAGAACTGAAATGCTGGAAGTCAAAATTCAAATCTAATTTATTACAGGAATAAGCTGAGCACAGGTCCTCCATGCCCCTTCCTTCCTGGATCTTTACTAGGTTTTGACTTGACCCACCTTTTTGGTTAACTACTCTTGCTTTCTGTCCCGAGTAAAAGAAACTGGGTATCACTTTAAAAATTTGAGTTTGACAGAGAAATCCTAAAGAAGCATCACAAAAATAAAACAGCAATCTTATTTAAGTAGGCTTTATCAAAAGTAACTGCATGGTTGGATCAATATGATTTAAGAGATGCATTCATCTGTCCTTTCTCTCACCTCTTTTTTATTAAAGGAGTCAAGGGTAATACAAATAATCTGCTAATGAAAAGGCTGCTTGCTTCTTATGCAAAAAAGTTCATGCATCTTTAAAAAGGCATAATCAGGCGTTTAGTCATTATTATTCTTTTACAAGAGATTTAAGTATATGCAAAATACTCCTTAGAATTGAGGTCTTTTAATTTATGACATAGTATCTGACTAATTTGTAATCACTATTATTGTATTTCACTGGAAAAAAAAGAAATAATGTGTGGGCATTTGAGAAGTGTTTTTGATTCATGTGCAATATTTACACATGTTCATGGACGGCTGAGTTATATTGTTTTGTTTGGATTTGAAAACATATCCAAGTTTTGTTTTCAAAACAGAAGTGACATGAAACAAAGTAATAATTGTACTTTTCCTATCTCCTATTGATTGTTCCTCCAACGCTTGAACTCTGTTTTATCCTGTTCTCCCTCAGACTTCCACCAGATATCCAAAGTAGAAGATTAACCTGTTTTAAAAATTTGCCTGTGTTTAAAGTAGCACACCAGGGAAGTTCAGCTAACACAATCCTTCAGACTCAACTACGGTCTGCCTTTGTGACACTACCCGTGAAAAAGGATGCAGTCAGCGCCTCTGGAGCCTGGAGATTCACAGGAAAAATAAGTTCAGGCTTCCATAGGTTTGTTGTTGGTGTTCCTTCCAGTGTCTCTTTCAGCCAGTGAGAACATTTTTCCTCAGTTAATTATGAACTGAAGCAACAACCCAAGGAACTTGTGACCCTTCCACCTCTGTATGTTAGAAAGCCATTTAGCCAGAAACTGTGTTGTTCCATGAGAAAAGGACTTACCAAGATTGCCTTCTAGGCCTCTGGGCAAGCAGGGAAAAGTTCCCAGGTACTTACAGCACAATGGGGGAAAAACCTGAGTGCACAAGGCTTGAGCTGACAGTTGTCTGTACTGGGGTTTGTGACAAATGTAACAAGCAGATAAGGTAATCCAAGCTGACAGGGAATACAGCTATAAATAATACAGTGCTTTGTGGCTCCCTCTATTTGTAACTCGCTGAAAGCCTGCCAGCAAGCAAATCAACCACCACTTATTTCCCTCTGGTTATTCTTCCAGCTGGTAAAAACAATGATCTTGTATATGAGAAGAAAATTGCACTGCCTTCCAAAATCACTTTAGACTGTTTTCCCATTACATAAGCATACAAGCAACAGAGGACAGGAAAAAACAAAAAAATAAACAAATAAAACTTGTGTGGAAGGTTGTATGGATAGAGCACCCTGTCTATACAGAAGATAGGCACATGCACTCATATTAGTGCATTTAAAGAGAATTATAAATTATTAGCTATGTGCTCTAGGTTATAAGCCTCAATGACAGTCATAATAAAGTTCTTGAAACTATATAGTGAATAGCTACAGAATATTTGAGAAACCAAATACCTTTCCCAAGAAGCTTAATGTGTGATCATCCTTGTCAGGACATCACAGGACATTCCCCCCCCCCCCCCCCCCCCCCACAAACAAAAAAAAAGCATGGTATTACAGAAAGTCTTACTTTGCACCTGCTTTTATCCCAAACAGGATAGAACCTGTTTTGGCTACTAATGTTTTCTACTGCTATTCCCATTAGAGGTGCTATAGCTATTGTGATTATATTACTCCCTGGTTTCCATCTCCTGATAATAATGTAGGTCTTTATTTGGAACATGTGAGCCTTTCTCAGGGGAACTGGTATTAGCTATGAGATGACACTATCAAAAATGTTGTAAACAATACTCGTCCAGAGGAAGCCTCCTGGTAAATCCCAGGGTAAAGTAACTGAGATAAAAATTCCCCACCACACAAAATATTACATTTCTGATTTTGCTAGAAAACAAGCTTTTAGATATTGTGTTCACTATATTATTTTAATGTGTCATTATTTGGTTGTCTTTTCTTTTAAAAGCAAGACTTTCAGTTTATTTGTACTCATATTGAAGAGATGATCCTACTTTCCATGTGTGTTTTGCTTCAATTAACTTTGAAGTTAATTACAAATCCATATTTTGACAAACTCACAAGAATTAATAAGCATATCAAGAAAAAATCACATCAATCAAATTATGTTTTCAATGATCGAGGGCACCATTCTGAGAAAGACATGGAAGAAAAGAAATGAAAGCAAAAATGTTCAAACTTGCTAACTACTATGTAATACTAAATATATATATGGTATATCTATATACATATATACACACTCAAGCCAGTGTAATTCCATACCCCTCTGGCTCCAGAACCAATGTCTCTATAAACTTCATGCAAGTTAAACTATGAAAAGGTTCTGAAACTCTTTCCAAGCGTCTTCTGAATACACCCCTCACTCTCTCCTTCATCCACCTCTTCTGCTGTTCTGGGTAGTAAAGGATTTGATCCAATAAGCATTTCCAGTAAGTAGTCTCTTAAAAGTCCAGTTATCACTTGCAGTATGTACTGTTGTGTAGTAGTATACTTCAGTAGAAAAGGTGTTAAATTTCAGTTGGCTCATAATTCTTAAGCAGTCTGTAGGGAACGTGTACCTGTGTAACACAACTGGACAAGCCATGTACACACAGAGTGAAGACATAAGGCAAGAGCTGGCTAAATGCATCCAAATGGCAGTGTCAGGTGGGTGAGAGCTTGTTGGACTTGTGTTCAGTTTAATTGTTAGTGTACAGTATACACAATACATTTACTTAATTATACCCTAACTTAAAAATAGAAGTGACAGACCGAATCAAGGTGAACTTTGGTTGGGCAAAATTAAATGTAATCCCTGAAATGTTGGATTAGAAACTGACCCTTGGACATATCACTGTGTTTAAACTGCTAGTCATAGAGGCAGACCACTAAGGAGACATTGACAGAAGGAACACATAGATTGAAGAAAAATGCCAGTGGATTAATTAATTGCATAAATAACAACAATTGATGCAACTACATGAAGTAGTTATTTTTTAATTCACAGCCACAGCGTGGATACTGAGGAGGTCCTTTATGTACTTCACAGTACATAGTAATAAGCTTTAGAGAACAGAGTTATTATAATTGAGTTATTGACAAGAAAACAGTTAAAATTACTCTCCACGGTGTGCAGTGTCTTCCAAAAGAGAAGGAAGGAAACCCTCTGGATTTCAACTCAATACATTAACCGCTGACCTGTGTGACAAGAGACCAGTGCACAAAGAAAATACTGAACTAAAAAGATTTCACTTTTTCCAGTCTGTCAGCTAAAATAGTTATAGGGTATTCATAGCACTCCTTAGATTTGACACATTTGGTACACTGTTTTCTCAGCTGAGATCAGGAGACCCAAATACATGGGTCATTATTATATAATGCAGTAAAATAAATACTTTGCGAACATTCCTTCATTAATATTATTGGATCTACTCTTCCCTGTACAACCTCACTGCATTCCAACCACGAAAGAAGCAAAGATTATGATTTTTTTTTTTTCTCAAGTAGAAAAATTAACCAAATCAATAGCATACAGGTTCTTTAAGTTACAATTTTGTATAATCATAGAATCACAAAATGCTTTGGGCTGGAAGGGACCTTAAAGATCACCCAGTTCCAACACCTTGACGTGGGCAGGGACACCTCCCACCAGACCAGGTTGCTCAAAGCCCCATCCAGCCTGGCCTTGAACACCTCCAGGGATGGAGCACCCACAGCTTCTCTCGGCAACTTGTGCCAGTGCCTCACCGCCCTCTTAGCAAATATTTTTTTTCTTAATGTCTAATCTAAATCAGCTCTCTTTCAGTTCAAAACCATTAGCCCCTGTCTTATTACTATTATTCAAACAGTCTTGTGCCTAATGACATACTGCAACTATCAAAAGGTGCCTGGGTTCAAAACTAATGTAGCTGAGCATTGACAGCAATGATTTACTGATTTCTTCTCACAGTATGAAAATCCTGATTCAACTGTCCTTTGTATCTAACTTCTTCCTGCATATCATCAACCTACCAAACAGCGTTAGGCTGTCCCAGTAAGTGCTGCAGCATACCTGACTTCCAGACAGGTTCAGTGGGGAAGCAACCGAGAGGGATGTAACACAGCAGCAGCAGCATGGCAACAAGTGACAGCATTTGTGCCTGTGGCAATGGAAAAATACTGAAATAAAAACCTGCTCATGTTCATTTGAATTTAAACACTTCCCTCTTCATTCTTTTGCTTTTTTATTTAGTGTAATCTTGCTTTTTTTAGTGTATCTATTTTTTTTATTTTTTTATTTTTTTTAGTGTATCTTTTTTTAGTGTATCTTTTATTAGTGTATCTTTTTTTTAGTGTATCTTGCTTTTTTATTTAGTGTAATTAGACATTTCTTCGTGTTGAGACCTCTGATTGGTCCATTCGTTCTAGGGTCAGAATCATCCAGCATTAATTAGATCTGTATTTTTGTGCTTTACTGGGTATGCAGGGCAGTTTGAGACTTCCTGCAGAATCTAGTTTAGTCCTCTAATGAGGCTAGCAGCCACCATCTAATTCTATTTGTTCCCAGAGCCTTTGATGGAGAAAGGCAGCCAGGCTCTCTCAAAGACTTGGGGTAGGAGGGACGGACTACAGTGTTTTGCTGGTAGCTTCAGTTACTTTGTTTCAGTAATTTGCTAGGCGCATATAAAAGTAAATGGCATCACTCTATATAAACACAACCTCTTCTGGCAAAATTCAAATTATATACTTAAGTCATGGAAAGGACAGCCAGCATCTACTTCTGTCAACCTTGTTATCAGCCTCTATCGAGACTGACTTTGAATAATTTAATTAACACAAGGATTTCAGGTTACCATTCACAGTATTTTTTGATGAGTTGAAGGAGTTTTTTAAAGAATAAAAGGATCGTGCTGTTCTTATTTATAGAAGGGAAGGTGATGCTAATAAAATGCTTATCATATGTAATAGCATACTTTCAGCGTATATCTGTATTTTCAGCTTGATCCTTAGAAGAGATACTCAGAACAATCTATTGCTTTATTAGATTATGTTCATTACAGATGCATACTATGCCAAATGAACACAAATACAGAGCATGCTTTGAGTACTTTTTTTTTTTATTATTATTATTATTATTATTATTATTATTATTATTCCCCCTGTTCAAGTTTCCCATTCTGTAACTTCCTTCATTAGCAAATAAAGGACCAAGGCCTGGGAAAAAAAATAAAAATAAAACAAAACAACAACAACCAGCCAACCCCATGCAAGTATTTAAAGGATGAAATCTAGAATACTCTAGAATACTGCAAAAAATCAAGCTGCCAATGTAGCAATGTTGCAGCTGCTTGTAGGAGCTCCTCATAGGACTTTTTAGCAAATCACATTGACCCCACTGCAATCACTTGCCTCAGGAGGTTGCAGATAGTCTACAGAGATAAGTCTATCTCTGTAGGAGGAAAATAAGGATATCCTTATTTTCATAAGTGAATCTCTGCTTTTACTGATTGCGGAAAGGCCATGCTACTTTAGAGCTGGGATTCACTGTTATTTGTATTGAACAAGCTTTATTTAACCATTATACAATCCCAAAGACCTTCCCCTTGTACAGGCATGCACAGAAAATAAATAGATCCCCATGCCTTTAGTCTCATGCTTTTTAATTTTAAAACCATTAGAAACTGAGACCTAAGACAATTAAAACTGTTTTTTGCACTGTGAAAAAAATAACACCAGAAAATTGGCATAGGTTGGAAACACCACTTGAAAAGAAAAAGCCTAGGAAGTAAGACTGAAGGTCTGTTCTTTTGGTTAATATGGGTTTAGAAAACAGCAACAGTATTTGACAATTCAGGAATAACTTTCAATGTGGGAGAATGAAAGATATCAAAGACTCAGGTGTTACCTGTTTAGTCTCTCTGTGTGGCGATCTTTGAGTTTCACATAATTATGTCACTTTCAACTACATACAAAATTATCCTAGCTAGCCAAAAGAAAATATAAATAAGGTTGTTGAATAGAATAAATTATTATGCTGCTATGGTGGGCTGACCTCAGCTGGCCACCTCATCCAGCTGCTCTATCACTCTTCCTCAACAGAACAGTGGAAGAAGGTAAGATGGAAAAACTTGAGGGTTGAGATAAAGGAAGGGAGGTCGCCTTCCAATCACCATCATCAGCAAAACAGATTGACTTGGTAAAAATTATTCTACTTCATTTCCAATTACAAGTAGAATAGTAGTGTGACAAACATGGACAAAAAATACCCCTTTCCCCCACTCCCATACTCCAGGGCTCAGCCTCGTTCCTGACCCTTCTTCCTCCTCATACTCCCCTCGGTATCATAGGCAGGATGGGGCATGTGGGTTGGTATTGGTTCATAAAACTTCATCTCTGCTGCTCTTTCCTCCACACACTCTTCCCCCGCTCCAGCATGGGGTCCTTCCCAGAGGCTGCAGCCCTGCAGGCGCTGCTCCAGCTTGGCTTTGTGCCACAGGCTGAAGTCCTTCATGAGCAGACTGCTCCACCATAGACCCCAGCACACAGACAGCCTTTTGGCTGCGACCAGGAAGACCTCTTTTACGGTATTACTCACTCATTTTCTAGCAATCACTACACAGTTCAGGAGGCTGTTGACTCTGAAAACAGACTGATGCCAAGCCACAGGAACTAGTTCACTGCAAATGGGGCACAGTGAACAGGTAGAAGGTCAGGCCTCGGATGTAAGGACCTGAAGGCTCTACGGATCAGTTAGTTCCTGCTAGGAGGACAGACCTGTTGTCTGTACAGATAGGTAGGAGTTCAGTTTTGTCCCCACCCTACACCCACCCCAAAAATGTAAAACCATGTCTTCCACAGTGAAACCACACCACTTTCTGCAACTCAGGTTGGCCACAAATTGTTCCTGTTAGATGCACGTAAACCTCAAAAACAAATAACAGATTTTTAGAACGGGTCGGGGGGTCCCAGTACCGCAGAGCACTGAGGCAGAGCCTTCCTTCCCTCTTGTGAACCATCTTGAGAAGAGCGCACTACAGCATGGGACAGGACCAGCCTTGACCTGGCCCAATGATTAAAGGAATATTGCTTCAGAACTGGGTATTTATCTCCTCACAGCTATGGCAAAGAGCCAGTAAAAAGCTGATTCAGTTACCATTGTATCTTGCTGGAGCCTGCTGTCTTACTGCTATCCCAACGTGTGGTTCAGAATTTTGGTGACCTCTTCACTCCACAAAACCCTTTTCTCTGGCAGACATTTCTGCACTGTTACGTCACCACGCAGCCATTTAAACTTAATGATTAATCTAAGCATAAACATAAAAAAAATGATAAAAAGGATTTACTTCTCAGAGGAGCGTCTCATGACAAAGCAGTAAGTAAAACATGGCTTTGAGGGAGATGATTGCATGCATCACATTTTTGAGAGTGAAATTTTTAACACTCATCATGCATTTCCCTACCTTGCACAACCTACTGTAGTCTCAAGCAATTTACATTTTCCTTTTCATGCTTTCAGGTTATGCCCACGTGTATTTTGTTAGCAATAATTAGCAGTAATTTAAGTTAGATGTACTTTTATAATGTGAATGTTATTGATTGAGTTGTAAAAAGTCAGAATTAGGAGCAAATATGATGTTAATTTAGGCCATTTGCCTAAGCAATTTGATTGCGTTTTACATATGCGAATTTCTCCATGTTAAATTAATTCTGTGGAAGCGAGAATGATTTGAATATTCTCCCACATACATTCCTAGACTTCTAATATAAAGACCAGCTGAATTATATTTGGATTTACCCCATTAGAGAACATTGCCTATCCCAGGCAATAGTTAATCTTTTTTCTTTTCAGCAAAATTTAAAATATTGTTTATTATATACTTTCAGCATCTTTTTGATTAGCCATACTTTTATTCTCTTGGAATGAGCTCTTATTTTTATTTTGTGATTCAATAGATATATGGATCAGTAGATTATATTTTTTCCTTGCTGTCAGAAATTCACTGACTCAATAAGGCTAGGTTTACTTCCTTGATTTTGAAAACAAACAAAAAAAAACACAGCAAACCAAACAGAAACCCTGGCCCATAATCCTACCTTTTGTTTTATTCCTTCTTTCTGCCTGATGCAGTCTGTAACCAGATTGCCCCATTGTCTTCTCCATGTGGTTCATTGTGACATGAGAGCCTCTGTCTTGGTGGTAGCCACCCTTTAATTACTGGAATGCTCTAAGGGTGCCTCCCTCTCCCCTCCCCACCACCTTCTCTAGGCTGAAATGCCCAAATCTTTCGTGAATTCCACAGGGCAGGTTCTCCAGCCTCTTTGATCAGCTTTGTGGCCTTCCTTTGGACCCTCTCCAGTCTGTTCACACCTTCATCGAATGGTGGGGACCGGAACTGGACACAGTACTCCATGTATGGCCTGAAAAGTGTTGAGTAGAATGGGAGGATCACATCTCTTAATTCCACTAGTAGCATCCCCTGCAGATGCAGCACAGGATCCAATTTCTCTTCATCGCTGCAGCAGCCCACTGCTGACTTATGTTCAGCTGGTTGTCCACCAGGCCCCCAGGTCCTTTTCAGCAAGGCTGCTCCCCAGCTACAGAGGTCCTAAAAGGTTTTGTTTTCTAATTCATCACATTCGTGAGTGTTCAATGAACATCTGCTTTTGTAAGTTAAAAATGTCTAGGAATTACTAAACAGTGTTTTAAAACCCATTTATTTAGAACTTTTACAGAAAGCACAACCACCAGTATTCCCAGGGCATATGACTCCAGTGGAAGACCAAAGTCTTCATGAAGATAGTTTAAGAAGTCATCCAACAATCAAGCTCAAAGGTATGTGTCATGCGTACAGTTAGCGCAGTTCTGCTATAGTTTAGTCCAACTAGTTAGTGCAGCAAGACTAAAAACAGCAAACCAAAACCTGGTTCCAGTGTGGCAAAAGGACGTTACTTTTCCTTCCTCATATTTAAAGGACTAAAAACCCCGTCACTGATCCATCATCCACACAGTGTAAGGGAGGAGGGGAAGAACAGCAACAAAACAAACCTCTCTCCTCTCTCAACATAGTAGCTAGTTACATGAAATAGCATCAATTTAACTTGAATTTGCACTTAAAAGTAGCATAAAGTTGTGGTGGCTTTTCAAGGATAATTACAGAAGAGTATATTAGAATATAACATACATGGAAAAAATACATAATGAACCATGCAGGAATTTAGATGTGACATTGTAGAAGCTGCTATTCCACGCTGAAGACAATTCTGAGAAATACATATCACATCAGCCTGTTGTAATTTAAATGCAGCATGGATGCTATACATTGGATAATGATGTACAGGGACATAGAACCTTGGGCAACCTGGTCTAATGGGAGGTGTCCCTGCCCATGGCAGGGCCAGCAGAATGAGAAGGTCTTTTAGGTCCCTTCCAACCATTTTGTGATTTTGTGATCGCTTTATTATCAGAAGCAAGACTCTTAAATGTCAAGTCACAGTGGCAAATTCTTAAGAAAAGACTAAAGTCTGCTCAAACCACACAGACAAAGTAAATCTAAGCATGCAAGAAGTTAAAATTTTTATTATCCAGCGCTTAAAGATGAAATAACGTACCTACCATTTTCTCAACCCTGTTCTTACTTCTCCTTTGAGACCTTCATTATCATAAATTGCATCAGCCCAAGCTCCTCCACAATACCCTTACTAAAACTTATCCTTTCCTATGAGCAATGGAATCTGCTGAAGTCATCAGTGGATCAACTGCATACAGCATGAATACTGAAAAAATACTTTAGATTTCAAAGTAAATATCTCACTGAGCAAAGAGGAAAAAACTATTTCTTTCTGAAAATAGCCTGTTCATGGAGGAACCTGGCAGTTGCGGAAATGGAGTACTGAAGATGTAGCTCCAGCTATGACTCCCACCCCCAGTTCAAAAGTCTGTTGGCATTACTGTCTTCAAAACATATACATTTTAAATGCTTGTAAATGGCCTCCCAGGAAACCAGGTTTCAGGGGCACTTTCATATTACTACAGTAATAGAGAAGTAAAATGTCATATTTGTTTTCATGATTACTTCCTTTATGAAAGGATAAAAAAATACTACAAAATTGATGTTGGTTCAACAGCTGTAACACAGAATAGGTTCGAGCATTAGTTAAAATGCTTGTGTATCTATTTTTAAACTTAATTTAATGTAGGCAGCTCACACAGATTAACATCTGTTTTTTGATGATGATTTTGCTCAGCCAAGTCTTAGATTCTCCCTAATTGGCAGATACACACAATACACACAGGGACCAGTCTCTCAGGCAACACAATACAATAAACAGGACACTGAACTAAGGGAACTGAAGAAGCTTGGGTATTCATCCCAACTGCATACTGGTACGTTGCATAATCTTCAGCATACATCTAATGAGCTTTCTAAACTTGGTGTCAAAATATGTATTTCAGGGTACCTATACAGTACTTTCCACTGTGCTATAAAGGAAAAAGGCAAAATAAATAAAATCTCTTCAATATTGAAAGTCTGTATTGGTAATTTAGCAACATAAAAGAAGTAAGTCTTCATATGATAGTCAGAAAAACCTCCATGGCTTAAAAAAACTTGCAGCATGGTGATGTTAATCCTATTTATGACTCATCGCCTCTAATTTGGATCTACTTTTTAATGGAAAAAGAATTAAGCACATTAATTCAAAGCAAACAAATGTATCAATTAAACATTGCCAAATGCTTCTGTTATTCACCACCACTGAAATACTTTTGTGTGCTCTGGAAAAATATGCTCCCTCACAGAATAATGTAATCCCTCAAGCAGCAAATTTTCTGTTTGGTAAAATACAATTTAAGCAGTATTTAAGCTTTACCATAGTCAAATTCCATCTTATCAGCATTTATACTCACTTGGAAAAACAGAATAAAGATTTAGCTTTACAACCAACCTTATTTCATAGGGTGTTATACCAGCATACATGGCTCAACATTAAAATAATCTTTTTTAATTTGAAAACTGAAGAAATTGCTTCTTCACAATCTGAAATCACATCACTACATTTTGCTCATGAGAACAAAGTTTACAGTCATAAGTTGCACATAAAGGGTTTATTTTAAATGTTTTAAGGATAGAGTTACATCATAATTATAAAAATTACTTACAGAATTAAGTAACAGATTTAAAGTGTTTATACTTCTAAATGCAGAGAACAGGGAACTGTCTACATTGTTCAAAATAAAATAAAAATAATGAAACCAAGCTCTAAGGATGAAGTCATTACCTAATTTTAAAATGTGAACACGAAGACCTTTGAACTATACACATACCAAGAACCATCCAAATTGCACTAATGATGTAAAATACAAAAAGCACAGCATTTTCAAGGAACCAGAAACTGTTTTTACTGTAATTCTTTCCCCGTAAGCAACTAATCAATTCCATCTGAAGATAAAGCCTCCATTTTAAAATGATTTATTTAATGAAGGCATCTACCTGTTGCAATAGAAAAGGGGTTTCCCCAGAGTCTGTTCCTAACTAGTTTAGGGTTTGGCACTCGAAAGAAAAACAAAAAATGTAGTGTTTTACTGATCAGTTGTGGTCTTAATTATTTAACAGATTGTGTGGTCCCTTCAAATGCTGTATGACACATACAACTGGAAAATTACCTTCCGTTGGCACTATGCTCGTCTCACCGGTGCATTTAATCCTACTAACAACCATTAAAACAGCACAATAAGCAAATTCACAAAAAACTGAACACAAAATAAAAACAGAACAAAACCAAAACCTAAACATTTTTAACATGCAACTTTAGTTTGTTACATTGAACGTTCTAACCCTCTAAGCATGCAAAAAAGGATGGTCTGCATTTAACTATTTTTTTTTCCTTTTAAAAAGTTTTACATGGCAGCCTGACATCACACACACGCACACACACAATATACAACAATACTACAGCAGGTAAATGTGAAAGGCCAATAACTTTTATACAAAGATCCATGGCCTGTGCCATCACAAGCCCTATGTAATTTTGGAAAGTAATGTTGAACCCCTAGAACAAGGAACCAACATTTAGTTACCAGGGTAACGCAAGCACTGCATGCAGATCTGAAACATGAGCCTAAAACAAAGCCCAAAGCAGATGGGCAGGGAGTGGAATTAGTCTCAAGCCTCAAAAAGGTGGTTTAAGCTAACAAAAACAAAACAAAAAAACAAAGAGGAAAAAAGATGAAAAGAAATACCTGCACAACAGACAATGGGGACATGTAAAAACAACCATAAAATTTACAGTTTATAGATTATACTTTAATTGGCATAATATGTGGTGTATTAAAGTGGCTTGCAGAAAACCCACAAATGCAAGCCTAATGCTAAAAATGTTCCAGTAGACCTAAACCTCAGACATTTCAAACCAAACCTCATATTCCTCAGATATATAGCCCCAAATTCAGTGTACTAGGTTATTTCTGTGTCTTGTGTATAATCGATACACTCACTCATTCCTGTGCCACAAATATCAACTTGGGCTCATGGAGCCAGGCTCAGCTTTGAGATTTACATGCAGGACTCTTAAGAGTCAATAGAAAACACATAACAGATCTGCAGGATGAAACACTGTGTTGCAAATCTGCTCACTTTGTTCAAAACACAAGGAACATTTACGACTCGGGTACTTAGAATTAAGGACTGCATTGAGAAGCTATTCACTGAAATACAATAGCCTGCCTTTGGTTGCCCATGATGAAATACTGGACATAATGCAATATAGTAGCAATGGACAAAGAATTAAGGTATAATATTTATATGGTGAGTATTTATTACCATTCAACAGCATAATGAGGCACAAGCCTTAAGGCTAAAATATGAAATCAGGCAAAAAAATGGACAGAAAGGGGCTTAAACCACTGAGTCTTCGGTATCAAGAATACCCACAGTTGAGGTCATACAGACCTCTGTTCTCTGATTAACAGCACCTCACCTGCATCCTTCCACTAATGGCATAAGGGCGGATATCAGTGTATTTGTTCCTTCCATCAGCAGTGCTGACTGTCTTCACAAACTGCATTTCTGTGAAGCAGTTCTTTGAAACTTGCAGAGCTCTGCCTTAATGTAACATGACAATTTTGTTGCTGTGCTGATCGTTGTTACCATTCTGATACTTTCAAAAGCTGCCACACTTAAACAAAACAAACAAACAAAACAAAAAACACATACACACACACACAAAAAAAAAAAAAAAAAAACAAAAAAAAACACCTTAATCTTCATTTACAACTATCTTGCAAGATTAAAACCGTGAAAGGATTTTGCTGTTGTGGGCTGCTATTTACATCCACAATCTAATGCAGATGACTGAACCACTGAGACTGCCTATAGCTTCCATTAGGTAGTACACCACTGGCATGCAGAACTCTAGTGTTCATAGAATGAAATTCACGTTAACAGCATACCTCAAAGCAAGTACAATGTACACCACAAAAGGCAACAGGTTTAAGCTGTAGATTTGTCCGGACACTCCTTACGTGGGAAAGCCAGAAAAAGAATAAGTTGGGAAGATGCCTTCTTAAAACAAAATGGTTAGAAACAAACAAACAAAATTAAACAACAACCAAAAAAGGAATGCAACAGACTGAGCAGAAGGCAACAAATGCCTCTCCTTCTCCAAAGTTGTCTTCAATAAAAAAAAAGTTACTTCCGTCTCCCCCCTCCCCTTTCTGAGATTGTATTTACCATGTAAAATATTAGCTACTGTTAGGCATCTAAGTCCACACACAAACATTCAAGTTGCTAGGTTTTGATATTAAATGAGAGACTACTGATTGCCAATGTGTAGTCTAAAGTCTTCTGAAGTAGCATATATACTGCTAAACTTGTGGCACCAAGCACTTGGGTTTTGCTAAGAAGTGTATATAACAAACAAATACAGAAATACAACATTTAGGATTGAAGGCAGCCTTGTTGCATGTATTTTACTGGTTCCTACAACTTGTAAATATGGGCCATTAACCTGCATTTTCTAATTAACTGGTTATACAGATTAAATATACTTTTATAGTTTAAAGCCTTTTCACTGAAAGGTGCATAAGTCAAACACTTGATATCCTACTGCCCTGTGACTACTGAAAATGCACAAGTATTTCCACGTACTGCAATTCTTAAAAAGCTGAATTTGAAATAAAGTGTAGAAACACAGCAGATTGGTGTTACTTGGGTTAGGTACTCCTTAACGCTGTACAAACTGTTCATACCTTTCTGAAAAGTCAACTCTGTCCCAACCCTGAAAACAAGGACTGCCAGAAGCCAAGAAATTAAATTTAATGTTACAAAAGAAGGCATATCAAAATATCAAACTACACTTGCATGTGGCAGTTGAACAGGTGAGTGCAAGGTTGAAGAAAGTTAAAATCTATGAAAAAAATTTAGATTAATGATTACAATACTAGATCAACTTTACACAGCTTGAATTTGCAGCTGTTCTTTGCTTTTAACTCCCTCCTGCCCAGATATATTGACTTCCTTCAAGAAAAGGAGTTCTCTCACACAAAATGTGTCACGTTCACATACATTTTTTGTATTATTCAGAACAAAACAGTTTTGCTGGCAGAGATTGTGGGTTCGCAGGGACATTTAAGCTTTCATTAAACTGGAAAGCAGTCAAGTCTTTGTGTCTACAAATTTTACATTTAATAGTTCCACAAATTTGGCAAAAGTTCACAATGATGTCTAGGATGTCTTCACCAAATCGTAGACATAAATATGGAAATCATCATCAAACTTGATGAAATAGACAGATGGTTTGGCTTCAACTTGATGAATGACCATGCCAGTCCTTTTTGAGCCATCTTCTTTGGCATATTCCACTTGTTTGCCTACCAGGCTGTCCACAACTTCACCTGGTTCCCGTTCTGCAGGAGGTGAATCATCTGTAACACAAAAATAGTGTAATTTGGCGGGGACTGATGGTATTTCAGTACAGGAAACAATTGCAAAATCTCCTGCAAAACTGGTAAGAAACAATCAGAAGGCTTAAATACAGAATATGCTGAAAATAAGCTTTGTTCAGACAAGCACTTAATGACGGTCAGGCTTCTGGAAACCATAGCTGTGGTTCCACACCTCCCCCTTCAATTTTATGAAGTCAAAAACAACTCTTCAATTAAAGGGGTAGATCTACTGACATGAAGATTTACACAGAAGTTATAGAAAATTTCTGTGGATTTAACTGAATTTAAGCCACCAGCAGAAGATGATACTGTATTTATCTCATTAGCTGCCATACTAAACCTCCCTTCTACCTATACACATTATGCCAAATTTGAATATATGCATGCCATTGCAACCAAAACACCTCTAAGATGTCTAGTAAATATAACCTCCTTATTAAAAAAGGCTTTTGATGTTGGAATAGATACCACTAGTAAAGCATAACCGTATTATTTGCTTGTCTAGCACTAGCAAAACCTTTCCAGAAATACCCTTATATTTTCAGCAATGCCTATGCCAAATGTGGATGCAAAAAGGCATGAGTTATAATATGTCAACGGGGGTTGGTTACAAGGCAATAACAGAACAAATGTGATAAGCATTGAAAGAATCATACTTGAGAATTTGAAGCTAACCACATCAAAACACACACTTCCCAGCTTGTCTTTTTTTTTTTCATACACTTAGCTTAACTCGTTTTGTATTCCAGTGAGGAATTTTCTTAGTAATGGTCTGACCTGCTGTGGCTTTTATTCTGGAAATCCTAAGCCTCTAAATTAATCTTTGTTCGTGCTTGAGTTGAGAACCCCTTACATATTTTATCTGTTTTCTTTTCAATTCTGTGAGTTGTGAAAGAACTCCCAAATGAGTGAATGGACTGGCTTGATGTAGTTACACTTACATTCTTCCCCAAATTTATGAAGTTTCTCTGCACATTTTTATTTCAGATTATCTATAAATGCATATAAATGTATATGATTCTCTATAGATTCTCTATACATTTATATGTATTTGTATTTATATGCATGTATAAATACATAGTTATCATCCTCTTAATATCAGCTTTATGCAAAGAGGCTTTGTTAGCCTAAATTCAAGCTTAACACATTTTAATTTAGAACGGATTATGCCATGTTGATCAAGTTTCAGTATAAGATCCAGAAATGTATTCCCCGCCCCGGGGGGGGGGGGGGGCGGGGACGGGGGGGGGCGTGGAATGAATTATGCTCAAAGGGGGGAAAAAATCCTGTGGAAGTTTTGGTTACAATTGGTAAGTTCTACCAAACTAACATAAGTACTTCCAGGTAGATTAAAATCTGATTTGAAAAATACTAAAATCTTTTCAACAATATTCATTCTGTGAAAATCCTTCTACGTAACTAGGAAAAACAAAACACAAATTTTCACTTCAAAATGCAAGAAAAAAATATCCCTCTAATCTACTGATCTATTTTTCTTGCTAGTGTATTGCAATGCCTTAGACAAAAATTTTCAAGAGGTTAGTCCTTCTTTCCTTACTGAAAAGTTTTCCCACGCTGCAGACAGCTATCACAACTAAATTAAACTGATTCTACTAACAGGCCCCAAAATATTCCTATAAGAGCTAGTTCAGAAATACAAATCAAGAGCCATCTCTACAATCTGTGATACTTCTTACTACACAACAGTGGAAAGCTTCTCACTTGCCAGTTTCTCTGTAAAAAAAATCCAGATTTTCAGCAGAATTAGGAATAAATATGGAAAATGGCTATCTATTACTACTGCTTCTGCTGATTAAAGTAAAATAAGTCAACAGCTAACACAGATGATCTTAAGTTACACTGTTATCTTGGTTAGCTCTCACATCATATACTTTTTTAAAAGGGAGAAACAAACAAGATTATTTCAAAAAAAAACTCTCACGTCTCTAAGTAAATCATAGCCAAACATCAATATAAAAAGGTGTCACTTTCTAATAGAAAAAATTTAACTGGCCTACTTACTGGAATCAGGCATAATGCGAAGGTCACCTTCTTTATAATCATCTAAAAGTTGGTACATGTACAAGACAGGATCTTTCTCATAGGTAATATAAAACCACGTGTTCATAATAGGAGCTCGAGCCAAGACCATCCCCCTCCATTCATCTTTTGAGCCATCCTCTGTCTCAAACATATGTTCGACAGCTTTGCCAATCATTGTGTCTGCCAGGTGGGCATCACTAATTCGAGATGAAGCTGAAATGACAGCATTTCTTAAGTATATTCAAAAAAAAAAAAACTTTCATGATTTTCATGCATAAGTTTGATTGGAAGTTATTCAATTCATATATTAAAAAAAATACTGTCTATTCCAGAGAGTTTACTATTGAAGAAATGCAGAAAAGTGATGGGTTGTTAAAATAATAAAAACATTGTATTGCCCAACAACAAGTAATTATAATACAAGGTAAAGGAAGAACAACTAAGGACACAGAAATGAAGACTCTTTGTATCTTAACTAGGTTCTTCACAGGAAGAAGGGCAGCCAGCCGAGAAGAATATGAAAGACCAAACAGAGCAGTTCCATTAAGTTTTTAATGAAAGTTTTGGGACTAGTTCTCCTCTAACAGAAACCCCTCTAACACTCTAGAAGCAACTCCTGATTGCTTTGCTGTCCTAAGAAACATCAGCTTAGTCCTTTCATGGGTTAGGAATTAACTGGGTTAAATACTGAACTCTTTTGTTTTTGTTTGAAAAAACTTGCAGTTTAATAATCCAGTATTAACAGTGAAATTTAATAAATAATGTTATTAATCAAGTTATTTTATTCTGAAAAGACTTCCTTCTGTTATTAGAGATACTTAGGGGAAGTACCTGAGAAAAAGTATCACTATCAGACACATAGAGCAGACAATACAACCAAAATGTCTTATACTTTAAATTTTAACAGAAACATTGAAGTTAACTTTTTATAAACTTGCTAAGTGTAAGACTCTAAACAACAACTACAGAATGTACTGCATACTAATTAAAAACAAAAGATACCACTGTACTCATTGGTATCATCAAATCTTTGTGAAATCAAGAAAAATTAAATAGAACATTTAGATTACCTGCTGTGTGACAAAAATGCATTTGACTAGTGTAATTTACTAGTCAGATGGTATCTTGCAGATGTCATGAAAGACTAGTATAGAACATCTACTAGTAAATGTCTGTTTATACGTATTTATATCTAGGAAAAAAAGTAACACTTACCAACTCTGTCTGGAAGGACTTCAAGTGCAGAAACTCTTTCATCCTTGTGCAGTTCTAGTCCATACACACAATCAAATCCATCATACTTTATAAGATAAAGAGAGGGATTTACAGGAACTTGATCAAGAACTGTGCCCTTCCATTGTGTTACAGGTCCACTCCCTTCTTTCCATCCATGCTGTATTCTACAGCCTACAATGTTTCTTCGTGGCTGAGAAATAGGTTTGCTTGGTCCCACATTGTTTCTATGCTTTCTGTACACAGATACAAACATAATATTAAACAAGTACATATCCAAAATTCTACTCGAGACAAAGTATACACTTTGTTTTAAGAAGATATAAAGCGTATCATACTATTGGAAAAAAAATTTAAAAGTAGTGGAACACTTGATATGCTTTACAAGGTCAGTTTCATCATTGTCCTTTCTAAAACTAGTTTGCTTAAGAATTAAGTTGCAACACTGAATGCAAAAGTCACCTGAACAGGTCTCAAAGCACAAAGTTACCTGACAGTATTACAACTTTACTACCTTGTTTTTTTCTGTGGAATAGTATCCCCTTATCCCAGGGGAAAGAAATTGGTGGAAATATAACTGGTGGTTGACTAGAATTCTTCCATGGCCTTTTTTTTTTTTTTTTTTTCTGTTACTTGTGTTTTCAATTTAGGTTCCTTTTGCACTTTAATATATTTCTGACTCCAAGACATGTCAGAAACAACATTCCTCCAGCATTCCTTTTTATTGCAACACAAGAAAAATGATATGCAATGGTAATAGCAATAGATACTCTTTAACATAGTAGAATGATTCATATTTTTCTGTTTTTCCTTTATATTTTCATGGAATTTTCATGGTAATTCCTTCTGTTGAGTATCACTTGTTCTGATCAGTGGGCATGTAAGCTGGCTTGAAATTTCCAACCACGGAAAGCTTTATACAAGCTTTATTCTATGCAGTTATTAAAAACATTAATTGACAGTTTTGAAAACAAATAGAAGCAGCATCTGAACAATGTAACAGCATACAGGTGAAAAAAAATAGTATTATTTCTATTTTAGCATGTTACAATACAGACATGAATTCCTAAAATGATTACTTAGAGGTCTGCCTGATCAAAATTCTTGTGAACGTCAACTAGTTCTAAAACAGATTTTTGGATTAGTTTCTACAACGCTTCATTTAAATGGCAGTTAAATATGCATACCACCAGCATTCTTAAAAGCAACATGTAAAGAATGAAAACCAACTGTGGGAAAAAAAAAAGAAAATATATTGCTCCCTAAATTAGAGATAGCAACCAAAGACAAGTCTCTACAAATGATGAAAGCTCACAGAGTATCACATGTACAATATAAATCCAAAAAAGACCAGAAACAGTCATAACATGACATCTCATAGACAGTCTTACAGAGTAATGCACTCACTGTATGAAATTAGAATGCATTTTTAGAACGCATAGAAATCATAACTTTATCAAAAAGAAGACGTATCATTTTTTCATCAGGTTCTCCCACCTCCAGATGAAGTTCTTAGCAGGAAGTTCCATAGTATTTGTCAAAATTCCTCTTTGTGATCTTTTTTCAACAGGATAAACATGCAGTGTTTGTACTTTGAAAGCACAAATTATTATAACCTCTGCCAGTTAACTGACACCTTCCCATGAAGTTGGTTATAATTTTATGCAGAAAGTAGAACACATTTTCAAATTCTCGTTCTTGCTTTTCAATTAGTGTCAGTAATACTATGACCAAATGAGAGAACTAGTTCTTGTCATAATAGAAATGAGTTTGTTTTACATGCAACTAATTTACTTAGTTCTAATGAATCAGAGTTCTATTTTAAGACAGAATAAAACAAACTACAGGTAAAAAAAAAACAGCTCACTGAAAACTGACAATGTCAGTTTTTGAGGGTTTGTCTAAGTTGCCAATTACCTGATTGTTGAAAAGGGTAAATATACTGTTCATGTTTGACCTCAGAGTTGATTTTACTTTCTGCCTGTAAAGTGTAACCCACTTTAATGTTTAAAATGTAACAATTAAATGAGAAGATTTGCAGACATTTTAAAGAATATGATGGAAAAACGCTACAGAAGTGAGTTCAAACTGGTAACTACCTTTTTAAATGCCTCAAAGAGCAAAAAGCATGACAAACATGATTGCTAGTCAAGCACCAGCCAGGTATACTTGCAGTTCAAATTGTTTTTGAGGGCCATCCTACTAACTGAACAGCCGTTCTCCTTCATTTGCAATGCTTTTTATTCTAATGAATGAGATCTTTAAACCAGTAAATTGACAAGGAAAATCTACTTTTTCTTGCATCTGAACATGTGGTAAGAAAGTATAGCTTCCTAACTGACAATAAGTAAAAGCTACCAATGTATTTACAATGTAATACAAGACAACAGTAGTCAACCCAAATCTCCTCAAGAGTACGCTGTCTTATTGATACACTACGTAATACAAATGTACAAATGTATTACTACGTAATACAAATGTACATAACCTTATGACATGCTATACCTAGAAGACCCAAAATGTTTTACTTCAATTTTATTAAAATTATCTCTAAAAATTCCACAAAGATTTCTTCAAAGTTTAACATAACAGTTTTCCTAGATACGTGAAACCAGAAAACAGCAAGTCCTGGAAACAGCTCTTGATACATCAGATACGTCCTCATCGTAAATGGCCCTTCAATCCACAAGGGTTTCAGATCCTCTTCCTTACCTTGAAGGCATTATGCTGGTAAACAAATCCTAGTTACATGAAAAGGTTTCATTATCAAGACCAGATAGTTTATAAACTTACTAGAGACTACGCCGGTAGAAAGAAACCTTCATAGCTTTTGAAGATATGTTTAGATGTTCCTTATACAAACTTATTTGGCAGCTGCCACCAAGAAACCAATATGGTACAGAATTACTTTGGACTGGTAGCAGAAAATCATTACTCCAGGGTTGTACTTAGAAGATAAAAAGGCATTTATAAAAGTAGTGTGGCAATTCCCACTAATCTAAAGTTGTCCATTTAGGTATTTTATTTTATTTTTTTGTTGGTGTTCATCTCAGAGAAACACCAAAGAGAGAACTAAGGAAAAAAACAGCAAAGGATGAAAGAAAGCCATAACTCAGAGTTTGCAAAAAAGGCACAACTGAATAAAAAAATTGGAAGAAAACACTAAAATAGTGTTGGAGCAGCACAGTAACAACAGTCAGTAAAATTTCAGTCTTTTATGGTGTAAAGTAGAAAAGCTATGGTGTAAAGTAGAAAAGCTACAGGACACGGGATTATTACAATTGTGACCTTACTATAGACTACCACCACAAGCAGAATGGCAAGAATTGTTATTATTTACTTTTCACAATATTTAGACTATGAGGCACATCAGTTGAGGCAGAAGCCTTAAAGTATTTTCCACACTCCTTCAAAAGCTGTACTTCAGTTGCAAAATTCATCTTATGATGCTGCAGGAGCCATGATTGCAAGTTAAAGTGGGCTCAGAAATACAAAAGGCTAGTTTCATTGCTAATTAAACAGTAGGTACAACCTGTGCATCGAGGTCCTTGAATTGTCAACTACAAGAAATCTGGGCAGCATATGAATAAAGGATTGGTTTTTTGTAAGTACTCTAGTATTGGGTTTTTGTAAGTATTCTAGTACTCTTTCCTTACACAAAGGTGGAAAGAGAGAAAGAACTGAGAGACTACTGACTGATCCGACACCAATGAGGTCAGCTTCACATTCAGAGATCATCACTACCCTGTGACAGAGCATTTGGAAGAACTGCTCTTCTGTAGCCACAGGAACCCTTTCCTGAAGGCTTAACAGTTAACTACACTTAAGAGTTCAGAAGACTAATCTGTGCTGCTCATTTTATCACTTCCTTGATTACAGAATCATGCCCTCTTCCATGCTCTCGGCTCCTCTCTCTGCTACAAACCTTGAGAAGCCTGTTAAAATCTCCCCCACTAAGGCATTCAAATGCCAGTAGGTTTGCTCCTCTTATTCTTTAAGTGAGGAATGCAAAAGTCACCTTAACTAAATCAACAACAAAACATGCCTTACTAACTCATGGTCTGCTCTAACAGCTCAGAGTACTATCAGCATACATTTTTACAGTCTTTTGTATCCCACTAGCTTTGTGTAAACTACACATATGAACAACTCTCTACTTGTCTCTCATTCTCAGGGGAATCTGTGAGCAGCACATACCTTGGTTTGTAACATAAAATCTTTTACTAAATGATTCAATACAATAGAACTAGGCTAAATAAACAGAGCTAAACTGGATGGTTAAGTTAAATGCCTCAAGGTCATGTCATATAACCTTTATGCTAAGAAATATATAGCCTATTTAGGTATTTAAATAAGTGTATATCAACACAACAGTAAAGACAAATCTAGCCACCCTCAAGTACAAAAGGCAACCCACCTCTGATAGTCTTCCCATCATACACTCCTTTCTCTGAGCGGTTGAAAAAGAACAAGAGAAATTAAGTTTTAACCAACTCTACCTGCCTCTAGACAAATAAATGTTTCTGTTTGCCTTCTATGAAGATAGACAAGAAAGGATAATTATGAGTTGGTGGAAGGGATTAGAGTAGTTTTACATCAGGTGTTGTCTCTGGGAAACAATTAACAATCAAATAAGTTAATCATAGAAAATGCACCTGCTAGGCAAATTGATTTGGATTGATGCATGTTCTATACCATCATTATAGGTCTTTACACTTCAAACATAACTAGTAACATTTAAATAAAATTTTTAATAAGTTTTGTGCTTAACCAGCCCAGATGTCTCCCACCAGAGATGCAGCCAGATACACCTCACTGTTAAACACTAAGTTCAGTCATGTCTAGAGTACTACCTCTGTTTTCTCACAGCTACACACCAACATTCAGCTGCTGCTGCTATTTTAAAATGTTGTACAGGAAAGAATGCATGCCATGAATGTATAGTATAAGCAGGTATCCTTCACACACAAATAGCAGCCTTCTCACAGAAGTACTTCAGTATGTCCTTTATTTTATAAAAGTGAAAAATGCCCAGTTTCTGGCTTGCAACTGCTTCTGATTTCCAAAGTAATTGTAAAATTCTATTCACAAGACAATTTCAGAGTAACATTGAAAATGTTGTTTAAAGCTCCATTAGTGGATTATTCTTTCCTATGGCCCTAAACACACATATAGACTGAATACTATTCCATAAGATTTTCAGGAAAAAAGTGGCTGGAACAATACAGATACATTTCTAAAACAGATCTTCAATTTACTGACAGCTATGCTTTTGTGAAAACAATAACAACTTACTTGTGGGAAGTTCTTTTCTTCATCATGCTGGCAGAGACTCCTGCATGACCTACAACATAAATAATGAAATTATTGAAAAATAAAGCGTGTATATAGTGTCAAAGAAAATGAGCTTATATAAGAGTTTCCCTTTTAAGTGCCAGAATGTAAACTATCCAAACACTTCATGTTGTGATCGATCAATCAAATCCCACAATGGGAGAAAGCTCTGCAGAAACAGACAAGGACTACAAGCTCATTAAATTTGGGGAATGAGCTGACCAACAATAGATAGAAAGAAAGCTGAATTTAATGCAACAGGGACCTGAATTGTGTTTGTTCTAAAAGAAAGGCCACAACAGTTGAGAAGATCAACTCCCTACAACCGTTAAGAGAATCAATTGGATGTGTAACTTTGTCTCTGTGTTAATGCAAATGCATGTCTTTCTGAGTTAGCCAGACCAGCACTAGGGAAGTATACGTGTAGTTCAGCCTATGGCACATATAAAACAGCAACAAATGAAACGAAGATTAACAAGCCTTTCATACTAACTAATACAGCAAAGATTCTGTCATTTATCACAGCATTGTTTCCAGGAGGATATGCTTCATGATCCTGTGGGTCACAGAGGTGAGACTGGTTGGCCTGTAATTCCCCAGGTTTTCTTTTTTTCCCCCCTTTTCAATGGTTTACATTTCCCTTTTTCCAGCCAGGGTGAACTTCTCCGGACTGCCATGACTTCTCAGATACGATGGACAGTGACTTAGCAACTTTATCTGTCAGTTCCCTCAGGACCCTCAGATGCATCTCACTGGGATCGGATCTTGTACACATTCAGGTTCTTTAGATGGTCTCAAACCTCATCTTCTGTAGTCGGTGGGACTTTGTCCCTGCCTTTAGATTCTGGGACCAGGGAGATACGGTAAGAGCACTTGCCAGTGAAGACTAAGGCAAAAAAAGTTGAGTACCTCAGCCTTTTCCACATCAACTGTAACCAGGTATCTTGTTTTACTTTTCAGTGGGGGTAGTTTCTTTTATCTTCCTTTGTTACTCTATGTTCTTGAAGAAACTCTTGTTATTTTTTTACTTGTCTAGCCAAGTTCAGTACCAGCTATGCATTGGTTCCCTGCACTCCCGAGCCATACATATGCCTAAAATCTTCCCAGGATATTATCCCTATAATATTCCCAGGGTATCTCTGCCTCCATTGCCAATGCATTTCCCTTTTGGGTTTCAATTTGGCTAAGATGTCTAGACTTAGCCAAGCTGGTCTCCTGCCTTTCCTGCCCAACCTCCTGTATGTTAGAACTGAGAACTCTTGTGTCCTCCAAAAAACATCTTTCTAAATTTCTTTATACACACAGTAAATGTCAGGGTGGTTGAAGTCATCTCACAGGACCAGGGCCTGGGAGTGTGTTGCTTCCTATAGTTGAAAAAAGAACTCAACATCAACATCCCACCCTTGATCAGCTGTCCTGTAGCAGACACTAAGCACAAAGTTTCCATTGTTGACTTGTTCTGATTTTCACCCATAAGCTCTTGAACTGTCCATACATGTTCTTCAATGACAGTTCTTTGGCTGCTCAATCAATCTTTTTTTTTTTTTTTTTTTTCATGGAGGGCAACTCCCCAGTCTTTTCTTCCTTGTCTGTCCCCTCAGAACAGTTTGTAGCCATTGACTGCAGCACACCAGTCATGTGATTCATACCACGAGGTTTCCATGATAGCAATCAAATCAATTTTCCAGCTGGACAGCAGCTACCAACCTCCTCCTCATGTTTGTCTCATGACTCATGCTGCATGCATTTCACAGAATCATAAAAAAAATCCCAAGTCAGAAGGGACCCGCAAGGATCATGGAGCACAACCCCTAGATGCCCAAAGGACCACCCAAAATCAGACCACATGTCTGAAAGCATTGTCCAATCACTTCCTGAACTCTATCAGGCTTGGTGCCATGACCCTGGCGAGCCTATGCCAGTGCGAAACCACCCCCTCAATGAAGAACCTTTTCCTGATATCCAGCATGATCCTCCCCCCTGTTTGGGTCCTGTTGCTGTTCCCAGAGAGCAGAGCTCAGAGCTGCAGGCCGCCATGAGGCCTCCCCTCAGCCCCTTCTGCTTTGGGTTGAACAAACACCAAGGGACCCCAGTGGCTCCTCACATGTCTTGCCTTCTAGACTCTGCATCGTCTTTGCAGACCTCCTTTAGAGGCTCTCTAATGGTTTTATGCCCTTCTTATACTGTGGCACCCCAAACTTCTCACAGTACTTGAGGTGAGGCTGCACCAGCACAGAGCAGAGTGGGACAATCCGTTCCCTTGAGCAGCTAGCAATACCATGCTTGATGAAACCCATCATATGGTTGGTTGGCCCTTTTAGCTGCCGGGGCACACTGTCAACCCATGACCAACTTGCTGTCAACTAGAACTCCCCCAGATCCCTTTCTGCAGTGCTGGTCTCCAAACTCTCATCCCTCAACCTGCACGTATAGCCAGGGTTGCTCTGTTCCAAGTGCAGAATCTGGCACTTGCTCCTGTTGAGCTTCATGCTGTTGGTGATTGTCCAGCACTCTAATTTGTCAAGATCTCTCTGCAAGGCACCTCCACCCTCAAGGGTGTCAACAGCTCCTCATAATTTATTATAAAAACATTAAAGGGGACTGTCCCTACAATTGAGCTCTGGGGAATCCCACCAGTGACTGGACATCAGTGTGATTTAACCTCATTATAACCCCTTTAGGTCCAACCCATCAGTCATCTGTTCTCGCACTGTATTTTTGTAAATGTTCAGCTGCACACTGCACATTTTGTCCAAAATGATACTGTGAGTTATTCTGTGTTGGGATTGAGTGTCATTCCTCACTGCTCTAGTAGGTGCACTCTTGACCCCGTTACCTGCAAGTACCGAGTGTCATGGTTTAGGGGAGCACCCCCCAAGTTCGTTATCTTTTCATTAGTTATTCTGCAGAGAGGTTCCGCAGAAAACTTGATTTCTGCCCTCAGCTCAAGGTCTCTTGTGAACTTGTGCATAATAAGAAGGGGGGGGGGGGTCCAAAGCACTTCCTAAAGTGAAGAAAAAGAAATTTAAAAGTATACAAAAGTAAACTTGTAACAGAAGTTGCCAGAATCTCAAGGGAGAAGGTATGCAGACCACTGGGAACAGGTCTTTGCCATGCTCAGTAACTTCTTACATTGTGAACTTAATTTTGATATGATACATGCTCTACAGACAGATTTCTTCTCTCTTGATTTCACTTAGGTAAAAAAAAAATTGACTATGCATACACAATCCACATGTAAGTGAAAAGTATCAAACCAAAAAGTCCAAGGTTTGAGAGTTGACTTTTACTGTTTTTGTTGCCAGGTGAAGACAAAAGCTTTACTGGTGCTGAAGGAACTTGTTCATGCAGTAAAAGCTCTAAACCAAAGCTAACTGACTGACTATTGCACAGGTCCTTGCATCAGTACTTTGAGATAGCCCTCTTAAGATAAATATACAAGTTACAACATTTATGTATTACAAACTTAGAAGAACGTAAGATGACATGTATTTGAAAATCCTAGAACAAACCCTCGTTGGTATTGATTACAAGCCTGTTGGCAATAAATCACCTTTAGATTTTGTGTTGGCTGAACTCACTGATGTCTCAAAAAGACACAAGTTTATTTTAAAGACCTCTCAACTTAAACTAGCGAATTGTGTAGCACTTCACTCTGGTCAATCTCAAATCGTAGCAAGAGTTCACTGAATTGTGAACATTTATCTCACCTACAGGACCTCTAGATGGGAGGACTGAACACCACAGAATTCTTACAGTTAGCATATTCTAGCCAAAGGCAGGATTATCTGAGAAATCATCCTGCCCAAATCTTTCTTTCTTCAGGCAAATAGTTCAGCAATAATTTTTGCATTGTGGCTAGAAAGTTCAACAGCATCCAGAGTCAATCTGGAGCTGTAGCTAGACTTCAAGGTGAATGGAAAGGAAGTGCTCAAGATGCAAATAGTACTGCTTTATTATTTATCACTCTGGATAGCATCCAGGCTACTGCTAACAAGATATACTGAAGCAGTACATTGATAATCTGTGTAATTTTAGTGAGGATTCTGAAAGATAATGGGGAAAAACCTGCACAGTTCATGTAACAGAACAAAAACTCCATTTAGCAACTACATCATAAAGCACCTATATAGTCCATCTGTTCCACAAGGAATACTACCTGACCCCCGTCAAGACTATACATATATGTATACACACATACATACACGTTTTAAGCAGCTAAAACAAAACATTCTTTGAATGGCCTTCAAATAGATGCAAACAACATTTCTCTTAAGTGGTAAAATCCATCAGGGCACATTCCCAGAAGTAGTATATAGAAATATTGTTCCATTTTTCTTTTCCTTACAGGAGTTAAAAAAATGGAAGTAGTAAGATATCCTAAAACATCAAAAGTATTTTAAGTCTTATTTATTTAATTTCTCCCCCAGGATTAAAGGGAGAAATAAAACTCACCAAAAAAGACGCACAAGAAACTTATTTTCCTGTGACAAGCGAGGCAAATGATTCTTCTTTCCCTATTTAGAATTACAAAGAGCTTGTAGAGTCTCTCTACAGAGGTATTCACTTGTAAATGCATGCTATTTTAATGAATTACACCTATGAGATGTTGCATTGATATGTCTTTGATATGAAACATTTCAGAGAGCAAATTTAAAAAATATTATCTTTTAACATATGCATATATTGCTGATTTTCTCCTTTAACTAATGATGGAGGAACATAAAGCAGCAACCCAACTTACATGAATTCTCCCCAGAAGAATGTGGTAAATTATCACAACCACTTGATTAATCTAATTATGCTTCTATCACGTTCTCTGTCAAGTGCTCAATTCGCACCAGATTTTTTTAAATCCCTATTTAAAGGGCAGTATCTTCATAAAAATCCCTCCAGAGAAAAAAAAAGTCTGCATACCAAGCATTTTAGGGTCAAGCAGTTTGGTCACAAGCAGTAAAGTGATTTCAGAGATGTTAACTATAACTAGAGGATATTAATTAACACACTAACTAGAGGACATTCTACAGTCAAGAACAACAGAATTAAGCATTTAATTGTCACATGGTGTTTCATTAAAGAAAGGGTACTTTGATAAGAGTCAAACATTTGCCTATTTCAAAGCCTACCAAGGACTTTCATTGAGAAAATTTGGCAAAGTTTAAAGCATTGAATAAGCTGACAGATAAAAGAAGTTCGGAATTGCTGTTCATAAATACACTTACTGCACTAGTGCTAATATACGATGATAGTGCTAGCAAAATGCTATCCCAGCTATTCCCCACCAAATAGTGAAGGCACAAAGCATACCAAGCATCTCTGTCTTGTTGGAAGAGAAGGAGCACAGATCATTGACTGCCTCTTTTAAGTCTCTTATCTCCCTCAACTGTTCTCCAGCTTTCTTCTCACTTTATCTAACAAATGCTAGCACTAACTATGCTTCTTCCCAATGCTAACACTTTTTCCACACTGTCCTGTTTTACTTTACATCCTAACCTTATCTGTTCCTCTCTGCCGGAGTGACGTTTAGCATGACTTACAGAATCACAGCATCACTTAGGTTGGAAGAGACCTCCAAGATCATTGAGTCCAACCTCTGACCTAACACTAACAAGTCCTCCACTAAACCATATCCCTAAGCTCTACATCTAGACATCTTTTAAAGACCTCCAGGGATGCTGACTCCACCACTTCTCTGGGCAACCCATTCCAATGCCTAACAACCCTTTTGGTAAAGAAGTTCTTCCTAATATCCAACCTAAACCTCCCCTGGTGCAACTTTAGCCCATTCCCCTCATCCTCTCACCAGGGACGTGGGAGAATAGACTAAAGCCGCACCTCTCCACAGGTCTCATTTAGGGTACCTGTAGAGTGCGATAAGGTCGCCCCTGAATTTAGGTGGAGATTTGAGTACTGTAGTCATATATGTTTAGCATGTACTTTAGTTAATTATCGCATCCTGGGGTGTTAACTTGAATATTTGTTTTACAAATAATCAAGCAAGAAGTTTCACTTTGGGCACTGTGGCCTTCAAGGTTCTGTTCTGAAGACATTTATATGCCAGAACAGGACAGTCCTGCTACCACAAGACACCCTTCCTTTGCCAGCTTCTTATACCAGGATTGCAAACATCCATCTACAAAGTTTGTATATGAATAAAGTGGAAGCAAGTTGCTCAAATCCCCTTTGCCCAAGGACAGCACTTATCAGTGACACTAGCAAGTCTGACTGTTCTCCATACATTGTCTGTGTGTTTTTTTTTTTTTTTTTTTAAGGTCAGGTTAATTCTGCTAAGAGCAGGTTTTTAAAATAGGTCTTTAAAAATTCAACAGCAGCACTGGAAACTGTTCTTCTGCCTTACCCTAGACAGATAAAAAAACCCAGCAAGATAAGACACTCTAAATCATACTTCCATGATGCTAACTCCAAGAGATGTATACATGGTATTTCATCTTGGGAGTGTAGAACGGGAGACTAGGGAGAAGGATGGAAGAAGAAAACTATTGGCAATATTTTTACCATCATTACATCAATGATGCTATCCATTCAAACCATCAAAACCAGATATGGTCTTTAAAGCACACCACAGCATCTTACTTGTCTCAATATCCCCGGTATTTACATTAAAGAGCAAAAGCTGGACTTCTTAAAGTTGTGTTTCAGAATTTGCTGTGGGAACAGCAGTAGTCCCATGGGAACTATTATTGATATGGTTGCTATTTTTGAGTTATTTTCAGGCACCTAAGGGCACACTTAAGCACACCTAGTATTGCCCAACCTCACCTTAAAAGGGCTGGGGAAGGAAAACAGTTCTTTTAATCAAAACAGACTAAGGATACAGAGATAAAACAAATTCCCGACTCTGTTTTAAGATTTCACTGAAGTTCTAAACAAGTCACATCTTAGATTGATATCTCTTTCCTTAGTTCACAGGGACAGTAACTAATAATTGTTTTTAAGAAGGGAAAATACATAAGCATGTGTGTCACTAAATGTGTCTTAGCTCTTTTCTTTACTAAAATAATCTACTTTGTTTTCAAACCATTCAGTAAAGGCACTATGATTGCTCCTGACCATCACAGTTTGGTGGGATTCTGGGCCTCTAGGGGATAACTTCCAGGAAACAGCTGATCACAAAACCAAAGAAGTCCAAACGTAAGTGTAAACACAACACCAGTAATTTTTATTATTATTATTAACTATTGATTATATTACATATTGTTAATAAAAAATCATCTATATTCCCCTATACTGGGGACAGCCACACACAGACGCACGCACACTGCCTAGCACAGAGAAGCTGGCTGATCTACTGAAAAGTAGATCATTTCCAGGAAAGCTCATCTGTTTTTCTGAGAAAATCACAGATACAGTAGTCACGGCCTCTACAGTTGTGAAAAAGTAAAAAACATGTCTAGCCTTCTTTTTTTCTCTCCATCCTCAATCCTAATCATTATTTCTCAAGACGAAACTATGAAGTGTGCTCTTCAGTAGAGTTCAGATTTCAGAAGCCTGGTCTTCTTAATCAAATGCATCTTTCTTTACAACTGTAATTAAAAAATAAGCAAGTTATCTTTTTTTTTTCCCTAAAGATGCCACCACACCTGCAATGTCACTGATTGATAAATTTCTACAACTGCATGAAATCAATTGCAAAACACATTGGTAATGTATTCAAGTATTTAAAAACAGTAATCCTAATCACCCATATGAATAACCTGACGTAACTACTAGATTACCTATATCCTCAGATAGTCTTTTGCAGCTTGTACTTGATGCCAAAGTCTCCTTGAATCCCATGCTTATTTCACATGATTTAAAAATGAAATGAAGCTTAAGCAATTTACATGATTTCATTATTTGTTTTAATTAGGGAGAGAAATCAATGAATAGAATATTTAATTCCAATTTTATATTATCTACTCCCAGATGATGAAATTTTTATAAGACTTCAACAACTTATTTTTCACTGGAAGTATCTAGTTGGAAAAGTTATTTGTTCATGTTTCTTGGAAGTAGCAACTGTCTTTAAAAAAGGAAGGCAATGACTATCAAAATAGCGAAGATACTTCCACAGATACTGTAAAAACACAGCAAGTGCTGCTTAAAAGTTACTTGTTAATGTACAAGATTCTCTTCCACGGTCATCCTAACAATATTAAGTATGTAGCAAATATCATATTCCTGCTATATTGTTAATGTCATGACCCTTTAAACAAATTGTGAACTCTAGTAATCAACCAAGCATTTTCGTTCTTCTGAAAAACTCTAATAAAATAAATCCTAGTAGGATTAGCAGGATCATTACTATCACTAATAGGATAAATCCTTAACACTTCCAAATGAGAAAAAAATACATGACCACTTTAAAAGTGTATAAAAGGTCATAAAAGTGTATAAAAGGTCATAAGGATCAATGTAGCTAATCCTAACACACAGAACAGGTGTGATTTTTTGACAACTACAGGGCTAAGTCATTCTTCCCTGGCAAATAAAGCTTATTAATACACAACTGAACCTCTCTTAACCTATTTGCAGCCTAAAATCTCCTCCTTCAAAAGAAGAAGCAATCGTCATTTAGCTGTTCTGTCACTTGACCTGCACTTGACAGCTTTCTTTGTCAGAGACTCTTAAAAAAGGAAACAAAGGAAAATTTGATCAGTCTCAGTAAAATTTCCACTGTAATAGACCAGTGTTCTCTTTCCTGCCTTTAAAATAAAGTATCTGCCTTTAAAAATAAAATCTCATGCCTGATTGTTGTTGTAGAGTGGGCTAGGCACTCCCTCTAATGACAGCTGCCTGCTGTCCTACCCATAATCAAGTAATAAACAACAAATAATTCCATCCCCACATATTTATTTCCCCAAAAGAAACAGGCCATCAAATACAGTAATAAACAAAAGCAACAACAGGAAAAAGGTCAGCAGCTGTCTGCCTCAAGAAAACAAAACCCAGAAGCAATACCCAAGCCTAGGCAGCAACTATGCTAAGAGTTGAGGCTGACCAAATCTCTATGATTTACGGTTTATATTTAAATGACAGTTCATCAAGTTAATTTAAATTTAAGGACTTCTAAGTTAAGATCAGAAAAGTTGATAATGAAAAAGATTTAAATAGTAAGCGTTGTATGGGGATATTGTAAAGCAGAAGGAGCATCTAAAGAAACAAGTGTAAATTTATTGATGGTTTTGCATGGGGTAAATCACAATGAAATAATAACGGAAAGTGCAACCCATCAAACAAGTTGACTACATTGTAGTACTGAAGTCAACCTTCAGTACAGAGGTTTTCCCTTTTTTTTTTATCCCACAAATACAATTCTCCTCCCACTGGTATTCTGCTAGTGTCAAGAAGAAGGATGACTTATCAGCTGACTGGATGAAAACTCACTGAAACAAGTGACTATGACTCTGCAATGGATCACTCCTCTGAAACTATTCATTAAAAAATATTTGCAGAAGTCATACTTGAAACATTAATGGAAGCTACTCACATGTAAGAACAGTAAGTTACCAAAACATTTCAGAGAAATTTTCCAGCATCAGTTGCTTCAGCTCCAAATAAATTGGGAAAGTATCTGAAACCACCAGAATGGGCTACTGCTTGTGTATTTATTAAAGGTAACTGACCTTATCCAGTTTGAAATTATATTCATTTGGTTTATTGAGATTTTTAGAATAGCACCGATTCACAATGGCTAGTGTTAGATAATATGCTGCACCATGCATCTTCAGTTTTTTCCTGTGCAGGTCATTAGTGAGTTTCATTTCATTATAAAATAGGAAGATATTTTTCAGCATGAAATAAAAACTATTAAGTCACTTCATAGCAGAAAACTGACTAAATATACAAAACTATTTACATTACTTAAATAAGTACTAATAAAAAAAAGATAATTGAATAGAAGAATGAACAACATTTATCTATAACATTTTAATCCTCAAATGTTGGTCTGTAGAATTCTTAACTTGCAAATGGTAACTTGTAGGCCCCATCCTGCACAGTAGTCCAGACAGAATGCACTACTGAAGTTGGTAAGAGCCTAGCTTAGTTTCTGCAGGACCAAATAGCAAAATATTGATCAATTCTTGTTTACTCACTTGATGCTTTTGCTGCATCACTGCTGATAATCCTTACCAGAGGCATTTTGCATTTCTCTGAATTGCTTTTAAATACTTCTGACTAATCTTGAATTTAGATAACACACATCCTAGCAACAGTCTGTACATCTAGACAAACCTTTTAGTAGTGTTTAAGACATGTTCTTCTACAATTACTAGATGAAGTTTTACAGCAAGTTGGAGGAATACACTTCTGTTTGTTCCAGCATTTTTAGAATAAGCAAGAGAGGAATTTACCCCTTAAAATATCTATGTAATACTATAAAAATCTCATTTTGTTCCACTTCAGAATTTTATTTAACATACAGTTCTACTAAGACTTTGATATTATGAACTACTGAATACTTTTTATATACTGGTCTGTAATGCTTGAATTTAATTATGTCCTTTTAATTTATCTGCTTCTGTAACATGAGCTCTATTAACATGGGAATAACAACACCTTTATAAAGCAAATAACACAAAAAAATCTACAAAGAACAATTTCACCTCCTGAAAGCAAACAAACCAAACAAGCAAACTAAAAAACAGGCTTACCTGCATCAGCTCTGGACCGCTGACCTGGTGATTTTCCAAATGGGGTCTTCATTCATCTGTGTTTAAGTGAGCAGCAAAGCTGCTGGACTAGGGTGAAAATCCAGTTCTTCCCAGATCCCAGGGTATCTTCTTATGAAATAAAACAGCTACTTATTAATCCACTATTCAATCACAAATTAGTTCTTCAAATGTAGAAGACGCACTTGCAGTTATATCACTCTGAAAAACAAAACAGGTGAAGTATAAATAGTTCAATTTGAAGCTTAGGTAAAATAAGCATTAAAATAAAACAGTATTTTCTGCTTTCATACTCAATTGGAATTTCCTTCATATTCTGTTATTCTGAACACACTGAGCAAACGTGCATGTAGGCCAGTAGACAGCAAAACAAACTGTTGGTGACGGAAGGAAGACAAGGTCGCTCAATATGAGTGATCAGCAAGCTTCGATTTATTGGATAGCTCAGACACCTTTTATTTTCTAACATATAACTAGCTCATACATATTGCAAAAGTTAAGCTCATGATTGGTTCCCCTACTTAGCAGCTTCTTTCACATTCCTTTTGACCAAAGTAACATAGACAGTACTTTCCCAAGACGCCAACAGACATTGTATCCTTGTGTCTGATTAGCTCAGACAAGTTCTGTCCGATATTTGTCCAGCTGCCTTATGTCTACGTGACCTTTCTCAGCTAACCATTCCTCTGCAATTCCCCCGTTTTTATTTTGGACTACTAACACCTTTTTTGTGACTTGTTCAAGCTTCTTAGTTAAAGAACTAAAAATTACTCGCGCAGTTATTAGTATCAATATAACCATAAGCAAAAAGCGAAGCCCCTCTTTGATTAGATTCACTAACCAATTAGATATACCCCCCAAAGATAGATTTTAGCCAATCATCAAACCAACTAGTTTGCACAGTAATTTTCTTTGTATGCTCCTTCAACCATTTCAACTGGTAATGAATCGATTGACCATGATCCGAAAGATTAAAACAACACATCCCTTTGAAATCTTCACATCCATGCCCTTGTGCCAAAAGCAAAAAATCAATTGCTGCCCTATTTTGTAAAACTGCATGCCGAAGGCTATCCATATCTTGTGCCATTTCTGCAAGAATTTCAGTAGTTACATTTGATTGTTTAACAGCCCAACAAGCAAGCTTATTAATGCTAGCTAACGCGTGCGCAGTTCCAATCCCTGGAACAATCCAGGCAGATATTCTTTCAGCAGCGCCCCATAGTTCCACACCATCATCACAATCAGAACCCCAAATCTTAAGAGTTCGTTTTGATCTCCGAGACAAGCTCTGGTTCCAGAGACTGTGTAGGTCCAGAGCGAACAATGTGAGTTGTCCCAGATAACACGGACCCCCAGATGAGTTGGCAGGTATTCCTTGCCATGCACGGTCCCCGCAGATCAAAAACATGCCAGGTGGCAGAGCCTTTGCAGTGTTATTATTCCAGATTGATTTGGGGCTTTCCTCAGCTCCTAAAGCCCCCAGTCCTTGCTTCCTGGCATTGTTGCCACAGTAGTCCCCTTTATTTCGGTATCCAAATCCTTGTGTTGCAGGAGATACATTAGTCCAACCCGTGTGATTAGGATTCCGGAAAACATTCAGTCCTTGCTGATAAGTACCCAACATAAAACATGTTTGTGTCCAATTTTCACTACTATTTAATGTGGTTAATGTTCCATAGCTGCATAAACTGTTTTAGTGGCCCACTATTATAAGCTGGACCATTGTCAGTCTTGATGGTGCTAGGTACCCCTAACACCGCAAAACAACTAGTAAGGTGACGCCGCACATCCCGAACCTTTTCCCCTGGCTGCGCAGTAGCCCATATCATGTGGCTATAGGTATCTATTGTTACATGCAAATAGTTTAACCGTCCAAGTGCTGTAACATGAGTGACATCCATTTGCCATACTTCATTAGCTTTCAACCCTCTCGGATTAACCTCACATCCGAGTCCTATTCCTGAATTATGATGACTACATATAGGACAAGCCTTCACAATCGCTTGAGCATCAGTCGTAGACAAGTTGTAGGCTCGAGCAGTTCCTTTTGCGTTCTGGTGAAATACTGAGTGAGCATCTTGAGCCCCGCAGAATGGTGGTAGAATTCTTCATCGTGGCTGTAACGGAGGAGCTAACCATTCCAGTACCACAGTCTCTCCCAGCTTCTCCCCCGTTTTTATTTTTGAGCAACCCAGGCCTGGTCTACTACCTTTAACACTGCAAACACTGTAATAAGCAAGGCACTACAGGTAACAGGGTAAAGATAGAATAGTGCTTCGCAGCGATGCTGCTCCTCACTCACACAGCACAATCACACAATCACACAAAGAGGCCTCTTGTACCTTTCATTCATAACACAAGAAAATATCACTTAAAATAATTTGTATGCGGCTTCAGGAGGTCCTTGTCTACTCCCGTGGTGAGCGACAGAGAGTGGAGACCCCTCCGAGAAAAATGCTCGGGGTGCACCTAGAGGCGTCCATTCCACAGTCGATCCCACAGCCAAGCAGAGCGGCTCCTGGTGCAAGAAGTAATGCTATTCTAGTTTTGTATAATTACACCAAAAAGATGCATTGGGATAAGGAGTGAGTGTAACATTGACATTTTGTTTCACGGTTTGTTTTTTTTTTCTCCTGTCTTAAATCTGCTCTCACACAGGTGCAGAACAATATCACTTATTGGTTCAGTTCTGGTCAGCAGTGGGACCCTTACCTAATATGGGACAGCTTCTAGATCCTTCTCACAGAAGCCACCCCTGTGGCCCCCTGCTACCAAAAGTTTGCCATGTAAACCCACTACATTCCACCCCTCACCTCTGTGAAAAGCATATTTAAGAATAATCACAATATACCTTTTACAATTATCACAATCTTCACTAACTCCACTTCCATCAAAATAAAAATAATTCCCCACAACAAAATAAACATAACATCATCACAACACCGACGAGGTGGACAACTTATAGACACCACCCCTCGTCCCTTCACCACACTAATATGAAACATACTCCTTCACAATTACAACTTTCTTGAATTCTTCACAATTTTTACATTCATAAAAATGTCCAGTCCATGTTTTGCCCGTTACTTCTCTCGACTGTCATCCTTATCTCAAATTCCTTGAGCCCCACATTGGGTGAGTAAAAAAACAGTAAGCTATCATGGATTTGGGGTAGGAGGTTTGAAGAAACCAATCTTCCAGCAGTATCGGACAGTAAATGGCACAGAAACTATAGCAATGCTGATTTGTACTGGAACAAACAATTTGTGAATAGCATATGCCAACCCAAATGTGCCTGTACCAGCAGCCCGTTTAGATTGCAGCAATAACTCACGGAAACCAAGTTTGAAGGGAACTGCAGGCATGTCCACACTACTTGATACAGCCAGGTAGAAAATACCTAGAGATACTAATGAAATTTCAACATGACATGACACCCTTACAGCAGCATATTCTTTGAAAACTTTTTTCAGCTGCTGGGATTTATTGAGTTTCTTGTGTTCACTGCTGAGGTCTGTGGCCGGCTTTTCAGGGGATCCACCCACATCCTTGGCCGAGCTGCCTGCGGCAGCGCCCGCAGAGGGGGTGGCGTGATGAGAAGGGGCCGGCCCGGGGGACCGGGGAGTGAGGAGCCGAGGGCCGGGCAGGGCGAGCGGCCGGCGGGGCTGCGCCGCCTGCACCTCCGGGTGCACCGTGCGCTCAGCTCGCGGGGGGAGGAGGAGCCGAGGGCGGAGGTCAGCACGCCTCTCCTCCCTCACCTGTGGGCAGTGCAGGACATCTCCCCTGGGCGTCCTGGGGTGTCGTTTCCGCTGTCAGCTCAGATCGCTGCTTTGGTCTGGCCCCGTCAACTTCCGCTTTTTCCGCGCTCGATGGTGGGTCCGGCGGGACTCCGCATAACATGGGGGCGGCCCATTACCTGGCCCTTCGTCATCAATGCACGATAGGAGTTCAGAGACCGTCAAGCATGGAACCCCAGTCATTCCTTTAACCGCAGGGAGCCTAAAGATAGGCGCAAGAGTCCTGTGTTTTCTTTCAGAGTCCCCAGATTTTATAGGGGCCATCCCCGGGATTAGCATTTGAGCAGCAGCACAGGCTACTTCCCTTTCTGCCATCATGGTCTTTAATGTCTCTAATACTGTGCACCACAACTCACAGACAGTTTTCATTTCCTTTTCATCTTTTGAATCTCCCGTTATAGTCTTTTCCCACATGGTATTCCCAAATTCTTGCCATTCCGTAACAGAGAACAGCAGGGTCGTCTCTCTAAAATATCCCCATTGTTGTCCTAACTTGATCAATTTGATCAATTGCTTTCCTGTTGTCTCGATACCTCTCTTAGAGAGTATTCCAGCAAGCAACATTTCTCCAGCTTCCACCTCCAAAGCTGCGCCTTCCACTGGGAGGAGAGGTCCGTGTCTGCCCCCAGTTTGCACACAGGCAGCACGCCTCCCAGCCGTCTTGTTTCCCATTCCCCTCCTCTTGCTACTTACCGCAGTCTCGGAGACACAATCGAGCTTGACTATCTGGCGAGTACCCTTGGCTAACCCATATGCTAGTAAGCCTGGTAACTCCCTTTTGCAGTCTATACCCTGAGTGCTCCGCTTTTCTAAAAAGCATTTGAGCAAATTATACGTCGCTTGTCTCTCCATACCTCTATCTACTGTTGCAGCCTTTGCGAGACCTCGGTGACGCGTGGCCGGCGGGACCCTCTATAGGTGCTCCCGGGTGCGGGGATTCAGCGTTGTCCTCCCTTTCACGGTGCGGGGATTCAATGTTTTTGTCCCTTTCACCTCCTGAGCTGCATTGCAGGACCGGTTCCCGTATTCCGTCCAACCGTGGCTTTGCAGGTTCCACCCTAGGAGGGAGGGTCCCTGTACCAGCAGGATCCCTGTTCTAGCAGTGTCCCTGTTCGGGCGCCATTTGTTGGTGACGGAAGGTCGCTCAATATGAGTGATCAGCAAGCTTCGATTTATTGGATAGCTCAGACACCTTTTATTTTCTAACATATAACTAGCTCATACATATTGCAAAAGTTAAGCTCATGATTGGTTCCCCTACTTAGCAGCTTCTTTCACATTCCTTTTGACCAAAGTAACATAGACAGTACTTTCCCAAGACGCCAACAGACATTGTATCCTTGTGTCTGATTAGCTCAGACAAGTTCTGTCCGATATTTGTCCAGCTGCCTTATGTCTACGTGACCTTTCTCAGCTAACCATTCCTCTACAACAAACAATAAGGATGCTGCTTTTCCATTATGTTTGCAGTCAAGTTCCATATCAGATCAATGTCGATTGCACACAACTGTATACAGGAAAGCTTCTTCAAAACCACTTAGCTTAGCACAAGGAAGAATGTCTACTAACAGTGCAAGTTCTTGTTTCAGGGTTTCTACCTTCACCAAGAAGTAAAGCACAAACCTACTATTTCCATTTATTATAAATAAAACACTTCACACCCACATAGCGAAGTAACCTTACCACATAAAGTTAAACAAATGTAGAAAAAAATCCCAACTCTTTAAATGTACTAAGACCAGACTCCACTGCTACAACTACCCAAGATCAATTAGCTGAACAAGTCATTGGTTCATAGAAGACCTACAGAGGTTTTTATTGATTCTCTGAAGTCAACTGATTCCTAAAGTATTTAGTCATTACATTCCTCTAGATGAAGGAGATAACTGGGGACAACTTTTTACAGTCCTACTGAGGATTTAAATTAAAACAACTAGTAAACTAAAGTCACTTAAAGTGACAAGTGGTAACACAGTTATTAGGCATTGACAACATGGATTCACAAAAAGAAAGGCTTTTCTCACTGATTTGATAACCTATGATAAGATCATCTGTTTAGTGGATGAAGTGAAGATGGTAGAAGTAGTTTTCCCTAGATTTTACCAAGGCATTTGATACAGTCCGTCATGGAATTCTTCTGGACAAACTGTCCAACTGAAATTGGACAGGTACACACTACACTTGGCGATGAACTGGCTAGACAGCAGAGCTCAAAGGCTTGTAAGTGAACAGGGCTACAACCTGCTGCTGGCCAGTCACTAGCAGCATCCCTGAGGGCTCTGTTTTGGGGCCAGACCTGTTAAGCATTTCTGCCAATGATCTGGATGGAAGAGTGGAATGCATTTTCAGTAAATTTGCTGATTATATCAAACTGGGAGGTGCTGCTGTTGACTCCTGTGATGGATGAGATGCCTTCCACAGGGATCTAGATAGAACCGGGATCTAGAGCAGTGGGCAAACAGCAATGGCATGAAGTTCAACAAATATCAGGAAAACACTGGGTGCAGTGCCTGGGATGGAGTAATGCCAGACACAGGCACAGACTGGGAGGCAACTGGCTGCAGCAGCTCAGCAGAAAAGGACCTGGCAGTGCTGGTGCCGTTGACAGCAGGCTCAGCATGAACCATGCACCCTGCCAGCCAACCAGGGAAGCCACATTTAGACGTGCATTAAATGCAGCAGAATCAGCTGGTGAAAAGGGGTGATTTTCCTGCTATATTTAGTATTGGCAGCACCTCGTGTTGAACACTGCATGCAGTTCTGGGCTTCTCAACATAAAAGGATGTTAAGGTACATGAAAGATCTCAGAGGAGGCAACAAAGCTGGTAAAAGCGATGGAAGACATATCCTATGAAGGGAGGCTGAGGACACTCTGGTTATCTCGTCTCGAGAAGAGGAGGCCAAGAAGTGACCTTGTGGCTCTCTGCAACCCCCTGGGGAGGGGAAGTGCAGAGGGAAATGCCAGCCTCTGCTCCCTGGGAACCCATGGCAGGATGCATGGGAATGGCACAAAGCTGTGCCAGGGAAGGTTCAGACTGGACAGCAGGAAAAAATTCCGTACCACATAGGTGGTCAAACACTGGAACAGGCTTCCTAGGGAAATGGCTGATTCCTCAATCCTGTCAGTGTTCAAGAAGCATGTGGATATATAACAGATATATAACAGGTATATATATCCCCCATGCCTGTCCACATTTAAGAGGTACTTAGATAATACTCTCAATGATGTGTTTTAATTTTGGGTTGTACGCAGTTAAGACAGCAGGTTAGGTCAGACCATCCTTTTTAGCCCCTTTTCCTGAAGAAATGTCATTGCTGTAATCATGTTCTCTGTAATCTGTTAAATGGAAGATGGCTTTCTCCCTTTTATTTCAGTTTTGCAACCTGCTGTCAGTTTTGATGCACAGGTTAAAACAAAAGAATGCCCCTAACCAGTGACCAAGCTGAGAGAAAAGGTTTATCTTATGCTCCTGCCTGCCTGAGTAAGGGAATAGACAAGGACATGCCTTGAGGTATTGGTGCGAGTGTTATGCAGAATAAGCAAATTTACATCTAACACCATTTGCCAATTCTTCCATGAATAACATTAACTAACTTCTAGGCACATTGGAGTACTACAGAGGAATACTCCTAGGAAAAGAGAGCAATAGGGAGACAAAACTACTTACCGATTTCTTATTTTTCTATTTTAAGCAAGCATTTGGTAATTTGTAGTTTTTTGAAAGATCAGTGTTTAGAAGAATTAACTTAAACATTCAGTCAGGAACTTGTACAAATTTGTGAAATGAAAGTTCAACATTTTTTAAAGGAGCACATAATTGTTTTCCACGTTTCACCTCCTTTCAAAATCTACCAATGTATACACAACAATGCCGAAGGATACCAGGGCAACAACACTGGAAGTTTAAACAGCACTTGAAGACGCAAGAGGAAGTGATTGGTTTAACCACTTTACTAAAACACAGCATGAGGATATTTTTTTCCCTACCAAACTCAAAAATACTTTATTCTTTATCAAAATCCTTTAATACAGAAATATTCCTGATTATGAAAACAAACGAATTCACAGCAGTGCTCTCATACACTGCCATATTGAGTCTCACAGGCTCTGTGTACCCATATAAGAGAAATCCATTTTTCTTACAGTCCAGAGAGAATCAGCTGCAATGTAGTATACTTCTGTATTTTTAATAAAAATGAAATAAAACATGTTTTTCTAAAGCTTGCATTATGAATTTAATTTATGTCTTAGTTTCACTCTGACAGTTGTGAAGACCAACTAAGAAGGCTATTTAAAATAAGGAGCGCTAAGACCAGGTTAGAATAGTACAATCATACTAACATAACAGGGAGGAAGATGCGTTAAGACTGAAAAAGTAGAGCTACATTAAAGCTGTATTTTTTCCACCATAAAGGTAAAAAGAAAGAAAAACAGCATGCATACAGACTACGCAGCTTTTCCTGTAAGGCAGTTTAATCACTCTCTATAACCTCTTTATTATTTAGAAGAAATTAAAATGTATATGAGCTTTTAACTCTCCAGAATAAATATAACCTCTCTCCACCTTAACTTTCAGTTCATGTTCACATTTACTTTTCATTAAATTACACGCATTTCACTGCAACACATAGCAAAAAAAGTTTACTTCACTCTAGTGAAAGCTTCAGGACCTTACTATTGCTGTGTAAGAGGGACTTTAGGTAGCACAACATCACTCCTGTGCTAATTAATGCTAATGGAACTGAAAACAGCCTTGAACACTTCTAATGCTTCTAACCACCATCAATATGGACGGAAACTTTGTGTTCACGTATTGGCAGACTTGCTGAGGCGCTGCTTCAGTCAAGGAGGAAGTGTTTGGCAGGAAGAAGAGGGTAGTAGCATATGTTGCTTGTATAACTTAAGATACACAACTGTAAATTCAAAATATACACCTCTGATATTTAATACAAGCTTCTACCTTCTAAGGTCTGTTCCAGCTTTAAGAGCTACCAATGAGCGGACCTTCTAGCACCACCTAGCGGGCTCTTAACATTTACAGATTGGTATTCAAAACATTTCCCTTCCTCGCAGCTCCCTGTAAACCTGCATTGACAGTCTGTTCAGCACAGGATCAGCCCAGCATGTCCCAAGACCACTTCATGAAAGGAGACGTTCTGAAATGAAGGGTGTCAGCTAAAGAGATGTCTTGCTAACATTTCCATCTGTGCAACTCGGCTCAGAACTGCTGGTATGCATTGCTACTGGAGTAGAACCATGGTTTTAGCACAAGCTACTACAGGGACGAAGCAGGCATCTTAACACAGACTCCTTACATTTTACCATAGGAACAGAGAGGATGATTGCATTCAAGTCTTCCGCACACACACCCTCCCCTAAGCAGGATCTTAATGTTAGAATATCCCCTAAATAACTGGGAGGATAAAAATATGATTACTTTCAGCTAGCATTTCTTAAAAACAAACAAAAACTTTCCTGTGCTGTGAGAATCCAACCATTCAAATTCCAAGTCTGCTTTGAAGTACTCTACGAACCTATTAGCCTATCTATCAGTCATTAAAAACTTTACCCCCTATCACTAAGGTTTCATAAAAGTATTAACACCTGAGAAGAAAGAACAGTACATAAACCCCTGAACACAAAGGTGATTCACAGCTGACAAAAACGAAGAGCAATACATTTCAACTCTGGATCTATCAACTGAGAGAACCCAAATCAAGTACTACCTTCCCTTTCTCCCTTTCCTCAATATCCTCTGCAGTTTTTCTTCCTCCCATAGGTGTGTTATCTGGAATTGTACTGAACAAGTAGCAGCGACATACAGCTCTGTGTGTACATATACAAACAAAAATAAACAAATACACACTTAAGAAATTATTTTCTATCTACAATGCTATATTGATGCAACTGCAGATTATTCAACAGAAGACTAACAACCTGAAACTTGTGCAAATTACTTCTCTTTGATAGGATGCCTCTACATGTGACTTCTAGTGAGAATGGGACTGTAAACAATATACCATTTCTGCTAAAGGGGAAAGAAAAACTACCTTTTTTGTTTTCTTAAGTGACTTCACATTCATAAAGCAAAGATAAAAAGTACTGTGATGATTTTATTAAAGGCTGGCATAATAAAATATTACACTAACACCTCAGATAAAAAACAAAACAATTATTTTGGACCTGAAAAAAGTGTTTTAACCTTCCAGCAAGCTCCTGTATTTTGTGTCCACAATTCTGTGTCCACTGCAAGAGACAGCACACTGCAGTTTTTGTTTATACTTTTTTTTTTTTTAGCATAAATAAATGGACAGATTAGATAAAGTTTTTAACGTAACAAAGAAAAAGGGGATTGTTTGTAAATTCTGGAGACAAAAACTTCCCATTATAGCACAGAACCAGAGAAACTGAGATCATCTAGGAATTGTAGAAAAACAAATGAACAACAAAAAAAAGTAGAAAAACTATAAGCAGTATATTAATTTGACAATTATCCCAATACTTCCCCCACAGGTATTACTGACAACTCCAAATGATACAGAACTAAACAGGTAGACTTCTAAGATTAGCATGCTTTGTAAAGCTATCTCAGGCAACTATTTGAACAAGTTTTGTCTAAGATAGGTTTCAAGCACAGGTCTTCACTGTAGCTTTATTGAAGTTAGTATTTCGGGTGAAACCTGGACTTGTTTGTTTTGAAGTACAGCAGAGAACTTAAGTATTAGTATAGTTTTGCAACAACACATACAAATGGTAGCTCTCAGGACTGCATTTAAAAGTCTCACACAAAAAGTAAAAAAGCACAGCCAGATGAAAATCCTCCAAGTACCATTTCCAGTGTCTGTCTCCTGTCTCTCTACCTGTTTTTTCCCCTTGAATTACCAAGATGTAGCTGTTAGTGCAGTAACAGTGTATTTTTTTCCTCTATTTCCACTCATTTTTCAGCATAACATATACTATTAAAGTACTTGGTCTCCCTTGCTTCATCCAACTTAACATTTAAGAGCTCTTATTTTTGCAACAGATTTAATTTAAAACTCTGATAGAATACGTAAATTCAGCTGCTCTTTAGAGGCGTCAGGATGAATTTCATTAGATCCAGTACTACAAACTGGTATTTTAAGTGAATTTGATTGGTATTTTAACTTTTAGGGGCTCAGTGATCACCCTTCTAACATCAAAGTATCATCTCACAAGACTGACTTTCAGAACTTTCATACTGCAGTTCAAAACTGTAATAAAAGAATTGGTAGAGAACACATGAGAGCATGGGATTCTCATCCTGCATCATATAATGCACCTAGTTCTGACTTAAAAGGATTGTTACAAGTTTAATGCTAAAAATATGTTATTTCCTCTGAAACCTTATAGATTAATTTTTAGCGTAGGTCACATTACCCTTGCGCTTACAGAAATAGCTGCTACAGGAGATAAAAAGTACAGAAGTTGTTAAGCATGTTCCTATCTGCATTACAGCACCCATTTCTTAATGTTCTGCAACACGAGAAAATGAGGATTTTTCAGTTTCTATGGAAAAACACCAAACAAACCAACAAACAAGCCAACCCAGGGTGATCATATCCAACACTTCCATCCTGGATAACTGCTGTAAATTATAGGAAGAATATAATATATGCAATTCAAGAACCAAGACTTTGGCTGTATTTTGCTGGCATCTGCCCCTTGAAAAGCTGTGCATTACTTGGAGAGAGAATGGTTCAGGAAGTGACTTCTTCTAAGCACCCTACTACAAAGAGCAGGGTATTTAAGACAGTCACAGAAGTATACGTCGCAGCTGTGAAATAAAATATCCATATATGGAAGGCAAATATAAAATGCAAGACCTTCAAATGTTTTCCCAAGCACACAGGGGATGAATCTGACTAGTGCCACACCAGTGAAATTGCTTCCTTCAGTGCTGTTTCTAGAAAGCTGTAATAGTTAAAGTCTCTCCAGATATTAAAAGCTACTGTTTTGAAAGCTTAGGTATCTATAACTGAACTCTCACTTTTTAGGAGGTCAAGTTCAGGAGTTCAAACAGAGCACGGTGGCAATTTTTAGAGCTTATGTAAATCCTACCACAATCAGTATTTCAGACTTTCCTGTCATCTACAAATCACAGTGATGTCATCTCATCCTCATATGACTGGCTTGATATGGTATGTTAAACTTAACAATAAAAAAAATCTACAACCAACATCAGTATAGGATTCTGGCTTAAAAACACAAGAGCCTCTAGAAGTGACATGCAATAGTTGTAGTACCAAGGGGTTTCCATGAAATGCACTGCATTTATACATATAAAAGATTTCACTGAGTGGGTCACAAGCAAAACCAGTGAATATTAAACCTGTCAAACAATTTGTCCTGAGATGACTCAACTAGCAGGTCAGCTGTCTGTCACAGCCTTATAGCTACACACACATCTGTACAGTGAAAGCACACAAGTTCCTCAGATACGTTTCAATTTAGCTTTTTTTTTTAAAAAAAAAAAAAACAGTCCAGATAGCTAGCTAAAATTAGTCAACAATTCCGCACGTGTATCCAGCATGCACTGTAGTACTGAATGTGAACTTCACATTATTTCTTTCCCTTTTTCTCTCTGTTCCGGAGGAGGGCAACAAAGCTGGTAAAAGGGAAGGAAGGCGTGTCCTGTGAGGGGAGGTTGACACTTGGGATGTCCAGTCTTGGAAGAGGCTAAGAAGTCATCTCATGGCTCTCTGCAACTCCCTGGGGAGGGAAAGGGCAAAGGGAGGTGCTGGCCTCTGCTCCCTGGGAACCCATGGCAGGATGCATGGGAATGGCACAAAGCCGTGCCAGGAGAGGTTCAGACTGGACAGCAGAAAAAAATTCCGTACCATAAAGGTGGTCAAACACTGGAACAGGCTTCCTAGGGAAATGGTTGATTCCTCAAGCCTGTCAGTGTTCAAGAGGCATTTGGATATTTTAACAGATATGAGTAACATGCTTTAACTTCTGGTTAGCTCTGAAGAGGTCAGACTGTTGGACTACACAGTCTTTGAAGGTCCCTTCCAAATGAAGGATTTTATTCCTTTGCACACGCTTTCATGTGGATGACTGAATATTTTAAGCCTACTCGAACACATAACTGAATGTTTTATGTATGTTTGAACACATCACAAGAGAACTGGTATTTACCTTTAATGTTACCAAGTTCTAGGTTGTACCAGCTTGGTTTTTCTATCTTCAGTGGGGGAGTAAAAAGCCTTTAGAACAAATTGTCCAAAGATTCTGAGCAAACAAAAGCAGATATTGAAGCTTGATCCATCAAAGAAATGCCTGGAAGCATCTGAAAAGCACAAAATGGTTTGTGTTGGGAAGAACCTGAAAGATCATCTAGAGATTTTTGATGTGGCCCAGGATACAATTGGCCTTCTGGGCTGCAAGCATACATTGCCAGCTCATATGCAATTTTTCATCCACCAGTACCTCCCAAAAGCCAACTCTGCAAGGCTGCTTGCAATCCATTCATCACCCAGTCTGTATTGACACTGGGGATTGCTCTGGCTCAGGTGCAGAAGGCTGTACTTGGCTATGTTGAACTGCATGAGTATTGCACAGGCCTACCTCACAAGCCTGCCAAGGTTCCTCTGGATGGCATCATCTTAAGTTTCCTACATATAGTTAAGTAAGAATCTCAATGTAATGTGAAAAAAGTCCTATTTATTAAACCTCCAATCTCTGTTCAAAGTAGTTCAAGATACCACTGTGCAGGAAGCTTTAGTGTGCAGTTATGAAAATGATTCCCTACTTTACAAGTCTACAGAGCTAGGAGGTCAATGCTTAACAAGCCTTTCCATTATGAGTTTTCTATTCTAGCATGAAGTTATCATTAGAGGATAAAAGGATTAAACATAGAATCTGTAATTTTGAGAAGTAACTTGTTAACAGGGCAGTTCAGAAAACCACCTCTATTTTCATGCTGACTTCATAATGGTCAAAGGACGACTTCTAGAACAAAGCAGCATCAGAATTAGCAGTTACCCTACACGGACTGCCACCCAGAAGTTACGGAATAGAATTGGATGTCTCTACTTAAAATAGAAAGATTTGTAACTCATGATGTTCTTATGCAGAACCTTGATGCTTATGTGTGTGCATCAATATGCAGCAGCGAAATGTAATTACAAAATAATTATGAGTGAAAATTTTGACACCAATATCACTGGATGTAAGTTTAAACCTAAAACTTCTGACTTGGGTCATGTATCAGAGTCATTTTATGTGTTTAATTGTCTGATACTACTACAGATTATCTTAAAGAGTAAGATCTGTTAAACTGAAGTGAAAGTGGGAAGTAGAATCCCAAGACATTTTTAATCAAAGAAAACTGATAATTTGCTTTACAACATATAGATCAAGTTACATAATAATTGCAACATGAACAATTGTAGCCTACACTACTAAAACTCCAAGATAACAATTGTTTATATTTTACTTTCATATTTCACAGTAATGAAAAAATGCTCAAATAAAATCCAAGCTAAACACACAGACAAGAAGCAGCACACAGTATTTGTGTACTTGTGAAATATTTGTGAAAGTATTTGAACCTCACCTAAAAATTTATTTCCTTTAAAGTGCAGTTCAAAAAAGAAAGCAAGCCTGGACACACGTACTTTAAATTCAACTTTTCTTTGGCATACAAAAACATTGTTTGATAAATTTATAAAGCGATATAAAGCAACTTATTCTACACAAGATTATGGAAAAAATTCCTGTTACTCTACATTGCTAAATCAATACAATAATTTTTTCCCCACAGTAGGACTCCTGGTACTTGCTACAACATGTTGCTTTTAATATTTGCTTAATTCTTACTTAATAGCAAAGTCTTGCACACATTATATGTGCTTTACTCTAGCATCATAGAATCATATAATATCCTGAGCTGGAAAGGACACACAAGGTCTTTGAGTTCAACTTCTGGCTCCACACAGGACCACATAAAAACCAAACCATGCATTTGAGAGCAGTGTCTAAACATTTCCTGAACTCCAGCAGTTCGGTGCCATGACCACTGCCCTGGGGAGCCTGTCCCAGTGCCCGACCACCCTCTGGATGCAGAACCTTTCCCTAACCCCAGCCTGACCCTCCCCTGTCCCAGCCCCATGCTGTTCCCTCGGGTCCTGTCACTGTCCCCAGAGAGCAGAGCTCAGCGCCTGCCCCTCCGCTCCCCTCGTGAGGGAGCTGCAGGCCGCCATGAGGCCTCCCCTTGGCCTGCTCTGCTCTGGGCTGAGAAAAACAAGGGGCCTCAGCTGCTGCTTATGAGTCTTGCCCTGTACACCCTTCACCATCTTCGTAGCCCTCCTTTTGATACTAATAGTTTTATGTCCTCCTCATATTGTGGCACCCCAAACTTCGCACAGTACTTGAGGTAAGCGCAGAGTGCAACAGACACCACTCATTATAACGACATAAAAAGATTAAAGGGGACTGTCCCTAAAATAGGGCCCCTGTGGAACCCCAGTAGTGACTGGCCACCAGACTGATGTAAACTCGTTTACAGTAACTCTGAGTCCAACCCATCAGCCAACTGTGCACTCTAGTTCTGTACTGCTCTGAATATAAAAATACAGCTAATTTTTGCCATGTTCTCTAAGAGCTCTGCTCTTCTCACAGTTCACAGTATTTTCAGTACTCGGATAACACTGCTTGAGATTTGAGATGAGCCCTAACAAGTGCACAACAGAAATGCCTGTTAATACTGTATAGGTACAATAAAACACTTCTATTGGAAGTATATCGGGTTAAGAAGTCTCTGCCCCTGTCAGCACCTAGCTTGTCTGGCTCTCCACGTGCATTACACATCCATTATCCTTCTAGATTGCCTAGGTCTCTTTACCTGTCAAAAACATGTTGTTGCACTATAGTTTCTAAAGCTACCACTCCAAGTGTTTTCAAGGCAAGCAAAATAAATTTTTCACTCCTTTTTAAACATGGTTTAAAGGCCTTACTTCTTGAGCACTGCCTTACACCCTCTTTCTGTATTATCCTTTTCCCCTACAGCTTCCAATCTTCCCTGCATATACTGACATATTATATTTATATATATTTTATATAATATATAAATATTATATTTATATATAAAATTAATTATATTAATTCTATTAATATTATTAATATAAATTATATTAAATTAATTAATATTAAATTATATTATTAATTATATTAATTAATTATAAATATATAAATATTATATTTAAATATATATTTTTATATATAGGGTTTTTTTACACATAGTTCCTCATACCAATACTCTCAGAATCACTGCAGCATTTTTTTCTAAGCCTATTTGTAAAGCTGGCTATATTACATGCTTGCCTGGGGTTTCCGTTTTCTCAATGAGGACTACTTGTCACAAGTAACTTTTATCCATCACTTCTGAGAAAATCTGCATTTCAGTCAAAAACAAATTCATTAAAAAAAAAGAAAAAGACACAAGGCAGAACAGAGAATACAAACAGACAAAGCCTCTCTGGTCTTCAGCAGCACAACAAATGACACACTCCCAAATTATGGTCACAATCCTACCCGGCCCACACAGTGCTGGATAGAAAGAAAACATATGTAAGAACTTAGAGAGTTCTGTTGCCAAACTCCAGTAGGTCACTGCTAAATATGCATGAAAAGGAATTGCTCACTGTTTAATTGTTCAGAGTTGATGTTCTTCATTAGTTGTTCACTATTTTTTCATTAGTAAAAACACTATGTCCTTATCAAAGACATGTATATACATACACACACATTCTTGTATAATCCTCAGTTACACCTCTTTTATTTAAAGGTCAAATAAAATCCAGAAGGCTACAGATTCTCCTGGAAAAAAATATTTCCCGTGTTATATCAGCAATTTTAGTTGAAATTTTCTTAGAAGTTCAATTAGTTTAAACCATATATCCAGCATTAAAAGAAGCAAACTTTAATGGTCCATCTTGGGTAAGCAAAAGCAATTGCAAATGAACACTTCCAAATTTAAAATTTAAGCTTCCAGCATAAACAGAATCACAGTACCACAGTTCCCCAGCACCACAAAATTCTATATAGCTTTTGTAGTATCATTTACCAACCACAGTATCATTCTGCCAGCATGCCAAATTAATTCCAAAATGCAGTAAAAGTAAACAATTTTAAATCTCTAATCTTACACCAACCAGTTCTGACCAGCTCCCACATATTGGTCTTTCAATCATTTTGTTAGAGAAAACATGTTTCTCCAAAGTTTTCTAATCAGTGTTCCCCTCCCTCTTTCCACCCATTGAAGTATCATTTACAATTCACAAAGTCATCCACATTCATAAATAGTCTGTATAACAGAAGTTCTGTTCATTCTTCTCTTCCATTCATTCAGCTCTTAATTCACACTCATTGCAGTGTATCTTAATAATGAACCTTAGTAATGAACCACATTTGACCAAAAACTTAACCTGATACTTGACAAGTCATAGATCACTTAAAGTTAAATATTCAAGTGTTTTAAGCCATGCTACAGCATGATGCAGGACACATGCATGCAGTTACACATATTCTCTTAAAACTATACAAAAATAACTATAAGCTTTCAAAATAGTATTTGAAAAAAAAAATAGCTACGTAATCCCAGCAAAATTTTTCATTACGACACATAAAACTCAATGGTTCATAGTTTTGATTTTAAATTACTAGTCACAACTTTAAGGACAAATAAAATGCATTTGGAAGTGCTTTTCACATCTCCTTCCTGTTTAAAAGGTATAATTTTACCAAATTCTGCAAAATGGACCAAAATGAGTTAATATAATTAAGAAGCAAAGTCCTGTCAAATAACACTTTATTATCCCTAATCACATCAGCCTTTGTCTCTTGATGAATGAATGTGACTGAAAAGAAGTTGATTTTCCTAACTGTTCAGAGCAAACACTTAGGAAGAGAGCTAATGAAAATCACTGATAAGAATCAATTTTAAGCACACGTATCCATGTATACATTACTATTTACAGAAAAAAAACCCTATACTAGTAACTCAGATGACATCTTCACCTTACAGGTTTGAAAGGTTGAACAACACTACAAGCAGAAAAATTTTAACTAGAACGGTTGAAAACAAGTTAAAATGTGATTATCACATAAACACTTCACATACACTAACCAAGCAGCAGTTTTTAGGTATAGAGAATTAGTAAGATAATTAACATCTCTAGTGAAAGAGATAAGTTTACCTATTTTATAAAGTTAAGTGAATTAAGATTGTCAGTTGCAGATCAACAGGAATTCTGTTCTTGTTCCCACCTTGGGGAGAAAGGGCAGGGGACAATTTCTCTTTTATAGGAGGTAGTCATCTAACACTGTTCTTTCTGACCAAGTACCTAAGGACAGATGGTGAAGAACTCTTTATCAGACAGTGTGGTGTTAGGACACATTGCAATGGCTTTAACCTAAAAGAAGGTAGATTTAGATTACATGATAGGAGGTAATTCTTTACTCAGAGGGTGGTGAAGCAGTAGAACGGGTTGCCCAGAGAAGATGTGGATGCCTGCAAGTGTTGAAGGCCAGGCTGGGTGGGGCTTTGAGCAACCTGGTCTAGTGAGACTTGTCTCTGCTTATGGCAGGGGTTTGGAACCTGGTGGTCTTTAAGGTCCCTTCTAACCCAAACCTGCCTGAGACTCTATGACCTGCTTAGTGTTCTTGCTTTCTTGAAACAGTCCATACAGGCACAAAATTTGTGACAACCAAAACTACTTTTTATTTGTATTATATTAAATGGTATTAAGAAATGCTTTAGGCATTGTCAATGTCGTTCTTAAAGCCAAACATTCCAGCTGTGAACAACACACTAAACACTTGGCCCAATTTTCCAGCAACTCAGCATCTACCTCTCATGACACACTTAATAGGATCTTAACATTCTTGATCTTCTCTACAGCTGTTTCTAGAAGATCTTCAGAAATACAATTCCTCATGGTAACTAGTTCCATTAGCAATGCATTGGATTGTTGATTTTTTTTTTTTTTAATGAAGATTACTGTAATTCAGCCTTGGTCATGTGAGCTACACCTCTTTACAAGAGAGTCATAAAGTTGGATCTTGCTAATTCTCTAAAACAGAAGCTAACTTTTCTATGTATAAATATTGAGGCTGAAAGGTTCTCCAGTCACTTGGCATTAACATTTAGCTTGTGCAATCATGTCTTTTAACATTATCCGTTTTCCATTGCATTTAAGATCTGTCCACGCATAGAACTGGCTGAAATCAAGTTCCACAACCAATACTGCTGAGGTGTCCTGCTAACCCTGTATAATGAAAGCATGAAAAGGTAACATTGTGATTTAATATAATCTTATTTCTGCAAGATTTTTTTTTGTCATACTGGCAGATTTGGAGCATAGGCCTTTGCTGTAGTAACACCAAAAAAAAGCGTAATATTTGTTAGAAAACAAGTCTCTTCTATTCCCTTAATTTTGCAGGACACCCGCAGTCGGGTTATGACTTCATTAACAAGTTGGTGGATTTCATTTCTTCCGTGAGAAGCCTTAACACTTAATGCTACAAACATGCAGGTAGTCCAGTCCTAACAGAGTATAATGACCCTGGCCATCTAAGACTAATTTATCACATTGTTCAATTCTCTTCATGTGGTTTAAGAAAAACACTCTTCTTTATTTTGTTTTAAAAATAGGGGAAGGAGGACATTTTCCTCTACAGTAAAAACATGATCCACACCACATCACCAAATTTTTAAAAATTGTTTTGAAACAAACACTCTAACAAAAAAGCAAATAATTGATCGAACTCTTGAGTTTTACTTCAGTTATTAGCATTTTTTTTGTTTCTAAAAACAATAATTACCAGCTCATATAAAAACAAGGCAACAGCTTTCCTAAAGATGTCTATATTACCAGTCTTTAGTTTTCCAGATATTTCTAAACTATTTTGTATGCTGAAGGCTTCAGAGATAGGTAAGTGCTTTTCCCCTCCCTGTAATATAATATATATTGCAACAGCATCTTAGAGAAGTAGGCCTTGAAGACTTCTCAAAATGGTCACCTATTTTAATCTCTTTATTTGACAGAATGCTGATTATAGCTTAACCCATACTTTCCAAGTTTTGTGTTTCTGTTTACTGTTCCTATACATTTTCCATCTTCATTTTTAAGGAAGTATGCTACCTAAAAATCTTCTGTCACATTTTGTAAGCATGCTTCCATTTTACCTTTTGTATGTAACATGGATGAAAATGAATCCCAGGAGATGTGCTAAGCATGGTTTATTTACCAGAAATCCCCAGGAAATCATGGTACATTTTGTATCTACAAGAACCATCAACGGCTGAAGAAACCAACCTTCCTAATGAAAACTACCTCCCGGTACACAACCATAATTTATTTTTTGTACTTACACCTTCCATAAGCAGGTTAAAGCAAGCAATGTTTTTCATTTAAAGACAACTAGGTGATTGATGAAATAAAGCAACTTTGTTCTTTTTCAAATCAACCTAAGAGCGACATTGCTTTTTAATTCTTATGGTACAGGGCTACCAAATAAGATTTCTTTACTGCAAATAGTATGAGAAATTGATTTACTGCATTTTCCCATATATTCAGCACCTACCATCCACCAAACAGTTCCACAAGCTTTACTGTCATATCCCAACCATGCTAATTACTTCAAGTAAAAGCTTTACTGCTATAACAAACCGGATATTTTTAAGAATCTAAACATTTACATATTTGGATTTTCTATAGAACACCTATAAAGACATGTTAGCAGATTATGCAAGGAACTTTTGAAGGCTTACAGATATCCACTGACGTAAATTGCAATAGCCAGACACTTATTTCAATACAAATCTCCCACTATATCTCACTATATTTTAAAAAAAAATACTCCTAGTAGACTTCACATTTACTTTCTCAGAAGAACTTGCAGCCATTACAACAGATCCTTATGGAGCAAAAATACTGTAAGTTTTTTAAAATACTGCCAGTAAATAATGATAAGTTCCTGAAAAACTGCCAGTCTGGAAATCTGGTGCACACAAACACCTGAATAAAATATTATCAATTTTATTTTTTTCCCTTTTAAGTATATCTCAATGCCTGCACAAACACAGTCAAGGAAAATTATCCCAATGAACTTCAGCAATTAAATTCCTCTTTTGCCCTCATAAGTTTTAAATAATATTAACTGATGGGAAAGATACCTCTTAGCCCTTGAACTGGCAGCAGTGAAATGTAGCTTACTAGCTCTAAGTAGCAAAACAATTCAAGACATAGGACAGACACCTCACTATCAGTTATTTAGATCTGTTTCCTAAAGAATGTTGAAACACTGGATAACTTATAGCTAATATAAGCTCAACAGACAGCAAGAAATCCATACAGGTAATTGTAAACAGACTTGCACCATTTCCAAACCACTAGTGGCCAATGCTGCTGTTGAAACTGTTCAGGGAAGAACACTGAACTAATAAAAGGAAGAATCTGTTGGCAGAGCAGATATTAGTAGAAATATTCGGAAATATTGAAGTTCCATAAAATTTGTGAGCATTAAAGTGTCTATAAAATATTCTAGCACAGTTCTTTCCAAGTTGCAGCCTTATTTGTGTATTAGGGATAGCAATTAGTGAAGTCAAAGCAATACAAAAAACTTCCGTATTCAGTTTTGTCTTGTGTATAGCCAGCAAATTAAAGCATTCATTTGAACTTTAGGAACTTGCACACCATGCAGACTCTGCCACACACAGATATACCTGCATATACTAAAATTGAGTGATCTTCACAACAGCACTGTAAGTGCAGATCCACAAACAAGACTGACTCCTCCTCTCCCCAGCACCTTCAGCTACCAAATGAGCTAAACAGAGGCCAGCTAATTTTTCTTTTTGTGGACTTAAAAAGAGGAGCATCGAGTAGTTTGTGAACCTGTAGTACTCAGCCAATGAGGAAACCGGGGAGGTGATCAGGTGTCAAGTAATAGGGAAGAAAAGGTTATGATTTGTTTACTAAAATGCGCTCCTAACTGACAGGACGCCCACCATTGCAATCACAAATAAAATAGCTTCACAGAAGATCCTGTCTGAAGAAAATTATTTGAGATTTTTATCACACCAATCCTAAAGCCATGTTGGCTGATTGTAAGAAACTGACCACAACAAACAACGTTCACTAAACCAGACAAACTGTCAGTATGTCCACTAATGGTTACCATTCACCATAGGCATAGCATTTTTCTTCAAAGACAGACAACAACACACACATGTAAAAGAAAAAAAAATATTGACAAAACTAAAGTGACAAAAATCATTAAAGAATGAAATTTCTGACAAAAAGGGGGTGGGAATGGGAAATTACACATTCAAAAAGTAATGTAATGAGAAAAAATACCTACAGGTTTGAAGTTTTGTCTCATAGTAAATAAAATTAGCTTTCTGCAGTTCCCTCCAGGTATCAGGCGAAAGGACAACTATATGACTACCACTTGAAGAATACATATACAAATAACCCAGAGAACAACAGGAAGTTAAGTTATCCAGGGGAATATATTGCAAAGCCTTAGAGTTTTTAGCATGCTGTTAGGGCTCATCTGCAATAAAGCCAGCTATCACACATTTGTCTAAAATCAAACTGATTTAAATATAGTGCTTTCTTATTTGACCTGCCTCTCACATCAGCAACATCACACCAACATTTGGCTAAGGGACTGAATGACATAGTGCCATATGGTTGCCCTTTGAAGAATTCCTTGTTTACAATATTAATCCAAATAACACATACCAAAACAGAACACAAAAATCCAAAAAACTGGATTTGAACTTCGGTATTAAAAACACACACTGGCTGTTCCACACTCAATAGGAATTGAGCTAAAAAGGGCAAAGAGAATAGGCTAATGTCCAATGTCCTTACAAAAGCCTAATAAAGAAAATCAACAGAATATACTCATTAATATAAACTTTGAATTTCCACCTGAATCTACAGAGGATTTCAAATTTAAAAAGTAACTACTGGTCTGTTCCCTTTCAAGATGTGGAAAAAACAAGCATAACACTTCTGTATACAAAACTTGCAGTTATTCTTTGGCACAACTAGTTTTCCAAAAAATATTTTGCCTATTACTGCAATATTATGCATGCCTTCAGTACCAGAACAGTGAAGATACAATCGCAGAGCATTTTTAGAGTTTTTAAATCCGTACTCTCCTCAAGCAGTTTGGCTAAGCAAAAACTTTTGTTTGTTCTGGAATGATTTGTCTATGCCAACAGAAGAATTAGGAGAGTATGAATTTAACAGTTTGATTTCAGTATATCCTTCTATTCTAGTAGGCAACCAACATAAACAGCTATTTTAGCCATCTAGCTTTAAAAGTGGTAAAATTTATCACTTGGTAATATTAAAAATATGAATTTCTTTTCATCCCATTGCTTGAGTTCTTCTTATGACTTTGCACAATATGTCAGGACTCTGAAGCACACTGGACCTTTCAGGGTATCCACACAATTAACCTTCATGGCAACACAAAACTACTCGCCAAGTCTTGTGTATGTTCCAGCTCTAGTGACTGATGATTTAATAAAAGCACAGTCTTTAATTCTTAAAATCTTACAAGGCAATGCTTCTATCAACAATTTGAAAAGATCGGGTATTTTTTCAAATCCACAAGGACCTTTCCTTCATCCCTTTACCCAAAGGTATTTGGGTAATTAGGAATTACTCCTAATTGTTCAGCCTACTTCAAATTACCTTGCATTTAACCACAGGGCAAGAACATGTGCAGGCATCAGGGTAACAAGCTGTTACATGCACGTGTTACATGTAGATGCCTTAAGTTGCACACTAACATCACGGTAAATACAAAGTATCACAGCTTCTGATCACGGATAGGCCACCATCCTCCTCCTCTCCAAACCCAACAGCATATGCACAGAAACAAACCCTGCCCAGGGTATGTGTAAGGTGCTGCCAATCATCATGCGCTTGCACTCATTCTGTGGTAAACGCAACTCTAAGTAGTATAGTACAAATTTTGTCCTTATTCATTCTTTTACAGATGGAGTTGAGCTAACTAATTTTTTATAGTTGTAAGCAAGTTTACTAGGGTTGGCTTGGTTAACAGTTACTATGACAGATCTCTGCAAATCAGAGAGGGAAATGTCTGTCTGAACTGTTTAAGTGTCTCTTCAAAGGTGCTACTTAAGTCATTAGCTTTTGTTTGAAGGGTAGGTTTAATGGCTATTGTCTAAGTCTAAAATGAGCTCTAGTCAAAAGGATATCCCAGACATTCTGAAGAGCAAGCCCAGGGCAAACATAGCTAACCCTGCTGTTAGGAGATAATGGACTGTAAGTTGTCACACTTAGTCTTATGTTAATTAATCATTGTAAATCAGACTCCTGGGCTCACATTTCTTCAGGAGATTGTTTGATCTTTCACTGACATTTTAAGTGTCCAATAGTCAGTTCTTAACAATCCAGACTAGCAGATACTGCTACACATAGCTGCCAACATTGAAGGAATGTAAGTTTGATACCATAATATAAAGGAAAGGAAAACATAGATTCGCTGTATCACAGACCACTTTCAAGCTTTCTGATTTAACAGTGGTCAGTGGACTGTCAGTGAAAAAATTGTCCTGAACATGTGTTTTGATAATGTTTAAGTCCAATGCGTTTGGATTCTAAGGTGTACTGGACTAAGCCACTGTGACACCGTATTTAAAATAAGTGTAACTGAAGTATTTTCCTAAGTCAGCTTTAAAATTTGTGCAACCAGTTTTTTAGAGCAAATATTTTGGTGACATACTTGAAACTTTTCCTAAGCCTTCTACAACTTTATTCACCAAGGTCCACAACCAAGAACATATTTTGTTTTGTTCGTTCAGTGATGACAGTCCAAGGTTTAGAAGTTGTTGATTCTTAGGATCTACGTTCAATTTCTGCAGCTGTTTTATAATTTACTCACAGCATAATCACTTGATCCAAGATGAGCAGTGGCAGATTACCAGTCTGGAGAGGGGCTAGAATTCAATGTCAGAAGACTTCAACAGCGTTGCATAGTAAACCAACTATTTATATAACATCATTTAAGATCTTTGCTACAGCAACTGATCTACCAATTTTAAAAGTAGGCAAATACAATGCATGTTTGAATTTTTTTATCATGACAAGGTATTATTCACAGCATTAATTTAAAAAGTCAAAATTTGCTACAAACTTCAATCCAAATAACCAGTAAGGATAGACAAATAAATAGTAATTTGGCACTTACAAAAATCATACAGCTGCAAAATAATGAGTAGGAGAGACAAAGCATTTACAATTCATTATCTCTATATACAACCCAAAAGATGACAAGTCATTCTATGAGTCCATTTATTCTTGGATTTGAGACATGCATGCCTATACTTCTTCCATAATCAATGTCATTGTAACTACAATCATATCAGACCATTGAATGCATTAGAGGCATTAACCTGAATATCTGTCCTACCCAAATATTGACTGCCTCTACACCATTAGAAGTCTGGTTCTTTTCAAATGACTTGGGGAAAGGGGAGGAATTAATGAATTATAGACAGTGGGTATGTTAGGACTCAAAAAGCCTCTGCTAGTCACATGAAAAATGAACAAATAATTTCATTAAAAGTTACTGTAAATATTAACATTTTGCAAGCTGCTGCATGACACCAATACAGAGATCCTAAGCCGGTAGTCAAAGTGCAGAAAAAAAAAATGGCTCCTTGCACGCCTGATTCAAAGAAAACTTACAGACATGGTTAAACAATTTAAATAAGCAGCAGTCAGTTTTACCTTATCTTTGAAATGGAGAAAAAAGAAATGGGACTCACAGAAAGTGATCTCTCATCTTTTATTTGCATCTTGAAAAAAATAAGCAACTCATCAGGAACTGAATTTATCTTACCTACTTTCTTCACCTCCAGCCATTTTAACTTAGCCAAAAGCAGTTCTCATGCAAATACATTAAAGTAATTGTTTACATTGGAACAGTAAGTCACTTAAGTGAAAGCATTTGCAGGTAAGTATGCCAAGACTCTTGCCACAGCAACCAATGCTATGCTATTTTTCAGACCAACTGAAGAATATTCACTTTGCTTCAACCTAAACAGATTATCAGCTTTAAAAGGTGAATAGCTGCAATGATTGTCAAACAACGATTGTCAAAGTTGTCACGTGTAGTAATGGCAAGGCACTGAAAACAAAATTCAGCATTATATTAGCAGTTGCAGCTAAATACATTAGTTTTTGTGTGCGTTCTCTCCCCCCCTCCAATAAAATTGGAGGGTCAGGGAAAGAACAGCACTTTAAAATAAAAACTGTTACTTGTAGAAGAGTAGTAAAGCTGTAGAAAAAAAGGAGATCTCCAATACTGATCACTTAACTACTTCAATCAACACTGGATAAATGAGCAAGGGAATAATAATAACTTATTAAATTGTTGATCACACTGTTTTATTTATTTTCTTTGTATGAAAGACAAGAACCCTCAGTGCTAGAACATTACATGGTATTTTCTTTACTTATATACAGATCTTTCAGATTTTTGGTGGAAAACACACCGCATCCTGCAATGGTAGAAGCTGATAGGGAAGGACAGCTTGGAAAGAGGAAAGTGGGGAATAATTCTGAAGCTAATGGCTTTCCCCAAAAGCAGTGAGAAAATCAGAACAGACTGATCCTCATACAGATCAATTCTCATACTTTTTAATATTCAGGTAAGTATACAAAGAGAACTAGTTCTGAAACTGCTACCTGAACACTCATGAAGCTAATTAGATCTTGAAGTATTTAAAAGGCTGTAGAACTGTTTCAAGGTGCTCTGTGAAAAGTTATTTACTAACTGTAAAAGAAATGTATTTCAAGAGAACACCTGCAAGAGTTCATGTATATGACAGCTTTGCTCAGAAATTAGAAAAGCTAATCTAAAAATCAAGGAATTTGCTTAAACTCAGCTGTCAAAAACAGCCTGTAGCTCAGTCTACACTGACTGCTCATCCCCCTTTCTAGAACTGTCTCCCTCCCCTCCCAAAGCAAGTTATCTATTATGTTGGGAATCAACACTCCTTTTGTGAAATTTGGTAGTATTAGGTGTTTGTAAATGCTATCAAAAAGTCATTCACAAATGCAAGACACTATTCAATACAGAAGCAAGATAATTTTATTTGGGAATTGTACTTCAAAATGTTTTTAAAACCGGAAGCACTGTCTGTGAATAGACTTGTTTGGCTTTAAGGAACTGCCTTTACAGACAAGCAAAAACGGCTGCCTCCAACATTTAATTCTTGTCCTGTCACAGTAGAAAGGTGAAAAATGAGGGTAAAAAGGAAGTCAAGCCCCTAAGAACAAAGTGACTCCAAGGTTTTCTTTATTCCCTACCATACCTTATTTGTCTCACAGAAAACATGCATTCCTTTCTTAGACTTGGATAATAAGCTCTCTTCAAAAATCCTGCACTGAAACTACTTCATTGTGTATGTAATTACTTTATTGGACAAATGGAGAAGAAAAGAGAAAGCACATTCATCAAGATAGGACTTCAGAGCAAGAACTTTCTGCAGCAGCAACAGGTAGATGTAGATCTTTCTCTTCTTGTTAGGTTGGTAGTCTCTGCAGAAAGCTTTATGTCTGACCTGAAATAGATTAACTAATAAACATATGATTATGCCTTTTTTTCTTGAGATTTTACACCTGTCTAGGCATTGATAAAAAAACAACACCCTTTTTGTGCAATTTTTGACCTTTAGTGCTTGAAATCAGATTGATTCTACACAACTGTCAGACATGGGGAGAAAGAAATCCAGAAAAGGAAAAAGACAGGCATCTTCCAATGAAAACATTATCTCAAAAGGCAGGGTATCCATCCCCATAAAACCAGGACAGGCCTTCTAGAAATCTGTCCTATAGATAAACAGGGTGTACACAGAAATAGGCAATTACTCCTCTGCCTTTTGTGCTTATCCCTGCTGTGTGCCCACTCTGACACACCGTCTCTAAGCAATGTTGTTAGAGGCCTAAGCATGACTGAAAACTAGGATGTTTACAAACAAAGAACCTCACCCCACTACTTTTTCTTCTTCAGTTAACTTTTATACACCTAGGGAACCAAGATAAGAGAAACATCTCAAAAGAATACGTATCATAGAATCACAGAGTATCCCAAGTTGGAAGGGACCCATAAGGATCACTGAGTCCAACTCCTGGGGCTCCGCACAGGTCTAACCCCAAAATTCAGACCACATAGCTAAGTGCCCAGTCCAAACTGTTCTTAAACTCTGACGAGCTTGGTGCAGTGACTACTTCCCTGGGGAGCCTGTTCCAGTGCACGACCACCCTCTCAGTGAAAAACCTTTTCCTGACACCCAATCTGAACCTCCCTTGTTGCAGCTTGACTCCACTCCCTCAGGTCCTATCACTTGCCACTAAAGACAATAGATCAGCTCCTGCCCCCCCAGTCCCCTGTGATGAAGCTGTAGGCTGCGATGAGGTCCCCCCTCAGCCTCCTCTTTTCCAGGCTGAACAAGCCAAGTGACCTCAGCTGCTCCTCGTAAGTCTTTCTCTCTAGGCCCTTCACCATCTTTGGATCCCTTCTCTGCACACTCTCCAATAGTTTCATGTCCTTTTTGTACTGTGGTGCCCAGAACTGCACACAATACTCAAGGTGAGGCAACACCAGCACAGAGTAGAGCAGGACGATCACTTCCCTCCCATATAAATTTTTCATGCACCTACCCCAAAACTTTTATCTGTAATGCAATGAGCTTCCTTCATCATCCCATCTCCATTATGCTTGCAGCAAGATATTACTATTTTAAAGTGTATTAATAATGGATGCAAAGTAAAAGTCATGTGTCCCTAGAGATGTGAAAAAGATTTGTCTCATGATCCTCTCTATACAAGCCAATACAGGTAAAACAGAGTAGGAGTGAATCCCACCCCCAAAACTTAAATTATTAGGCCAGCACATGATCTGGAAGGTTGCTTTCTGTCTCTGCCTTATAGCTAGCAACTAACAATACTCTTTTGTTTTAAAAAAATGGAGGTGCAGAATACTGACAGGTATAATTCACCCCAAGATATACTCCCTGCAGTCAAAAGGACTAAAAGAGACTTCTGTCTTTATTCACCTCTAGAAGTCTTTCTCTTACCTTCAGCAGCACAGAGAGACCATGACCCTGAGGACAGCCCATGAGAGCTCCATCTACCAACATGGCATCAGGTGCGAGCACCCAGTACTCTGGGTTCCTTGTTATTTCAAACCCTTGCCTATTCCTTAACTCTAAAAGAACTTATGGTACAGATTTTTTTTGAATTATTCGAATCACGGGAATGACAGACTTTTCTGATAAGCTATTTTTTGAATATACTCTTGTCATAGCATTCACTTTAACCGATCAAATCTCTCAAAGCTGCAGCTCCACTGATGGCAAAACAACCATTAACAAATTTGTGTGTCATCTTTCAAGATGAAGACAGAGATCTTCCAAAAGTAATTAATGAACAAAAAGTTATTTTGTCCATTAATAAAGCTCTCTGCAACTGAAGAATTTTGAAAAGTAGTAAATTAATCTCTAACGTATTTGCTCCCATTTTGATTTCACTTTGCTATTCATGTAACAGCTTAAAACACTATTACAGAACACAAGGGGCAAGCAACTGTCCAAAAGTAGAGACATAGCCAACTGCCTTGTGAGTAGAACATCTACAAGTAGAACATTACATGACCTACACCCTCCAAGCTTTATTTCAATTATTTGTTTGTATCATTCCAAAAAAAAAAAAAAATCTACCCTCTGAAGATTTTGCAATGAAAACTGGAGCATATAAATTCAAGACCAATGACTGTAAGTTACAGACACATAGAAGAACAGGCACAATGCTCTCAGTATCTGATAGGTACGTATTATTGTATACTGTAGACCTGGCCACTGTGCTGAACTTAAGCAGATGTCATGTTTTTCACGGTATTTGAAAGAGTTGCCAAGAGAACTTAACAGAAATGCCACCATGGAAGTATTCCAGAGCATGCTCTCTTCTATACTACTTAGCTCACAGTACCTAAATTAAATCTAGAATGCTAAAAACTTAAGTACTTAAAAACCTCAACAGCAAATGAAAGATTATACACTGCATTTAACCTAATTTTTTCAACACACTCGTGAATAATTTTGCATGGAGAACATACATACAAATGTAGTAAAATGGGTTTTGCAACACATATAATTGTTTGATTTTAATAAATACCAGACAAGAAGTCCAATAAATCTTCCAGGTTCACCCAGTGAGGGTAAGAGAACATGATCTAGTAAAATTCGTTTTTAGATTTAGATTGGATTAATACAAGAAAAAAAATAATTTGATTTTTTTTGAAAAGGTGTCAAAGTATATATAGGTAAAATTTTGCAGCCTTCAGCATGATCGCCAAAGATCATCTCGAACAGCTTTGTATGCTTCAGAGCAAGTCAATGAACATTACCAAAAAAAAAGTATTAAACCCCTACTTTTTTCATTTAACAAATGACTGACCACATCTGTGCAGAGCAATATCACATAGCAGCAGCACCAATGTTAGACATGAAATTGCCAAGTAATGTTATATTTTACAACTCAGAGTAATCTTAAAACAGGTAAAAGTCACAATCATTCTGTGTTCATTAATTGCTTTCCTGTAGCAGGTATCTAGGAAGGAAAAAAAAAGACAAGCAGCATAATACATAGAAAAAAAAAAAACACACCACTGGAGATGCACATTCCCAGGAACTGTCATCTTAACAAGCTACTCCCAAAGTTACATGGTTACTGTGTCACCGTTGGGAACTCATGGTACAAGACTCCTTCTAAACAATTAGGAAAGCTCTTAAACCAAAAGGATGAAAAATCCACCTCTGACCTTACATGTAGCAACACATTTTACAAGTACTCTTTAATTCTCTAGCATTTTCAAACTTGCAGACATGTGGTCTGAGACTTCATCAGATTGGCTCCTCAACAGTTTAACACTAAATCAAACAAAGGAAAAAAAAAAAAAAAAACCTTGGAAGAAGGATTAAGAATTGTTTTGTTACTACTAATCACTAGTGATTGAACCCAAGGCTTTTCAACTGGCGTAGCTGCCACAGCCAAGTGGGGACTATCAGTGGCAAGATGATCAGAAAGCAGCTTACACGTACGGCTATGCAAGAAGTGAAAAAGGAAGAGAGAGATGTCTTCAAACATGGCAAGAAGGCTTAGCAACTGGTTACCATGATAAAAAATATTCCCCCTGTACAAGGCTACTGTTAGTCAGCAATGTCAGAATAAATGCAAAATTAATAGAGAACAAAATAATGGAATAAGTAAAATGATACAAGTCTTTTGTTCAAACTACCATCTGAAATGAAAAATTTAGAGCTCAAATGTCATTCTGTATAGGTTAATTATTTACTAGATCACTGAAATCCATACAGCTACTGTTAAAATATTATCAATTCTGACCACTATTTGTAGGTCAAGAACTTGAATATATTATTAGAGCATTCAACAGTAATGGGAACAAACAAACAGCAACAACAACAAAAAGGAATAATCAAGCAATCAAAAAACCCCTAAGAACTTGACTATAACAGAAAGACTATATTAACCTACCTACTTGTGCCTGCAGCATATTATCAGTTACTATTATTCTGCAGCCAGAGCTCAAAAAGTTAAAAAAATAATCACAAAAGATAGTCCAACATCTTAAACACCTTGCAATAATGGCAAATATCAGAATATAATTAGCTAGTATTTAGTTGTAGTCAGTAACTGTGGTGACTAACTCAGCAGTTTGTGGAAGCATTACAATAACATTTCCAAGTAAGCATGTCAAATGAGACCTCATGTATCATGGATTTACAGCAGTTTTACAACATAGTAACAAACAAAAAAGAGTGCTTCTGCATCTGCAGAAACATATACAGCAACCCAATAGCCAAATTAATACATCTCCTAAATTGTTTTCCTTCAGCAAATTCACATTTTACACTATAATAGGAAGTAAAATCCAACCACCACCACACCATGAAAGAACTGTTTGAATTAAATGTTTTCACCATCACTTGAAAACTGGTTTAATGATGTAGCCTCTTCGTCACTAGAATCAACATTTCATACATAAATACAAGTTAGTTAACTACACTGTTTTGAGGAACTCAACAATTATCCACGTCATAGAGATGGAAGTGGTCTGAACATTTATACCACATTCCAAATTCCTTTAAGTCATGTGGCATGCTGACATCTAAGTACCATCTGCATGGCAAGTGGGACGCATCTTGATATACAGACAGTACTTACAAGGAAAACGAGTATCAAGAAACATCAGCATCTGACTTCCAATCATAAAACTCAAAAACTTAGAATAGTCAGGCAAGGAAAATGAGAAGAACTATATATATATACACACACACACACATATATACATATATATATATATATAAATTCTCTCACACTGGGTGCGAGAAACAAGCTATCTGATCATGTTAGAAAAGATAACGCTTCCATAACAATACTCTTCTCCTTTGGTTCAGCTTCAGTTAACAGCTTCTAAAGATCTTCATTTTTAAAAAATTCGACTCTAAAACTCATTTGACATTTAAAAAAAAATAAAAAATAAAAAAAAACATTCTCGTGCCTTACCAGCAGGAAGTCAAGTTTTACCTAATACCTGGGGGAAAAAGAGGAAAGTAAGCAAGGAAAAACAAAATGAAAGCATGAGAAGTTCACAGCAACAGGCCTTAAAGTCTACAAAGATTGCCCTTTTCTTTTTGCTTCCTCAGAAATACACTCTTAGTGTTTAAAGAATCTCACTAAGGCAATAAAGTGTTACATTAAGAAAAACACTTTAAAGCAGTTATTGCATCAGCTGGATGTTTACAGATCTCAACATGTCAAAAAGTGAATCTTGGCAATGGATGACACAGGCTAAGAAGTCAATGGAAGAACACATGGATCAAAACAATACAAAGGAATTACTAAAGTATGAGATCAACTAGAAGTACTTGTTACCTTCAAGACTTCACATTTTAACTGGTAACTTCACAAACGTGTAGAACTGCGTCACAACTTATTTATTGAAAAAGATTTATTGTAAAAAAGATAAAAGACTATTCATTTCTACGGTAGCCAGCAAACTATCAAAGTTAACTGACTTTTTCTTCAGGCTTATTTCCCAATATGAACTGAACAGTTTTGGAAAAGAAGGTTTTATTAATACTTCATTTTTAATTTGGCTAAAAGTAGCCCAGCGTTACCCACAATTACAAAAACACTGGAGTGTCCTCACTTGGTAGAACCAAATGCACAAAGATTTGTTAAGTTATTGACCTAGACTTGCTCATCATGGGACACTTATTAAAGCAACAATATTGATTTTTGACCAGTCCATCAACACAAACAGATAGAAGAAAAATCTTCCAGGAATCATACTCCAACTTAGAGCAAAGATGCTATGATCAATCTATTACTTCCATAAGGCTAACAAAGCATAGCTGGATTTTTACAGAATAAAACTCATTTCTAGCAACAAAACTAGAATGTTACTAGAATAAAAAACGTGACTAAGTGGTTCTTCTCAGTCCAAATCCATCCTTAAAGGGGTGGGTCATGGACAGTATATTTTTATTTTGTTCATTTTGTTCAGTAGCCTAAGGACCAGGCTTAAGTATCCAAAGATCTATTCAGATAGTAGAGCTGCATACCTCAGTTTCCTTTTGGTACCAGTTCACACTACTAGCAGGAGAGCAGTGACTGCAAAATATTTAGTGGCTATTGTAATGAATGACAGATTATTTACTGCGAGTAAACTATTCTAGTGGCTTTACTAAAATTGTTTTCTTGAACAGGTTGTTAAATGTAAAAAGAGTAACTGACTGCTGCAGGAAACTAATGATATATCAAGTTACAGACTTTTGCTCAGACTTTTCCATCTGAGTATTACAGTTGGCTCAGGAGCCATGACGTAGATACACATTCCAAAATGATCTTGTAACTTGGATGACTCCACTTAAGTTTTACATTGTTGTAAACTCATTACTACAATTTATTTTCTACTCATGCCCGTTAATCAACACTTGCTGTCATGGATAGAAGAAGCAGGGGAAAGGAGTCCCAAAATTAAGAAGTATTTATATATGGTATTACACTGTAATGCTAGAATTAAGTAACTATTTATGCATCAGTTAAAAGCTGTATGACTATGCCATCCCAGTGCCTCTCTACTAGAAGCTTCCAAAGCCAAGTAGACAAAGACGACAGAGCTAGCTAGGACATTCATTACTTTAGGGCACTGCTAAGGTATTAAGTGAAGCCAGGGCAATCCACACGCATATTTTTTGAATAAATCCCTTGTCTTCAATCTTTGAAGAATGAAACGTTTACTATGAGTGACAACAACGCGTCTTGAAAGCGATAAGAGACATCTACCTCTGCATTGTCACCATTCTCCCCTAGAGTTACAACCTAGATATAAATCTGTTCACAGTAGGTCATTTCAGATGTGCCCAGCGAACTATCTTATTTTGGTTTTAGGCCATAAGCAAGCAGTAAAATAAACAATTTCCATCGAAGCCAGAAGGGGGGGCTCTGAATAACTGAGGTTGGGAGGGGTATCAAACTGAACATTTGCCTTGTGTTAGGAGAGGTCAGAAGCATGCTGTCTTGTTTTAGCTCAGGAGCTCAGTTAAGTCACGATGCCCTGCCTTTTGAACAAAAAAGGAAGCTGGAAGGCAGGAGTGCTCCTTTTAACAAAAAGAAAATGCTTCAGTTTGCTATTGTCATTACAAGGGCAAATTAATCTGTGATAGAACACTAGCAACACAAAGACCTGGCAAGCGTTAATTCCAGTTTTGTACCCCATGATCTGCCAGCTATTTAAGATACTGACAAGATGTTACAGGGAATGCAAAAAAAAAAAAAAAAACCCTTTTGTTTTTTTTTTTTTTTTTTTTTTTTTTTTTTTTTTTTTATCTGCACAATGCCTGTTTTGACCCAACTAGTTCAGGTCTTTTAAATGTGACTGTGCTGAGTTGATACCTTACGCTGAACTACACCCTGAAACGAAAGAAATGGCCCTAGATCATTCTGCAAGTGTAATACAGTATTTCGTCTGTGCCAGTACTTTGGTGCATCGGCCTCCCCCCACCCAAAAAGAGAAAATGATACGCACATTCCAATCGAGCCTCTCTCAGCGGGGCTCATCCAGCTCTCCCCCTCCCCGCCCTCCCCCCGGCCTTGCCAGGCTCCCAAACCCCTTCTGATTTTTAGGTTTCATTTTGTGGTAAACAGCAAAACGAAAGGAGAAAGCTCCCAAAGCGAGGATCCTTACCCTTGAAATCCCGCCATGCGCGCAATAAGGAGGGTGAATTGTTTTTCCTCCTTTTTTTTTTTGGATGGGAGACGAGGGGGGGAGGGGGAAGAAACAAAAGCCTAATCGGAGATGAGGCTAAGCGGCGGAGACAGAGGGAGAAGGCGGAGAGCCTGGTGGAGGAGCAGGGCGAGCGTCAGCCATGTTGTGTGTGTGTGTGTGTGTGTGTGCGTGTTGGTCCAGTATTTACAAACCTGCAGCTGCAGCAGCGCTCGGAGCCTGGGAGCGAGGGGAAGGAAGGGAGGGAGCGAGCAGGGAGGGAGGGAGGAGAGAGCGAGAGGCACCGGGAGAGCGAGGGCAGGGAGGGAGGGAGGAGGGGAAAGCGGCGGCAGACAAAGGATCCCCGCACCGCCCGGGCGCAGCGCAGCGCAGCGCACTCACACACACACTCACACACACAGGCTCGGGGCGCCTCGCCCCCGCTATCCCGGGGGCCGCTGCCCCCTCGGCGGGCCCCAGCCCGGCGGTGCAATGCAATGGCTCGGCGGCGGAGGGGAAGGGGGGAGCGGGGGGTGGCGGTGTGCTGGGGCGGGGGGGGCGGGCGCCGAGCGGGGCCGCGGAGCGCGGAAGGGTGGCGATGGTGGTGGTGGGGCCGGGGGCGGAGCGGGGTGGGACGAAGGAAGGAGGGCAGGGTGCGGGCCGCCGCGGGCGCACACATCGCGGCGGCCCCGGGGGAGGGGAAGGGGAGGGAGGGGAGGGGAAAGGCGAGGCCGGGCCGGGAGCGGCGGCGGCGGCTCCCTCCCCGCACAGCGACTCCCTCCGGCCCTGCCCGGTACTGGGCCGGGCCCGGCCAAGGGCGGCGCGACGGGCTGCGCTCCCCCCCCCCCGCCTCCCCTCCGCCGCCTCCCCGCTCGCTCACCTGCCGCCGGGGCGGGCGCCCGGGGGTGCCAGGCGGGCGGCCCGGGGGTGCCAGCGCTGCAGCCGCCGCCGCCAGCCGCCGCCACCGCTGCTGCTGCCCCCCCGCCTCGCCTCGCCGCGCCGTGCCTCGCCGTGCCGCTCAGCTCCTCCGCGGCGGCAGCGGGGACGGCCGCTCCCCTTGTCTCGCTTGCCCCCCGCCGCCGTCGCCGCCGCCGCCTCCTGCTCGCCTCTGCCACATTTGGAGCCCCCTCTGCCTACGCCAGCTCAGCCGCCAGGATAGAGGCCCTCTCACCTTCCTGCCAAATAGTGAGCCAACCGCAGCCAGCCGTTCAAAACACAGGGCCGAGCCCCGCCCTCCGCCGCCGCCCGCCCCCCCCCCCCCCTCGGCCGCCCCGCCGCCGCGCAGGCGCAGTGCGCCGCCACAACTGCGACAGGAGCGCAGGGAGCGAGCCCCGCCTCGCCGCTGACGGGAGCAGCGCGCATGCGCGGCCGCTCGCCCATCGACCCCTCCCTCCCGTCCCCGGCCGTTACTCGGCGCCTGCGCCCCTCGCCCGGCCGTCGGTCAGTCAGCGAGGCCGCAGGCAGCCGCTTAACGGTGCCTCTCTGGTCCTTGCGGCGTCCCCGCTGGCTTCAGAGCCACCGGTGGTGTCCCTGCGACCCGTGAAAGTGCGGCTGGCTGTCCCGCTGCGGGTGGAGGGAGCTCACGGCTGCCTGAGGGCAGGCAGCTCCTCGGGGGGCGCGGGGGATGTTGGCCGTGGGAGCTGGGTGGTGGGACGGTGCCAGGATGTGAGCAAGGAGACCTCGGAAGGACAAAGGCTGCACTTGGCATGAAGCTGTCTGCAGGTTGGAGGAGCGGCGGCGTTGCGTCGTGGGATGGTGGAGCAGTTCCTTCGGCACGGTTCCTTTCAAGATGTGCCCTTCTTTGCTTCCACGTAACAGGGAAGAAACAAGAGTCACTATGTGTGGAGCAGGGCTGCACCTCAAAAATCCCAGATGAACAACATTAAGAGCATCAGGGACAACTTTCTTACACAGTCTTCACGACTCCTAGCTCAAGTTGGTGCTCCCTGCTTCTGTCTTCCATTAAATTGAAGGACAATACCTGAGATGGCAACTGAGAGAAAACCTGTGACTAGTCAAGACAGTTGTTTACAGACTGCCAGACAAGTCTCATCTATTGAACCATTAGTGTTAAATCCAGGGACATCTAGAATAGGGGCTGTAAGCATCTTAACTCTTGCAATGGCCACCATTTTCTAATTAAGGAAATGTGCAGTCTTCTGAGAGTTAAATACAAGGAAGAAATTCAGTGAGACACACCAGACGTTGTCATAGAATCACAGAATACTTTTGGCTGAATGGGAATTTAAAGATCATCCAGTTCCAATCCCCTGCAATGGGCAGGGATGCCACCCACCAGCCCAAACTGATCAAAGCCCCATCCAACCTGTCTTTGAACACCTCCAGGGATGGAACATCCACAGCTGCTCTGGACAACCTTTGGCACCACCCGCTGGGTAATTTCTTCCTAATATATACTCTAAATCTACACTCTTTTAATTTACAGCCATTATTCCTTGTCCTACCACTACAGTCAGTGACAAAAGAGTCTCTCCCCAGCTTTTCTTTGGGCAACCTTAAGGCACTGGAAGGCTGCTTTAAGGTCTTGCTGCAGCCTTTTCTTCTCCAAGCTGAACAACCTCAGTTCCCTCAGCCCTTCCTCATAAAAGAGGTGCTCTAGCCTTCTGATCACTTTCATGGCCCTCCTCTGGACTCATTCTATTATTTCAGTGTTCTTGTGTTGGAGGACCCAGAGATGAATGCTGTGCTCCAGGTGGAGTATCACAAAAGAAGAGTAGAGGGGGAGAGTCACCTCCCTCACCCTGGTGGCCATACTTTTGATGCAACCCAGGATACAGTTGGCTTTCTGGGCTGCAAGCACACATTGCCAGTTTGTGTTGAACTTCTCATCAATCAACACCCTCAGATCCTTCTCCTTACAGCTACTCTCAATCTATTCTCTACCCAGCCTGTATTTGTGCTTGGGATTGCCTCAGCCAAGATGCAGGACTTTGCACTTGGCCCTGTTGAACTTCAAGAGGTTCACACAGGCCCACCTCTCAAGCCTGTCCAGGTCCCTCTGGATGGCATCCTGTCCCTTCAGCGTGTTGACTGTACCACACAGTGTGGTGTCATCAGCACAGAAAAGAGAATAAGTTTAGACAGAGTGATGAAAAGGAGTTGTGGTGTCATCAAATCATAGTCCCTCATGGTTTGCTACATTGTTCTGAATCGTGAAAAACTGACTCCACAATCAGTAAGATTGTAAAGTAGGTATGTTTATTCAGCGCTGGGCAACACGGGGGGTAGTCCCACCAAAGTCGTGCGCAACAATTCGTTCGCTTGCATTCTCTTTTATCCCCTAAAATATTACATATGCATTAAGTTTCGCAACACACCTATGCATATTCATTTCCTAGCTCCACCTAGCCCCGCTTCATATGCTAATTATCTTATCAGTCCTTCTGCACTTGCGTAGTACTCTCTGGTGGTCGTCCGGGTGGTCGTCGGGTGGTCGTCAGGATGAAGTAAGACGTCTTCCTCAGAGTTGAACTTTTAACCTCATCTCCTTGCGCATGCTCCCTGAGCACTTGGTCACAATCTGGGCCATAAAGTTGGTTTGGTCCAGTTCTCGGGATCCAAGAGGCTCCTGTTATCTCGACGCCTTGCTTGTTTACCTTATCCTTTATAAACAGTCTTCCTTATCTCTGAGCCTTTGCTCATCATCTGAACAATAGGGTTAGATTTATCTGGTTCTTGGAGCCCCAGGGGCTCGTCTGGTCCTTGGGGCCCCAGGGGCTCATCTGGAGGCCTAAGCGCAGCATAGGCCCAGTACATCACAAATGTAGCACATATTAAGCCATGAGTGTTGTCTATATATTTATTCATAATCAGTCACTCTCTAATTTCTAATCCCATGTTTCAGTTCAAGTGTGGAAGTCCATGAGCCATTGGTAGCTTCAGATTGACAAAGAACAGAATGGGAAACATCGATGAGTAGGATGATGTTCTCTGACAGATGAAAAAATTACTCCAACACTGAAAGCGGGTGAGCAGCTGAGACATGGTCTGCCTCAACAAATGCAATGGGTACTTTTTCAGAGTAGGCCTTGGCACACATACCAGACATGATACGCTTTTTCCTTTAAAACGTTCTAAGACAAAGAAAGTTCAATGCATCAATAGAACCATAAAGTACTGTTAGGTGTAGATATGTGACTAGGAGAGACATGCATTCTATGTACAAAAATGGAAAATTTGGAAATTAGTTCAAGCAAGTCTACACACTTGGGATATGTACAGTCAGTGCAGTCAGCGGTAACAACTGTGCACGGAAAGGTCCAAATTCTCAATTGTCCATCTTTTTTTTTTTTTTGAGAGAAAATAAAATATCAGACCACAAGTCTACCAGCATGTATATTTTGCTTAAAACAGGAGAATAAAAAATTTAGAGAGCTCTATGTTAATTTCAGAATTCTCAGTTTCTTCAAAGACGGTCTGTAATGGTTGGAATTCTTCTGACAAAGGTTTCCCCCAGAATCTGGGAGATTATCCATTTACACCTTAAGGAAACTTTTAGCAAAAATGACTAAAGATACAGTTCTCCAAAACCATCAGGAAAAAGCGTGAGTGTGTGTGTAGAAGAAAGGGGTTCATTCTCTTACAACAGTGACGTAAGGAAAATTGCATACCTATCTTGAAGTTTTGTGTGGGATGGAGTGCAATTCTCTGTTGTCTGGTTTGGACCTTCTTGCTTTTCTTCCATGCTTCCACTTATGCTTCTGTGCTTCTCTCTTTCCTACACATAGACCCTATAGTTAAGTGAAACACCATCTTTTTAGATTTTCATGTATTAAGTGAGTCCTTAGCTTTAAAGCTCTGAGGCAGTACAGGCACAGAATAATAAATTTTCTGCTAATCCTGGACTGAGTCGGGGCAGTTGTAGTGGTCTTCTCCTGGGAACAAAAGGGGGGTTCCAGAGAGCCATTACTTTGGAAAGCCATCCAGAGCAGGATCCTCACAAGCCAGTAGCTCTTACTCTCTCTTTCTGGGTACTGGGCATTGTGTACAGAAGACTCTGTGTTCTTGCCTGGAGGGAGAATTCATGGCCATGCATTCCCATGGCACACCTATCAGTGGTCCTGTGACCCCTGAGCTGTCCAATTGATTGAGAAGGTTTGAGATAGATTGCCCATCAAGGCTATTTACCCATTCTTTTGTATTGCTAGCATCTGCTGCCTGACTCATCCTTAAGTAGGGCAGGGCAAACCTAAATGTTTAACCCTTGCAGCTTTGGATGTGATGTTTTACTTCAGCCAGACTCAAACTGTGGGAGCTGGGATTGCTTGAGTGCAAGTCTGGGGCATGCATAACACTCCCCACTGAGGGTTTGCTGGGCACCTTCCAGGGTGTTTGTCCAGAAGAACTGTGGGGGACTGCAAGTCAGTGTCTCAAGCTGTACAAGTTTTCATTTGGTCCAACAAACCATCCAATTTTTTTTGACAACTGTATTTGAATTTGTTATTATGGGATGGAGCATGATTGAGAACATCTCTTACGGGAGAGTGACCAATTGAGCAAAGTCTAACACTAGTCATAATGCCTTGCCCCTGCCTACCTTAGCATTGATGCTAGAAATATATAGTTATGGAAGTCAAGGGTGCTGTTTTTCAAATTGCTTTAACTGCTCTAACAGTTAATGTAAGATGCACTGAGTGAATAAGGTTCACTTTGAGAACCTCTCTTTCTATTGATACCTATACCAAATAAAGTATGGGATAAGAATTGGTAAATTTGAAATAGGAGCTTAACAATGACATACAGTTTAAATGGGGTTGTCAAAGCGCAAATCCTGTGTGTATGTCAGAGGTATTACAGGACCAGCTATTGAGAAATGCAACTATTTGTTTAATTTTCCTGGATTTAAATGACAATAATTGCCAGGAGCTCCGACACACAAAACTTCACCAACATAGACAATAGAGCAGTTACTCTTTATTAAATCAAATGTACATGAAGAAAATTATTGGGGTGTGGCAACAAACAAGAATTATGTTTCTCTAAACTTTGAAGATCACAAACAACACCAGGACTCATATTCATGAGAACCTTCTGCATTCATAGTTTTAGAGATGTTTATTTATTTGTTTGTATAGTGGATCATATCTCTAGAAAATATTACTAAATCCTACTTTGATTGCAAACAGAAGTGTATTACAGGATAGACATTAAATATGTCAGCATCTGAAATTAAGATTATGAAAAATCAGTTGTTCTGTATCTGGATGTTAAGTAGCATTTATCAATGGGCTGCATTCAGTTAGAGATACCGTGGTTATTTGTTATTTGATCAATTATACAACCTCTGTAAAAATTTGACCAATTCCAGCTGTTCTAGTCATGACAATGATTATAATCTTTAATATATTCTGAGTTTGCTTGCTTACTATAGCCATATGTACATTATTTGCCAAATACTGAGTACTTGAACACAAAAACAATTCATGATTTTCTAGAATATTTTCCCCCGTCAGAAGTCTTCTACCAATATCCCGCTGTCTGTTGTCTAATTGGTTTTACAGAATCACTAGCAAACAAATCTGCTCCATTAGGACCCGTAAAGAGCAAACCTCTCTTAAACCTGAATTTGTATGATCCTAAATGTCCTGGTTTGTTCTGTTTTAGAGGTACATTTCATTGATGATGAAAGGATTAAACCCATGCATAGTTTGATTTTTACCTTCCCAATGCCAAAGTGCAATTCCCTTTCAGACTTTCCCTAAAGATGATTTACACTTTCCCAAAGTATTTGAAGGAGATAACTGACATATCTTTATTGGATGTGGTTCCATTCAGTGGGATGAGCCAATGTGAGACTTTTCTTATTGAAATCTCTGCCTTTAATGGCCCAGTTGAAGGACTTTGTCACCCAGTGCTTTAGGACAGACAGACAAATTTAGGGATCCTCTGTAGAATGAGGACTGGCCACAGGGTTGTAGTTATGTGTAGAGCATTATTACAGGTACACCCTTTGCTGGGTTAAAAACTCTCTGGACAGACACGCCCAGAGAGTGCTGGTGAATGGAGTGAAGTCCAGCTGGTGAATGGTCACCAGTGGTGTTCCCAGGGGTCGGTGTTGGGGCCCATCTTCTTTAATATCTTTATTTATGGTTTGGATGAGGGAATTGAGTGCACCCTCAATAAGTCTGCAGACAACACCAAGTTAGGGGGAAGTGTTGACCTGCTGGATGGTAGGAAGGCCCTGCAGAGGAACTTGGAGAGGTTGGATTGATGAGCAGAGGCCAATGGGACGAGGTTCAACATAGCCAACTGCTGGGTCTTTCACTTTGGTCACAACAACCCCATGCAATGCTGCAGGCTTGGGGCAGAGTGTCTGGAAAGCTGTGCAGAGGAAAAGGATCTGGGGGTGTTGGCTGATGCTCCCCTGAACATGAGCCAGCAGTGTGCCAAGGTGGCCAAGAAAGCCTGGATTGTGTCAGGAATAGTGTAGCCAGCAGGACCAGGGAGGTGATTGTCCCCCTCTGTTCTGCCCTGGTGAGGCCACACCTTGAGTACTGTGTTCAGCTTTGGGTCCCTCAGTACAAGAAAGACATCTAGGCCCTGGAGAGTGTCCAGAGAAGGTCTATGAAGCTGGTGAAGGGTCTGGAACACAAGTCGTGAGAAGCGGCTGGAGGAACTGGGGTTGTTTATTCTGGAGAAGAGGAGGCTCAGGGGAGACCTTATTGCTCTCTACAACTACCTGAAAGGAAGGTGTGGGGAGCTGGGGGTCAGCCTTTTCTCACAGGTAACTAGTGACAGGACTAGAGGGAATGGCCTTAAGTTGCACCAGGGGAGATTTAGTTTGGAAATGAGGAGACATTTATTCTCAGAAAGAGCAGTCAGGCATTGGAACAGGTTGCCAAGGGAAGTGGTGGTGTCACTGTCCCTGGGAGTGTTTAAGGAAAGGTTGGACATGGTGCTTAGGGACATAGTTTAGAGGGAGACATAGATGGTAGGGTGATGGTTGGACCAGATGATTTTGAGGTTTCTTCCAGCCTTAATGATTCTATGATTACATGAAAATTTTAGCAATCAGTATAGATTATTATCTATGATTTTTAGTAGTTAGCATAGTTTATTTTTACACAGAATTTCTAATAATGCCATACCTTACCATTACACAGAATTGCTAGCAGCTAGCATAATTCTCTTATTATCTAGAATTCTGAATTACCTGGACTCTTCAGTCACCTGGACTCTGAAGATTGGGTCAAATTCTTAATGATCAGTGCGTGATACAGTAATCATAGTATTTACCTAAAAGAACATGAGTCACTCAGTTGATCCTTGTAGGAAGATGGCAATGGTGGATGCATTTCTGAACACCAGGGAAACAAAGGTTTTGCAGTCCAGCAGCAGTTCTGGTCCAAGTCCCATTCTGGTCCAAGTCCCACTTAGGATGTGCTGCTTCTTGATTTTGTATCTCAAATGCTGTTACACTTCCCTGTTCCATAACGGGTGTCATCACACACTGGTGACCCAGTGCTCTGGCTTTGATATCACTGGCAGGCTGATGTTCTTATCACAGTGCCAAAAACAGGGAGAGAAAAGGGGGGTTATATGTTATCAGCCCCTTTACATGTTATGACAGTTTGCCTTACAGAATGGTGTTGGTTATGTTAACCATATTACCAGGGGTCAGAAGAGGGTACCAGTCACAGGAGTCCATTATGCGACAGGTGAGGGTGATTAACCAAGGTACAGTTCATCTCTTTTAAGAGACAGCCTTTTTTAAACTTTAGGCCCTGTTACAAAAGCAAAACTAAAAGGAGAACTTGCAGATCAAACAATAGGTGACAGTGCTGCCTCATGGGTCTCAGTATAAACATCATGGGTGATGCTGACATCTGGGATTTTCCCTGCGTAATTCCACAGTGGTTTACAAGACACAATAATTCCCTTCTGATCATCTATGAAAGTGTGTGTGCTATAACAAAAGCATAGCAAATCAGCAGAGGCACATGGGACTATCTGAGAGTATGGAAAGTATGAAAGGTGTATTCATTTGTTTCACTCATTCTGTTGCCTTCAAACCATTGCACATAAGAGTCCAGTCCAGCGTAGTACTTTGTATAGCAACACCAAACTGGTAGAGGCACAGGTCCTAACTCCTCATCAGTTGTTTGGATGTTTTTGGTTGTTATCACTCTCATTGCATATATCAACAAAATGAGTAAATATCACTGCATTTTTTGTTTTATTTTATATTATATTTATTTTTTTTTGTGAAGAGTAGAACTAGAGAAAGGTGTTTTGGCCGAACCCTCATCCCCATGCCCCAGTAAAGGACAACATCGTAACAGAAGTGTTTGAAACTATTTACATTCTCATACCACTCTGTGCAAAGATGAAATCTATGTTAATCAAATCTGCTCAGGGAGCTTACCTATGGGTGCTTATCTTCGGCAGATGAAGGTTCACTTTTCCATTTGTTCAACTGAGAAGAAAGGAATTATTTCCTCCATGGCCTGCCATGCTTACCCTGTGAAATTTCAGCCTGATAAACATCAGGACTAACCTCATCCACAAAGTAGACTGGTCCATCCCACTTATGTGTCAGAGAATGTTTGTTCACGGGGTATTATTTCCCATGCATTATTGCCTGATTTACACCCCACATAACTGGTTTTCAGTCACATGCTAACCTTTCCTCCATATCCATTTGGGCTTTCCCCAGTTTCTTCCTATGTGTTGGTGAGCCGTGGTTATTTCTATGGGTCTACCTGCTCATCTGTAGTTTACTTTGTGCTTGGATCAGGTAACCCCATTCCAAACCATGAGGACCTGGGCATTCTCATTTGCTGCCTCATCATAAATTGTGACTATAACCATGAGTTGCTTTAGATTCTCTCAGTTCCATGAAAATGATGGTCAGGAGTTTGTGTGGTTCTGGTAACTCCTTTTCTCATCTGGAAAAGATGTGCTACTGGCTTGCCATCTGAAGTCTCCAGATTCCTTGTTAATTGAACAGGAAGGCCAGACTGTTGCTAAACTTGATCTAGGCTGAGTTCATAAAAAAATGTTCTCATAAAAGAACATTTGACAATTCAAATTCTCAAAATCTCCAGCACTGCCTGTGGCTCTGTGGTGGTTTTACCCTGCTGGGCAGCTGAACTCCACCAAAACCACTTTTTCATTCCTCCTTCTCAAAAGGAGAGGGAAGAAGAAAGTATGATGGAAACAAGAAAATGCTCATGGGTTGAGATAAGAGTAATTTAATTAAAGGGTAAAGGAAGAGGAGGGAAAAAAAGCCATGTGGAAGCAAAGAGGGAAGAAAAAAATAATTATTCTCTACTTTCCATCAACAAGCAATGCTTGGCCACATCCTGGGAAGCAGGGCTTCAATACACGTGTCATTTTTTTGTGAGGACAGACATCTTTATAACAAGAGCCCCATCCCCCCCTTCTCTTTCTCACCTTTTATTGCTGCGTGTGATATGGAATATCCCTTTGGTCAGCTGCCCTGGTGACGTCCCCTCTCTCACTCTTGCCCACCCACTAGCAATTGGCTTTGTGGGATTTGTAGAGGGAGCCTTGGTATCACACCACAACACTGGTGTGATACCAGTGCTGTTATAGCTACAAATGCAGAGCACAGCACTGCATGGGCTGCTGCAGGGAAAGTTAACTCCATCCCAGCCAGACCCAATACAGTAGTTCATGCAGACTGAGGACATGATAAACCAGATGGTACTCTACTACCTAGGATATAACTTTTCCAATTCTTGTTTCTGTAATATTTTTGTGAAAGGAAGACTATCCATTTTAGCAGATGGTAAAGCCCTTTTGTACAGTTTGTTCATGTGATTTACTCCATTTTGCAGGCCAAGAGACTTTCTTTACTTTGTGGAGGGGGAAAATGCACAGTTTGCCATCCACTAACAACACTTATAGGGCTGCAGATTCCTGGGATGGAGTTTTGACTACAGTAATGACATTGCTGACATGATGAAGTAAAGCTACTGTCTGTTATGCAGTTCTGATGTTGCTGACCTGACTCTCCTTGTTTTTACCTGAAATTACTTACATTAAAGGGGAATGTACAGTTTTCATCATTACTTTGGACATTCCAATTACATAACTCCAATGTTTCATACTCCATACTAGGGCAAGGCAAACCTTTTCACATGAGCTGAACTATTCATTTACATCCAAAGTCTGGATGCATAAGCTTTGACTTGGCTGTTTGAATTTGAGAATTGGTGGCTCCAGTGCTATTACAGGAAGCAGGTAACTGATGTAAAAGGGGAGAGATGGGTCTGGGTGGGCTAATGCAGTATCTCTTTGTAAATATATAAGTGCTCAACTCTCTTTCTTTTCCCACATCCTTTTACAGTTTCTCTTGAGTAGCTGTCATAGAGCTTGTTTGGATTCTGATCACAATTTTTCTGACATATGTGATTACACGTGTATAGAAGGTACTGAGGGGAGACTAGTGACCTCGGGGGTGTGAGTGAAAGCAAAATGGAGTGCTGAAGTGCAAAACTCACATTTGTAACAGAAAGCTTGTTGGAAGGGCACAAGGGTGTCTGTTAACAGTTACAGTTTACTTGCAAAGACCCTGCTGCAATTGCTGTCACAACTTCCTTTTATTTGGCAACCACAAGAGTTTCCAGAGTGTACAGGCAGTCAGAACTCTTTAGACCAAACTTACAAGTCTGATCTCCTTTGTGCACAGGCTGCAGAGAAACATTACAGATTGTCAGCATCTCTATGACAACACTTTGATGTACAAAATTTTCTATTACCTTAATTACTACCTCTGTCTCATCTCAGTATTTACGTTTTTTCTCAAGTTGTATGATCAGGTCCTTCAGTCATTGTATCAGCTTTAATCCTACCACACTCAGTCTTGTTTTTTGTCCAGGTTTCCATGAATTTACCTGCCCAAGCAACATCAGTTGTGGTTGCAATGGGTCTTACATTGGTAGTGTATTATAACTGTGCACAACAGAAATGACTGGGTCCTTCCTCAAAATACCATTAAAAAGTATTTGACAAATTCACTGTAAGATAATTTTACTTTAAGTTTGATATACCCCAAATTCATCCCTTTGGGCTTTTACTAATAGTGCTATGTTTTATTCCCTTTAATTTCTCTGGTTGTAATATGATGCTTTCCCAGACTGGAGCATCCAGATGCGCTCCATCTTAGCTACTTAAAATGACCTGCTCTTGAAGTTTTCTGCCTTGAGTTTACCACAGACAGTGCAATAATATTCATGGATGCTCCTGTTAAAAACTTGACACAGTCTGTTCTTAACTCGTCTGTTAAGAACTTGACACAGTCAAAACTCAATAACCAAAGTTACTAGGCAGGTATTCTTTAGTATGGTGTCGGGTATGTGTGGGGGAATCACACACACACCAAGGGCAGGGTGCTTATGTTAGTGGGATATACACAGATTCATTTCATTTCCCGTAAGTCTCTTGCATATTCATCAAGTGTCCGAAGAATCATTAACATAGGTTCCCACCCCTATTCACATGCATACTGGAGTCCTTGGGTGGTTGTCTGGTGTATGCTGGTGGTCTTTTGATGACAGCCAGAGGTCTTCCTCACTGCTAAACCCGTGACCTTTCCTTTCTTTGACAGACTCCAGCAGTCAAGCCAGTTCTTTCTCGTTCCATTAGCTATGAATACAGTCTTTTACTCCCTTATCTTTGGGGTTGTCCTGTCCTTTTGGTTAACATGCAATTGTGTTAGCTAAGACCCACAGAATCAACATTCGTTACCTTGTTCCTTGTCTCAAACTGGGCCAATTTTTCCAGGTTCCTAATGGCCATTTTGACTGAGTATTGTCCTCAAGAATCCTCTGGCAAAGGTGTCAGGATTTGTAGTGATTTCTGGTGGAAGGTGCTCTAGTCCCTGCTTCATCTTTCCAGCTCTGTGAAAGCTTCCATAAAAGTATCAATAGATTGGGTGTAATAGATCATTGTATTCTCTCCAAAATCATTCAGTTCCTTTCAGAGTAAATATCTGAACAGATCTTGTGTGTATTCCAGAGATTTTGCAAAGGGATTCCTGTTGATCTGCACCTTTCAATGGCCTTGGTTTTCTTTATCCACATGGTTTTGTTTAAAGCTCAGTCTCTTCTGCCTAAAGTTCAGACTACTGTGTGAAGAAATATTGAAGTTAGGGTTATATGAAATATTCTGTCCTGTCCCTGAAGCTGAGGATCATGATTAGAATAAATCACAGTTTGAACAGGCTCACAGTTTTTCACCTGTGACTAACTATGCCTCCTGGTGATTCCACTGTCCTACAACAGTGCAGTTACTCTCAGAAGAGAGGATTATGACTCTTCACTGGGAATAATGGGGATAAAACTTGTTGCATCCACCTGCTAATGTTTATGTCTGGATTAGCTAAAATTCCTAAGTCTACCCTAAGCAAATGTACATCTGTGTTAGACAGACTTCCATGAGCCAAGTTCCATCTCCTCCACCTAAATGTAGATACATGACCTGCGCTTGATTGCACCAATGAGAGTATTCCTATATGAAGGGCCTAAGTGGTCTGCAATGGACTTAGGCTCATGGGTCTTCCATTGCATAGTTTCCCATACTTGTTAGTGGACACTTGCTTTGCTATTTCCCATTATTTCAACCTTTTATGTCACTTTAGTGCTGACTGGGTGGAGTCTCCCCCGCTCAGGACTGGAAGAACTTCTAGCAGTGGAAAAGGTTGGGAGAAGGGAGAAGGTTGCCAAAGTCTGGAAAAAAATATTGAATGAGAAAGTTCAGGGTCTAGAGGAATATCAGAAATTCCTTCTGCCTTCACAACAGCTATTAACAATTCATGCAAAGGGAATTTTCTCTTAGATCTGCAATGATTGCATTGATAAATTGATTACATGTCTTTAGGTTGCTTCTGCTAGGAACTAAGCTGTTGTTCTAGCTTTCTCTAGCTCATTTTCTAAACCCTTCTCTAAGTCTTGAACTTTTTCAACTTATAACTCTAATTGTTTAGTTTGCAAACAAAGATCTTATGTACACAAGCCCTAAGATTTTATTTTCTGATTAAGATGGTGTTTTGTTAATTTGGAATTTTATCCTCCTTGTTTTTTACATTTATTTTTCTAAGTTCTTTGCCTCCTCATCTTTATCTCCTAGGTAATCCTATGCATGATGTGAGGCATACAACAGAGTCCAAATACACCAAGTGTCAATTTCATTTCCTTTCAGTTTGGTCAATTTGCAACGTCTAGTGTATGTTTCACATGCAGCAGACATAGAATCTGCTACTTCAGGACAGCTGATGCTCCATGGGCATTTCCATCATTTAATCACCCACTTATAAAGGTTAGTAACATTTTTTAGCTTGAGCTGCATGGTCTATTTTATCACTTTCCATACTGCCTTTGCACAAACACTGTTGAGAATTTTGTTGCTTCTATAGGTTAAACAATAAGAAGTGTTAAGAGTGATTTCTGTAAGAACCAGTTCTAGAGTTCCTTCTTTATTTTTTTCCCAGAGGATACAGAAAGCCAGGCTAAACCTGCACAAGCCATACACTTTTACTGAAGGACCTGTCCCTCAGTTTATGGGCTGCCGAATAAAACTATGATGTGTGTGCTCCTGCTCCTTAGGACAGTTTCCTGCATGAAATACTGTTTGAGAACAACCAGGATTGTCTTGGGGACAATACCTGAAATCATCAGACCACATGTGATATCAAAAAAAGTCATTTATTGAGAATTTTTTGCACTCAATAGCAAGGAATGTGTTCACTCCAACACACCTACATTATTGTTTCTTTACCCTGTAAAGGGAGAAGAAATTAAAAAGGAAATTCCAGACTATAGCTTCTAATCCTGGGCTGAGTCAGGGCAGTTGTAGTGGTCTTCTCCTGGCAAAAAAAGAGAGGTTCCAGAGAGCCAATACCTTGGGAAGCCACCAAAAGCAGGATCACGATTAGTGGTGCAGAATGTATTTGGAGGCCTGTAGCTAGCAGTGTCCCCCAGAGGTCAGTACTGCATCCAGTGTTGTTCAATTTATATGTCAACAACCTGGACAATGGAACAGAGTGCACCCTCAGCAAGTTTGCTGATGACACGAAGCTTGAAGGAGTGGCTGATACCACAGAGAGCTGTGCTGCCATTCAGAGAGTCCTCAACAGGCTGGAGAGATGGGCTGAGAGGAACCTCATGAAGATCAACAAGGGCAAGTGCAGGGTCCTGCATCTTGGGAGGAATAACCCCAAGCACCAGTACAGGCAGGGGGCTGAGATGGTGGAGAGCAGCTCTGCAGAGGTTGCCCTGAGAGGCTGCGGAGTCTCCTCTGGAGATATTCAGAATCCCTCTGGATGGCATCCTGCACAATGTGCTCCAGGTGATCCTGCTTGGCAGGGGGGTTGGACTAGATGACCTTTGGGGGTCCCTTCTGTGGGAATAAAAATGTTGGTTTTGCACAGAGTTACAGTGTTTAAAGGTAAGGAATGTGGTATTGAGATATGCTTGCTGTGATAAGAAAGTTTACCAGGCAAACTTGTAAAATGCAGACAACCAGACTCCTTAGAGCAATTAGGCAAAAATCATGGTGTCAAGTCAGATAAGTGAAGAAACATTACCACTTCAAACAGTAAAAAAGTCAAAAGAAGTTTGAAAAATAAGAGGCTGGTAACTGAAGGCCATGTATTTATTGACTGTGAAGCATGGGATAGGTTGTGAACCTGGATTACTCAGTCAATGGGGAAACGGGAGGATCCCGGTCCTCGAGGAAAGGAAGTATATAAACTGTACTGTGTGACTAGTAGGCACGCTCCTGCTTGTGGGACACCCACCACTGCAATCACGAATAAAATTGCTACTTGACTGAGATCCTCACCTGAGCCTATGTTATTGGCAACAGAGTGTTTCTCACACTTCCACCTTGGCCATTCTGTGATTATCACAAGCCAGTAGCTCTTCCTCTGCCTGCATTAGTGCCTGGGATTTTTTGGGGGTACTGGGCATTGTCCACAGAAAACTCTGTGTTCTTGCCTGGAGGGAGAATTCATGGCCATGCATTCCCATGGCACACCTATCAGTGGTCCTGTGACCCCTGAGCTGGCCAGAAAGTCTGTCCAATTGATTGAGAAGGTTTGAGGTAGATTGCCCATCAAGGCCATTTACCCATTCTTTTGTATTCCTAGCAGCTGCTGCCTGACTCATCCTTAAGTAGGGCAGGGCAAACCTAACTGTTTAACCCCTGCAGCTTTGGATGTGACCTGGATGTGAGAGTTCAGCCAGACTCCAGCTACATGAGTCAGTGGATTATCTGAATGCAAGCTTGGAAAAAAAATAATCATCCAGTTAATATTCAAGGATCACCTCCTCCAAGCTCAGGAGTGGTGCATCCCAAAAAAAGAGGAAGTCAGGCAAAAATGCCAGGAGGCCTGCATGGATGAACAAAGAGCTCCTGGACAAGGTCAAGCAGAAAAAGGGGACCTACAAAGGTTTAAGGCAAGGACAGGTAGCCTGGAAGGAAAACAGAGAAATTGTCTGAGAAGCCAGGGATCAGATCAGGAAAGCTAAAGCCCTACTTGAATTAAATTTGGCCAGGGATGTCAAGAGCAATAAAAAAAGGTTTCTGCATGTGCATCAGTGATAAAAAGAAATCTAGAGAAGTTGTGGGTCCTCTGTGGAAGGAAATGAGGCATGTTGCCTGGGACATGGAGAATGCTGGGGTACTTAATGACTTTTTTGCCTCAGTCTTTTCTAGCAAGAGCTCCAGCCACATGGTCCAAGTCCCAGAAAGCAAAGAGGAATTGGGAGAATGATGGAACTACCCACGGTAGGAGAAGATCAGGTTCAAGGCCATCTAAGGAACCCAAAGGTCCACCATAGTGTGAGAAACACTCTGTTGCCAATAACATAGGCTCAGGCAAAGATCTCAGTCAAGTAGCATCAATTCATGATTGCAGTGGCAGGCGTCCCACAAGCAGGAGCGCGCCTACTAGTCACACAGTACAGTTTATATACTTCCTTTCCTCGAGGACCGGGATCCTCCCATTTCCCCATTGAGTGGGTAATCCAGGTTCACAACCTATCCCATGCTTCACAGACAATAAATACATGGCCTTCAGTTACCAGCCTGTTATTTTTCAAATTTCTTTTGACTTTTTTACTGTTTGAAGTGGTAATGTTTCTTCCCTTATCTGACTTGATACTGTGAATTTCACCTAATTTGCACTAAGGAGTCTGATGGTCTGCATTTTACAAGTTTGCCTGGTAAACTTTCTTATCACTGCAAGCATATCTCAATAACATATTCATTTCATCTAAACAATATAACTCTAAACAATGTAACATCTCTAGAAAAAAACTCTTTCTTACATGGTTACATACACCCAATAAATGATTTTCTGTTGAATACCAATTTAGTACTTCTTTCGTACCCCTCTTGCCCCCCATACATTGGGTATTCCCATGAAGCAGCATGTTTGGTGCTTCCTGTGCTTATGTTACTAACTCTGGTGAAAAACAACATTTTTATTCCCAAAATAGGATCTGATAAGATGCATCTGAAGGTCCTGAGAGAACTGGTGGATGAAGTTTCTAAGCCACTGTCCATCATATTTATGAAGTTGTGGCAGTCTGGTGAAGTTCCCACTGAGCGGAAGAGGGAAACATGACCTGCATTTTTAAAAAGGGAAAGAAGGAAGACCCATGGAACTACAAGCCAGTCAGTCTCAGCTCTGTGTCTGGTAAGATCATGGAGCAGATCCTCTTGGAAACTATGCTAAGGCACATGGAAAATGAGGTGACTGGGGACAGCCAACATGACTTTGCTAAGGGCAGATAATGCCTGACAAATCTATGGTGACCTTCCAAGATGGAATTATAGAGTTGGTGGATAATGGAAGAGCAATTGACATAATTTACATGGACTTGTGCCAAGCATTTGACACTATCCCCTGTGATATCTTTGTCTGTAAATTGGAGAGACATAGATTTGATTAATGGACCACTTGGAGGTTAAGGAATTGGCTGGACGTCTGTGTTGTCTGATAAAAGGTATGATTCGTTACCTGATGTGCATAAGTCAATCCACACACTAGATCTAGAAATCATTTATTTCAGAATTGTGCAAGACTTGGTACCAGGTGGTTTCCCACAAAGCTGCTACACATTCAGACTTCCAATGCCATTCTTTATACAATACCTTATCACTACAAATACATGTTTGTACAAGTCCCTTGCCTCCGACTGGTTACATAATTCGCACACTGCTGTCATGACAGAATCATTCTGTGCATCCTCAGAGAAGGGTCTCTCGGTGGGAATGGGTCTCGCAGCCTAGAGCATGATTTCTACTATATGATGAGAGTAGTTCACAGGTAATTTACACCAGAATACTTCTAATCTTTGTTTTTCAGCCAACTATTCATGTTATGTTGATTGGTGACTGTTCAAAGGCATAGTCAGGATGTCTCCCTCAAGAATGTCAACATAATGGTCTTCTTGATTAGCAGTTCCTCACTTAATTATCCTTTAAACATTGCCAAGGCCTGGGTCATCTTGCCCTTCCCTTAAAATATGTATATTTATCTCTTTCATACAAAACAGAATTAAATATCTACTGCTGTCAGTTGCAGACAATGGTTCAATGTCCCAAGTAGAGTTCAGCAACATGTGGTGTTTCTCAGAGGTTGGTATTGGGACTGGTGCTGCTTAACATCTTCGTCAGGGACATGGAAAAGGAGATTGAGTGCAACCTCAGCAAGTTTGCCAATGACACCGAGCTGCATTGTGCAGGCAACACACTGGAGGGAATGGATGGCATCCAAGGAGACCTTGGCAGGCTTGAGAGGTGAGCCTGTGCAAACCTCGTGAGGTTCTACAAGGCCAAGTGCAAGGTGGTGCATCTGGGCTAAGTCAATCCGAGGCACTAATGCAGGCTGAGCAGACAACAGAGTGAGAGAAGCTCTGAGAATAAGGACCTGTGGGTGTTGTTTGATGAGAATCTCACAATGAGCTGGCAATGTGCACTTGCAGCCCAGAAAGCCAACTGTACCCTGGGCTGCACCAAAACAAATGTGGCCAGCAGGTTGAGGGAGGTGATTCTCCCCCTCTACTCTGCTCTTGAGAGACCCCACCTGGAGTACTATGTTCAGCTCTGGGGCCTCCAGCACAAGAAGAACATAGAATGAGTCCAGAGTAGGGCCACATGGATGATCAAAGAGCTGCTGGAGCACCTTTCATATGAAGACAGAGGGAGTTGAGGTTGTTAAGCCTGGAGAAAAGAAAGCTGCAGGGAGACCTTGCAGTTTCCCTCCAGTACCTAAAGGGAGCCTGCAAAAGAGCAGGAGACGGACTCTTTGTCAGGGAGTGTACTGAGAGGACAAGGGGTAGTGGTTTTAAACTAAAAGGGCGTAGATTTAGATTAGACATTAGGAAGAAATCACCTTGAATACTGTGTTCAGTTTTGGGCCCCTCGCTACAAGAAGGACATCGAGGTGCTTCAGCGAGTCCAGAGAAGGGCTACGAAGCTGGTGAGGGGTCTGGAGAACAAGTCCTACGAGGAGCAGCTGAGGGAGCTGGGCTTGTTCAGCCTGGAGAAAAGGAGGCTCAGGGGTGACCTTATCGCTCTCTACAGGTACCTCAAGGGAGGCTGTAGCAAGGTGGGGGTTGGTCTGTTCTCCCACGTGCCTGGTGACAGGACGAGGGGGAATGGGCTTAAGTTGCGCCAGGGGAGTTTTAGGTTGGATGTTAGGAAGAACTTCTTTACCAAAAGGGTTGTTAGACATTGGAACAGGCTGCCCAGGGAAGTGGTGGAGTCACCATCCCTGGAGGTCTTTAAAAGACGTTTAGATGTAGAGCTTAGGGATATGGTTTAGTGGGGACTGTTAGTGTTGGGTTAGAGGTTGGACTCGATGATCTTGAGGTCTCTTCCAACCCAGAAATTCTGTGATTCTGTGAAATTCTTTACTGAGTGGGAGGTGAGGCACTGGCACAGGTTGCCCAGAGAAGCTGTGGATGCCCCATCCTTGGAGGTGTTCAAAGCCAGGCAGGATGGGGCTTTGTGCAACCTGGTCTAGTGGGAGGTGTCCCTGCTCATGGTGGAGGGGGTTGGAATTAGATGATATTTAAGGTCCCTTCCAACCCAAACCATTCTATGATTCTACAATTCTGTGAATATCTTTGGTTGTAGCTGTAGTTGTAGATGTAGTTTTATGTTGCAGCAAAAGCAAGGAATATGATCTTTGAAGTTTTCTGTCTGTGGTTCCAGAGAATTCAAATACATTTTCTCTATCAGGTCAGTGGAAAATAAATATTTTATTAATTTAATTTTATTTTATTTTAGTGCTTTCAGACTTCTAATGAATCAGAGGAAACAAGTAACATGGACTGGCCAATTAGGAACATCAGCTTGCACCCTGAATGGAACGAGAAAGCAGAGCGTACTTAGAGATGTGAAATGAGGATTTAGGTTGTGGCTGCATTTTCCTCACTGTCAGGGCAGTAAGTTATTCCTACCTCCCTCTTTGCAGCTTGTTCTCTTCATCTCATCACCTCCTGCACTGTATTGACACAGCTGCTTGAGTAGCATTACGAAAATTGTAGGTTACACAGAGACAAATATATGCACATACAGGAGAAGTCTGGGGCCAGCACCACCGGCTTAAAACTCTTGACAAATGACTCTGTCTAGATGGAGGTAGTGTATTAGAAAGGTTTAGATTGTTTTTAACGAGAGGGTATTTTTAACGAGAGGTTCTGAGTGTGAAGGATCCAAGGGAATAAACAGTACCATAAGAGAAGTCAATATGGAATGAGTTAATGCACCTATTTTAGCAGATCATCAAGATCCCTTCAAGTCTATGTGCATATTCAGAGCATCCTTTAGTACACAAAGGACAGTCAGTAAATACCAGTTATTCACAGAGATGGGACAGCATGAAGAGTCTATTAGATCTTTACAAGAACAAAAATGGACATCTAAGTCAGCATTTCATCAACAATGTTAAAATGGAATCAGAAGAAGTACTGAGGAATAATAAATAGCCTGTGTACCTCTGCATCATCTAGGAGAAGTCTGAATGCTGGAAAGATGTCTAGCTGCACACTTGGCAACACATGATTTTTGATATACAATTTGGACACACACTTCTTGATGCTTGGTGGGTATGACAGTATGGATGATTTTTTATTTTTTTATTTTTTATTTTTCCTTTCCTACAAGGTCTTATTTTGAGTTTTGTTGCCAGTGTTGCAATATTCCTAGCTACACAGAGATTTATATAGTAAAAGGAATGTTGAAAATTGGAAGAACATTTGAGGAAACTTGAGGCTATAGGTAAATAAACTAAGAGTCTCTTTCTAGTTTAGAAGATCTTTAGCCTCCTCCATTACAGAATCACAGAATGGCTGAGGTTGAAAGGACCTCTGAAGATCATCTAGTCCACCTCCAACCTGCCAAGCAGAGTCAGCTACAGCACACTGCACAGGATCACATCCAGATGGGTTTTGAAGATCTCCAGAGAAGGAGATTCCACAGCCTCTCTGGTCAACCTGTTCCAGTGCTCTGTCACTGGGCACAACTGCAAAGAGTCTGGGCCCATACTCTTGACACCCCTCCTTCAGATATTTATACATGTTGTTGAGATTCCCTCTCAGTCTTCTCCTGTCCTAGCTCAAAAGGCCTGGATCTCTCAGTCTCTCCTCACATGGCAGATGCACCAGTCCCCTAATCATTTTTGTGGCCCTCCTCTGGATCCATTCTAATAGGTCCTCATGCTCTTGTACTGAGGAGCCTAGAACTGGACACAATGCTCCAGCTATGGCCTCACCAGGGCTGAGTAGAGGGGGAAGATCACCTCCATTGACCTGCTGGCAACACTCTTCCAAATGCACCCCATGGTACCATCGACCTTCTTGGCCACAATGGCACATTGCTGACTCATGTTCAGCCTCCTATCAACCAGGACATCATTTTACTTACATGATACCTGAACTTGTACTTTACACTCCAACAATGATCTTCAAGGTGAATGGACATGTGGTAGCACTAACCAGCCAGACACTTCTCAGAGGTGCACAGCAAAATGACATGAATCATATATCACAGTGGTGTAAAACCTATCTAGTTATAAAGAACAATTTGCTTCCAGTGCAAGGGGACGACTCCTGGAAGGAGGTGTCCAGAGGCAGTGTGGAATCTTCAGAGAGTTTCAAAACGTATCCAAACAAGTCCCCAGGCAATGACCTCTAGAGGTGCATTCTTTTTTTCCTTTTTTTTATTTATTTATTTATTTTATTTTTTCTTTTCCAAAGATGATATATCAAAGAAATATTAAGAAAATGTCACTTTAACATTTTTGTAGTTAAAAAAAAAAGTGCTTAGAAAACTGTTTTCTACAGTGGAATTTTATAACGTGTACGATGTAGCTTGTCCAGAAATATTTCCAAGTATCAAACTAGACTATTCCATTAATACAATAAAGACTAACACGTATTTCCTTCTGTAGAGATCTGTTCCTTTCTTCTGCATTTTCCTAGGAAAGCGTTCACCCCAGTATTTTCTAGGAGCAAACAGGATTAAGTATCCCACTATGGACAACCATTTTAGTTGGTAAGATGAAAGGTCTTCCCTTATGTTCCATAGCACCATCTCTTTTCCACAGCAGCCACATTCCTCTGCCTTGAGTTGCATAAACTTAAGGGCATGGATTCATCTCAACTGATAGCACAAGATACAAACAGAGGAAAATATGAACTAATGAAATTAATGACTTTTTTTCTATTTTTTTTTATACAATAGTATTAATGCAGTCAATCTGCAATCTGCATATGTTAAAGTAACTAATTTCTTATTTTTTTATTTTTTTACTAGTAATTTTTACTTTTTTAAAAAAATATAATTTCAGTCATAGCACAAGCTCACTGAAAATGTAATATCTAAACTTGATCACATTTTTTGTGAATTTCATTCAGAACTTATTAATGGTTTAATATGTTCGGAATTATATTCTACCAGCTCCTTGACTTCAAAATCATAATAAGCCTGGCGTAAGCAGGTAAGTAAGTACACAAAGTGAGACAATTTTCCTGCAAGTTTAAATTGTTTTAGATTTTCATGACATACATATTCCCAGCAGTGCAGTAAAGTTAATATTTTTATGGTGTTAATATATTGCTTAAGATTCAGTAAAAGATGTGAATTGGCTATACATCTACAGTGGAAGAAGCAGCAAACAGCTGGTCTTTTGACAATTCAATCTATTTGTATAATTTTAAATTATTTGATTAATGTGGCTAAATTGTGAGCATGGAATGAAAAAAAAAAGTGTCAAAACTGAAACTTGAAACTATTTATAGCAGGGAATTGAGAGCACATCTGATTTTAAAACATCTTTGTTATGCACCATATACCTATTATCTTACAGAAAAAAAGGGCATAGCTGATAGTAAAATTGGGTCATAGTGAATAAGTATCAATCTGAAGATAAACACTTTCTACATACAGATACATACACACACATGCACAAAGTTAATGGATAAAAAACTTGCAAGCATTAAATAAGCAGCTGTGAATGATACTGCAGACAGATTTAATATAAATGACTTGACCGAATAAGTATGAAGGGCACTGAACATGTCTTTATTAGGAAACCTTAAAAACATTTAACTGTGTCCAGATCACATCCCAGCTGCAAAAGACCTGAGGGGATCCTTATGCATATACCCTGGACTCTTTTGTAGTGCAAAATCTGTGGGAGGAAGCTAGCTACGACTTTGTAGTTCCTGCAGTCTGGATCACTAGTGAACCAAAACTGTGGAATGGCCTACAAAGTGCATCTGTTATGTATTTAAATTCATGAAGCAGATTTAGGATAGCAGGATACAATGCCTTCCCAGTCTTCTCAAGTGACTAGCCTAGGAGTACTCCTACTCTACCAAATCTCATGTGAAGGTGGGCAGGAGTGTTAATGTTTTAGGGATATTTGGTGCAAAAATAACTTCTGAGATGTGGTAGTCTCTACATATTTCCATACTTTGATGTTCAAAAACTGATGTTTTTTTTTCTGTTAAATGGCTGACAGTCTGAGGACAAGACCAAACCAGCTGCCTCTTATCTACCTTCTCATGTTCTATGTACAGAGAACCAATTTAAGTTCATTAATTGTGTGGATAAGTGCCTAGATGGGTCCAGAACAGTTCTCAGATAGAGAACTATGTGTTTCTTCCTATTATCAAGAGCAAAAACCAGCAAATAAATTAACTTTTATGGTCAGATATTAATGTTTAAAAAAATGATTTTTAAATGAACGATTTTACGGTATTAGTTTAGATACAGTTTAGGTATCTTTACCATAGAGAAAGCAAGATAGAACTTAAAACTTTTTTTTGTGTTTTTTTTTTTTTTTTTTCCCTCTTTAAAGTTTTTGCAGACTAAATTTTGCCTCTGCAGTACCTTGACTATGATGCTTGCAGTGTATCATTGTTCTGGCTGGGATAAAGTTAATTTTATTTGTAGAGACTTGTATGATGCTGTGTTTTGGATTTTTGATGAAAATAGTGGTGCTAGAACCCCAGTGTTTAGTTGTTGCAGAGTGGTGCTTACACTAAGTCAAGGACTTTCCATTTTCTCATACTGCCCTGCCAGAGAGGAGGCTAGGGGTGCACAAGGAGCTGGGAGGGACAGAACCAGGACAGATGGCTTGAACTGGCCAAAGAAATGTCCTACACCATATGGAGCCATTCTCAGAAATAAAACTGCAGTAAAGAAGGAGGAAGTGAGGACATTCAGAGTGATGGCATTTGTTTTCCCAATAAACTTTTATGTGTGGTAAGACCTACTTCTCTGAAGTGTCTGATACCAGTCTGCTGATGTGAAGTGGTGAATTTGTTTTGCCCTGCACGTGCGCACAGTTTTTGCTTTGCCTAGTGATCTGTCTTTATCTCAAGCCATGAGATCTCTCTCTTTCACCTCTCTGATTCTCTCTCTCATGCTACCTGGTGAGAGAGAGAGCGAGCGGCTCGGTGGCACTCATCTTCCTGCTGAGCCACCCTTGTTCTATATAACTATGTAAAGCTTTCTATCAATTTATCTAGAATATGTCTGAATGTATAATCCTATAATTGTTTGTTCTGTTGATAAAATGGGATGAATACAAAAAAAAAAAAAAAAAAAAAGGAGTGGGAGGAGGGGTTGTGTACCAATACAGACAATGGCCTGTAACTAAGCGGAATAACACTGATAGATAAAAACTGACTATACTGCTTTATCCTTTGCACCCCCTTTTGCTGTTTCTTCTGACATGAACAGTGTTATGAGGAAATGAATTCAGGGGGATAACAAACACTTAGAAATTGTTCATAATTATGTCTACTTGGAAAAAACGTGTATTTTTCTGCATAAGAAAGGCAAGGTGAAGAGAACAGTCAAAGAAGCACCTTTGGAAGCACAGGGATCAGTAGCTCCATTTTCATGAACAGTGGGTATTCACATGGGCTTGCTATCTTGATAACCAGCAACGCTACTGAAAATGATTTAGAGGTGAAGTAAATTTCAGCTTAAAGGTGAAGTAATTTCAAATTATTCATCAGTGACCTGGATGAAAGGTCAGAGTGCACCCTCAGCAAGTTTGCTGATGACACAAAACTGGGAGGAGTGGCTGATAAACCATAGGGATCAGGAGATCAGGACAGACCAAAGAGCTGGGAAGTGAGGAACAACATGGAGTTCAACAAGGGCAAGTGCAGAGTCCTGCACCTAGGGAAGAATAACCCCAAGCAGCAGTACAAGCCAGTCTCTTTTCAGTTGTACCCAACAACAGAACAAGAGGCAATCTGCCCAAACGGGAAGTTCTGGCTGAATATGAGAGGACACTTCTTTACTGTGAGGGTGATGGAGCACTGGGACAGGTTGCCCAGAGAGGTTGTAGAGTCTCCTACTCTGGAGATATTCAAAACCTGCCCAGATGCCATCCTGTGCAATGTGCTCCAGGTGATCCTGCTTGGCAGGGGCTTGGACTAGATGATCTTCAGAGGTCCCTTCAAACCTCAGCCATTCTGTGATTCTGTGTAAAGGAAGAGCTACTCTGATTACAGTATTACTACAATGAGAAGTGGAAAAGAAAAAAAAGAACTAACCAAAATAAAGTGTGTTAGAGATGCAAGACAAATTTAATCAAATAATTTACTGATCAGGAGCAAAAAGTGTGCAACACAGTCTTTGAGTCATCTACCCATTACCAGCTTTGAAATCTCTAGAGAGTGAATGAATGAGTCTGAGTTTGCACTCCTCACTTTTTTTTTTTTCTTTTCTTTTTTTTTTTTTCTTTCTTTTTGTTGTTGATTATGTAGGCATTAAAAATGTAATTTATCCAACACTGGTAAACAAGTATCATGCTGTTAAATAGTTGTGTGTTACAGAAATCAGGTTTGTCATACTGCAAGAAAAGAAGTTTGGAATCAATATTATGAAATATATATGATGTTAATAAAAAGACAAAGGCAGGAAACTGATAGTGGACGTTTGGGATGAACAGTCACGAAACTGACAGATGTCTGTACATTTAATTTCATGAGAAAAATCTTGAATTTAAATCTACAGAAATTTTCAATCTTCCTTTGACTGAAAAGTGTAATGACACATACAATAAATGTATTTAAGTGATACCACAGTTGAAAGCAGAACTAAGAACATAATCTACTACATATTTAAAAAGATATATATTAATGTGTTTTACACATGGATAATAAATAGAAATGTCAAAGACAACAGAGACCCACAGGAAGATAAGAACTAGTTAGCAGAGCAGAAATATATGGCATGATTTTCCTAATTTAGCAGGTAGCTACAACTTCATCGGAGATCCATTTTTACTTCAGTTTTCTATCAGAAACTTTACATTTCTGTAGACAAATTATTTGTGCATTATGCTTCATGACTAACTGGGAGGAAGCATTCCTGCCTTGCAAACCTACTGTTCTCTGAGGAATGGAGAACTTGCTTCAGCACAGCAGGTATGTGTTGTGAAACAAAGATGCTTCTTCCTTTTGCACTTTTACTCAGCCAGCCATTTCAAACCAGCTGCCCAAAATAGCTCAATTCTGAAAACACACTTTAAAATCATTTTATGACTATGTTTTGTCTCTATATTTTGTCTGTATACATGTCTATATATATGTTTATATTTGGGAGTTCTAGTAATCAATTTTGTAGGGGGTAAATTTGTCTTCAGTGAAAAGTTTAGTTTTTCCTTTGTTTGTGGTGAGATACTTCCATGACTCATGGTGCAGGTATTATTTTTAAGGGTTTGAAGCTAACATCTAAAATGTTTGTAACTTGCAACAACAGTGGAAAATAGTAGCTTTGTGGGTCTGAGAAATTTAGATCAGGAATGAAGGAAGTCCTGTCTGATTAGGAACAGCTGAAGTTTTATTGCTGTTTTCACATAGTCATTTGTTACAAAGAGAACCTGAGAGAATCATATTCCCCTTGTGTGAAACAAAATAGCATGATGTTGTCACATCTGTAATATTGAAAACTACAGTGGTTTTTGTTGTTGTTGTTTTGTTTTTTTTTGTTTTTTTTTTTTTTTTTTTTACACCTCACACAACTGTAACACCACAGCAATCAACAATCACGTCAATGTATTTGGATGATTTCCAATCAGAGCACAAAATATGCCTGATACTACTGTGTTAAAAAAGATTATTTGGATAAAACTCCAGGCAGAAAGTGTGCAGAGGATCTATGTGGCTCCTTAAGCAGCCCAAAGAACAAGAAGTGAGGGAAAACAAAACAAAACAAAACAACAACAATAAACATAAACAATAATTTGATTTCTCAAACTTTATATTTCACAAATGTTTTTGTAATAAAAGTATTTTCACCCTAGCAAGTTTTGGTTATTTCCCTTTGTTTTTAGACCACAATTCTTCCACAGTGTGGTTTTACAGCTCTGAGGTGTTACTAGAGTATGAGGAAGCAAAGCGGGTTAGTCTCAGTTCAATTTTCAAGAATGCATGAAGCAGCATAGATGAATAAAAAAAATAACGAATGACCTGAATTTCATAATGAACTACTTTCATTGCCTCTTAGGACATAAAGGGACATAAATATGACTGCGGACACATTGCCTTTACAGTGACTGCAGGTCTGTAGTCAAAAACAAAAAAAATGCCAAACAAAAAAAAATAAACACCAAACAACAACAACAACAAACAAACAAACAACAAAAAAAACCACATTCATTCCTTAACTTTTTATTCTTTTAACTGAATCTCAGACCTGGTGACTAGCATGTGGTTTGCTCATTGTAGAGGTTTTTTAACACTGAGGGGCTGGTTTGATGCCATCCCTCAGGACTAACAGAAAATAAATGACTGGACTCAGTATAGCTTTTTACTATTTTTCAATTATGAAAATTCTACTGAAGTATGTGCCAATCTAATTTACATCTGTTGTGAGTAAGTTCCAGGAATATCTGTATGAGTCACTGCATTACAATAGTGTGTTGCCATTTACAACCAGCAGTCCATTTCGAAAATTGGAGGCAAAATTCATTTTCCTTTGAATCTCCAGCTAAATGTATCAGGTGATCTGACAATGGGTTGCATCCATCTCTATGGAGACAATGCATTTGTATTGTTTTGACACTTGAGATATAAATCACATCATCTTACCCTTGAATTAAGTCTTGGCGAAAACAACAGTAAAGGTTTCTGATGACTGACATTGAAATATGGTACCACTGATGATATAAATGTAGGGCAAGTCTCACATTTTTACTGTCTTTATGCCAAAAACAGAAGAAGAATTTTCCATAAATGCTTACTCATGATGGATTCTGTGCTGGATTAATTGAGTTTAAGCATGAAATGTTCACTGGTAGGTGGTGTAATGAGAAATGCATTGGTGGCTAGCTGAAAGGGTGATTCCGTTAATGAAAATAATAGCAGATTTTGTCTGTAGAGTTATTGAAGTCTGATTTATGAGCAAAAATATTAAATATAATCTTTAAAAGTCCCTTTGCATTATCTGAGAGGAAGAAAAACAGGTGACCTAAAACCAGGGATTATTAATCTATATTTAGCAATCTGAATTCTCGCTAAATTAGCTTTTGTGCAGATTATAGACAGCTTCAGTTGCTTTAAAGATATAGTACAAAATATTTGGGATTAAATTTGAGATGAAATTCAGTCTCAAATCCAATGTACCAGACATGATCCAGATTAAGAAAATATTTTCTGTGTACACAGAAAAAAACATGAGACCTAGGGAACTATAGGCTCCTGAAGATTGTGCTAAGGCACATGGAAAACATGGAGGTGACTGGGGAGAGCCAACATGGCTTCACTAAGGACAGATTGTGCCTGACAAACATGATGGCCTTCTACAATGGCATTACAGCACTGGGGGATAAGGGAAGATTCACTGATAACATCTATCTGGACTTGTGCAAAACATTTGACACTGTCACACATGACATCCTTGTTTCTAAATTGGAGACACATGAATTTGATGAATGGACCACTTGGAGGTTAAGGAATTGTCTGGATTTGTGCTCTACAGTTTAATGTCCAGGTGTGGTCGGTGGTGTTCCTCAGGGGTCAGTATTGCCACTGTCAGTTTGCCAATGACACCAAGCTGTGTGGTGCGGTCAACATGGTGGAGGGAAGAGATGCCATTCAGAGGGACCTGGACAAGCTTGAGAGGTGGGCCTGTGTGAAACTCATGACGTTCAACAAGTCCAGCTACAAGGTCCTGCATCTGGGTCAGGGCAATCCCAAGTACAAATACAGGCAGGGCAGAGAATTGATTGAGAGCAGCTCTGGTGAGAAGAACCTGAAAGTGTTGGCTAATGAGAAACTCAATATGAGCCAGCAATGTGTATTTGCAGCCCAGAAAGCCAAACATATGCTGTTGTTGCAATATTTTGTTGTTGTTGTTGTTTGTTTTGTTTTAATAAAAATCACCTTTACCTTTTCTACTGCCTCACATTGAATTTGTTGCATTAGTTGGTACAGAAGAATAATATTGCTGAACTGGTAGGCCAGTAAATCAGTCTCTGTGATAGAAGTGTATCTCTTAAGGGGGCATGCCAGACTCTTCAAATTATGGCCTAATGACATAGAAAGGCTGATCTTCACCCAGCAATGTGTTTTATATTGTATTATTGTATGTTGCTATGGTGCTGTCTCACATTTGAATTGCAGTCCCTCTCTGAAATGGATCCATAGATTTTTATTCCATATGTGTTGACCTCAGGATATTCTTGCATTCTTGACTGTGAAAATGATGTGATACAAGAGATCATAGACTTGGTAATTATTTAGATTCTCTTTCTTTTTGACACCACAAACTCACCTTTTTTTTTTTTTTTTTTTTTTTTTTTTTTTTCCTGATAGTATCAGATTCCTTGTAGGAGGATAAAAAAAGAAATATTTTGTGGCTTGTATTCAGTGGATTTGCCAGTAAAGTGACATGCTGAAAATATTTAACAAAGCGTTAGTAATTAAATATTTGTGTTGACAAAATTTGAATGATAGGGTGGGTTGAAACATGTCTGAAGTGATCTCAGGTGAAACAGTGCAAATATCTTGACTCTGTTCACTTGAAATTCATATTATTTGGTGGTCAGAAATGAGTCCATAGCCATTAATTTAATCGACAGATGATAAGAAATACGTTAACTGTCCAATAAAATTAATCTGACTGTTCAGTAAAATTTACCAGCTAAACAATCACATGGCACTTGGAAATATCATGTTTGTGCATCAGAAAAAAAATCAATCTTGGTGTGGAATAATTGCTGTAGGTGAGTTATTGAGGTTAACCATATGTCCACATCTTACGAGAAGGTTCAGCACTGAGGAAACTTCCAGGGTGATATGCAGCAGATATGCAAGGAATCCATGACAGTCCCCTTGGCAACATAACCTGCAACCTTAGGTATTGGTGACACCAAGGGAGCTTGGTGTGATGTCTCTAAGAGATAAACCACAGAGTTTGGAGCGGGGTAAGACACCATGGCCAAGCTCTGTGCTATCACTGCAGGGATGGGAAACCTTATGATAGATCAGGTATTATCATCAGTACTATAGAACTGATAGATTGCATGGACAGCCCTGAGTCTAACTGATAACCAAAATCATATCTGCTGGGTGAACTTTGCTCATTATAATCTCATTATAATGCCAAAACACATCTCCATCCCATAGTCTACCTGCCTTCAAGGTGTGACCAACACATTGACCATGTGCTCTGAATTTCTTTGAGTCTATACCTTTAAAACAAAAGTGAAAAAAATTATACCAATCACATCGAAGATGCACATGACTAGAGTCACTTAAGCTGCACCTAAAAGTAATAAGATAGTATTAAAATGGCTTAAGGCAGGAAAATGTCAGGGAAGACACCATCGCAGACAACTTGGAGGACATTGCTGACTTCTGGGATCAATCAACTAGCTGAACCTCTCTTCCCACCCACAGGGACGCCTATTAAGTGAGATATGAACTCAGCTATATCGAGATCTTCCCCAGGAAAACTAACATTCTCCATAGAGTTGTTTCATAAGTTCGCACATGTAGTTGGTTGTGTTTGTCATATTCTTGTTATTTGCATGTGCTTTGCAGACAGTGTATTTACCACCAGCAATCCACAAGAAACCTGTACTCCTGTTGCTTCAATAAACTGCACCAGTCACTTACTAGATTGAAAGTGTATTGTGGTATTTGTGTGTCTGTGATTGTGATTAATGAGACTGGACTTATAGTACTGCAATACTGTACTGCTTGTGCATCCGTGATAATGATAATTTAATATATTGAATGTGACTTGACTTACAGTGACAAATTGGGCATCACTCAGAATCCAAGCCCAGCTGCCTCCAGCCCCTCTGATATCTGAGGACAAGATGGAACACAAGGGGGTTTAGGTCATGCCAAAGCTCTTTATCCTTCAACACTGAGCTTGGTAATAACTACTTTTAAGCTAATCTAAAAAGAAGAACTTCTAGCAATTTCCTAATGCTTCTCACATATAGGGTGAGACCTTTGGCAGTTTAAGAAACCTACCCTATACGAACCAGGTTTTCCGATTATAGATAATACTTCAACAACAAAAGCATAGTGTTTAAATAAAGAGCCATTAACTGCTAAGAAGATGAATAGAAATAATGTATAGCAGCAGCAGGAAGCCTCTAACTTTGTAAAATGGGAAATAAATAAATAAACTCAACACTTAAAATTGTACCTTTAAGATTGTGAATTTATCTAGGGTTGTCCTCCAATCTGAACTATTCTATGAATCTGTGATAGAAAATATGCCTATCAGGGAAGAATACACTCTGTGTATTTTAATTGCAAAATGGAATTCTAAGGAAAATTGGAACTCCAAAGAAAACCTGGCATTTGTGAATGAAAAACTTCTCAAAGATAGAGTTTATTGAATAAAGAATGTCATCCCAAGGCAGAGGCCTTTTATCAGCTCATTATCTGCTCATTATTAACATCAAATTACCTATTGTGTAATTGAAATTAATATTATTAACTGCAATTTAACATAATCTTTGTAAGGCAAATAACCATATTTATTTTAATTTTCATTCAATTTTATTTTATTTTATTTACATTAAGGCTGGTTTATGACTCTTGTTCTCAGAAAATCACATCTTATTTCTCAGTTTTTGTTTGTTTGTTTGTTTGTGTATTTGTTGTTGTTGTTGCTTTTCCCCTCTTCCTCTATCTTCTGGTCCTCTTATTTCCTTCTAGGCTAAATAAAGACAATCTATATCTACACAATCTAATGTTTTGCTGAGCTTCTTTCGCAACACAGTAGAAATAGGTATCTTGTATTATTCAACACAAAGTGATATATCTAATGCATATATCATCTTTGGATCATAGATATGTATTCTATCGACATATAGATGTACCTCAGATATACTAAAATCTGTGAAATAAGTTGAAGTGGTTTATTAGACAGTGTATCCAGCCTAGAAGTCACAAGTTTAGCAAGAGGGAACTTTGACTTAGAAATAACAAAATAAGCTATAGATGAGAGATAGTAACTTTGTAAACACCTTTCATAACATAATCATACATTTCTATGTCCTAAATTTAAAGATATTTACTTATCATTTGTAATCTATACTCTGTGGTTAATAGGATAGTTAAGGGGTAACAATAGAATCCTATCCCTTCCCATCAACATCAGATCAAAGCTTCATCTTGCAAGTGTTTTCTAAAAATTAGTTGTTGATACAAGGCAGTATCATTAATTATGTTGTAAGAACACTCACTGAAAAAAACAGCTCATTGCACACAACAAACTAACACATCTGATAAGGTTTGATGCTTTTACATCCAATTAGTAAGAATATATGCCGTTTCTATGACTGACATCCCGTACTTTTGCCTCCTTTTCAAACGAATGTAACTTTTCTATACGCATATCTCTCTGGAATCTAATAACTTCAAATTTGCAAAACCAAAAGATTTAGTGTACGGAACAAATATATATGTTGTAGAACAGTAATCTTCACAGCCCTGCAATACAGAGCTACTCTTAAAAATGGTTTAATGAGAGATAATTGGGTCCGCTCACAGTAATTTTTCCAGACAGAGTTTCAAAAGAAAATTATTGTAGAGCCTTGTACTGCTATTGAATCTTGGAAATTTAATTTTGAAAATCAAACATCAAGTTGTGAGTAATTCTGAGAAGAAATCTGGCTACAAGACTGGCAAGTCTGATATCCTGACATGGTGGGTTTATATGGTCCCTCAGTACAAGAAGGACATCGGGGCCTTAGAATGTGTCCAGAGAAGGGCCATGAGGCTGGTGAAGGGCCTGGAACACAAGTCATGTGAGGAGCGGCTGAGGGAACTGGGGTTGTTTAGTCTGGAGAAGAGGAGGCTAAGGGGAGCCCTTATTGCTCTCTACAACTACCTGAAAGAAAGGTGTGGGAAGCTGGGGGTCAGTCTCTTCTCACAGATAACCACTGATAGGACTAGAGGGAATGGCCCCAAATTTTGCCAGGGGAGGCTTAGGTTAGACATTAGGAGGCATTTCTTCTCAGAAGGAGTAGTCAGGCATCAGATTGCCCATTGCAGTGGTGGCATCACCATCCCTGGGGGAGTTCAAGGAAAGGTTGGACCTGGTGCTTAGGGGCATGGCATAAAAGGTAATATTGGTAGTAGGGTGATAGATGGACCAGACGATCCTGAAGGTCTTTTCCAACCTTAATGATTCTATGATTCTATGTGGAAAAGCCAGGTCTCAGTACTGCTACTTCCTTACTATATTACTGGATATAGCAGTTGTATAATGCTATACATAATGCTATGTATAATGGATATAGTACTACAGTACAGGATATAGCAGTTGTATAATGACACCATAATAAAGAAAACTTTGAAGGAAAATAATATCTCACTGTGTAAAAATGCTGTGATGAAGACTTGAGTGGTATTTGGATTTAGCTCATATTCCATTCTCCCAGGAAGAGTTGGAAAGTGTTGGAACACTCTTGGAAAGTGTTTGCATTTTAACTCCAACATTGCATTATGTGAAGACTGAAAAAATATCTTTGCAGTCAATATTTTGGAAAAATATGCTCAGTTTTGCATCTGTTATGTAACCATGCTGATTTAAAATGAAAGAACAGATCCTTGCATCCCATTCAACCATTTGCAAGAGCATGCAGCACTGAAAAAAAAAAAAAAGTATCTTGACCTAAGTATTATTAGTTCAAACCATGTAGGATGCCTGAGAGAGTCATACCTTTCTCCTGACTTGCATTACTCTTGTTTATTTGTAATGAAGAGATTATTAATTAACTTTTAGATATTCCATATACTTTTAAAGGTCGAATTTCCTGCATGTAGCTGTTTCTACTTAAGTGCAATTTCATATAATGTTAAGATAGTGGACAACCTACCTCTTTATGGAGGTCACCATCATTTCTCTTTTTATGTTCATAATTGGATCTAAAAACATAAATAAAATACAGGTGCTTCTGGCAGATTCTAGGAAATTATTCATTTCTAATTGTCAAAATACCTGTTTTTGGCATTTTGTAATGTTTTCACTAGGAAAAAAACTACAACAAACAAACAAACAAAAATATGTAAAGGAGAAGTACACAGTCTTTAAATATTGATTTACTTATGTATTTAACTTACCAAACATATCAATACAGTACAGTCTAATCTAATATAAATGCTACTGCTGTTGTACAATTATATTTAGGTCAACTCATACATATTTCAACAACAGTAAATTAAGATCCTACACACATAATAACACAGGAACAGATTTTCTAATCATAGAAGAAATATATCAAGATGGTAGAATTTGCATTTAGTGCAGAAATCATGTTTATATTTTGTCAGTTCAAGGTAATTCAGTGTTCAAAGTGAAAGATAAAGAAACTTTAAAATAAAATCTCTTCTCCTGAATTCCCATCCTCCTAGTTAAAACAAAGCAAAAGAAGACAACACAAAATAAACAAACATTCAAGCATTGTAATTAATGTATAATTACTTTGATGACCCAATAAATAAATATGTGTTCAAGTGATGTCATAATATATGAAATCTCTTGATCCTTTATCCTAAGGTTTTTTTGTTTGTTTGTTTGTTTGTTTGTTTGTTTTTCCAATATATATTCTGTGGTCTTCAGTCTCATACATTATTTTTTTAATGCAACACTAATGTTAAAAGTTATAAATACCTGATCTAGATGGAGGCATCCCTGCTCATGGCAGGGAAGATTGGAACTAGATTATTTTTAAGGTCACTTCTAACCCCAGCCATTCTATAATTCTATGAAATACAGTATGTCTCCCATGCAGAAAAGGATGGGATACAGTGGTAATGCGTCTTGGCGATTTGACCTTTTCTGTCTACCAGATGCCAACCTAGTTGGTCTCTTACCTCCCTTCCTCAAAACGATGGGGAAAAAATAAGCTAGAAAAGCTCATGGGTTGAGATATTGGCAGTTGAATAAGGAAAGAAAAAGTCCCACATGGAAACAAAGACAAAAGAAGAATTTGTTCACTACTTCCCATTGGCAGGACATGTCCCTCAACTTCCTGGGTGGGACTCAGGACCTCAGTATGCCTAACAGCTGTTTTGGAAGTCAAGTGCCATAACCATGAAAGTCTTTAATTCCTTCTCCTTTCCCTCAGATTTTATTGCTCAGTGTGATATCATGCAGTACAGGAAAACTCTACAGTCAGTTTAGGTCAGCTGTCCTGGCTGTGCAGCATCCCTACCACTTACCCAAACCCAGCCCACTAGCCTTTGGGGATGGGCACTGGGAGAGACAATGTTGTGCCAGCGCTGTTCTGCAATAGCCAAAACATTGGTGCATTACCAACACTATTCTAGCCCCAAATGCAAATTACCATACAAGCTGTTGTGAGTAAAATTAGCTCCAACACAGGCAGACCCAGTACATACACTTTTTAAAAAAAAAAAAAATGTCCTATTTTTTGAGTATTTACTTTCAGAAGTTTGCTTGGAAATAAATTGTTGTAAGTCAGAATTTATAATTATATCATAAAGTGCAAGGTCCTGCACCTGAGCTGGGGAAATCCCAAATATGAATACAGGGTGGGTGATGAGTGGATAAAGAGCTGCCATGAAGATAAGGACTTAGGGTTACTGGTGGGTGAAAAGGTTGGTGTGAGCCAGCAGTGTGTGTTTGCAGCCCAGAAAGCCAATCGTATCCTCAGCTGCATAAGAAATGTGACCAGCAGGTCACAGAACTAGAGTACAGAACTAGAGTGCACAGTTGGCTGATGGGTTGGACTCAGAGTTACTGTAAATGAGTTTACATCAGTCTGGTGGCCAGTCACTACTGGGGTTCCACAGAGGACTCCATTATAGGGACAATCCCCTTTAATCTTTTTATATCATTATAATGAGTGGTGTCTGTTCCACTCTGCGCTTACCTCAAGTACTGTGCGAAGTTTGGGGTGCCACAATATGAGGAGGACATAAAACTATTAGTATCAAAAGGAGGGCTACGAAGATGGTGAAGGGTGTACAGGGCAAGACTCATAAGCAGCAGCTGAGGCCCCTTGTTTTGCTCAGCCCAGAGCAGAGCAGGCCTCATGGCGGCCTGCAGCTCCCTCACGAGGGGAGCGGAGGGGCAGGCACTGAGCTCTGCTCTCTGGGGACAGTGACAGGACCCGAGGGAACGACATGGAGCTGGGACAGGGGAGGGTCAGGCTGGGGTTAGGGAAAGGTTCTGCATCCAGAGGGTGGTCGGGCACTGGGACAGGCTCCCCAGGGCAGTGGTCATGGCACCAAGCTGGTGAAGTTCAGAAAGTGTTTGGACACCGCTCTCAGACATATGGTCTGATTTTTGGGTGGTCCTGTGTGGATCCAGGAGCTGGACTCCATGATCACTGTGGATCCCAAGGGTAGAATCACAGAATGATTCTCAGAGTATTCTGTGATTATATGCTTCTATAAAGCTGTCCATAAATACAGTTCAATGACAGATGTGCAAGGTATTAAGTCTTTTTGATTTTACAGATAGATGCATGATATCAAGGGTAGGATGAACAGCCCAGCTTTATCAAAGAAGTTACATTGAGAAATACAAATGAGAAGTCTCATCTTCCCAGTCCTTTTTCTTGCTAAAGGACCAACTTTTCTCTAAAAATAGACTACTTACCATGTGAATGCTCTATATTCTGCATAGGAGATGCTTATATGAGCAGGATGCTTATATAATGTGTATCTTGTTTTGAGAAATTAACCTTGAATTGTGGTTTGAACATTTTTAAAGGTCAGACCAAAATAATGAGAGAATGATATGCTTTGTTGTGTCAGACAGTACGATGTCCATGAAATCCTAGCTGATTCTGTGAAAACAACATTCTGTTATTCAGGGTTAAAATTTGTCGATTTCTTTTTTCCATTGCCATAGCAGCCTTCAGCTTCTGCATAATTGCTAATACATTTACCTTACCATGAGAATGAAAACCTCATCTGAAGATTAATTTATAAAATTCAGCTATTCATATTGCACACATTTTGTGCCACCTACTGCTTTTCCTGCTACAGTCAGGCATGTCAGAGTCACACCTCTGTTTCATTCCATTTCTACTGCTTCAAAAATGAGATATGAAATTTAACAGCAACAATGAGCACAGCTAAGTTCAGCTTTATTGGTGGGCAGGTTGTTTGTGTCTTAATGTTGAAATAGATATATGAATGCAAATTCCAGCTTGAAAGGTCAAAACACTCTTTTATTTTAGTTACTAAGGTATGAGAAAGTTGGGGGAAAAGTCTCTGCTCCTGGTTGGGGTATTACAGCTGCAGAGTAAAGCACCATTTTTATTTATTTATTTATTTATTTATTTATTTGTATCTTGAACCTCTGGAGTAAAGGCAAGACTTCCCATTGACTCCAGTAGTATCAGCATCTAATCTCTGTGATAAAAACATAAGGTTGGGGACTTAAGAGTCTTCCTATCATATCTGCAGAAAGTAAGAACTTATTTGTATTATTTGCATGGAGAACACGTAAGAACCAACAAAATGGAATATTTTCATCCATGCAAAGATGGTGGTTTCGCATTGGTAGGTAGCCAAGCACGCCCATGCCTATCTCTCATTCCCCTTCCTTAAATGGACAGGGGGAGAAAATATTATGATAAAAGCTCATGGGCTGAGATAAGTACAGGGAAATCACACATATATTGCTGTCACCAGCAAAACAGACACAGCACAGGGGATATTAATGTTATTTATTGCCAGTTAATAACAGACCATAGCAGTGAGAACTAAAAGCAAACTAAAAACATCTTCCCCCAATCCACCCTCTTGCATCATCTTCCCCCCAGGTGGAGCAGGGAAATGGGAAATGGGAGCTGTGGTCAGCCTAGAGCACTTCGTCTCCTCCACTCATTCACGGTCCCTCCCTGCCCCTGCTCCCCGTGGGGTCCCTCCCATGGATGCCGTCCTTCCCCAGCTGAGCCTGCGGGGGCTGCCCACAGGCAGCAGCTCTTCAGGAACTGCTCCCACACGAATCCGTACCACCGGGTCCATCCCCCAGGAGCAAACTGCTCCAGCACAGGTCCCCCAGGGGCGGCAGCTCCCCCCAGACCCCTGTTCCTGCGTGGGCTCCTCTCCACGGGCTGCATCTCTGGCCCAGGGCCTGCTCCTGCAGGGGCTCTCCATGGGCCGCAGCCTCCTCCAGGCCACATCCACCTGCTCCACCGGGGGCTCCTCCACGGGCTGCAGCGTGGAGATCTGCTCCATGTGGGACCCATGGGCTGCAGGAGGACAGCCTGCTCCACCAGGGGCCTCTCCACAGCCCGCAGGGGAACTGCTGCTGCCTGCCTGGAGCGCCTCCTGCCCTCCTGCTGCAATGACCTTGGTGCCTGCTTCTTGCTCCTCTCACCCAGCTGTGGTTGTGCAGCAGTTTTGTCTTCCCCCCTTCCTTAAACCTGCCCTCCCAGAGGCCCAACCAGAGTCACACCCGGACTCAGCTCTGCCCAGCAGCAGGCCCCTTTGGAGCAGGCTGGAGCTGGCTCTGATCTGACACGGGGCAGCTGCGGGGCTCTGCTCACAGAGGCCACCCCTGCAGTCCCCCTGTTACCAAACCCTTGACAAGAGAGCCCATTGCAGATAAATAAACACCTGTACGTATTGAGCTTATGTTGGTAAGAGAAAGACACTGCTTTGTGCAGATGAAGTTTATTATGGCTCCTGATACTGAGAACATGTACTTTTTTATGTGTCTTTTGGAGCTGCCTTTCCGGGCAACTTGTTTTTTCTTTTTTTTCCCTGCCAAATATACAATGAATGTATATCAAGTTTGGAAATTTAAAAAACAAACAAACAAACAA
>CM021763.1:47890157-47906434 GCA_011075105.1 Heteronetta atricapilla | reverse complement strand
TATTGAGCAGATTTCCACTGTAAGGTGGGTCACTAAAGATAACTTTAATGAGCCTTCCCTGTCCCTAATCCTTGTCATTCTCAGATGATGTCTCCTTGGTTTAAATATTTGAAAACCAAGATTTCTTGGGAATATCTACAGCTATTATACATATATTTTTTTTTCAATAATCATTGTTATGATTTTTTTTTTTTTCCAGAAAGATTTGTCTTATTTCAAATAAATCTCACCTTGAAAGAATTGTTCAGCATAGACACTAAAACTTAACCAAAATTTGCATTGTCTCACTGTGCTGTGTGGTACTACCATTGACTTAATCAGGAATGGATACATCACAGGACCTGAATGCCAGAAAAACTAGACTTTGTTGACAGAGTAGGTCTTTTAAACAGCAGTTCAGTTTACATGTTGGAAGGACAGACATCTGTTAAAAAAAAAAAAAAAAAAAAAAAAAAAAAAAAGGAAAATCATCATCATAATTTTTAACACGTTAAGTTTGGAGGGAAAAGGCTCAGAAGAAAAGAACTTGAATATACTCCTTCCTCTCAGAACATCAGCTAGCAGGGGATGGTTGAAGACAATACCATTGTAAGTTGGAAGGAAAGCAACATTTATGACTTGAAACCAAATTTCTTCTCCAAAAATGTGCATTGTAAAGACCAAAATATCAATACTCCAGTCAATGTTATTCTAATCACTATATACGCTTATTAAACCTGCAAATCCATCAGAGACGTAAGGAAATGCACAGACATTGTGTATGTATATACATGTATATATATATGCCCTTAAAATCGAGTCACTTAGAAAAAGAATAGGTATTAAATGGAATGAATTTAAGACAAATTTTAAAGCTTATCAGGAAGTTAAATATATCTTTCTCAAAAGTTATATGTAAAGGAAAATGAAAATTTAGTCCTATTACAAATGAAATTAGATGATTTAATGTGAAAACCATACTTAAAAGCAGCTAAAGGAGCACACTAAATAGGCTAAGGTCTAAAATTCCTATACCAGACACTACCTAGAATTACTTTTTTCTCTAAGTATAGAAAATGAAAAAAAAAAAAAAAACACACACCAAAAAACAAGTGAGATAGTAAGGAGTTGTAAAATTCTTTTCATATACTAAACAGTGCCTGGCAGCATGAGAAAGAATCATATTCATCTACTAAAGTTCAGTCTTCTGCTGTTATGGCTGGTTCTGATTATAAGCATTCTCCTTAAATAAACATCTAAGAGTGGGACCAGCCACAATCATACCAGTAATTATTTTTTCAGACTAAATTCATGACAGAAAAATTTCACAACCTGAGGTTCTCTCAGTTATTCAGTTTCTTAGGAAGCTACAGAATAAAATAAATGATTGTTGGGAAGGAAATTTTGAACTCATTAAGAGAATGAAACAAGCAATGTTTTTCTCTAGTGAAGGTGGATCACAAATGTGAGGTACAAGAAAACTAAAACACAAAACTCTCTGGCATTAAATAGATGGCAGGGTCCAGAGCAATTTATTAAAATAGTTCAAGCCCTTCCTAGAGGGTAGACCCCATTGAATAAGAATGGGAAACTCTTATGTCCTATTCACCATCCCATTTTTATTGGCTGGTTAGCTGGGCAACAATTCTTTGTAGATGATGTTGCATTCTCATCAGATTAAATACTCATATCTTTCAGTTAAACTACAGAAAGCCAGTGTAGCCACCTGGGGATGACAAGCACTTAGGAAACTCCAGGTGGTACAGAGCAGAGTACAATGTTTCCTCAGCAACAGCATTACTGGGAGCAGTTGCTCAATGCCTGCATTGTTTCCTCGTAGGATTGGTTCCCAATCCAACTCAAAGACCTGGCCCTTTTCTTCTAGTCCCTTCATTGCCAGAGTCCAGGATGTTTAAAAGACCATGTGAAAGATGATGTTGAAAAACATAACTGACAATTTAACTCTTCCAAATCAGTATAATACCCTGGAATGCCAGAAAGACAAAACACATCTAAAATCACTTGGCAGCTGGCTTATCATTGTGAAATGAATTTGCTTGAACACTAAGGATCATCACTATCTCATAATTTCCAGGCCATATGCAAAATAGTTATGTTTAACTGTCTTTTCAAATATATATGTATATAGGGAAATGAAAGATTCCTTGAACAAGATAATATTTTAAAAATATAAAGTCCCTCCCTAGCTCACCTCTTGAATAGAAATAAAAACCTGACTAAAAGAAAAGCCATGATTGGACTATACTTTTCTTCTTGGGAACATGGTAGCTGTTCACATCACTTCTGGTGGCATGGATCTGTGCTTCAATGGAATCTGCATTTACTGGACGGCTGAGATCATGAAAACCCATATTGAACTTACTAAAAAATTCTGAGATCACATTTGTAAGTAGAATAAAACTGTGAAAATATATTTATTTCTCCACATTCTTCTAGGGCAAAGAATGGAAAAAATAGGTTAGAAGGAGGTCCATCTGTATGCTAAGTAATTAAGAGACAGGGTAATCTGAACTACCTGCTCTTTGATCCACAGATGTTTCTATTTTAAAACCTATTTAGAATATTAAATTGTTCCTTTTTGTTATTAAATTGTTCCTTTTTGAAACACTGCTATAATTTCTATGTGATATATACCTGCTTTAGAACAGAGTAACTCTATCAATGCTTTTGTGCTGACTTTAACCTTAGTTAATGACATGCCTGTTCTTTTAAACAAGAAGAGTTTGAGTGTACCCTGTCACTAACTCCAAAGTGATCAAAGCATGTCTTGGGATTGTGGAGAAATTTTAAAAACCTAACAAAAGAGTCATCCTCATAAATGAAAGTAAAGCACATAATTTAGCTGAAAAATGCTGAGAACATTTTGTGTGAAATATGCTGAAAGTAACAGACATTTCAAATTGTTGTGAGAAATCAAAAGAGGTTTCAGAAGTTTTTGAAAGCCCATCAGAAGAGGAGCACAAAAGAATTCAGCTCATATGCATTCTATTTTAAACCTGGAGAAATAATGTTCATATTTCTTTCTATTTACATGAACTCACAGTTAACATGCTAATTTAAATACAAGCTTATATAGAGAGTATATCATGAAAACACAGGAAAAAAAATCTGATATAGTACTATTAAAATGCAGAAAGCAGTCAACCAGATTTACTGAGTAAAATCCTGGCTCCATTTCAAACTTGGGAGTTTTGCCAAAATTTTAATAGAGCCTGGATTTCACTATTTGCATTCTATCATAGAAAAAAAAAAAAGAAATCAAAACAAAAAGAAAGAAGATTAAATACAAAGAATGGAGGGAAAAAATTGTGCTTATATTCATAAAGCTATGTATTTCATGTATAATGATAACTATCAAATTTTGTCAAAGTGATTTAATTTTTTTAATGAAGCTTTACATTTATGCCTATTTTATGGATGGAAAAATCAAGGTCCGCTAAAATCATTGATTTTCTATAGCAGTAGGTTTTTTCAAATGTGGTTTGAGAGTCTAGAGACTGAATAAAGGTTAATATTGAAAGAAAATGTAACAGAAATTCTGATAACAGCCTGCTTTGTTCAAGTATGACGTGAGCACATGAATAGAAGTGTCTGTGTCAGTAATTTTTATCTTCATGGATGCGTATTTGTGCTTGGGGACAGTGCTTTTGGTCTTGGAAATGTAGTTATTTAAATAATCTGCCCATTATAAGACTGTTCTTTTTAATACAGGTAAATTGCCCATGTCCCTCTGGGTGACTCATGCAGTGGCTACTAGCTGCAAAATGATGTGAGCATGAGCCAGAGCACTTTAATTTTCTTCCTACATACAGTTACTTCATTTTATTTTTTATTTTTTTTATTTCTCCAACCATTTTTTTAAATTTAAATTCTGCTATTGTTTTGACTGTGTGCCATTATCCTTAAAAAAAAAAAAAAAAAAAAAAAAAAAAAAAAAAAGACTAGAGAGACTGATTTATTTGCATTCACAATGATTCAGTAATCCTTAAAATAAGTGGTTTAGTCTTTGGCAAAGAAAATAATTTAAGTTCCTGGAATTATTCCAGTTTCCTTTAGTCCTGACAGTTCTTAACGAGCTGGGAAGAAAAAGAGACCACATCCACTGTCTTGTCAAGACAGGAGACTAAAGAGATGGAAGAATCGGTATCTAGAGGCAATGACCATACTGCAGAAAAATGAGATGCCAATCCCAGTCTGCCAGGCTCTTAAGCAGTGGGAATACAGGCACTAGAGTAGAGATTCTAGAATGGGAATATGTTGGTGTGAGTGACCTGTTTGATCTTTCCCTGTTGGAAACCCTGGAGACAAACACTGTGTGTTTTCTCCATGGTAGAGCCAGACAGCATTCTCATATCATGTCTTGCCTTTGTTCTGCCTTTTAGTAGGCACTTCAAGTGCAGAATTAGCACACAACAACACTCAATCCATCTGTTTAAAGATATCACCGTTTCTCATAGTTTTTTTTTTTTTTTTTTTTTTTTTTTCCTTGCAGCTTAGCATTCCACCGTAAGTACAAATCTCATGATTTCTGTTCTTGTCTTTTCAAGAGCATGACAAAAGGATAGATGCCAACACTGAAATAATCTTTACAGAGCTTTACAAAGACAACAGTCTTTACAAGACTGCGAACTGGACAATTACGAAATGGCCAGTAACATGAAATTCCCAGCTCTGACTCACAGTCTGTCTCAAGAATTTGGTGAAGAGACACCCGATAGCTGCAGCCTGCCCTCATTTTACCTGGTGTCTGTGGCAGTGCACTGCAGGGTGCTTGGGAGACTTGATCTGCATCCCTGCTTGCCTGATGATTTGACTTGGCTGCTGTGTGATCTGGTGCTGTTAAACCAATTCTCCCAGCTGGAGAACAACTTTTGCATGGAGTAGCCTTCTTGCAGTAGAGAATCATCAGGTTTAATGATTCACTGTTGTTAGACTGGGTCTTTACTCCCCTGAGTATCAGGACAATCTGGAAACAAAAAAGGAATGACAACTGGAAAGTTAGTGGTGTTTCTCAAGTGGAGCATGCAGCAATGATGAGTGTATATGCAACACGTTAGTGATCTCAAGCAGAATTAATAAGCAGCCACACATGCACACAAGTTATTATATTCTAAAAGTCCTTACACTAAATGTGGTTAATTAGTTATTATCATGCAAGGAAATACCAAGCTCAGAAGTCTGTTTGAAAATTTTTTTCTTCTGTTTACATTTATGAGAAAGTCTTGTTAGTTGTAATTGTTTCTCAGAGAGAAAATTATTTTACATGCTCCATCCTTTAATTATATGGAAAAATGTGGAAAGAAGTAAAAAATGCCTATCAAACAAGCCTGGATCCAAACTAACAAAGATTTATAGTATCATGAATAAATAGATGGAATTGTTAAATTTTCATTTCTATTTATTTATGTTTCTCATCTCTTCCACTTATGTGTACTTAGTAAATGTCTGTGTCTGTTATAAGTTCAGAACAGTGAAACTTGGAAAGTAAAACAGACCACTGCGCCCTATAAAAATAATGTATGCTTTTTGTGAGGTTTGGGATTTTCATGTTGATAAAGCACAAATTATGGAAAAAGGTGCTGAGGAACAAGAGGAAAAAAGTTTGAAAAAAGTGAGGGTTGCAGACAATGTGGCCTGCCTTATGCAGTGAGTCAGACTAACTGGTGATTAATTATTTCTGATCTGAGTGTATGGGCAAGTGTGGTGTAGCTGTTCACGTGAAAACATAAAACACAGAGGAAAACACAGGCACAGTGGGGTCTGCATAAAAATGTTTGCTAAAAATATGCAAATCAAAGAACTGAGCTATTTCTACATATGCTCTCCTGCTCTGCCATGCATCTGGAAGCCTCAGAAAGAGAGCTATAAACTAAGTGTAGTCTACATAGGGGGCTGAAAGAGTCCAAAAGCAGTATGCAGTTCCTACAAATCCTTTCGGATCATAGGTGAGAGCACTGAAGCACTATGATATCTTCCACCCTGACCATCATGAAGATGGCTTTCTGTCACTGTGAGCCAGGGAAGAGGGTTTCATAGGCAGAACACTGGCCACTGTAGTTTGGAACAGTTCCAGGATAAATGCATTTGGATTAGTGAGGAGGCCTGGAAAACTTGGCTTTCAAAAGAAAATTTGAATTAGATGAAGACTGGAAAACCAGCCTTTAAATGGAAACAGGACCTTGGTGGAGTTATTACCACGAATCCATAAATTTTAATTTGAGCTTTTAAAACTGCATAGTTCCACTTCATATCGAATCCCTGTCTCAAACTGACAACATCTCTTGAGAATGAACAATTACATAGGGAGATCTGGAGGATTTTTAATTTAAGATGGGGATGGCTGGGAACAGGGAGGTGAGAGCCTTGTGTGGAGGGTGTTTTGTTCCATTATCATTTTCTAATGGGGGTGGGGAGAGATGAGAGCCTAACATAATCCCACTTAATTCCTATGAATTCTTCTTTGATTTGTCATGCTTCCAGATAGGGCAAGGTCTGCTGTTCTTCCTGTTAAACAACTGGAGATCAGGACTGTTATCTGAAAGGAGGCAGCAGTGTATGTGCATGTGCCTATGCTCACACATCCTTTCTCTTTTATTTTCTGATTCATGGATTTATTTTCTGATTCATGGATTAAATGTGAATGTAAGAACTGGTGTGAACAGAAATAGAAAGAGAGCTCAGTTTACTACTACCGATGCATCAGTAATATATCTGGAATTTAGAAGTTTGTCACACATTTCAAGGATTAAAGAAAATTTCAAAATTACAGGTGACAGGTAGTCACCTAATTTCAAAATTACAGGTAACAGCTCACACCAGGTTTACTAATGTTAAATCAATCTGACATGCTCATCTGTTACTGAGTTCTGCAACATCACAGTCAATGGGAGTTTGACCAGTACCATTACTGTCAGAACTCTGGAGTTTTAGGCCTATGACAATGACAAATGTGCAGTAGCTGTATCTTTATTGACAGACGATCCAAATGTATGGTAATATAATAGATGTCAGAATTTGGAAACTGGTATGTGTCTATATTTTTAAGATGAATGAACATTTACCTTGACATTTTTGGAGATAACATAGAATACAATCCCAGTAAAAATATGTCAGTGTAAATGAACAGCATAGAAAATATTACCTGCTCAGGAGCTGAAAATGCATGGTATTTGTAATCAGTGTACTAAATGGGCTGGTCAAATATTCAAGTCCTCACAGATCTGGGGGAAAAATAGAGTGTGAAGACAAAGTAAGGTATCTTTGCTACAAAACTATTTATTTAGGAATATTGTCTGAAGTCTCTTTTCTCAAAAAGAATTAAATACTGAGGGATTGTTTTTCCAAAACTTCTTTAATTTAGTGTCTGGTCTGTTCACTCCTAGTGATTTTTTTGCAAGGTCCTGCTTCCTCTGGATCAGTGACCATTTAAAACTCAATGTTTCTAGCTCTGAACATATTTGCATTGTATTTTGTTTTGCTCAGGAGACTTCTTCTGTGTGAGACCCCTTGTAATGTCAGCTTTAACCATACATTTGCACAGATGCAAAGATGCAAATGAAGCCATCATCTAGTGTTTGTGAGTACCTATTGTTCCAAGGAACCTCAGATTATGGAAACGGTAAATCAATTTCCAATCTCCCTAATCTAGTTTTCTTCTTCCCTTTTTCTTTCTCTTATTTTGCCCACTTCCTAACTTTCTGTACAAGTGGTTTGTAGATTTAGACAGTCCACAAGGAGTCTGAGCAACCAAGCAACAAAAGACAAGATACAGTAAGGAGCATTTAGCAATGAATAGTGTCACAGCAAGGGGCAGTGACATGGCCTAGGGGGTTGACAGATCAAAGAGTAGAACCTATGACGAGACATAGGCAAGAAAATGACTCTTACAATAAATAACCTCTTAAAAATCACCTGTTAATGTGGTGTTTTGAGTGGCTGTCCAACATTTTGGAAGCTTTCCAGCTCATCAAAAGTGTTGTTTCAAGCAGTATTTGTAGCTAAAATCATATATTTATTGGAGGACTCAGTCAACTTCAGAGACAAAAGCTTGGCAGAGTTAAATACCTTCTAGTGAACAGGCACCACTGCCAAATTTTAAAAGATTTGATATTAACTGTTCCAATCTTTGTTGAAAGTCATTGGAGAAAAATTATCTTTGTCATGTCCCTATATATCCAATTCCTTTCTCTCTCTTTATTTTCTATGTTTGTGTGTGCATGTGTTTTTCAATTTGTTATTTTCTCTTTGTGCTTTTATTTTGACCAAAATGTTTGACCCATACATATAGAACTGGCTGAGTCAGTAGTCTGAACCAGGAGGGCTGGCATTTAGAGTGATGTGACACAAACAAAATTACTGCATAGTTATGACATAGAATTAGTATTACTTTAGTATACTGAATTTATATATATTTATAATGCAAACTCTTCACTACTCAACAAGGAGGCTGTAGTTATCTGAACTTCCAATTTGTGACTCTTCTGTTTTTTGATTTTTCCCCTGATAAATAAATGTGTTAATTAAAGAGAGAGATGAAGAATCCCCATTTAAATTATTAGCCTCATTTTAGTGATCTAAGTTAAACAAAACACAATTTGCTGCTCCTTCAAATCAGACTAATTAGCTCTAGGAGAACTAGATTAGTCTTTTTATGCTGGCTGTATTAAAGATTCTTCTTAACTGGAAGAAGCATAAGCTCATTATATGCCTCAGAATTCATAAGAAATAAAAAATTAAGATGTTTAAATACAGTTCTAAAATTATAAATAAAAATACCTAACTACTTAGAAAGAAAGAAAAAAAATAAGAAAAAATATTTCTGATAATATCAAAAAACTTCGATGTTTTTTTCCTCTTATAATTCAACATTTTTCCTTTTTATTAGCAATGTAGTATTTTAATGTTTTAAAATAATATAATTTGAAGATAGACATCTTCTTTACCACTTAATTTAAAAAATGGCATCTGATGGCTGCATATTTTTTGTTTTTGTGTTCAGATATGCAGGAGCTCTGAATTTAATCTCTCCTATTTCCAGGACAGGATCCATTCCACATTAACTCTTTGTTGTTTATTGAAGTGCAGACTTTTTGTTTGCATCAGGATGAACTAGAAATGTTTCTTTCTGCTTTTCCTAACCATGTATTTAACTTTTTTTTAATTATTTTTCTTAAATTTAAATTAGCAAGACACGGAGATGGACATGTAAACAAATTTACAGACAGACTAGCTGCAGAAGTGTAGTTTTCTGGAGGGAGAGGGTAGAGAGAGGGTATTGAGAAAACAATTTTCATTGAGAAATATTTTCTTGAAAAAATTGGCCAGCTCTAACTAGAACCCTAATTTCTTGCATCAGGTTTGATGCGAGACCAGAATTTGCAAAGGGAATGAGCTGACATGTAATAAAACCAGTTATTCCATTGTGTTCAAATATATATGTCTTAGCAATACAGATTGGAGGGTTCTCCTTGGGATAAAAATACAGCTTTGCCTGGGAAAGCATGAGATAACTCATAAAAGCTAATGTTGCCCTCACATATCAACTCAAAAATTAGCTGTGCATTTGGGTATCTTTGTCATCTGAAAGAACTTTCTGAGATTTTTGTAAAAAAAAATCTGGTATGTAGATAGAAACACATTTAAACACGACAGTGTGTTCTATAGTGTTTTCTCAAAGACTAATGACTGCAACAATGATAAACATGAGGCCAAATTTTGCATAGTATTTAAGGGGCCTTTGATATGAAACCATCCTTTTCTCTCAAAATTAAAGTTGATACTGAAAAGAAGGAAGACAAGAAATGGACTTTTGTTATCTTGTTGACTATGCCAAAAAGGTGGGAGATGTCAAACAGGATCTTTGGATATCAGACAATAAAGTGGCAGCAGATGACTAAATTTGATGGCTTTTATTACAACTACATACACTGATTACCAGTGTAATTCAGACTGGGTGGAATGTGAACAGCAGGAGCATAAAGAAAAGAAAAGGGACATGCCACTTGCCATGCAGGCAAGGCATAAAACTACTAACAATTAATCTTGCCTGTTGATGAGCTACAGTTGGGAAAGTTTCGGACCTCTCATACACCCTGTTGTGACATTGGATGTATCCTTTGATGGGCATCAGTCCTGGACCAGGCAGTGAGAGCTACCCTGCACTGGTTCTAGGGACCTACTCTTACAGGGCTGCAACTTTCCAGCTTTCATTCAGACTGGCAGGCAGATGCAAGAGTGTCAGGTGTGTTTTGGGAGGGCTGCTGGTTTGTGAATCACAGGCTATTTTCTGGAGAGTAGTCTGTCCACATCCCTGACATGGTCTAGACAGTTCACGGAGTTAGTGAGTGGGTCAACACATCTGGGAATCACTTGTGAATAATCCATTCATATCTTTAGGGACTACCACCTGACAAGTCACAGATTTCTTTGTATAATTTGGCTATGCAAGCATGTAAGATAGTCATTTTATTGTCTTACGGTCCCATGCCATACCTGAGGAAAGGTTATCTCACAGTTTATGCTACCATATGCTAACAATGATGTTTAATGCTTTATTAAACATCAGTTTAATAAAGAGGCAGTTAGAACTCAGTAAAAAAATGCAGCAATTTTGGATAGCCATACATTATGTGCAGCTGATAAATAGACTTACAAAGTAAGATGTTCTGCATATGACAAAATGTAATCATAATTCCACTTTCAGGATTAGCACGTTAGGCTAAATTCAGTCCCAGTTATAGTTTCTCTGTACCAGCAGAATTTCTTGCATTAGCCAGCATTATTTCAGGCATAAGAAGGACTTCTTTCTTTTTTTTTTTTTTTTTGGTGAAATAAAAAAGCCTTGCAAACCCAGGCACATCAGTGTTCAGGTCTGCCAACCATTTGAGGTGACAACAAAAATGGTGTGATTTGGACGATTTTGAAAATCTTTTTCATGATCACCTGAATAACCCATAAGCTGTTATTTACCTGTATTTTTCATCTGTGATCACTAGAGGCTGCCATATTACTTGCTGGGCAGCAAACAGCTGCTACTTGGAGCTGTTTCCCGCAGAGAGCAGAAACACTGCTATAAACATTGAATCCTGTGTTACAGGTATTTTAACAGAACACTGGAAAATTATTTCCTATCTGGTCATTTTTCCTATGGCATCTCCATTCTCCTCTTGGGAGTAACACTAAAAAGGATCCACAAGATTCACCATTTTTCACACTATGCAGCTTCCACATAATCACTGCATTTGACTGAATAGGGAGAGCCAGTCACCTGGATCTGACCACTAACCTTCCTGCATTTGCTGATGTCCTTTTGCAATTTAGAGTTGGACTTTGACGGCGGTGGCCTGAAATTTGTGTGGTAATCTTGTACTCTTGAATCTGGTACTGATGCTTGCTTGAATTTCTAAGAAAGCTTCAGATACAGGTTCTCAGAAGCTACTTGTGACTGTAGATGTCTCTGCAGGTATCTCCCAAGCTATAGCTGGAAAGCAATGGTGGCTATTTTTCAAATAGTACAGTAAGGAAATGCCCAAGAAATTTCATTTTCTAGTTAGGAGGTTGGCTATTGGAATATAAAAATAAACAAACAAGTAATACTTCAATGGTTAGGAGTCAGGTCAATTGTAAAAGAAAAAACTCTAAAGCTAATCAGGCCTAATAATTATTTTAAAATAAGTGCTTGCTGTGCAGATGAAAACAGTGTGTGGTGTGGTTGCATTAGACTACACCATTCCCCTCTGAATAGTGAGAAATGACTGCATCCTGGTAATTACAGAAAGCAGTCAAGGCATTGTTAACATAAACGTATGTAGTGGGAACTGCTTCTCTGCTGTGAGCACAAGTGAATACAAGTCATATCTAAAAATAACAAGAAATGAAAAAATAGTTACCAGAGAAAGCAGTGTAGAAAAAATTACTACTTTGTATTATACCACTTAGGTTTTCTGTTTATAATCCTTTACCAGCATTAAAAGAACTGCCAGTAAATCAAATGCTACTGTTTTGGGCAGCCTTGACACAAAGGCTTTGACATAGCAACGTGATTCTACTTCAATTAAAGAGCCCTAGTTAACAATTACAGTGTAACTATCTGACAGTATTTCTCTGGGAAACTCATGTTCTCAAGTATTTGTAAAGTACTGCTGAAAATTAAATTAAAAAAAAAAAAAAAAAAAAAAAAAAAAGAAACAGACATTTTTGCTTTTGCTGATTTTTAATTAGAGGAAGCCAAATGTTTAATATTAAATAAATTGTAGTTAAAATAGAGGCCTATTGCACTTTCAAAGTAGACGTATACTAAACAGACTGTAATTAAAATTTGCATGCCTTGAACCCAGACATAAGCACACCAATACTGTGCAACTGTCTACAGTATATACACATTTGGTAACATTGTAATGCTGCTCTTGGCATAACTGGTTAGAACCCATAAGCATTTTGAAACACAATGAAGGGTCAGTACATAAATAATACCACAGACAACCACAAAGGGACATATTCAGTCTTGAGGCAGTTGCATAAGTCAGGTGCAGGAAAATGGGTGAGTGGCAATTCAGGTGGAAAACCTAGGAGACAGTCATCAAGGATGTGGAACAAGCAGGAAAACTGTCTTGTAAAGAACAGAATAAAATAAACCTGTGGAATAAGCATCGTCTGGTAGGACTCAGCACTTGGAGTCAGATAATCAATGCTGGGTGGTAATGAGATCCCCACTTTTTTGTTTGTTTGTTTCAGCAAAAGGACCAACAAGTGTAAGAACTCCAAAAATGTTGGAATGGGAATGTAAAATGTTGTCCCTTTTTGGTTTTAGCTTCTTTCCTCTACTTCAACGGACTCTCAAGCCTGATCACCTGAACCTTGGTACCTTGATGCAGTCAAGAGCTATAGTCATCAGTGCTGTAAACATGGCATTGACTCCTTACTTGAAAATAATTTCAGATGAAATTACTAAGAACTAGCTTTGAATATGCAGCAATAGTGACAGATAGTGAAAAAAAAAAAACTAACTATTGTCAATCTGTATTGTTAGTCAATGTTACTCTAGGTTATTACCCTTTGAAAATAGAAACTCATCTGAAGAATCTATCTGCTACACACCTTAATTCTCTAATTTATATGTATATTCAGTTGCAGAAGAATTTTAATATGGATTTTTTTCCCCCCACAATTATCTCTAATAGACCTAATTGACTTTGTATCTCGCTTTTTACTGTGTCCCAGATGGCTGAAATTCTTAATATGTTTGTAATAAAACAAAGTCTCAGTCTGGTCTGGGATCATGATTTTCATTGCTACACCTTATTTATTATAATTATTATTAAATATGAAGTCTACAGTCAGGTAATGAACTTCAGAAATACAATGTTTTTTTCCTGTTGTGTGAGGTGTGTGAACAATTGCTGTGCTCCATCTTTGGAGGATTGCTGTACAAGCTTAATACAGAGAAGATAATGTCAAAGTCAGAAGTAAGTGAGTGACTTTGTAGAAACTTTGGGTAATGTTGCCTTCCATAGATAGATAGAGAAAAAATTGACAGAGATTTATGTGGCCCACGTGTGCATTTAAACAAGCAACTTAACTTTTAAATAGTGACTTAACTTTTGGCTAAACCTGTTGATCAACCAAGTCTATAGGAAAGCTATGAAACATCCTAGTACAAAACTGGTACCTGAGCATCTTCTCACCTGGGCTGAAAATGCTGAGCTGTGGCTCTAATACATTTAACTGGTGTTAAAAAAAAAAAAAAAAAAAAAAAAAAAAAAACAAGACAAAACAACAACAACAAAAAAAAACTGTTGGGGAGATTAAAAAGTTATATAAAAGTTGGTGGGATGTCAAATAGCAGAGAGTATAAAGACACTTCCAGTAAAAATCTTTATTTTTAAATACCAAATACCCTTGTTACAGAGTGATACTGATTTTAACAACATTTCCTTATGAAGTTTTTAACACCCTCCTGGTGTCTGATAATTTGATGATATATGTAATTATCACAGCAATTAAGAAACATGCTACTCATTTTAATGTCCTAAGTTAGGCATGGCTGTAGCAGGGGGACTGCAGGGGTGGCCTCTGTGAGCAGAGCCTAGATGTTGCCCCCTGTCAGAGCAGAGCCATCTCCAGCGAACTCCAAAAGGGACCTGCTGCTGGCCAGAGCCGAGCCAGGGAACAACACTGGTTGGGCCTCTGGGGGCGCAGATTGAAGGAAGGAAAAAAAATAACAACTGCACAATAGCAGTTGGGAGAGTGGAGTGAGAAAATTGAGCTCCAGCCCTGCAGATCCTGTGCAGAAGGAGGGCAGGAGGTCTGCCAGGCATAAGAGCAGAAATTCCCCTGGAAAGACCCATGGAGGAGCACGGGAAGAGTGTGAGGAGTGGCAGAGAAGAAGCATTATGAAATGACAACTCACTCACATTATCATCTGCTTGGTGATGGGAGAGAAGAAAATCTTCCTGTCCTTATCTCTAACCATGATCTTTCCCATCCTATCTTTTCACTCCTATCCTGTTGAGAAGGGGGAAAGGGAGAACAGCTGGGTGGGCAAATGACAGCTAGCCAAATCAGCCTAAAACACTGTCTCATTTAGACTTGTCTGTTCTTATTCTTGCTAGCATCAGTGGAGCTACAGTGCTGCTAGCATGATAAGAAATTGCCTACAGTGATCAAACATTTGAAATACAAATTCTCTTAAAATGTAGAAGGAGATAAGCTACAAGAACATTCATTTGCTGAAGACAGTTTGTAGCTAGAAGTTCATTTTTAAAACGTGTGTTACCATAAAGATGGTTATTGCAACACACAATTTTAGTAAGGAGAAGCTATTGTGTCAGCCTTATCATAGCTAACAGGTTAAACCAATCTTTTGAGGGATAGAAGTGGGAACAGCCTTAGTTCAAAATACTGAGAGAAGTTACTCTTAATTCATTTTCCTGATGTAAAAATCACTTTTTTCTTTGCCATGAACAGATGCCTAAAATAATTTTATAAGACTGTCCTGGAACTAGTAAGATTATGAATAGCCTTTCACAGTGAAAAAGAGGGTGCTACATAGTTGTTTGTTAATTTCTGAGTCATCAGGCTGACCAACCCTATGAAGCAGAGAAGCACAGATGATAAATGTGACCATACAGACCTGAAGTAAAACTGATCTCTGTCACCAGGACAGAAAAAATGGAGCCTTACAGATCAGCTGACCACCAGTTGCCATCTACCGCTATTATTAGCCAGTAGGAGAAATAATAATAATTATAAAAAATCCTTAGAAAGAGAAGTCAAACAGTAAATATACTTTAACAGTGTAAACAAGTGCCTAAACTCATCTGAATCTTCTCCTCAGTTAGAAGTTGTAACTTTAAAATTGATCTTCTCTGATTCGCGTCCAAAAGGGCCACCGTCTGTGCTGCTCGTCCAAAAGCAAGATATGTTAGACACACATGGATCAGTATTTTTTTCAAAATCCATAGGAAGGAAGAAGGAAGGAAGAAGGAAGGAAGGAAGGAAGGAAGACTACTACAGTTCAGTCTTATCACATACACTGTTTTTACCCAAGGATTTGTTAAGAAGGTAAGCAGTTTTCTATACAACTCTTCAGTTACTAAGCCATAACCATTATATTTTAGTATTTCATAACAAGTTGTGGTAGATTAGGGTTTATTTTACATTTTTTTTCAGAAAGGTAAGTTATTTTTCCTGAAAGGAAAAAAAAATAATTGACTCTAAAGCAAGATAATGTCTACTATGTTATTCCTAAAATCTGCAATTTGGATTCTTTGGACTATAATCCTTCCCTTTTCAAATTTTGTTTGGGTTTACTTGTACATATTGTCTCAGCAGATGTAGAACCTGGAATACAACACAGCCAGAAGCAGAAGACATGCTGTCCCTTTTTTTTGGAGATATGATCATCTCTTTCCGGTTTGTCCTCTTCTCTTATTGCCCGCGAGAGTTTCTCACTATCCCACTGCCATCAGGGATCTGAAAAGCCCAGAAACTCTTTTCCATCAGGAGCCAAAGCGAGGAGTTAGTTTTCCCCTGGGTTAGAGAAGGGTGCCTCTTTGATTGTAACCAATAAACCAGTGAAGAACTTACTAAATATTTTCCAAGACCAGTCTTGCTTCCTTGGGCTTGTTTTCTTTCTTTCTGCCCACCGCTCCCCTCCTGTATTACTATATATTATGCTAATATATACCAATTATATATTTATAATTATATTTATATTTATAACTTATAATTATATTATAATTAATTTATAATTATAATTACACATATATATATGATTA
>CM021763.1:47873473-47885157 GCA_011075105.1 Heteronetta atricapilla | reverse complement strand
TTTCCATATTCAGTGGAAGATGTTCTGTAAGAAAGTGCAGTTGATCCTGATGCTGATACTTGATTCTAACTCTAAAAGTTTTTATGGTCAAAAAGAGATTTATTGATGGAAAATACAGTATTCTAGGGATATTTCTGTGGAGTGGAGTGGTAAAACAAATTGAATGTATTTACAAAACTAATGTTAGAACCAAGATAATTAGAAGAGGAATAATTTAATGTGAATTTTAAAGTTCTTATACAAACAGCAGAAATCTCTCACTGGACATACAGAAAAACTCAAACAGAACAGAATTACTCAAACTCAAACTCAACAGAATTACACTTATTAACCATCAGTACATCTTTAACAGAACATCTCCCCAACGCAAACTGAAGAATTGGATGCTTAAGGAATATGTGCTTGTAATTTAACAACCCCTTTTTGCAGCTGTTTTTCTTCAATATTGAGTCTCAATGCACAAAATTATCTAATATCAAATATTTAACTACAGTTAACTTTACTCAATATAATACATTTCCAAATAGTTAATTCACTTAGGTTGAAGTTCAGCTAGTACTTTAAGTTGATGTAAGCTAGTTCTGCTATCAAATGAATCCATCCCACTTTCAGCTACTATGGAATAATTGCCAGAGATTATTTAGAAATTCAACTTATATTCATATTTTAAAGAAAAGATACAGCATTGAAGAAGCTTCCAGGGTAGAGTTTGTAGCTGCATTCCCTAGAAGTTCCCTAGGCCTCCAACCTCCCCTCCCCACACGAGGGGAAATTGGTTTGCTGATGCTAAGAGGGACTGTATGGAGAGTGGAGTGGAGTGAAGACATTGTGGCCAGGTTCTGTGATTATTGAGCCTGAACCTGAAAGTACATTGAAAGCAATAAGTTGCATATTTGCATCAGTAATCATGATAATTCAGTACACTGAACGTGACCCGTTCAACCTTTAACACAACAGCTACCCATCACTTGCACCCACTCCCTGGTCCCAGTACAACTGTTTGTGTGGCTGGAAGGGTAACTAGATCACAAAACTTGTGTAGGTGAAAAAATAGGTATTTAGCTCATTTCTTACTTCCATCTAGCTCCACAATTCACTTCACTGCATGAGTACACAAAATTGCATCCAGTTGCTTGTTGGCCAAGAAACTTCATGTAGCCTTTATTTAATTTTTATTTAACTTTTTTTTTTTTTTCAAATTCTGAGTTAATGGAGAAAATACACTGAGCCGTCTAAATACACTGGATAACACCAGGAAGGTCATTCCATCATGCAGACATCAAGAAGTGTCTGGTGAAAAAAAGAGTGGCCATACCAGTCACAAATAAAAAATGTTTTATACCGGTACAACCAGGATTCAAAAGGCTTTCTGCCATCCATGTATAAGAGTGGGGATTCTAGTTTGTCTCATACCACAAGAAGTCCTTGCTCACCTTTATGTTCTAATGACCCAAAGAAGAAACACTCTTTATGCGAATGAAGCCATTATTATTATTTTGCATTGAAACCTGCTTGTTTGTTTCCTCATTTCTTTTTCATATTTCTTTTCCTATTGAAAAGTAATGGTTGTCTGAAACAGTTCAGAATTTTCTCTGTAAAAATTCCTAGAAAGAGAAAAAGAGAATATTTGGTGGTTTGATACTTTGTAAGTCATAATGCAAAGATGCTAATGTTTTCAATTTTCTATAATAAAAAATAAACTATCAGTTGATTTGGAAATATTCAAATGACACTTTCATTTTCAGAAATATGATATTGTGAGTCTGTGTTTCCAGTAGGTGCATATGCAGAATAGAGTAGCAGAAAATATGATAAGACATCTGAGACATGCTCAGCTCTTATAAACTTTTGAGAATGTAGTAAGCATTGCTGACTCTTTTCTTTCTAAGAAGAAGGTACATACAGAAATTGCAGAACAGCAAAGAATCAGATTTCGTATTACTGATGATATACTTTAAGCAAACTCTAGGACCATGGCTTGAGCTGGTTGTAAGACTTCACTTTGTGAAGGATTTTAGAGACCTTTTTGTTTTTGGCCAAAACTGACCCCCCAAATCATGAGTCTCGTCCTCACACAGTTATATAGTAATACACCAGTCCTATAAGGGAGGAAATTTCGCACCTTGAGCACTAAAATCTCATTGCAGCTCTTAAAAATTTCCTTTCAATTTTAGAAAACAGCAACTTTTGACTTTCCAAATACACAAAAATGTTGGACAAGTTATTTGTATAAGGCACTTTTTTTTTTTTTTTTTTTTTTTTTTTTTTTTGACAGTCTCATACAAATTCCCATTTGTAAGTGGAAACATATTAATGAAGTGTAATGTAGCATCTTAGGAGGAAAACACCATAGAAATGAAAACTGTTATTTGCAGTGCTTACATTCATAGGTATTTCTAGCTTTTCCTCACTAAGAAAGGAGTTTTCTGTTCTACTATTCTACATCTCACACCAATTTTGAAGAACATTTCTAGAGATACCAAACTGTGCCCTTGTGTTCAACTTTTGAAACAGGTCCAGCAAGACAAAAGCTCTGGTAGTAGGATTCACTGTGTGGTTCTGCACTGAAATGAAATCTCTGAATAGAAATTATTGTGTAGAAAGTCATTAGTTAACACAGCTTGAGCTACCATAGAGAGCTACAGAAGAAGACAAATAATTTAATTATTATCTTCTACATATCTTTAATATGGTATGTCAAAATCAAGACCCATCAAGACCCATTGTTCTACTATTACAATATCCCTTTTTGACGATAAATAAGGACAAATTCAGCAACAACACTGATCTATGGTGATCATTATTTTGCAGTAGGGAACTATGTCAGAATTTTTAGCCTATTGATTTGGCCTACTTCTATAATTTTTTCACCCTGTCTCACTTGGTAGCCACTTTGCCTCCTCTATTCTCAAAAGGTATTTATTCTAGTATGCATTTTCCTTGCTTAATCCATTTGACAGCATCTTCTATTAAATTCTAGTCTGTCAGGTAAAACAAGCTAGTCCTACAGAAAGGCCTGCAACTCTTCTCAAGTTCAGGCTTGAATTACGTGTACTCCTCCCTAAAAGGACGAAGTCTGCCTTGAAATTAATAGTAACAATAGAATAATGCACCCATTCTGAAAAGAACTCATACTGGATTGTTTAGTAATTTTAAGTCATTCATGATGAATTAATTCCTTCATTGAGCAAAGTCTTTACTTAGTAATTAAATCACTAATTAAATATTTTACTAAATAAATTAAATACTGAGTAATTTATCTGCTCAATAAAGTTGTTACTGGATAATCTGGGAAATATTACTAAGCAAGTAATTGAATGAACATGTGACCCATTTAAGTCTTCCCCTCCAGCAAATAGTTTATATAGAAATTGTATTGTAACAATAATTTTGAAATCATATCCCCAGAAGAATACATATGCAGGTTGTACATTGAGCTTGCAAATCACATTTTCTTGTGATACTGTAAAAATGTATGAAATTGACCTGAATGACTTCTGCCAAATGAAGAGTGTGTTATTCAATAATTTGAAAGTCATTGCTGAAATATCTACATGTGTGGCAGTGCTCGTAGAGAAATGATATCTGCCCCATTTTCACTGTCCTTTGTTACCCATTAAAGCCCTTACACAGCTGAATGATTTCCTTGTTGAACTGGGACCTTAACCAGTAAGAATTATTTTTGTCTTAAGGACAGGAATCTAAATGTCATTCCTGTAGGTTCTTCACTTGTCACCTTAATCTAAAGGGTGTATTGATGCTGTTGGAAAAGCTTGAGTCTAAGCCAGATATCAAAATATGTCCATTGCACACTCATTAAACAAGCATATATTAGAATTTGATGACTTTGCATGGTTCTTGCTTCTTTTGTTCATGCTTCTTGATAGATCAAGTCTTGATGGATTGATAATGTTTTGATCTAGCACACAGATTCAGAGAGAGACTAAAATGCATAGAGAAATTCTCAGTAAAAACACTGGCTTTATTTCCATTTTACTGAAGTCATTCACTTCTCCAGTGAAGTTACCAGGGTCATTTCCATGGCTCTTAGTCCTTGGCCATCATGAGGATCTGCACGGGACAAAAGGAATATTCTTGCCTTTGGCAACATCACCCCTTCATTGCTGGGCATAGATGCTTTCCAATGGGATTTCAGTCTGCCCATACTGAGCTCTGCTGGGCTCGTTTTATGAAGTCTGAGAATAGAGAAATGGGAAGACTGGTCTCTTAGTCACAGAGGCTTGGTTTGCTAAGGTCTGCCTTGCAGATATCTAGGTGGGAGCAACACGGATATACTAACTCCCTCTGAGTTACCTCTGCAGCTGCAATTGAAAAGTCATAGATGGATGTCAGCCAAAAATAGTTCAAGTCCTGTGGGAGTCATGTTGCCAGAGGCTAGGGAAGCAGAAAAGGAGCGGTCACTACTGCAACATAATTCTAGTTCTCAATACAGATATTCTCTCCACTGGTCTTTAAGGGTTTTGCCAAAGAAAAAGCTCCCTTTCCTACTGTGTCCTCTGAGCAGCACGCAAATTCTGATGTATGTTTCTCTTGTGATTCTTTCTCTCTTAAGTAGAGACCTTTATATAAAATGTGTATCTTAAAAGCAAAAAAATGAATCCCAGTTTTGAAAACATAAATAAGAAATTACATCTGCAAAGAAATTCTTTTTTTTTTTATATATTTTTTATTTTTTATTTTTCCTGAAACATAATAAGATGCAAACCATGTCCAGTGGACTCAGGACACCTGTCTTCCTTCCTTGAAATAAACCTGAGTATTAGTGCCATACAGACTGAAACACACCCATCAACTTTCAGGCAAACATATGCTTCCTCAATGTACCTAATAAATCTGTAAATTTATTAAGAGAAAGAAACCAACCACCTAGTTCTACTGATGTTATGAAGGTAGGTGTCCATTTTGGTATGGAGTGATGATTTTAATTTTCATTCCACTTTGGGGGTTTTAGAGGGGAGTAAAGCTACATACACACACATGCATGCACGCACACAAAACTGCAATTCAACATATTTCAAAGAAAGATAAAATGGCTCCACAGGGAACTGAATGCTACTTTTCTTTCTTTTCAACTAAAATCTGATTTAGTGAATGGAAGCTCAGTTGTTTATATCAACAGAATTGTTTGCCATAGTTGGATAAAATTAATAAAACTACTGGCAAATTAGGGATTATTTGATAGCCTGAACTTTCAGCATTGTAATCTGTTTTTCTTCTTACATTGAATTCAATACCCATGAATTTTATTTTATATCAGAATGATGACTTTAGTCTTGGTAGATATTATCAATAGGTCAAACCCTACTTGTTTCACCATACTTATCACACACTACACCAGATGGGACTATGGACAGCAAAACAAGATTTATTCTTTATATGGTAAATTATACCAGGTTGGAAACTTTGAAAATGTGAAAGCTCATTCTCTCTGAAAATTTACCATGCTTGCAAATGATGAAAATTGTATATATATGTATATAAATTGTGTATATATATATAGTGTATATATGTATATAAATTGTATATATATGCATATAAATGAGTTGTATTAATATATCTTATTAATATATCTGTGTCAATAGATTTATCTATTACAGATCTATACTTTAATAATAAAGAGAAAATATTTATTATGCTTACTAATAAAGAAAGAAGCAACAAAAAAGTTTGTTTAAATTCTATTTTTTTTTTTTTTCTTGTGGAGGAGTAGGGCTGCAGTGCTTTGCTATATGATACCTGCCAGAGTTTTCATCTAAGGATGCTGAATAGGTTTTTGCTCGGTCATCAGCTGTTACATCTAAATCCGACAGGACTAATGAATAAGGGCTTTCAGCAACTGAAGCTCAAAGTATGCAGTATTAACACACTAACGTGTTGTTTTGTTCTAATACAGGAATTGAATTATCTTAATGAATGTGTGTACAGCTGGCTTATTTATCCATTTAGCTGAATAGCAACCTTGTTACAGATACAGCTTCTCTGAGTAGCAATGTAATACATGTAATGGCACAATGAAGAAGGTACAAAATTATTTCAGACTAGCGTTTGCTCACAGCTCTGTAAAATCACAAATCTATCCTGCAGTTTTCATATACTTCTGTTACTTTGAAGTACAAACATCTCATATTCCAGCACCACATTTTTTGTAATCTATATAGATAGGAAGCTGGTTCTTCAACTCCTTTTCCACTGCTCTTTGCAAAACTCCCTAGAACTTTCTGATATTCAGGAAAGGAGAACATACCCATTTAAGTATTTGCCCTTAGTCCTTGGCCATCATCAAAGACTAGAATGAAAACTAATGGTCTTCAAATATTTCCAGGGAGGAACTGGTGGTCAGCCTGATACAAACCTTTCTTCCTCATATACTTCCAGATATGGAAGGTATAAAACAAATATGATATGTTTATAAAACAAACTTTTCAGTTTCTTAGTAGTCTAGTGAAGAAAGTAAGCCTGAAGTGAAGGCTGTTGGAAGTGGAGAGAGGAGAAAAATTGAAAAGGCAGAGAGAGGAGAAAAGAGTGTAAACATTCATATGAAGGATTCTGAATATCAGAATTCCTAGATATTCTGAATATCTAAATATCAGCCCATTCTCCCATTGTCATTAGGAACTAGTCTCTGACAATCAAGGGAAATTATTTAGTTAATTACCTATTTGTGCTACAATATTTCTCAGCGAAATATGAACAATAACTAGTGATGGGCCCAAAACAACAAACCACAGTAGCTTAATACATATTTAAGATGATTTACAAAGACAAATTATCTTGCTACCCACACATTACAGGTCAGTGGGAGAAGTAATCAGTATTACAAAATCACAAGTTTTCAATTCCACCCATGCCCTGTTTAATCCCATTTAAGAGAAAGAATGAAACAAAGAAAAAGTGTAAGTGTACCTGTGCACCTGCTGTTTACTCCTTGAATTCCAAATTCTTAGAAACTCCTTCATTACTGAAATTGTCACACATTATCCCTTAGTACCTCAAGGTAATTTATGAAAAAGAGCTAACAGCGCAAGCAATAAAACGTATCAAAGCTGCTTTTTTAGATGCTTAGATACTTCAGCACTTGATTCTCAGTATCAGTAAAGTCCATCAGCTGATGAACAGCTGATGAACTCCCAAGGCCCTTTTTTCCCTTTTTTTTTTTTTTATTTGAAATATATATATATATAGTAGCAGTTGTAAATATTTCTATCTTAGCATAAAATTTTCAGAGGAATGGGGTTCGTATATGTATTTATTTATGCTCCAGCTTGGCTTAGTCTTCATATGTTCTTTGTGTTGAAAAACACAATGCTGGGAATTCACTATAATTACATATAGACTTTGATATACATATACATGGCTGAGTGTATACTGTAATTCATTTGTATTTAGTATTTATTAACTATTAATTTTGCACACGTAGTTAGTGTCCACATGCTAATGTGGATATTCACAAAATAGAAAGATAGTCCCTTTTGTCATGTTTTGTTTTAACATTGCTTCTGAGCTTAAAGTTTCACCTTATTCTACATGTACACATATTCCATTCAAATAGAGTGTGTTTGCAAATGTAGCAAAGCTCAGCTCCACCTGAACAATGTGTAAATGAAGCAATTAAGCACAATGAAGATGTTTTTATAACAGAAAGTGTATCATCATTCTGTTTTTTCTTTTGTAGTTTCTTTTGCATTGAACCAAATCCTTTCCTTCATTTCAATGTTATTCTGCCTCCAGGAAATTTACATGATCCATTTTTATACACTGTGAGGAAGAGAAAAATATTTACTTTCTTGTACTAGGTAAGTAATTCTTCTTTTTTTTTTTTTTTTAAAAAAAAAAAAATATATATATATATATATTTCCATCTGTTTTGAATATATCATAGCTATTTGGCATGTTAGAATTAGCACTACTCTTTAAAGGCTAATTACATCCTTGATAATTTTAAAACTGCTTCTTTTATATATGAAAAATTAATGAAAATTAGCAGAGTTTGTGTGCACCACTCTCATTGGTTCAAACTCTTGCTTTGGAACTCTAGCTTGATACAAAGGCAGACAGGAATAAAATCAATGTGGGCCCCAGATTTTTTTTTGTCACCCTCATTGTTATCTTCCAGCTTGACAGCTTGCCCAGTCTTCTCTAGCTGCTGAGCTAATCAGCTGCAGGACTAAAACTTCATAGCATTGGCAGAATGTGCTCCTCCTTAGGTCCCAGCAGACATCAAATATGAGATTACACTTGGTTTCTGACTTCAGAAGGACTTGTGGAAAGGCATTGTAGGATGAAAAGCAAAAGAAATCAGGTAATGATCAAGAGATGTTAGCAGGAAATGGATCACTCAGAGTTTAGGTTCTTTCCATCCAGCTATTTTCTACTGCAGGTTGCAGGGTTTTTAAATTAGAGGTTTATACATCTTCAAAAATAACAAGAAAGGAAACAGCCATCAGTGCAGGTACAGACAGCCAAATATCATCCTCCTCAAAAAAAGACCTGTCATCAGAACAGGAGAGTTGGTCACATCACACTGGAAAAAAAAATAAAAAATCTTACATCTTGATAGAAGAGCATGAGTCTGATGGGAGACATGGCTATGCTACAAGTAAAAGAAGAATCATGGCCTATTCAGAGGTATTGAGTATTATGTTATAAATGGTTCAGAGCTCTGAGAACAGTATTGCTGCACTTGCTGATATGTTCTTATCACAAAGTAAGTACAGTAAGACTGTGGGGTGCATACCAGTGATATGGTCCATAATACAGAGGGCAAAGAAAGCTGGAGCAAGTTTCTCTGTTGATTTCTAATAGGTGGTATAATGTGATGACATTTCATTACAGTTGAGGAAATTGTTTACTCCTTAATGTTCTGTTTTAGGCTAGAAATACAGTAGGAAAAAAGGAAGAAGAGGGGAGGGGTGGGCTCTTGTTGCGAAAATGTCTGTCCTCTTCCCAACCACCGGCTACGTGTGTTGAGGTCCTGCTTCAAGGACGTGGTCAAGCATCGATTATTTGTGGAAAGTATTTTTTTTTTTCCCTCTGCACTCCCACATAGCCTTTACTTGTTTTGTTTTGTTATTCCCTTTCCTCCTTCCTCTTCCCCCTTCCTCATCCCCTTTTCCTTTTTTCCCTTTAGTTGAATTGTTTAAGTAATAATAATATTTCCTTAATAATATTTTTCTTTTTATTAAAATTATCCTTATCTCAACCCGTGAGATGTTTTTTCTCCTTTACTTCTTCCCCTCCTCATCTGAGGAGGGGGAGTGAGAGAGTGGTTGTGGTGTTCAGTTGCCTAACACGGTCAAACCACCACAGTCCTTTTTGGCTAGTATTTGGCTAATATTACTGGGATGTTGGTGACTAAACTTTGTAATTCACAAAACGAGCATTGTAATGTTTAATGATTCACACAGATATTTATGGATGAAATACTGAATTTAATCTCTCTCTTTGAGTGGTCTTTACAATATCATGAATTAAAATAATTCCACTTTTAAAAGTGATCCAAAGCCATCAGTGGAAACAGATGAGGGAAGTATCCCCTTATGGGTGTGTAGCCAGAAATTCCACACAGTAAAGTAAGGCTCAAGAGTGAAGATCACAATAAACCATTATATATACTTTGAGGATTTAAAAAGATGTGATAGGCACCAGGGCTGGCCACAGAGAAAGGACAGAAAGCATGCAATATAGCATTGTTATGCTGCTATTCAGAACAGTCAAGAGAAAGGCATACATTGTTTTAACTTTTGGGAATTTAAATAGTGAAGCATAATAGTTACAAAATGGAGGAGAAAAGGATAAAAAATCATTAATAACATCCTATTAACATGATGAAAATGACTTATTTTTATATGATTTACTTTATTTTTATAGTTAAAAATTATGATAAAAAGTGTCATAAGCAGTTACCTCTCTGTAGTGTATGGTATGAGTCCATGCCAAATTCAAATTTATGTCCATTTTTTTTTTTTTTTTTTTTTAAAATTATAGGATTGTAACTAATTTTGCTAGAACTGTGTTTGTCTACAACCTTTTTTCTACAGTGGATCCCCCACACAAAAAATGCTAATTTCATTGGTAAATAACTGCACGTCTAAGCTGACTCCTTCAGTACAGATTTTGTCTTCACCACAAAAAAGAAGCAAAGGGCTCTCAACATGTGTCTCAGAATTTGTGTTATCAGAGATTAATAGTGCAGTATCTTGCAGTCTCTTGAGAAGAATAAAGTGGTGGATTCAAGTTGTTTAGAAAGTTAGGGTAGCCTGGTTTAAACCAAAAAACATTGTCCAGACTCTTATTAGAGATTCCAGACAACAATCAGAATCCAGTAGCTTCTTTTAAGAAGGTGCAAAGAAGTGGATTTAGGTTTACAGTCCAATATTTCTTATGTATAAATATTTGACACTCACCATTACATCTCACAAATCTACACTTAACTGGTAAATGAGTAATCACAACTTCACTAGGGGCTAGTGGATACTGTTTGATATAGTACCAAGCAGATTCAAAGAGGTCTACAATCTCCTTGTGTTAACCTGGTGTATGTTTTAAGTAGGCTATTTCTGTATACTGTGCTATTCTATCCAGCAATTATAACTGTGCTTCCTGACTAACCCACAATTGCAATTTCACTCACCTAGACGTAACTTCCTCATATGATACTTTATTGTTATCTTTGGACATATATGTTCCTCCAAACAAACAGAAATGCTATAATGAACCATACATGTGACCATACTCAGATTAGAATCTTATGCAAAGTTTTTCCTACATGGAAAAACTTTGGATTTCCTACAGGTAGTCAGAAAAATATTTACAGCACTGTGAAAACATCCTTGTGAGTTGCAGACAAAAACAAAAAGATGTGGAGGAAAGAATGAAGTAGCTCATCAACTGTTATCTCTTATGACTAAGGAGAGAATTGTAAGTGTGGGATTTGATGAAATCTACTAACACTCTAAGTAGATATTATTTCCTAGGGAGCTTCTTGTGTACTATGATGAGGGCTATCAAATATCCTAATATAATTTCAGTCCTCAAGCATCCTGGATGTTTTCTATGTTGTAGTGAAATAAAAAGCCTCTGTTGCTAGAATGCAAGGAGCGTTTTGGACTGCAGCTAAAAAAAATTGCCCGGTCCTCTGATCAGGCACATGGATTCCAGATGACAAAGTGCAGGCTAGATTTTCAAAGAAACAGACCTGCCAGTTAACACTCTAACAGCAACCTCTGCAGGCAGATCTGCAGTGTGGCGAAAGAGGAGATCACAAAATGTGACATGAACAAATCATTTTTTTTTTTTTTCATTTTCTTTGAACATAGTGTTTGCAACACTGCACTCGTGCCAATTATTTTTCATTTACACACCCCTGAAAAGCAGTGAAATTCAGGAAATGTCCATGTTGTGCTCCTTGTGGCTCTCAACTTAGATCTGTAAATATGCTGTTATTGGCATTGGGTGAAAACAATATCACTTTTTCTAAGTTCTGTGTGTCTTATAAGACTTCCAACTGCAGTATTATATATTCATGTGGACAACAGCTCACTTTTGTGTTTCTTTTCAAAACTCAGAGAGCCACTAGAAAGTGATGCTATTCATTGTTCTCCTGTCTTAAACACGAATTATCTAACGCATTAAGTGTAACATACCAAGCTTTTTTTTTTTTTTTT
>CM021763.1:47860718-47873373 GCA_011075105.1 Heteronetta atricapilla | reverse complement strand
TTTTTTTTTTTTTTTTTTTTTTTTTTTTTTTTTTTTTTTTAATGAGGCAGTACTAAATGGAAATCCTTGCTCTTACATGCAGATTAGCATTTGAAAGCAAAGATGTTACATTTTGCCAATACTAACAACTGCTCTGATAGCACTCACTTGAAGGCCATAGTAAGAGTTACATTTTTCACATATGGGAAACTGAAAGAAGATAAAAATGTCCACATTTTCTCTTAGCAATTCAAATTCCTGCTGTTAAGCTTGAAATGGCTGTGCTTATTTTTCAAGAAACTGTTCTTAGCATTTGATGTCAAGAAGAATTGTCAATGTGGTACAACACTGAGAAACTGATAAGAAGTTTTTTGAGTGTCAAATTTTGGAAATTCAGGCATATAAGTTGTACCCGAAGCTGCAGTATAGCATAAGAATGCCAGAGGCAGGATCAGAGCATGGAAATGCTGTCTTTTGATCCTCTGCTCAGGCTGTTTGAGTGCACTGCTATTCAACAAGATAGAGTGGACAATGGTATGGAAATCTCTATTAACACTGTCTCAGAATTCTGAAAATGAAACGTTATTATATTTTTTTGCACACCATAAGGAAAATCATTTTGCACAAAGCAATTAAATCAGTATTTACCTTGTCATGGTGTGCTGTAAATGCATGATTTATCCTTCCAAAGGGTATTTCTTTGTTTTTACATTGCTGGTGCATCAGTTTGAAGAAACATAGCTTAGATTGAATATGTATTTTACATTACTTCCTTTCCTGTCTGAAAATTATATTTAAAATTCTCCCTCCTACCACACAAATCACAATTCTTTGCAGCACAGCTATCAAGGGAAATATAACCATAAGTAAGAAATACTACTAGCTCCAGTCTAGGGGTTGGTGAAAAATGAAATTAATAATAATAATAAACTCCCTCTACTTCTTTCTTAGAGTCCTGCTTTATATGAAAGATTAGGACAGGAAGTCTGCAAAGCCCAGAGAAGACTTGGAGTCTCTGGTATGACATTCCATAGTCACCCAAAAGGACAATAGACACTTTTACTTTAGAGCTAATCTGTTTCACTGTATAAATGCCAAGATCTCAGCAAAAATGATCAATTTCCAAATGAACCAATTGAATGAAACCATGAGTTGCAGGGGGTGGGAGTAGGTAAAGTGGAGAAGAGAAGAATGATTAGATAATAAGTCTCAAAAGATAAGTATTTCAAAGAAGAAGAAAACTCTAGGATATCAGTGTTGGCTGCAAAATGTCTTCTGCAGCTTCAGGGATGCTGGTATTAGCAAAAAGCAAATAATTCTTCTCTAACAGTAATGTGAAATGTGTTAATTGGATTAATATCGGTATGGAACAATGCTAGGGCCGCATGATGATATTTTCTAAGAAAAACAGAGTGATTAGTGTACATAGTTCTTGTATCATGCAAAGGAAGGGTCCAGCAATTTGTGTAAATAGAGGATTTGAAGGGTGAACATTGAGACTCGGGTCTGGGAGATAAGAGGACCAAGGAGTTTTTAGGAAACTGCTGACTGCTGCATGGGACGCTGTCCAAGCCTCTGATATCTGGCAAAGAGATCCACCAAATAAGGAGAAAGGGGGAGTTGAAGGATGACCGAAGGACAAAGCCTGGGAGGAAGACTATGAGCCTTCAGCATGACTGACCCCCAGAGAGACCACCAGAGACTGATACGCATGCGTCCGGGATAGGGTACGGATTCCAGGAACTAATTTTAATAAACCTGACTTTTCTAGGAGTAGTGATGAATATGTATTAGTCTAGGAACACAGAAACCAGCCACCTGATGTAACAGGTGTGCATCTTGGTGGAGCAGACACTCCTGGCACACCCAGAGCTGTTTGCTTGCTTCTATTCACTTAATAAATTACAAACTTTAATTGGAATCCTATTTGGGACGCAATCATTTATCACAGTAAGAAACATAATAACACTGCATTTTAGAGGGAAATTCGATGTTTTATGAAGGAAATAATTTTGTTATTGAAAGCTACCTGAATTCAATATATACCGGTAGAACATTCAAATACATACTGGTAGAATATGGATTTTCACCAGAAAAGCCTCCAAACGTATCATTTGTCACACTGCAGTAAAATTGTGGCCTGGTATGAAAAGAATGAAAAGTAACTCCTGATTCCAGGAGTGTTTATAGAACCAACTAAATTAGTACAACTATTAAATGGAGGCAAATCAGAATAGATGAGAACATGAATAATAATGCAGAAAATCTGTCCTGTCTGCATTGCTATCAGTAGGAATTTCTTTGCCTTTACTAGAGAGGTGATAAATGTTAATTCCATACTCTTGGTTTGTTCCAATATTACCAAAGATGAATTTCTTCTTAACATTGAGTTTCCCTCTTCCACTTTTCTACATCTTGTGATAGATCTCCTGATGTACAAAATAGGTGTACTTTCCTTACCTTGAGGGTTGAAATTATTGGCCTAGAGTTGGAACTGGAAATATGGTGGCAGAGTATATTTTCACATGATCCAAAGTATCAGGAGATTGTTACCACCTTTCAGACCATGTTATCTCAGTCCACACAAAAATAGACTTAACAAGTGAATAGTAAAGCAATTTCTACAAAAGAATATAAAATAATATTTCAAAAGAATGAAAAATATATTTTCTAATTAGAACATAACTAATGAAAAGTGGACTTCAGTATGTAGAAGTAGTAACTTCTACATGGCAATGATGAGTTTAAATTTACAAAACAACAAATAAAATCAATAAAGAGAATGTGTAAATTAAATATGGTAAAACATATTAAAGAATGCAAGTGAAAATTGTCTGGGTAAAATGTCCTTGGGGGAAAGTTTTTTTTTTTTTTTTTTTTTTTTGTTGTTTTTTTTGACAAAACATATCTAGAGTCCTTAAATTCTCTACTTGAACAGATGTTGGAAAAATTTGTCATGTTTACTCTGACTTTTAACATCTGAACAGAAAAGAACAGACAGTTCATTGATTTGCCATGTTGATTACTGACAACAGACAATCAGAAGGTATTAAATGCATTTTAGTAAGATTAAAAAACATTGTAAATTATCTTTTTCATGTTGAGAATTTTATTCTCTAAAAAATAAACATTTAAAAGTGACATTAAAAAAATATCAAGAAACATTTTTTGAAAACACATAGTGAATGTAAGTATTATTTTCCATTTCTGCAATATTTTATACAGCATAAGATAAAAAATAATATCCAGGCTTCCTGTGTTTGCAGTCACTATCAAGAAACATAGAAATATAATTTTTTTAAGCTTCTCTAATTTAGAAACAATACAAACATAAACCAAATAATAGTTAAGAAGTTAAACTGAGAAACAATTCTCAAATGATTGTATTACGCATGTCTTTGGAGATATTCAATATACAGCTGGACAAGGCTCTGAGCAACCTGATTCAAATTTTCCATGAACTGGGGGTTGAACCAGATGTCCTTCAGAGATCCTTTCCAACCTAAATTACCCAGTGATTCAGTGGTCCAACCAAATGAATGTCATTCTCCAGATGTGATACAATGCTTTGTTCCAGTTATTGTAGTGAAAGTTCATTTTTCATAGTGTGCTTGTTACTAGACTGAGAAAAAAGATACTGGAAAAAAAAGTAGGAAGAAAAAACAAATAGCTTGTTAAAATGGCATTATCATTTGGTCTCTTTTACATTGCCACACTAACTTCTCTAATAGACTCAATGACTTCTTTTCCCCTCAAACACTGTAGAATCCATGCTAAGAAAGATAGCATTTAAAATCAAAGAGCTATTAATTAAAAGATAGAGGAAGAAAATGTGTATATTATTCCCTTGCATAATCACTGAATCATGAGTTATGCTCTGCTTGAGTTTATAAGAGCTCATGGGATTTCTCCTTGAATCAAAAAGATAAATTTTTATCAAAAGATAAAACTTTGCATCTCCTGAATGAAATAACACCCATTTCCACATATAATTATTAAAAAGCACTGAAGGAAGCACAGTTTATAAAATGGACAGACTACTTATCTATTTGAATATTTATTTAGTGTTAAGACTTCTAAAGAACTTTCAGAGATCTTTCATAAGAAACTAACAGTGACATGAGGATCTTTAATTGAATAACCTAGGGTTTTGATTTCTATCAGAATTTATTAGATTACATTAAGGTCTGTTCCAAAGCATCTGTTTTCATAAAAAATATATTAGAAGGTTTTTGCCTCAGTGGTTGAGTTTGAACAACTCATTACATTACTATCATAATGATTGTTTCTCAGTTGTATTGTGGGATATCACCTAGAATCTTTATTGACAAAGACCACATTGTACTAAGTACTGCATAAACAAAGCACAAAAATACATTGCTTATCCCTCTATTTTGCAGTCTGTAATGCATGGCAAGGTCGCTGATTCCACTTGCTTGTGTACAAGTAAGTAACTCTATATTCAGCTGTCACCCATGCCTGATCAGGCTACATCAGCAACAGTAATGGAAAAACTCTGTTGCATACTTTCAGGACTTTCAGAGTTGGATGCTGCTCACTGTGGCTCTGCAGAACTCCTTTCTTCAAAACCTATTTAATCTAGCCTTGTTCAGGTGAGAAGATTTAAGTCTATTCACCAGCTATATTAGCACCCATTTTTTATTTGTAGTTAATAATACTTTGTCACAGAAATGTAAATATGGAGACAAGGTCAGAACACATTCTGTAGGACAACCCATTCTTTGTACCTCTTTCATAAAGCGGACCTTGTGATTTTTGCTGAACAGCTTTTCATGGAAAAGGTGAAGACATGAAAAACATTTTTTCTTGATAATTACAGCTCTGAAAAACTGCTACAAACAGGGTGGCTAATTAGTGACTTGATTATACAGCTGGAATCATAGCCATGAAAATTTCTAGTCAAAATGTTCTTAAATTCTGCATTCTTTATGTATTCAAATTACTTCAGTAACTCAATTGCAAAAAGAATAAATTCAGTCCTGGTGTAAGCAGGGTGCTGTGATGACTGATCAGTTTCTGACAGGGGTAACCATGGCCTAAAGAAATTTATCTGCTATCGATAAATACAGTGGAATAATTCCTGTTGTTAACAACCATGTTTGCTTCTTTGATTATAGTACAAATCACATTCATACCTGTTCATTAGATACCTAATTAAACTGAAAGGTAAAAGCAAGATCAGTAAGAAAATACATTCTGTACCATTAATATATCTGAGTCATTCTAAAACTTGCAGTACTTATGATTCTGTCAATCATCAAAAATGTATTTATCATAAAACAGAAACAACAAAACACAGAGGATGATAGATGGTTATAAAATTAATTTTAAAACTAGACTCCCTTGATTTTGCAAGCAAAAAGGCAATAAAGAAAATCCATCTCTATGCATATTATATAATTTGATTTTACTGATATTAGAAAACCCTTCACTTAAAAATATGTTCAACCAATGTATTTTTCTATATTATTAAAGAAATCTAAAGCTTCATGTTAAGCAGAAAAGACATCATATTTCTTAATACAAACATTTTTCCAGGATAACTCATTGTCATAATTTCTTACATGAGACAAAGAGAATAATTATTTTGTTTTATCAGAAGAGTAATTTGCGATCTTTGACGGCTGAGAAGACCTGCAAATTAAACTAAACTTTTAAATGTCAGGAAAACATGCTCAAAATACATAATCTTTATGTTTAGCTAAAAAAATATTGCATTGATAGTAGCCTGCATGTTCAAAGTCTCTCCAAATATTTAAAAAGCTTGCCTAGATATATTACCCTAACATTCATTTTATGGATTATTTAATTTCTTCTGCATAGTTTAGGATTTTTATTAACTACTGTTTGGTTTGTTCCTACTTTTCTTTTTTTCTAAGAAGACGTGGGAAGTTGTGATCTACTATGAGCTTGTTGATTTTAGTCTTCTTTATATAAGCAGTATGATACTGAGTCAATTTTGGCTGCAGAAGAAGTTTTGGGTTTGGCTATTTGTGACACATGGAAGCCCTACAAGGCTTTTAAAAAAATGTTTGAAAGGTTTGATGACCTTTTCTTGATGGTACCATGCAGGAGCACATTTGGACTTCAGGGCAGAATATACTCCAGATATACTGATGAAAGCCTTTGTTGAGTTCAATATTTATAGAATTACAATTCAATTTCTGTGTGAAGTATGTAGAATTCAGCATATCTTCCTCAAATATTTACTTCTTATTCATTGAATACTAATGCATTTTCTTAAAATTTACATATAAAAATGAAACTAAATAATGTATTTAAATTAACTAAAAATGAGTCCGATCTTTAACATTTGTTCTAGCTGGTCCTTTGCCCTGAATATCCAAACAATAGAATACAGCCCTTTCACACCCTTCTTCTTATAGCAATTTATTGAGGTTTTGTATACAGGCTATATATGAAGACACTTAGTAATTGCTGTACTCATTTAATTGGAAAGACTGAGAGAGGTCAACAAATCAGATGACCTTTAAAGAGAATTGCAGGATATAAATTAAATAACTGTCTGGCTTCTCGAGTTAACTCAGTGAAAACGTTCTGCCAATCTCCGTGATTCAGAGTTTAGAATAAAGCCAGATCCTCATGTCATTTTACTACCAGATTACATGTTCCATCCTTGCCTTTTTTTAAGTATCCGAAGGTTGCAGACCTGTTCTTGTATCTGTGCCTGATAGACACCTGGGGGCAGCAGCCGCTTGACTGCAACTTGATTGAGCCCAAATGTTTTTCTTCTTGAGCATGATTTTGGCATTTGTGAAAATTGCTGAATTGTACAATATTCAGACTAGAATCTGACAAACTCAGCCAACCACCATCCAGACAGATTTGTTATACATGTACATGGTTATACATTATATTACTTCACCAAAAGATCTCAGCAGTTGCTTAAACATTTATTATATTATAAGAAAATGTGTCAGTCTATATTTCTACACTGCTGTTTCTGTACCAATGCTGTTAAGATAGCTATTTTTTGTCTACTTTGAACAAAAGAACTATTAGTATACTTTACTTAATTGCATTTCAAAGCTAACAAAATATGGTCCCTGCTAACATAGGTAACATAGTATCAGAATGCAGAAGCATTAGCCTGCCTATTACCCTGTAATCTTTCTCATCTCCTATAAAATTTTATAGAAAAACAAAACAAAACACTTTATTTTGTGTAACAGTACATAATTATTATGTGATTGATCTTGATTTTGATTATTCGGAGAAATAGAAGAAATGGAAGAGGTTCTAGCAAAATTTTTAACAGCCCCATCCTGTGGCCTTCAAACCATTTTCAGTTGATTTATTATTGCCTTCAGAAATTCACCTGTTAAATGAAATATATCGTTTTTCCCCTACAAAAGCTGCAAAGTCAGAAAGCATGCAAGACTGATTCAGCTCTCTTGAGTACGTATTCTGATATAAGATGTAACTTCATAAGCCATCAGTGCACCAGGTAGCCATGAAGGCTAATAGTATCCTGGCTTGTATCCAAAAGGGTGTAGCCAGCAGGACTACAGAAATGATTGTGTCTTTATATTTGGTATTGGTGAGACTGAACCTTGAGTACTGTGTTCAGTTTTGGGGCTCCCACTACAAGAAGGACATTGAGTTTGAGCATGTGCAGAGAAGAGCAATAAAGCTGGTGAAGGGACAAGAAAACAGGACTTGGAGAAACAACTGAGGGAATTGGGAGTCTTAGTCTGGAGGAGAGGCTGAAGGGAGACCTCATTACTCCCTGCAACTAACAGAATGGAGGTTGCAGTGAGAAAAATGTTGGTCTGCTTTCTCTGGTAACAAGCAATAGGATGCAACAAAATGGTCTCAGCCAGGGGAGGTTTCTATCGGATGTTAGGAAGAATTTCTTCATGGTGAGAGTGGTCAGGCATTGGAACAAGTTGCCCAGGGAAGTGGTGGAGTCTTCATCCCTGGAGGTGTTTAAAAGGGATGGGGACATGGTATTAAATGACATGGTTTAGTGCCGGGACTTGGTAGGTCAGGCTGATGGTTTGACTTCAAGGCCTTTTTCGAAATATAATATTCTACAATTCTGTGATCCTGTGATTCATGTACCAATGTCTTTTTTCTTAAAGATATTTGCCACTTTCAGTGCACGGTATAGACACAACTCTTTTCATGAAGAAAGGAAGAAAGGAAAAGAGAAAGAGAGAAGGAGAGAAAGAGAGAGGAAGAGAGAAAGAGAGAAAGAGAGAAAGAGAGAAAGAGAGGAAGAAAGGAAGAAAGGAAGGAAGGAAGGAAGGAAGGAAGGAAGGAAGGAAGGAAGGAAGAAAGAAAGAAAGAAAGAAAGAAAGAAAGAAAGAAAGAAAGAAAGAAAGAAAGAAAGAAATTGAAAAAAAAAAAAGATTGCACAAGATTATAATATCTGCTCAGGCCACCAGTTGACTTGGAATCTCAAAATTCCCTGCACAGACATCTGTGCTTAAACTAATAACATATCAATCTGCCATTTTGCCAGCCTTTGTTTCTGTAAACCCTAAAGGAAAATGAGCTACTTTTGTATTTTCTAGCACCAAATAAATACTAAAGTTCAGGATCATTGAGTTACACAGAGGTGACTTCCTCCCTTACAGGCTAGAAACTGAAGAAGTTGTGAAATGAGAAATTAAGAACACAGAACAGAAAAACAAACGGTAAATGTTTCTCCACAAAATTTCCTGTTATATCCTAAGCCTAAGCTTTTGAAAAAGACTGATTGTCAGCATTTTGCCAGAATTTTGAATACTGAACAAAACAAAATAGCCAGCATCTGGGGAAAGGGACATATGGCTTGTAAAACTGTAGCTGGAATGATTTTGCTTAACAGAGTTATAAGGCATACTATAATGAAAAGTGGTAGTTGACCTTAACATTACTAGATCTACCTGAAAGATTTCTGTATGTGTGAAAGTGTGTGCTCACAGGTGCATACATGTGTATATGTGCATGCATGCATGTATGCACAGTTGTACGTGTAGGAAAGGTTTAAAATTCATGCAGTTCACTGAAAGAAACAAACTTTTCAGTCTACTATTTTAATCACCATAATGATGATTAACTCACTTCTATAGAGTATAATCCTCAAACTACAGGTCAGGACTCTCACTCACATCATGAAGTGTTAGATGGCAGAAGACAGAAAACAGCAGCAACAGTTTAATTTCCTGTGAGCTGTCCGGCTCAGTTCTGCCACTGTTGGAAAGTGAGAAAAGGCTGGAATTCAAGCGTTAGTTAAGTAATTGCCTTTTGTTACTGGCAATAACTTGGTTTCTCCAAAGAGGGAAAATAAACATAAACATTTGCAAACAGTTATTATTACCATTTTTCAAGACTTTGATTTGGAAGATTCAAGCTGCTAGCTAGTATACCTTTACTGTAGTGTACAAAGGAAAGGTCTTGCAATGAGTATGACCCCTGGTGAAACAAGTAGGTCTTTAGCTATAATAATATCTAGATACTGTCCTTATACTAGATAAATTAGAAAATCACATTACTTTCAAGTTCTCAAGTTCCCTTAAATAAAATTTTAAAATAATGATGTTTAATGAAACTTTTAAAAATGGTTATCTAACATTCTGCTACATCTATTGACATGCCAAAAAAATGAAATCAAGACTCCAAACATCTTGATAAGGCTTCCAAAAAAAATAAAAATAAAAATAAACAAACAAACAAAAAAAAAAACACCACCACCACCAACAAAAAACCAGACCAAAACCAAAGACCACAAATTTCATCTTCATTTCAGATTTCCTTCAGAGTCTGAAGAATTTCTCTCAGCTCTTCCAGGCAGATGATGAACGACAATCTTTTCAGCATTTTTTTCAGCATTTCTTTAGCATTTCTCCAGAATTGCAGGCTTAGCAACATTAAATTGTACATATTTTTATCAAGTTTACTGGGGTTTAGTCTTTAATTTTAAACTGTGCAAAAGCCTCACTCTGAATGAAAACCAGCAAGGAGCCTGTCTGAGGAATGAATGAAGATTTTAACCTTTTAAAACACTACAATTTTTTTTGTGTGTTGTAGTGCTGTCTTTTTATGATTTTATAGCAGCTGCATATTCATCACTTACACATTTCTTATGATAAGAAGTGCTTTGCAGAATATTAATAACAAGTGTTATTTCTAATTCCTGCATTCAGAATTTCTTCTTTGAGTTTTCTTTGTCATGATCATTTTTTGAATGACAATTAAATATTTCTAGTTAATTAAATTGCAGAAATATTTACAGAATATATATATATATATATATATATATATATATATTTCCTTCTGTTGGTCTTATTCATCCAGTTCATGTAAAGCCATCAAAGAATTTGCTATTTTGAATTCAGTTTGTTTTATCATATTCTATAGAATATGTCAGTTTATTGACTTTTAAATTAAGGCTTATTTTAGTAGCACAGTTGTCCCCCATTTGTTTCCATTAAATGATTCATAAGTACACATGTTGAATTATCATGTCATTGTCTAAATATAAGAAGGCTTTGTTTCTATGTGTATAAATGTCAAAATAAAAGAAAAGAAAAAAGAAAAGAAAAAGAGCTTTCCAATGGGAAATTTGGAAAAAGTAAATAAATATGCCACATGTGCTGCTTAAAGTTTGAATTTCATCTTGAAGCTGAAATTAGCTGAAAATTACTTCATCATTTGTGAGTCCATTTTACTTTGAAACTTGCAATTAAATAATTCCTTACTCCCAACTATGGTAGTCCTAAAATAATTCATAACTAACCTCTTACCACATTCTGAACAAGTGGTTTTCAGTGAGATTCAACTAAAAAATACTAAGGTATAGTCTATAATTTTACACTAAAAGTCACTGAGGGGAAAAACCTAATATTTTCTGGATCAGGCTAGGAAGAGTAAGCATAAAGAGCAAAAACTGAGAAAGCAGCTGAGACATTAATTAAATGACAAAGCAAGAAATGAGTTGTTAAAGATAGTATAAACTGACAAATGAGACAAAAAGAAAAAAAAAAAAAAGTAAGAAATTAACAGTGTAGAACTGCAAAGGGCCTGGGAAAAACCGTAAAGAAGATTCTTGGCACAATGAAGCAAAGGAAACCAGCTCCAAGACTGAAAGAGTAAAGTGAAACAGACAGAGCAGTACAGATGATACTGTGATGTTGTGTTAGAAGGTAAATGCTAGGGAAGACAAAAAGACAAGTGGAGCAATTATAACTACACGATTTTGAGATAGCAAGCTTCAGCCAGAAGATTCAGCTCTCTGGAAAAGAATCTAAAGATATCTTTTAGCAATATCAAATCATAAGTTTGGAGCAGACATGTTAATGAATGAAAACATGAAAATTTAGAATCTTTTGGCTTAGTTCCTTATATAGGTCTAGTCTTGAATTAGGTCTGGAGAGAAGCAAAAGAGGCAAGTTTTAGATAAGCACATCTAAGACAATCCATATTATTGTATCTTACAGAACACCAGAAAATTCAAGCCCATAGGTATGGTCTTTTGTTTAAAATAAATAAACAAAAACAACAACAAACAACCCCCTCCCACACCATTATCTGTTCTTTAATAATGGTCGCAATAAGATTGTATCAAGCAAATGCAGTGACTTCCCATGTGCTTATCTCTGACTTTTAAACTCCACAGTTAATGTCAGAGACAAACATTTTGTATACAATAAAAAGAGGAGTCTATACTCTACCTGGTCAGACAGAAATGGGCAGTGTTGGTGCAAGAATTGTTATTTCTAGAACCCCAGCAAATGTTCATGGAGTCCTTCTTCAGCAATGCAGATTTTTGGACCTACATTGAATACAGTCTGAGATCTGAATTTAATCCCATAATTATTTTTTATAAACAAGCACAGTGACAAGTCATGCATCAAGCTGATTGAACTTCATAACTTTATGTCACCTCTTTAGAAGTGATAGATTTTACTCATGCTGTTCATCTCAGAATAAAAAATCATTTAAAAAAAGTAAAAAAAAGCAAATGATCAAAATGAAATGCACAAAATGTCACCTTGCATGAACAATGCTAACAAAATTCTTATACTCAAAGATATATGTAAAAACCTGAAGGCATATAAGTAGTAATCAGAAGGAACTGTAAAGCCAAAAAAAAACCACATAAGTTACTCATGTTCTGTCTATTCATCTACCCAAGAGCAAACTCTTGGGTAGGAATATTTTCTCATCAATTAAGGAATATTTTCTCATCAATGTGAAGCACAGATTTGAATCTGGCTCAACATTAGAGAACATAAATTTCTGCAAGAGGTGCAGTTCCCTGGAAAGGACAAACACAGTCAACCAAAATAAATAAATAAGGAAATAAGTAAGTAAGTAAAACTGCACTCTTGGCTGTACCATAAGTCTGTAAGCTGCATTCATAGTATCACAGAATCTCCCAGTGTGTGAGAGGTTTTCTGTCAACCTAAGCATTTGTACTGCTCGATTGCTAAAAATGTGTTCTCAAACTGTTTGTGAGATATAAAATAAACACCATAAAAAACTGGAAAATTTTATTGCTTCTCATAGTCACAAAGAAGCAAACACAACCAACATTAGTAATTGTCATGGTAACTGGAAGCAGCCTAGACTTAGGAGTTCTTACCCCACTATGTGTGTGTCCTGGTTTCAGTTGGGACAGAGTTGTTTTTCCTCCTAATGGCTG
>CM021763.1:47784030-47860708 GCA_011075105.1 Heteronetta atricapilla | reverse complement strand
GCTCCTGCAGCCGCTCCAGCCCCAGCTCCTGCAGCCGCTCCAGCCCCTGCAGCCACTCCAGTCCCTGCTCCTGCAGCTCCTCCAACATCCTGCTCCTGCAGCCGCTCCAGCCCTGCTCCTGCAGTTGCTCCAGCCCCTGCAGCCTCTACAGCCCCAGCTCCTGCAGCTGCTCCAGCTCCTGTGGCTGGGCCAGAGAAACGATCTGTAGCAGTGCAAGTTGGCCCTGCAGACTGTATTCCAACCCCTGTGGCAGACCCTGCGACTGGGCCAAAGAAACGATCTGTAGCAGTGCAAGTGGGCCCTGCAGAGTGTATTCCAACCTCTGTGGCAGACTCTGTGGCTGAGTCAGAGAAACGACCTGTAGCAGTACAAGCTGCCCCTGTAGACAAGGTGAAAAAATGGTATAGAGACTCAGGTCGTTTAGAACGCAGAGAAGACGAGGCTGTGCCATCAGGGGTGCAGGACGATGAAGATGGGGATGTTGAAAAAACAACACTAGTTTCCCGAAGCCTATACCAGCGTGAGCTACGAGATATGCGAAAAGATTTTGGTCGCTGCATAGGTGAGCACCTTGTCACCTGGCTGCTCCGGTGCTGGGATACCGGAGCCAATTATGTGGATATAGACGGCAGGGAAGCCAGTCGGCTGGGATCCCTTGCTAGAGACGCAGGCATTGACAAAGCAATTGGAGAAGGAGTACGATCCTACAGCCTCTGGAGGCGTATCCTGTATGCTGTAAGGGAAAGGTATCCCTACAAGGAAGAACTCGTATGTATGCCAGGCAAGTGGACCGCTATGGAGAAAGGAATCCAGTACCTGAGGGAATTAGCCGTACGGGAGGTGATCTATGCCGACCCAGACAATGGACAAATACCTGTAGATCCAGATGAAGTCAAGTGTACACGACCCATGTGGCGGAAGTTTGTACGGAGTGCACCATCATCATATGCCAGCTCATTGGCAATAATGGCCTGGAAAGAGGATGATGAACCTTCAGTGGGTGATGTGGTTAAACAACTCCGGCAGTACGAAGAAAGTCTGTCCTCTTCCCTACAGGCCTGCGTCTCGGCTGTGGATAAACTTTCTGAAAACTTCCAGCAACTAAAAGAGAATACTTTGGAGAAACTTTCTGAAAAGGTCCACCAACTTGAAGAGAGATTATTTTCCTCCCCCCCTGTACAAACCAATGTCTCTGCTATTAGGGGTAAGCTCTCATCCATGCAAGGAAGACGATATGGTGGATACACACCTCGTGCTATCCTGTGGTTTTACCTACGTGACCATGGAGAGGACATGAGAAAATGGGATGGAAAATCCACCGCGACCCTAGAGGCACGGGTACGTGAGTTGCAAAAGAAAACCAGCAGGAAAAAGGGGTTCTCTGAAAAATTTGCTGCTCCAACTTCCAACAGGCAGTCCCTTAAACACAGGAATGAAGATTCTGACCAAGATTAGAGGGGCCCTGCCTCCAGCCAGGGGGAGGAAAGGGACAATCGAGTTTATTGGACTGTGTGGATTCGATGGCCTGGCACGTCAGATGCACAGAAGTATAGAGCTTTAGTAGATACCGGTGCACAATGTACTCTAATGCCATCAAACTATGAAGGGCCAGAGCCCATCAGTATTCATGGAGTGACGGGGGGATCCCAGCAGTTGACTGTATTGGAGGCCGAAGTGAGTCTAACTGGGAATGAGTGGCAAAAACACCCTATTGTGACTGGCCCGGATGCTCCGTGCATCCTTGGCATAGACTATCTTAGAAGAGGATATTTTAAGGACCCCAAAGGGTTCCGCTGGGCTTTTGGCATAGCTGCCTTAGAGACAGAGGGCATTAAACAGTTGTCTACCTTGCCTGGTCTCTCGGAGGACCCTTTTGTTGTGGGGTTGCTGAGGGTCGAAGAACAACAAGTGCCAATCGCTACTACAACTGTGCACCGGCGGCAATATCGCACCAACCGAGACTCCCTGATTCCCATCCATGAGCTAATTCGTCAACTGGAGAGCCAAGGAGTGATCAGTAAGACTCATTCACCTTTTAATAGTCCCATATGGCCAGTGCGAAAATCTAATGGTGAGTGGAGACTAACGGTGGACTATCGTGGCCTGAATGAAGTCACACCACCACTAAGCGCTGCGGTGCCGGACATGCTAGAACTCCAGTACGAACTGGAATCAAAGGCAGCCAAGTGGTACGCCACAATTGATATCGCTAATGCATTTTTCTCCATCCCTCTAGCAGCAGAGTGCAGACCACAGTTTGCCTTTACTTGGAGGGGAGTCCAATATACGTGGAATCGGCTGCCCCAGGGGTGGAAACATAGCCCTACCATTTGCCATGGATTGATCCAGTCTGTGCTGGAGCAGGGGGAAGCTCCTGAACACCTTCAGTACATTGATGACATCATTGTGTGGGGTGGCACAGCAGAGGAAGTTTTTGAGAAAGGGAAGAAAATAATCCAAATCCTTCTGAAGGCTGGTTTTGCCATAAAACAAAATCAAGTTAAAGGACCTGCACGAGAGGTCCAGTTTTTAGGAATAAAATGGCAAGATGGACGTCGTCAAATCCCAATGGATGTGATCAACAAAATAACAGCTATGTCTCCACCAACTAGTAAAAAGGAAACACAAACTTTCTTAGGTGTCGTGGGGTTTTGGAGAATGCACATTCCAAATTACAGTCTGATTGTAAACCCACTCTACCAAGTAACCCGTAAGAAGAACGATTTTGAATGGGGTCCTGAGCAACGACAAGCCTTTGAACAAATTAAGCAGGAAATAGTTCATGCAGTAGCCCTGGGGCCAGTCCGAACAGGACCAGATGTAAAGAATGTGCTCTACACCGCAGCCGGGGAGAATGGTCCCACCTGGAGCCTCTGGCAGAAAGAACCTGGGGAAACTCGAGGTCGACCCCTAGGGTTTTGGAGTCGGGGATACAGAGGATCTGAGGCCCGCTACACTCCAACCGAAAAGGAGATATTGGCAGCATATGAAGGAGTTCGATCTGCTTCAGAAGTGGTTGGTACTGAAGCACAGCTCCTCCTGGCACCCCGACTGCCAGTATTGGGCTGGATGTTCAAAGGAAGGGTCCCCTCTACACATCATGCAACTGATGCTACATGGAGCAAGTGGGTTGCACTGATTACCCAGCGGGCTCGAATAGGAAACCCCAGTCGTCCAGGAATCTTGGAAATGATTATGGACTGGCCAGAAGGCAAATACTTTGGGATGTCATCAGAGGAGGAGGTGATCCGTGCTGAAGAAGCCCCACTGTACAACGAGCTACCAGAAAATGAGAGGAGATATGCCCTGTTCACCGATGGGTCCTGTCGCATTGTGGGAAAGCATCGGAGATGGAAAGCTGCTGTATGGAGTCCTACAAGACAAGTTGCAGAAGCTGCTGAGGGAGAAGGTGAATCGAGTCAATTTGCAGAAGTGAAAGCCATCCAGCTGGCTTTAGATATTGCTGAACGAGAAAAGTGGCCAGTTCTCTACCTGTACACTGATTCGTGGATGGTAGCAAATGCCCTGTGGGGGTGGTTACAGCAATGGAAACAGAACAACTGGCAGCACAGGGGCAAACCCATCTGGGCTGCTGCGTTGTGGCAAGATATTGCTGCCCGGGTAGAGAACCTGGTCGTAAAGGTACGCCACGTAGATGCTCATGTGCCCAAAAATTGGGCTACGGAAGAACATCAAAACAACCAGCAGGTGGATCAGGCTGCTAAGATTGAAGTGGCTCAGGTGGACCTGGACTGGCAACATAAGGGTGAATTATTCATAGCCCGATGGGCCCATGACACCTCAGGCCATCAAGGAAGAGATGCAACATACAGATGGGCTCGTGATCGAGGGGTGGACCTGACCATGGACACTATAGCACAGGTTATTCATGATTGTGAAACATGTGCTGCAATCAAGCAAGCCAAACGGTCAAAGCCTCTTTGGTATGGAGGACGATGGCTGAAATATAAATATGGAGAGGCCTGGCAGATTGATTACATCACACTCCCTCAAACCCGCAACGGCAAGCGCCATGTACTTACAATGGTGGAAGCAACGACTGGATGGCTGGAAACATATCCTGTGCCCCATGCCACCGCCCGAAACACTATCCTGGGCCTTGAAAAACAAGTTCTATGGCGTCATGGCACCCCAGAAAGAACTGAGTCAGACAACGGGACTCATTTCCGAAACAACCTTATAAACACTTGGGCCAAAGAACATGGTATTGAGTGGGTGTATCACATCCCCTATCATGCACCAGCCTCCGGTAAAGTTGAGCGATACAATGGACTGTTAAAGACTACACTGAAAGCAATGGGTGCTGGGACATTCAGAAATTGGGATACACATTTGGCAAAGGCCACCTGGTTAGTCAATACTAGGGGATCTACCAACCGAGCTGGACCAGCCCAATCAAACCTGCTACGCACAGTAGAAGGGGATAAAGTCCCTGTAGTGCATGTAAGAAACATGTTGGGTAAAACAGTCTGGGCTACTCCTGCCCCAGGAAAAGGCAAACCCATTTGTGGGATTGTTTTTGCTCAAGGACCTGGATGCACTTGGTGGGTAATGCAAAAGAATGGGGAGGTCCGGTGTGTACCTCAAGGGGATTTAATACTGGGTGAGAATAGCCCATGAGTTGAGTTGTATTATGTTAATTATTATATAATACTGTGTGTCATTACTACCATAGATGAAAATAGTGATTAACTAGAATGTATTGGAAAGAGTGTAACCCGAGCATGACATAAATGGTATGGAATAAGGGGTGGATATATGTCCTGGTTTCAGTTGGGACAGAGTTGTTTTTCCTCCTAATGGCTGGTGAGGTACTATGTTTTGGATTGGGATGAGAAGAGTGCTGATAACATGCTGGTGTTTTAATTGCTGCAGAGCAGTGCTTACACTAAGCCAAGGACTTTTCAGCTCCTCGCTCTGTCCTGCCAGCGGGCAGGCTGGGGGGGCAGCAAGAGCTGGGAGGGGACAGCCCCAGGACAGCTGACCCAAACTGGCCAAAGGGGTATTCCATACCATCTGACGTCATGCTGAACAATATATAGGGGTGGCTAGCCAGGGTGGGGGGCCGGCTGCTCGGGGTTGGGCTGGGCATCGGTCAGCGGGTGGTGAGCAATTGCATTGTGCATCACTTGTTTGTACATATTACTATTATTATTATTATTATTATTATTATTTTCTCTCTTAAATAAACTGTCTTTATCTCAACCCACAAGCTTCAATTTCCCATTTCTCTCCCCCATCCCAGAGAGGGAGGGGGGAGGGTGAGCGAACGGCTGTGTGGTGTTTAGCTGCCGGCCGGGTTAAACCACAACAGTGTGATAACATGTTATTCATATATCAAGAAAACAGGATAATTGGGTAGAAAAAACTTATCTGTAGCTGTTTGGAACTTAGATTAGTTCCAAAATCCCCATGCTCTGTCTCATTCACATACAAAGCACTTCATACAAAAACACTGATTTTGCCCTCTGGCTCTTCACTTGCTATTCCATCTTCACAATTGCTTCAATGATGAATATTCCACTGCCTGTCTTGTGACTGCCCACTCAGCAATACACATATACAGTGAGCTTTCTTTCCCTTTCTCAAGTCAGACCTACAACAGCCACTGGAGCATCTGTTGGAGATGGAAAATACCTATAACTGTGATATAGAAGAAACAATACATAATGTATAGGCATCTTTTCATATAAGTTGTCTGATTCTATGTCACTTTGCCTGCTAGAGTTTTGCCTTTCCATTTCCCATTATTATAGGAAATCAAAAAGTGTCAGTTTTCCTCATTTGTTTTGTATTTGCCATTTATAATTAGCTCATGTACTTCTCTTGATGTTTGTTTGGAGGGAAGGGAGCTGCTAGGCATTAACATTCAGAACTTAACCCTGCCTGCTTGAGTTTGGAACTTGAAGCTAGCTCTTTCACATCGCAGGTCCATAAACTGACTAGAAGACTTTATTATTTATTTATTATTTATTTACTATCTACCTACAATTTGTTTATTTATTTACCATTATTTATTCTTTTTAACCTTTATTATTTATTTATTTATTTTCAAAAAATAGAAAAGTTTTAGGATAGATCTCATGATCTTTGCTACTACAGTTTCCTTTTATATAAATTGAACTGAAAATAGATTATGAGAGAGAGAAAAAAAAAGAAAGTGAATATATTCATAGTCTACTAGGTGGGTGAGTACCCCCACCCACCGCCATGGACCACTCTAATTCACAGACATGTTATGCCAGAGTATCCTATATCCTATGGAAATGTCCTGTCACTGGATTCCATATTTTTGATATCTCAGTGTTTTTTTCAGGGATGAAAGGAAAGGGATACTTCAGAACCTGTTGAGCTTTCCCTGTTGTTGATGGCAATACTTTGGAAATTCGGAAGATATTTCTTTCACCAACCTCTATGCACAGTATCTGGAAATACTTTTAAAGGTGTATTTATTAAAGTTACTGTTTATATATGAACTTTGAAAATGATACTGTTGAAAGGACCTGTGTTGTGCTTGTGTTTTGCTCAATAGTTCAAAATGTTCCTCTGTGGAACTAGTAAGCTTGAAGTGGGACCTGAAATTTTGTACACTGAGAACTGACATTTGGCACAGAATTTGCCTTTTATTTGGAAAGCTCTTAGCAAGAAACCTCCCTCACTGTGCTAAGCTGCTTCCAGTGAATGAAGTAAGCAGACATGAAGAGGCATTCATAAATGAACTACATTCCAGCTAGGTCTCTGTGTGGCTTGGGAAAGTAAGTTCTAAACGTATAGCAACAGCTAAACCAGTAAGGAAAGTTAACCTGTTCCTATCTTCATTCTGCTAAACCACTAAGAAACTTACTTTCTGTAGAGCTAACTGAAGTCCAGTAACCTGACAGAATTCACTTAATGGAAAAAAAATCTATAGCATGATATACTTTCAGAATGCAAAAAAGATTTTGTTCAGTTTTCATATTTGTAAAGCCATGATATTCTAAGGTATTTGGTAGAGTTTTTTTTTTTGTTGTTGTTGTTGTTTTTGTTTGTTTTCTTTTGTTTTTTAATGTGGTCTGTTATTTATTATAAGAATTCAATAATATATAAAAGTATAAGATCATAGTAATCTTAGGATATCCTGAGTTGGAAAGGACTCAGAAGGATCATTGAGTCCAGCTCCTGGCTCCGCACTGGATATAATTTTACAAACTTCAGAAGTGTTAGAGAAAAAGCAATCCTTTGAGTTTTAGAATTAAAATACATATTTGCAGCTCATTGCTGAATAAATGAAAAAAAAATATGTTGTTTGGTGCTTATGATATATCTTTAAACAGTGTGAACATCCTAGGCAGCTTGTTCATGGCATTTTTTTTTTTTTTTTTTTTTTTTAATAAGGAAACATATGAAATGCCTTTTATTTCCAAATTAAGAGAAAAAAACACACACACACACACACACACACACACAAATAATAGAAAGGAATTCTAAATTAAGGGAAGTAGTACTTTTTAACCCCCAAAAACGAAAACTGTAAGTGTAATTGAAGAAAATCATTCTATAGATTTAAAACCTGGAAACCAAAAAGCACATTGATGCCTTCATTATTGCTGTTGAAGTGCAACCATGTGATTCTTTCTTCACTTCACCTGATACAGAGATTTGGATTCTAGTTTTGTTCCCATAGGTTTTATTTTGTTTGTTTGTTTTCTTTGAATTTTTATAGCAATTATTGACTGTTTTCATTTTTCTACAGATACCATTCTGAATACTTTACATCATCTTCCTGACACTAAGATTTCATATTCAGCACTTTGGTGTGATAGATATATTTAAGTACATTTTATTTACAGAGATTTTTGCTAATCTTTTCTTGTTAAGGAACACCATGCTGCTTTTCTGTGTACATACTGCACATACTAACTGCTGCATACTTTTTCCTGATTAAACATGGTTGATTTTTCTATAGGCATATTGTTTAAAACATGCATATGCCATTTTAGCATTTCAAAAGCATATACTGCTTTTGAAAAAAAAAAGCATATACTGCTTTTGAAATCTATGTAAAATATCTGGTATATTTTTCTGTCTAAAGCATGTGTTTCTAAAATAATGATGCCCAATTAGACATACCTAGGTAGAGGGAGCAAATATCCAGATGGTTATTTTATTATACAAGATTATTAATATGTGACTATTAATATATTCAATTATATTAAGACTCTAAATATGTATTTCAGAAAGAGATGATTTCAAAATAGAACTATGTCAGTGGTTTTCCTGTCAGTCCTTCCACATGTCTCTCATGGTTAAGGACTCCCTGACATGTAACTGTTTGGCTGTTTGTTTGCTTTTGTTTTTTTGGTTGCACCATGTAAAATCAATTCCAAGCAACAAAATAGGAAATTTTTGAAAGTAGAAAACAGTCCCAAGTTCCATGAACTTACTACAATTCTTCTGTTTATGAGGATACATATTACAATGAAATATGCACAATTCATGCTGAGAATAAAGGCTCCAAACTTCTGGGCCTTATCTAACCATAAACTTGGAAAAGAAAATCCACCACCAACAAAACAACAACAACAACAACACTAAAACAGTTCTGTTTCTTACTCTATTCATCTCTAAAAAGGACGATCTTTTCTGCAGAAGGAACACTTCAAAGATCTTTAGGGCTCTCCAAAGTGCCAAAATGTTCTGATTTCTGAAAGTTTCTTTTTAAAGAAAAAAAAATTATTATTATTATTATTATTATTATTATTATTATTATTATTTTTCCTGTAAGAGTGTATTTTTCTACAGTGCCTTAATTGTCTCCATATGGGAAAAGCCTGTGCAAGAGTCAGTGAAGACAACGGCATAAATCAAGGATAATGTTAAGGAACCTTACAAATTATATCAAAATTGTTAACAAATGTGATCTTTTGCTGTGGGATGTTTTCTGTGGTGTGTTTCCACTTAGCAGTCAGAATGTTTACTTCACTCAACCATATGGAGTTCTGTTGATGCATATTTCCTGAGAAGCCTGACACTGAGAGAACTTTCTCTAGATTAGTGACAGTTGCACTAGCAAATACTGTGCTTCACTTAATTGCAGCATGCTGCACTACAGAATTTTATAGGGCTATATCAACATTATTATACAAAAGCAACTAGCCCTAACTGTGGTGTTTTAACACCAGTAGGTAGCCAAGCACAATCGCTCCACTGTCTCACACTCCATCTTCAAAATGATGGGGAGAAAATGTGAAAAGAGTTTGTGAGCTGAGCTAAGGACGGGGAGATCACTTACCAGTTACGGCTGCAGGCAAAACAGATTTAGCACAGTAAAGATTAATGCTATTTATTGCCAGTTAATAACAGACCAGAACAGTGAGAAACTAAAAGCAAACTAATAACACCTTCCCCCCATGTACAGTATTCTACCTCCACCACCCAAGCAGTGCAGGGGAATGGGGAATGGGTGCTGTGGTCAGTCCCTAATGCTTCATCTCCTCCTTCCTTTGACCACTCCTTCACGGTCACTCTCTGCCCCTGCTCCCCATGGGGTCCCTCCCACGGGATGCCGTCCTTCCTGATCTGGTCCTGCAGGGGCTGCCAACAGGCAGCAGCTCTTCAGGAACTGCTCCCACACGGCTCCGTACCACGGGGTCCATCCATCCCCCAGGAGCAAACTGCTCCAGCACAGGTCCCCCACGGGTGGGCGGCAGCTCCCCCCACACCCCTGCTCCTGCGTGGGCTCCTCTCCACGGGCTGCAGCTCCGGCCCAGGGCCTGCTCCTGCGGGGGCTCTCCATGGGCCGCAGCCTCCTCCAGGCCACATCCACCTGCTCCACCGGGGGCTCCTCCACGGGCTGCAGCGTGGAGATCTGCTCCAGGTGGTACCCAGCAGGGGACAGCCTGCTCCAGCAGGGGCCTCTCCACAGGCTGCAGGGGAACTGCTACTGCCTGCCTGGAGCACCTCCTGCCCTCCTGCTGCACTCACCTGGGTGTCCACAGGGCTGTTCATCTTCCATTTTCTCACTTTTCTCTCACAGTTGCTGCTGCACAGCAGGTTTTTCCTGTCTTAAATTCACTCTCTCAGAGGCCTAACAAGCATCACTCTCTGGCTTGTCTCTACACTGTGGTGGATCCCTTTTGAAGCTGTCTGGAACTGACACTTACCTAATGGTGCAGCTTCTGGGCGCTGCTCACAGAGGCCAACCCATGCAGCTTCCTGCAAAACCTTGCCAATTAAGCCCAATGCATTAACTTATTCAAGGCTGGGAACCTTGCATCACACTATTTAAATTTTACTCCCTTAGACCAGTGTTCTTCAAGGTTTTTAGTCTATAGATTATTTAGACTTTTAAAAATGCACTCACACAGCTGCACACCTCTACTGTTTAAGCAGCTGGCAAGAGAGCTGAGTGATGATGTATCACATGTGTAAATAAAAAGTTATTAATATATATATATATGTATATATATATAATCTCTATATAAGAAAACAACAACAACTAAGGCAACTAATTGTAGAGTAGCAAGATAAAAAATGTGACACTTGGGATGCCAGAGGATACTCAGGGCAGTCACAAATTGACTCTTAAGTTTCCCTCAAGGCACTTGATATTTCTCTGAATGCAATACTTTTATGGATTATCTTCTACTGCCTTGTGAATAACTTGTGACTGAATGGTTGTTGGGCTAAATGACACTGCAGATGTTCTAATGAGTTTCCCAAAAGAGAATGAAAATACAGTCAGTGTCTGGTTTTAGGCTGGAGTAGGAATACATATTTAGACCTATTGTAGGTGGAGGACAAGGAAGTAACTACAAACCCCATACAAATTCTTAGAGAGGTCCATACAGGCCTTCTCATGCAAACTATGAAGTGTCCAGTTGATTGCAATTAAAGCTATGCCTCTGTAAATTTCAGGAGATGTTGGCTTATGCTTCTATTGAGGACTTGCTTTCCTTTTTGTCCCCTTATATCTCTGGAAAATTATAGAGAACTCCAGATCTCTGTAAAAGGCAAAAAGCTTCTAAACTTACTGTAAAATACACTTGCCCTAGGAGTACAAGGACTGCTTTATACTTAAGCTTTTATGAAACTCTGAAGGTAATGTCCAAGGTTTTAAAGATATATTAAAAATAAAAATAAAGTACAAATGAATGATAAAGGAGAGCCAAGTAATGACCCAAGGGGAATATGCATAGATATAAATCCAGCTGATTCTGCTAAAGCTTAACATGCTCTGCAGGCAGATGTTTTTAATGTTTAACTTTCTGAAAATAAAAAGAGACTTTAATAGGTGTTACCATCAGAACTCACAATTTCTTTTTACCTGTAACTTATACAGATATACCTATACCATATATTGTGAGCCTACACATTAATTTTCATTAATTAAGTTGGCTCTTTAAAGAGCTACTTTGTTAATCACTAGCTATTATTGAGACCTTTTGTCTGGTGTATATTTCCAGGACCTTTTTCTTCAAACTGAAAGAGGAATTCAAAATAACAAGCAGTTTACAGAATTGTATTATAATGTTCCATTAAAATCTTGAAGATATACCTTTGCAAGATATTTGTATTATAATGCATTACAAACTGAAAACTGGAGCTAGTTACTTTCACAATGGAACATGCCCTTGGGAAATCTCCATTAAGGGGCAAGCCATGGTAAGAGCTATGACCATCCCAGTTGCAGTAAGCCATTGAACACTGCTTTACAAAGTTTGACAATATATGAATCCATCATTCAAAGAAAAGTGCTGTGAATGCTTCAGCCTCTAGGCTTCTATAAACAGCTTAAATGACTGCTATAGTTCATATTCTTTTATTTAAGTAAGAGTATATAAAAAACAAACAAAACAAAACAAACAAACAAACAACAACAACCAAAAAAACACCAAGAACAATAACTGAATTTTTCCTTACTTGGTGACATATGTGATACATAAGGTCAGGAACATACACAAAAAAGATGTTGGTTTTGCTGCCTTGGTATGAAGTTTGAAGCCAAGATAGGACTCAGTAACCTTCACTTTCACACCAGAGAAGCAGAGGAACAGTAGCACAAGCAACAGGTAGACATAACTGGGTAAGGGAAATGCTAGCTGAAATTCCAGTAGAAAACAGATCTGATTTGTAGCTGTATATGTTTTAATTCTTTATATCCAGATTTTCTGTCTGTTGAGTAGTTTTAGGTTTGAGTAAAAAATCCCTGTCTTCTTCGACTTTGTCAGTATTTCTAACGGACTGTATTTTTTATATCGTCTGTTAAATTATACAAGCAACATCAAACTGTTGAACTGAATCCTTATGGGGCTAGATGATTAAGTGTTTTTTTAAAATACAGCATCGGTAAGTATCCCCACTGCAGTTCAGGCTGAGTTTTGATTTCCATCGCTCACCTCTAGCAAGTAAATTCAGCTTAAGCTGAGTAAGATCTGTTTTTTATAAAGAGCAAGTACCATCTTTCTTTTTTCTTTTTCTTTTTAAGTGTGAACTCTTGCATTTTACTTTTTAACTCAACTAACCTTCCACGTCCTGCTGACAAGGATTATTCAGTACTTTAATGTAGGTGTTTTCTCTCATTAATTTCTACTTAAACCAGCAGACAATGCAGAAAATATGTATATAAAGCAGAGGCAGTTTTAAATTACAGAACAGTACTAATTGAAATTGTCCCTTATTTGTCCAAACCTAGATCTCAACCACATGGAGACATATTTTGATAATGTGGCAATTTTCACCACACTATTTTGTTCCTGTTGGTTACATACTGGATTTGAGTTCTAAACACATGCAAATGCTCTAGCACAATGATAGTAGTGTGAGTGCATTGGAAACATGGTAACTGTGTCGACACTGCTGACACAGCAGTGCACTGTTGAACATGTTATTTCCTTAGAGAATTACTGAAGACACGAGAACCAAGTGAAACTTTCTTCTAACTGGTCTCTCAAAGGAAATAAGCTAAATGAGTTCTAAGACCTTAAACAGTGGTCCATTTTTTTTTTTATTATTATTATTTTTTTATTTCTTATTTTTTTAAGCACTGCTATGAGTGAGTAAGATTTCCCACACGGTCTGTGTATCCATTCTCCTTGACACTAATTCCTTCTTCAGAATGAAAGCATACAACAGTATGACTTACAAATAAGTGCCCTGTTTCTGTAAATCCTCCCAGTGAATCACTCCAAGATCATAATAATGAGCTTTATTTTTGTTATCAACCCATGGACATGGGTTGATAACAAATGAACACCTATGTCTCATCCTTAGTAAAATGATACATGACTATAAAGGAATTTTAATTAAATCAATAACTATATTTTCAGAATTTTAGGCCTTTAATGTAAAGAGGGCTTCCACCAACAGCATTGTCTTAAGGGGTCCTCTGTATGGTACTTATTAGAGTTGAATGTGATGGAAGGCATTGACTTGCCTTTTTCTCTGGTGATATCAAAGTAAGCTGTGGTCACCCAGCATAGCTGAAAAATACGGCTATTCCCTTTAAGGTGATCACTTTTGGATAATCATCCTTTACAATTTTGGATAGCATGCTAGTTAGCACGTCTTATTACACAATATGTAAACGCTTATTACACACTACCACTGTCTTGCTAGGCATATCAGTATCTTGATCTCTGATGTTGTTAAATCTCCTTAATTTTCAAGTACAAGTGTAGTGTTTGTTATACAATGTGCTCTTTTAATGAATCAGTTAACCAGTAGAACTGATACCGTTCTTAAGCAAAAAAAAAAAGACAAAACAGAACAGAACAAAGGCTTTTGGTACTGTCTCCCACTACATCCTGCTAGCAAAGCTGAGAAAGAGTGGGATAGATGAGTGGACACTAAGGTGGGTTGAGAACTGGCTGACTGGCCGAGCTCAGAGGGTGGTGATCAGTGGTGCAGAGTCCGGCTGGAGTCCTGTGACTAGCAGTGTTCCCCAGTGGTTGATGCTGGGTCCGGTCTTGTTCAACATCTTCATTGACAACCTTGATGAAGGAATAGTGTCCATCCTCAGCAAGTACGCTGATGATGATGCTGGGAGGAGTGGAAAACATGCCAGAAGGCTGTGCTGCCATTCAGCGAGACCTGGACAGGCTAGAGAGCTGGGCAGGAAGAAACCAAATGAGGTTTAACAAGAGCAAGAGTAGAGTCTTGCACCTAGGAGGGAACAACCGTGTGTATCAGTACAGGCAGGGGGATGACCTGCTGGAGAGGAGCTCTGCAGAGAATGACCTGGAGATCCTGGTGGACAGCAGGTTGACCGTGAGCCAGCAGTGTGCCCTGGTGGCCAAGAAGGCCGATGGGATCCTGAGGGTTCATTAAAAGCAGCATGGCCAGCAGGTCAAGGGAGGTGATCCTCCCCCTCTACCCTGCCCTGGTCAGGCCTCACCTGGAGTACTGTGTCCAGTACTGGGCTCCCCAGTACAAAAAAAACAGGCATCTCCTGGAAAGAGTCCAGAGGAGGGCCACAAAGATGATATGGGGCCTGGAGCATCTCCCCTATGAGGACAGGCTGAGAGACCTGGGTCTGTTCAGTCTTGAGAAGACTGAGAAGGGATATTATCAATGTTTACAAAGACTGAGAAGGGATATTATCAATGTTTACAAATACCTTAAGTGTGGGAGACAGTGGGATTTGGCCAACCTCTTTTCAGTGGTTAGTGGGGACACAACAAGGGGCAATGGCCACAAAATGGAGCACAGGAAATTTCGCAATGACATGTGAAATAACTTCTTCATGGTGAGGGTGACAGAGCACTAGAACAGGCTGCCCAGGGAGGTTGTGGAGTCTTCTTCTCTGGAGATATTCAAAGCCTGTCTGGACACCTACCTGGGCAACGTGCTGTAGGGAGCCTGCTTTGGCAGAGGGGTTGGAACCAATGATCTCTGGAGGTCCCTTCCAACCCCTTCAATTCTGTGATTCCGTGGCCTACCTCCCCCCACCACCCCAACAAAAACAACACAACCAAAATTATTTTGAAAACGACATAAACATGGAACTATTAGTTTTAAGTGATAGATACAAAACTTTTGAAACTCTTACAGTGGGTAGGAAAATATAATTGCTTTACTTTGTTATTCTGACAAATTACTGCCTAATATGAGTCTTTTACAAACCTTCTAAAGTAAGTGGTGTAAGAGACTGACAGGTTCTGGACCTGGATATCCTTAAAATAATTAAATAAATTTATATAACTAAATAGTACATTAGATTATTATTGTTATTATTATTATTTTATTTTATTTGGGCACAGTTTCAATAGGTCTCATTTGTCTTTTATTGTTGATTTCCCATGATCCTAGTATTCCAGATTGGAGTGCAATGTATGATTACACTAAAATGTAAGCACTTTTCATTGCCATATTTAGATTTTACGGTAAAACAAACCTAGGCTAATTGGAAGCAGTATTTTCTGTTTAAAAATGTGTCATTGAATGGAGCACCCTGATCTAGCATATAAATTTTGAACAGCAGTTGTGGTATTGCCAATGTACATATGTATAAGAATAGATGTATATCATATATATTTATATGTATAATATATGTATGTAAAAATATATGTCATGGTCCTACTGTCTGTGTGTTTTGTGAAGTGTACTCATGACTGCTTTTATTTCCTCTCTACTAAGCATCTGTGGAGGTACACCTACATAGAAAGGATAAAATGATAAAGCATGGAATGATCACTTTTCCACAGAAAAGTGAATCTTCAGTCAGATATACAAAGTTTCCCTGAACTACAATTCATCACTTGGATTCCACCTGCAAGGCTCTCTACTGTTCTTGTGTTTTGAGTGAATTAGAGATTACTTTTGTAACTCTACTGAGTTGATGAACAGACAGACATGTCTCTCCAATCAACATTAACTGGAGCTATAGTGCTTCTTTCATTTTACAATATAGTGTTGTTATATTGAGAAACTCTTTTCTAATTGATATAGAAATTGAAATATCAAAACAGTAAGAGAAAGTGATAATGTTCAGTTGCTTTTTCCCCAGTCCCTTTCCCTGCTACAAGGTAATTTTACATCAAGCTGCAGAGAAAAACATTCAATCCAAATAGTTTTTATAATTCATCTGGAATCTAACATTTGAAATGCCTGCATGCTAATCTTCCAGGTCTTCTTCTCTGATTACATGAATAATTCATGAGTAAGACCTATTATTGCAATGATATGTTTTACAGTTTTTAAAAGGACATTTACCTAAGTTTGTTTAATCAGTTATCATATTTTCATATACTTAGTAGCAAAGTACCTAGCAAAGAAGTACCCTCAAACAGTTTTAAGTAGAAAACCCAATTTAATGTCTATCCCTGAATGTATTCCTATAAAATACAAAGATAACATGGATAACACCTTCTTCAGTTCACAAGCAACAGTGTTGTCAATTATTAACTATAATATTTGCATATAATCCACTTCATGACTATTAATAGAAATGTCTGAAACGAAGTCTTTATCACTGTACAGATAGCTCTGAAACTAATAAATGAAAAAACACTTTTGAGTATTCATGCATATCGCTGTTATAGTAGTACACAAATTAAAGTCAAATCAAATTGCAATTTGCTTCCACAATGGCTGGTCAGAAGTGGGAAGTTATCCATATCCTGCAGCTGGAGGTCACAGAATTACACAAACTTTCCTTTAAGCATATTGGCCTGAAGAGTTGCAATTTACCTCTCAAAGGCATTAATACAACACAGGCAGCTGTAGGTCTTATGAACAAATGTTTTGATTCTTATCAGTAATATTTTAATCATGTTTTTTATATGTTACACAGTCCATCCATAATAATAGCCTGTGCTGCTTAATGCAATAACTAATTCTGACCTTTGCATCTTTTGTCTAAAGAATTAAGCAAATGCTCTAACCAAAGTGTATGTACTTCTCTAGTACAAGCCCCCACCTATGGTATACTCTCCAAAGTCATAGCAGTGGGAGTGACTGTTGATGAATAAAAATGTTATATAAATAATTTACATGGTAAATTTCCATTAAGACACCTGAAAAATAAGGAGGTGACTGGAGACAACCAACAAGGCTTCAGTAAGGGCAGATCATACCTGAAAATTTGGTAGCCTTCTATGATGGGGTTACAGCATTGGATGGTAAGGGAAGGGCAACAAACATCATCTACCTGGATTTGTGCAAAGCATTTGACATTGTCCCACACAACATCTTTGTCTCTAAATTGAAGAGACAAGAATTTGATGGATGAGTCACATGGTGAATGAGAAACTAGCTGGATGGTTGCACTCAAAGAGCTGCATTCAACAGCTTGATATCCAATAGAGACCACTGATGAGTGGCATTCCTCAAGGGTTAGTATTGAAACTGGTGCTGTTTAACATCATTGTCAATGACACTGACAGTGGGATTGAGTGCACTCTCCACAAGTTTGCTGATGACACTGAGCTGTGTGGTGCAGTCAGCATGCTAGAGGGAACGGATGCTATCCAGAGGGACCTGGACAGGCTTGAGAGAGGGGCCTGCGCAAACCTCATGAAGTTTATCATGGCCAACTGCAAGGTTCTGCATCTGAGCCAGGTCAGTCCCAAGCACAGGTACTGTCTGGGTGGAGATTAGATTGAGAGCAGCCCTGAGGAGAAGGACTTGTGGGTGTTGCTTGATGAAAAACTGAATAGGTGCGGGCAATGTGCATTCACAGCCCAGAAAGCCAATCATGTCCTGGACTGCATCAAAATAAGAATATCTAGCAGGTCAAGGAAGGTGATTCTCACCCTCTGCTCTTGTGAGACCCTACTGTGACGGCTTTACCCTGCTAGGCAGCTAAACTCCATCACAACCCCTCTCACTCCCACTCCTCGAAAGAAGAGGGGGGAAGAAGAAAATATACTGGAAAGAAAAAAAGGTACATGGGTTGATAAGGGTAATTTAATTAAAAGGAAAAGAAAAAGGGGAAAACAAAGCAAAACCCCAATGGCAAGCAAAGGCCATATGGAAGCTCAGAGGGAAGCAAAAACAAACAAAAAACAAAAAACAAAAAACAAAACAAACAAAAAACTCTACCTCCAACGAGCATTGTTCAGCTGCACCCTGGGAAGCAGGGCTGCAATACGTGTATCAGTCATTTGGGAGGACAGACATCTTCATAACAAGACCTCCCTCTCTCCTTCCCCTCATCCACTTTTTGTTGCTGGGTGTGACATCATATGGCATGGAATATTCCTCTGGTCGGTTTAGGTCAGCTTCCCTGGTGACGTCCCATCCCCATCACTTGTCCACCCCCAACCTACTGTCTTTGGGGGCGCTTCATGGGAATCTTGCTGCTGTGCCAGCATTGCTCAGCAATAGACAAAACACTGGTGTGATACAAGTGCTATTATAGCTACAAGTGCAGAGCACAGCACCGTATGGACAGGGACAGTTAACTCTATCCCAGCCAGACCAGAACACCCACCCATTATGCTACATTCAGCTCTGGGGTCCCAGACATAAGAAGGACACAGACCTGTTGGAGCAAGTGCAGAGGAGGGCCATGAGGATGATCAGAGGGCTGGAGCACCTCTCATGAAGACAGGATGAGGGATTTGGGGTTGTTCAGCCTGGTGAAGAGAAGGCTTCAAGGAAACCTTATAGTGGCCTTCCAGTACCTAAAAGGGGCCTGCAGGAAAGCTGGGGAGGGACTTTTTAGAAGGGAATGTAGTGATAGGTCAAGGAGTAATGGCTTTAAACTAAAACTGGGTAGATTTAGTTTAGGTATAGGGAAGAAGTTCTTTACTCTGAAGGTGAGGCACTGGAACAGGTTGCCCAGAGAAGTAGTGGATGCCTCATCCCTGGAAGTGTTCAAGGCCAAGTTGGATGGGGCTTTGAGCAACCTGGTCTAGTGGGAGGTGTCCTTGCCTATGGGAGGAGGGGTGGAACAAGGTGACTTTTAAGGACCCTTCCATCCCAAACCATTTTATAATTCTATGATTCTGTATTTTTTCATATAGTTTCACCTTGGTATTATTGCAATATTTTTTTTTGTGTGTTTAGAAAGTAACACATGCTATGTCTAGTGACATGGATGATTCTAGAAAGAATGGATTATTTGTTGACTGGGAAGAAAATTTTCTTGAGCTCCTAACTCACCATCCTTCCTTCCTGTCCTCTCCAAAACACTGGAGAGTCAAGTTTCTCTGCAACATTGTTGCAGAAAAATCCAAAACTCAATTATATAATTTTAAAGGGATTATAAAAAAGCATTCTATATGCTAGATATCTGGCAGGAACAGTGGACTGTTCTAACAGTATGGAATTTGTTTCAGTCTTTCTTAGCAAAACCAATTGTCCTCAAAACACACAGACTGTATTGCAGGAAGACTGAGACAGGTGGCAGAGTGAAGCTATTGTAGTCCAAGGGGAAATGGTTAGCCATCTACTACACCACTTCAATGCACACAGATCTATAGGGCCAGATGGGACCCACCAAAGGGTGTTGAAGGAGCTGGTGGAAGTGCTCAGCAATCAACAGCAATCAACACTTTCAATAGTTTACCAGCAGTCCTGGCTAACTGTAGATATCCCAGTTGACTGGAGGTTGGTGAATGTGAAACCCATCTACAAGTAGGGCAGGGAGGAGGATCCAGGGAATTACAGGCCCGTCTGTCTGACCTCAGTTACAGGGAAGGTTATGGAACAGGTTGTCCTGAGTACTATCACATGGCACATACAGGACAACTGGGTCATCAGACCCAGTCAGCATGAAAGACACGTCCTGCTTGGCTAACCTGACATCCTTCTATGACAAAATAACCCTCTCAGAGGAAGGCTGTGGATATTGCTTACTCGGACTATAGCAGAACATTTGATAATCTTTTCCACAGCATTCTCCTGGAAAAATTGGCTGCTTATGGCTTGGACAGATGTCCTGTTCGCTGGATAAAATCTGGTTGGATAGTTGGGCCCAAAGGGTCATTGTGAATGGAGTTAAATCCATTTGGCAACTGTTCATAGATGGTGTTCACCAGGTCTCAGTATTGGGGTCAGTTTCATTTAATATTTTTATCAATGATACTGATGAGGTGATTGAGTGTACTCTCAGTAAGTTTGCAGATGACACTAAGTTGGGTGGGAGTGTTGACCAGCTTGTGGATAGGAAGACACTGCAGAGGAATCTGTAGAAGCTGGATTGATGGGCTGTGTCCAACTGTATTCAACAAGGGTAAGTGTTCAGTCCTGCCCTTTGGTCCAAACAACTCCATGTAGCAATATAGGCAGGGGGAAGAGTAGCTGGAAAAGTGGCCAGCAGAGAAATACTTGGGAATGCTGTTGGACAGCCAGATGAATATGGGGCAGCAGTGTGCTGTGGTGGCCAAGAAAACCAAGAGTATCCTGGCCTGCATCAGAGATAGTTTGGCCAGCATGATTAGGGGAGTAACTGTCCTTCTATACTCAGCACTGGTGAGACCATACCTTGAGTACGGTGTTCAGTTTTGGGCCCCTGACTACAAGAAAAGTATTGAGTTCTGGAACACGCCCAGAGAGTAGCCACAAAGCTGGTGAAGGACCTAGAAAACAAGATGCATCCCTTAGAGAGGCTGAGGGAACTGGGGCTGTTTAAGCTGGAGAAAAGGAGGCTGAGGGGAGACCTCATCACTCTCCACAACTACCTGAATGGAAGCTGCAATGAGGAGGGTGTTAGTCCATTTTCTCAGATGACAAGTGATAGTATGTCAAGAAATAGCCTAAAGTTGTGCCAGGGGAGGCTTAGATTGTATACAAGGAAGAAATTATTCACAGAAAGGGTGATCTAACATTGGACCTGGCTGCCTAGTGAAGTGGTAGATTTGCCATCCCTTCAGGTGTTGAAGAGTCAGGTTGGACATGATATTCAGGAACATGTTTTAGTAGTGGATTTGGTAGTGATAGATTGATTTGTTTCTTCTACTTGAATAGTGGAAGATAACCATGTGATATAATAACCACAGTGATGCAGCACTAAGTGGGCATCAGCCCTGGTGGTCACAGCCAGCAGAACATTGGCATTGGCTATGCTGTGGGGAGCTGGTGATGCTGCCTGCCCAGATAAGCAAGGGCAGGGAGGCGAGAGCATGGAAGGAGACAGTGGAGTGTGGTGGGTTGTGCTGTCTTTTTTTCAGAAACCTTTCAAGACTTTTCCTTATTATAGTTATTTCCTTATATTTAATTTATGTACATTTGTATATGAGTGTATATACTTATGTGTGAGATGCACATATGTTTAAATATGCATACATAGAGTATCAGTGTATAGCTGCACAGAGACACAGGTGGGCAGAAGGTACCATGGCTGGGTGCTATAGCTGTACAGAGCAGCAGAGAAGCCATCTATTTTATATTGGCCTTACTGTTATTTTCCCTTTTAGCAGGATTTCTACTTCACAGTGATGGTGAAATAGCAGAATATAAAAATAATGTAATTTAAAAATGCTTTTTAAACTGTCTGAATCTTGGTCTCTGCAACATTTCACCATTTCTGTGGCGACAACAGACTATCTACATCCTGAACATCTGTCAGATTATTGTGAAATACGCGTAAATCCAAAGCAAGAAACAAATCTATGAATACTTTGTCAGCTAGAAAAGATTAATTATATCTCCCTTGTCGACATGTAGAAATCATTGAAATATGCTGGCTGAACATTCCAGTAGAGAAAGACAGAGAGAGAAATTGAATTTAATATTTTTATTTACAAGAAATTAATAATGCCACTTTTTAAATATAATTTAGTTAAAGAGGTATTTAAGATATCACAAGTGACTACAAGTGACTAGGATGAGAAATAACACATAAATTGCTACTGAAGAAGCAGTCCATGAAGAATAGAAATATACAGCAGCATGCAATGCATGGAATAGTTCTACAGTGACTAAGTAAATATTTCTGTATTCAGAGAAGGGAAATAATATCCATTAGTAATAGAAAACTGAAAAAAGGCTCTAAACAACATCACTGAACAGAGCATTATAGCAAATATAATTCAAATAATAATAATAAAACAAATCAAATCCAGCTATATCTACAAAGATGTTATAAAGGGAACAGATCCAAACATTAATGTTATTTACTACTGCAAAGTCACATCCATCACTTTCCATGAAATGGAAAGACAACTAATCATATGTATTGCTGAAATTATTTATATTTTTTGCCCTTAATTTGGTTGCACAACTTAACATGCCTACATAGCAGAAGAAATGGATTTGAATCTGCGTAGGCTGAATATGGAAATGATCTCAAACTGGTCACTTCTTGCTAAGGTCTCTGGCAGGTGTTGGATAAAATAGGGATGTCTTGCAACCACTACCACATTAAAGAAAGGGAGTCCCGGGAAATTAGATGCCTACCACTAGAAAGGATTTGCCTCTCTGTGTTTTCAGTGAATGCCTGAATTGCATTTACACACCTTTGTTCAGAACATGAGAAGGTTTGAATTGTCATTTGGCTGTGTAATTTCCCCTCCTGACAGTACATTAAACCTCCATGTACAAATCACTTGGAATCGCTTCTATGGGAATAGATTCCTAATATTTAGGTTCTCACCCTAAATTCTTTTGGAGTTCTAGTACGTGTATTTTTGAAAGCGCACTGCCTGATCCAGTGAATATATATGAACATACATTTCATTTCTGCTCTGAGATGTCCCCTTAATTTCAGTTTGGCTGTGAGCATCCTCTGGTGGAATATGGACCTTTGTGTACCTTGTGTACCCATACAACGAAGAAGTTAGGCATAAGATTAGTTAGAGTGAATACAGTTGGACTATCCAGAGACCTCAGCTAAGCATGTGCATAAATTCTTTATTCAAGGAATAAAAGTTCAGATAGTAATTTTTTGATCAGTCATTAGCTTTTTATTTGCACTATAGTCAATAGGATAATTTTAAACCAATAAGACCTATACACTCAAAATGGCTAGGCTAAAAAGAATGGTGAAAATTCCTACTGAGAAAGGTACTCCTGGATATTTTTATTACTAAAACGTACTGATCTTCACTCTACTCTATATATTTTAAGAAAAACAGATATAAAAAGAGATTAAAAACTCTAGAATTTTCCTGAAGGCTAGTAAAACTATTCTGTTGTAACCAATAACGTATAATAATATGCCCTTATTGGATTCTTAAACCATAAGGGCCCCAAACCACCCTGCAAACTGCTTATATATTCAAGACTATTATATGTGCACGTATATACATTATTTCACTATGTATTTTCACCCACTGATTATTATGACTATTACTATTTCATGTACTAAAGGACAGGATTTCTGACAGCTTCCAAGCTACAAAACTCTTCTGTTGAGGGAAAAACAAAAAACAAACAAACAAAAAAACAGCTTAGATATCAGGAATCAGCGAGTTGGAAGTGAGGTCAAAAATAACGCCTATGTTGTTTTTCTCTTTTCCTTTATCCCAAATTCTACTCACTTGTTGTATCTGTTGTTTTCATTCATAGTGTAATGACTATCTACAGGTTCTATGGTCACAGATTCCATTCTTAGAATCTGAATTATTCTCATACTACAGCTGGGGAAGGGAGATGTAAAAAAGGATGTTTCAAAAACTAGGTTTTGATACATTTTAGGTAATTTTTTAAAAGTTGATTAATTTTCTAGTACCTCTTACTGGAACTCACTACATTTGGTATTACCATTAGATTGCTTTTAATTTCCCTGTGTTCCCTTTCTTCCTTTTCTTGTCCACATAATCTTTTTTTTTTTTTTAATTATTATTATTATTATTTTCCTCCAGTTATTTTAGAAGCTAAATTTCATGTAGTACCATTTGTATTAAAAATCAAATACAAATGGTTTAGCAGCATATTCAATTAACTTCATTAGAGTGCGGAAGGCCCTTGAGATTACTATCACCATTCTTAATGGGTAGGCATTACTATAGACATTCAGTTATAGACATCATTATTATTATTAAATAGATGTAGGAATGAAACTGTGCAAGTATAAAAACATCAAATGCAGTACCATAACATTAATATGAAATTTAAAATATTCACAAACTAGGCAATGTCAAAAAATAACTTTGCTTAATGACCTCACCTTGTCTTCTCTGGATTTGTGGATATGCATTCTTCCTTTCAGTATCACTATGCTTGATTCAATCTGATCTGAGAACCATCTTTTAAAACTATAAAAAAGCAAGAATGTAAGAATGCAATTATTATTTACATTCAATATTATTTTTCTGTATTTGCCTTCAGAAGTCTTTGCAATCAGCTATAGGGAGCCCCTGTCTACGCAGTCCTCCCTCATAAAACTGAATAAATAAATAAACTTCTCTTCCAAACTGTTTCTAGTTTATGACACCACCTATGCTACTAATTACAAATGAAAATGATTTGTGCAAGATATTGTTTTCTATAAATTTCACATGGGTAGTGTATAAAACAGTATTACAGCAATGCTACACATGGAAAAGAAAAATCATTGGAAGCAAAAAAGTAACTGACATTCGGCCACTGAACAGTGACAACAGTGTCCCAAACGCACCAATAATTTACTCAAGTAAACCTATAATAGCTTGTGCAGAAATGGTATGAAATAAGTAAGAATGCTCAAAAAAAATCTAAACAGAACTTATTCTAACTGCACAGAATTACGTAAGTTAAAATAACATGTAAAAAAAAAAACGTCCTCAAGACAAAATGCTTTTCATTTGAAACTATACCCCCATCTAGTGGGATTCCTTTTTAACAGCTGATGGTGTTTGATCTCTTTTTTAGTCTGGTTTTGAGAACAGTGTAAAGACCAACAAATAAAAGTTGTTGATTTCCAGGTTTTGCCTACAGCACATTTCTGCTTAAAGTATTCTATCTTTGCTGCTATTATGATAACTTTATCAGTAAGAAAGGGCTGATGCTTGGAGGAATACTATCTACTGCTTTATCTGAATGAGGTTTGAAAAAGTTTAGAGTAACACTGAAAAAAAATATAAGCATCCAAATTATGAGAAGTGGCTTTAAGTAGAAAAGTACAATGCAGTGGTAGTGCTTGTCAATGGTTCCTAGGGTACTCAGACTGCATGGATTTCCCTCAAAGCTGTCTGTGGTCGTAAGACATTAATATGTTATAAGGAGATCCAGGAGTGCAAAATAACGTAATCTTATTGTAGTGAATGTTGGGGATTAGATTATAATGAATTTGAGCAGTCCAGTAAGGAATTTTGGCTCTGTATACAGCTGAATTGCACTTTAAGCACATTCCACCGGCTTCCTCTTTCCTTTAATAACATGAAGAAACTGAAAACGAAAGTTGGCTTGCCAATTCAAGATACTTCTCACTAGGAACTGCGATGTATGGAGCAAGCAGAGGCTGGAGGGTGCTACAGGTCTGTAATGCACAGTAACACAGCTCATGATGAATGCAGAAACTATGGTAAGAGTCTACTCTGCAGAAAAACCTGGCCTAATTATTGTATATGCCATTGTTTCACTGATGAGCTTTCACGTTGTTTTTGAGCATTTTCATTAGCATCATGCCATGACATCTGTGCAGAGCATTCTCTTAGTTTACAGACAATATTTTCTCAAGTTTAGCCTCACTGGGCCCAGCCAAGAATGCCAGTTTCTGAATAATGCTCAAATGATTGTATAATCTCTTATATTTATTTGATCAGTGGCAATGGTTATCAGCATTGACATATAAATTATCGCCAGTTATCTCCAGTATACACCCAGTGACACAAAGAGGGCAATCATACCTCTGCCAGACCTGCTACTGGATACTTGCAAATTTATTTAGATGGTGATACTGTGGCTTTTGTTTCAAAGACTGAGTGTGTAACACTGTGAAGATTCATACCTTAAAATACAAGAACAAATTTGCAAAGCTACACTAAATTTCCACCTGTCCTGGTTCTGAGACATTAGTTTATGTTTACAGAATGAAAGAGTACAAAAAGTTAGCAAAAGAAGACTGATATTTCCTCTAATAGACTTGCCCTCCTTCTTGCAGTCATCAGCTTAGGAATTTTCTAATGCTAAAAAGCCCTTAATGGAGATTTCTTCAACAAAATAATGTAATTGTCTTTTAGACCACTTACACTTTTGAACCAAAATATTATTTAGAAATGTGTTCCACAATCTAATGACAATTTAGAATCATAGAATATTAGAATGGTTTGGGTTGGAAGGGAGCTGAAAGTTCCAACCCTCCCTGCCATGGGCTGGATGCCTCCCACTAGACCAGGTTGCTGAAAGACCCACCCAAACTGGCCTTCAAAACTTTTGAGAATGGGGCATTTTGCCTGGAAAATACTTGCTTCTGTTTGTTTTAAACTTGTTACCTGATTGTTCCACTTAGTTGCTTATCTTCCTTCATTATACAAAAATATCAAGTAATACTAACAGTTACTTTCTACATACCAGTCAAGATTTTATAATTGCTATCTTATTAATCTCTTCCCTCGATTGTCTCCCAAATACTGAAGCCTTTCCATGACTCTGCTCATCCTTATTGCCACAGTGTACCTAGAAAAAAAAAAAAATTGAGATTGGGATCAGAACAGCATAAAGATTTAAAGGAATCGTGATATGTTGATGTAATATTCTCTACTTTTTCTCATATAGTTATTTCCTAATATATATATATATATATTTTTTTTTTCCCCCAGAAAACTACCTACAAGGTTTCTAGTATCTTTCCTAAGAAGAAATAACTAATTCAGAGATCTATAAACCCAATAACTAATTGAATTTTTTCCCCTAGATAATTGATCTCCATTCATCAGGGTACTTTCAGCTGACATTTTACCATTCACTCAAGCTTATATTCTTTTACAACTCTTTATGGTTTTGATCATGCTGAATTGGATTCTGTAATAAACTTTATATCTTTGTTATTAATTGCTTCTTCCACATAATTTAAAAATATTGCTTAAGAATATTCTAAACATTATAGAGCACAGAGTCAATGGGGACTATACCAATTATCTCTCTTAATAGACTGATTATTTATTCCTTCTTTTTGTATCCATTCACTTGTTTAACCAATTCTTAATAAATATATCTAGCTCAATATGTGAACAAAACCCTTTCAACATCAAATTCTGTATTGGACCAGAATGAAATTGGACCATCATGGCAAAATTACAAATAGATGCCTTTATTGAGCCATAAGAGTTGATGGAAGATGTTTTTTTTGATTTTTATCTGAATTGGATTAAGCCACCTAAATGAAATGTATTTATTTATTTATTTTTTTCAATATACAAAAGTAATGGTAACTTCAAGCAATACTTTTTACATGAATCTGATTAGGTAGACAGAAACCTGTGATGGATTTACAAAAGCTGATATACTAAGCTTATAAAACCATAGCTTTGAATTTTAAAAAATCTGAGTATTTTGGAGTCTGTTAATTAAAAAAAACCAATCTGTAAGGGATAAGGCCCCATGGTTTTCTTGCCTGAGACAAAAACTGTCAGGTCTCCAGAGCAGCAAAGAAAACCCCACACAACTTATGTATATGTTGTAGTAGTGGCCACTCTTGAAAAAATAAAAGGTTTTATAAAAGCTTCTAAGCTAACAAAATAAGAAAGTGGAAAGAAAGCATGAAAACCTACACAGGGAAAAGTCATTTTGAAGAATACATGTTGAGTCACTAATTCCTATAAAATAAAAAGAAATAATTTTGCATAGGTACTTTGTTCAGGGTATCCAGTGTTATTAAAATGCTGATATTTAAACAAAACAAAGCTTCAAGAAAGGTCACATAAAAACTGAGGAATGTTTTCAAGTGAACACATGCTGCTATGTTGAAAGAGAATGCTTGTTGAATTGTTGTGCAACACTCTGAAGGCAAATTTTGAAATGTGCTATATTTAGCAAATATGTTGCTTTCTAAAAACTGATAAAAGAGATATATAACTAATACAAATGCCCTTATAAATTAACATTTACTATTCCAGCAAACAGAACAGTTGTGGTCTTGGCAAAAAAAAATCCTTCATATTCACCTGTGAACACCTGAAGTACTTCAGAAAATAATGACTTGACTCCAATGGTATATAGAGATGCAAGGAATGCAGGATGAAATCTGCCCAGTCTTTTTGAACTCCCAGGTCAACACTTCATCCTGGACCAATGATTCACTAAATATCTATTTAGTGATTAATACCTAAATGAAAGGAAGCTCAATTCCTCATGAAAAAATGGTGTGCCGATGACAGTGTTTGGAGTCCAACACAGCGCAAGAATCATAGAATTATTAATGTTGGAAAAGGCCTTCAATATCATCTGATCCAACCATCACCCTACCACCAATGTCACCCACTAAACCATGTCCCTAAGCACCACATCCAACCTTTCCTTAAACACTCCAGGAAAGGTGATTCCTCCATTTCCCTGGGCAACCCATTCCAGTGCCTGACTGCTCTTTCTGAGAAGAAATGTCTCCTAATTTCCAAGCTAAGCCTCCCCTGGTGCTACTTGAGGCCATTCCTTCCAGTCCTATCAGTAGTTATCTGTGAGAAGAGGCTGACCCCCAGCTCCCCACACCTTCCTTTCAGGCAGTTGCAGAGAGCAATAAGGTCTCCCCTGAGCCTCCAGACTAAACAAGGAAGCAGCCTGGACGCCACCCGCTTTTGGAGCAGGCTGCCCAGCGAGGCAGTTCAGCCACCGGCCCGAGCCTCCGCCCCCGCCGTTAGCCTGCCCGCCGCCCCTGCAGCCCCACCCAGGCGGTCAGGCCTGCCGGCCCCGGGACCCGGCGTCACGCGAGGCCGGCGGCAGCGCCCCGCCCAGGCGGCACGGAGGAGGCGGCGGGGGGGCGCCTTGCACTCCCCCCCCCCTCCATCCCCCGTCCTGTCCCGGCCGGGCCTGGCTCCTCCCGGAGGATGGTGCGAGCGAGATGAGCCCCGAGCCGCCGCCAGCCCCGGCCGGGGAGGACGGGGAGCCGGAGGACGAGGAGGAGGCGGAGGCGGCTGCGGCGGTGAGGGAAGGCGGTGTCTGCGCCATGCTGCTGACGCGGGCCGGCCTGAAGGCGGGCGGCTGCGGCGCGGTGAGTGCAGGGCCGCGGCGGCCCAGGGGAGGCCGTCGGGGGGCGGTGGCAGCAGGCGGACCCCGGCCCCCCCACTCCCCCGGGGCTCGGCCCCGGCCGCTCTGCAGGGCTGGGGGCGCGGCGCGGTGGGTCCGGCGTCAGGCCGGGCCTCCCGCAGGTCCTTGGCCGTCCTCCGGCTCCGGCACCCAGCGGGCAGGTGGCGGTGCGGTTACGGAAAGTTGGCGTGTCGGAGAGTCGTGGTTTGGAGCTGGAGGAGGTGCGGGGGTCAGGAGCTTGCTGGCCGGCCGAAGCCGGAGTTTTCGTGCGGTTTTCACAACTTCGGGCTCCTCTTGCGGCGTCTCCTCCCATTGCGTTGAGGTGCCTGCGCGCAAAAACGTCTTGACCCTCACTGTACATGCAAGCCTTAACCCTCCTTAAAAGCAGATTGCATGTGACACCTCCAGAGCATTCTGCAAGAAGTGGGGACAAGTGACTCATTTTCAGGCAGGGTGCTCCACGGCCAGCAGATCTAACCCCTTCTCTGCCATTGACTGTGTGCCTGTAGCAGAGGATGGGAGTAGGGGAGCCTGGGGGGTGCATATCCAGGTTGCTAAAAGATCACAGAATCATGTAGGTTGGAAGAGACCTCTGAAATCACCGAGTCCAACCTCTGACCTAACACAAGTCCTCTAGTAAACCATATCGCTAAGCTCTACATCTAATTGTCTTTTAAAGACCCCCAGGGGTGGTGACTCAACCACTTCCCTGGGCAGCCTATTCCAATGCCTAACAACCCTTTCAGTAAAGAAGTTCTTCCTAATATCCAACCTAAACCTCCCCTGGCTACAGGCAGGAAGACGACAGATGGACGTGATGTTGTTATTGGAGGGGTACAAATAAAAAACTAGGCAAAGACCTGTGATAGATCTGTTTTGATAAGTTGGAATCACTGAAATTTTATTTGCAGCCCAGCTTGCTAGTTATTAGTGTTTGATTCTAAATTCAAGTTCATTTGTTCCTGAGTAGCGTATTTAATATTTTTTAACTTATGAAATATTATCTGAAAGCATTGTTGATTGCCAAGAGTTTATAAGCAATATTAAGTTCGTGTCGGGGAGCCAGCGTTTGCTACGTGTGTCACCTATCCTGTCCTCCTCTTCCCCATGAATAAGAATCTCTAATAATGGAGAGAGGGTAACTTTATGTTCTGTGTTAATGTGAAGCACATGCATTTAATAAAATCACAGAAACATAGAATGTTTTGGGTTGGAAGGGACCTTAAAAATATCTAACTCCAAAACCCCTGCCATGGGCAGGGACACCTCCCACCAGATCAGTTTGCCCAAAGCCCCATCCAGCCTGGCCTTGATCACTTCCAGGGATGGGGCATCCACAGCTGCTCTAGACAGCCTGTGCCAGCGCCTCACCCTCTGAGTGAAGAATTTCCTACTAATATCTAATCCTAATCTATCCTCTCTTAAAGACCGTTCCCCCTTGTGCTGTCATTATCTACCTGAGTAAAGAGTCCTCCATCTTTTTTGTAAGATCCCTTTAAGTACTGAAAGGCTGCAATGGGACATCCCCAGCCTTTCTTCATAGGCGAGGTGCTCCAGCCCTCTTGTCATCTTCGTAGCCCTCCTCTGGACTCTCTCTAACATCTCCGCATCTTTCTTTTGCTGGGGGCCCCAGACCTGGATGGAGTACTCCAAGTGGGGCCTCACAAGGGCAGAGTAGAGGGGGACAATCACCTCCCTTGGCTGGTCACACCTCTTTTCATGCAGTAATATTTTTAATATCTTTTGCTATAATTTGTAATATCTTTAGCTGACCATTAATATTATAGTATTAATGTGGTACCCTGGCTGGAGATTTTTAATTCCTGAAGTCATCTGTTTTAAATCAATATATTCTTTGTCTCTTACTCATCAAGGTTATCTGATGAAGATGTGGAAGTACTTTTAATGTTTAATTAAACCCATTGAGAATGTTAAACAAAATATTCCCATTAAATGGAATTCACTAGTTACACAAATAAGTTGTTTTATGTAAGCTAATTCCAAAGTGACTGTTTCACGTTTCTTGTAACAGATCATTTCTGTATTTGAGTTTTTGGTGACAGTTTTAGAAATAGTTACATTTTCTGTTTGGTGTCACTCAAGAAGTGCAACTGCTGTCTTGCATGATACATTTACTGTTCTGGTTTCTGTTCAGGAGTCTAGATGTGTATGATTCAATAACCTAGCCTGAAGCTGCAATGGGAGCAAAATGCTAGCAGAGGGCTATTAGATTCTTAGTTAAGAAAACACAGTCTTTCAGTACTGCTTTCGGTTTGGGTTTTATCAGCATGGATGATGTGGTGAAAGAAAACAAATGATTATGTCAGTAAATAGAAGGAAAAAAAAAGGTGAATTTACTTAACTTTGAACAGAATATAAGGTATGGAAGGTAGAGATAGGAAAAAAAAAAAAAAGCTCTGTTTTCTTACTCCAAATCTGAGGAGGAGTAAAACAAATGGGAAGTAAATCTATGGCTGACAAAGGTACTACCCTGTATTCCATATTAAGGGATTGAATGCTGGTTGCTAGGGGATTAAAATAACCTTTGAGAACCAAAATATGCTGTTTGGTTTTTTTTTTTTTTTTTTTTTTTTTTTTTTCAGTTTGCGAATTTACCTCCTTAATTCTTAACTTATAAAATGATCATAGCTTTTGATTGCTTGACTTTCCTCTTGCCCCATAGTACCTTTAAGGGAACTTGTCTTCCTGCAATGCATCTCCTACGAGAGAGGAAGATGTGAGGTTCTAGCCTTCTGTACATTGGAATAGCAGTAACGCAATTATACTTGTATCAGCCTAAAGCCTGCTTTGCAATTTCTGACAAATAGTCTGTTTCCTTTTGTTACTGTGCTTCCTGCACCTCCCAGTGATTCTCATGTGGCTGTCATATTGCTAGAATATGAATTCTGCCGACACATTATTGAAAGAGCTTATTCAGACTTGTATGTGAGGGTCCAAGTCATGGCTTTAGATGTAACTGCAGAGATATCTTTGATACCAACTGGAGTGCAGCTCTGGCATTTGAAAGTGAAAGCGTGCCTTTTGGCTTGCTGATGAGAAGTAATTACAGAAATGAAACTCTGAGTTGCTGCTTTGGTCTGTGAAGGATGTTTTTATTTTAATTTCCGTTCTGATTCTTTTGTCCTACTAGCTTGATGCAGCAGACATGAAAAATATGAGCAAGTCCATTGGGCTGCACAAGGCCCAAGCTCTACCCCTCCAGAGAGAATAACAAGATTCTGTTTTTTTGTATGATCTGTAGCCAGCTTCTCACTGTTGAAAACACTGGCTTTCTTCAGATGAAGAACTGAAATCTAAATACCGAGCAAATGACTTGTTTTGAATTGAGTTACTGGCTCTAAATAATAAGAACAATAGTATGTTTAAGTAAATTCCATTGGAATTAAATCAGTTTCTGCTGGCTGTACTACCTCGATTTTGGTGGGATTCAGAAGTTGAAGTAACTGATGCTGAGAACATTTTGTTACTGGTGAAGCAATCCTGTTCTGTCTGCATTGTGGACACAGATATTCTCCATCTCATAAATTTCTGTATGAATAGTATGAGAATAAGTACTTTATTTTTATATAACCTGTTGTCAGTAAAATAATACCCCACTATGGAAGTGTTTAGCCAATACAGTACAATGCTGTCTAAATAAAGTGAAATAATATGGAAGGGGTTTCAGGATGGGATGTCTCAAATATATGGGCTAGTATATACCCAAAGAATTACAGTTTTTTTTTACCTTAGTGATAGCATTTTTCTTTCTACTATTTTGTAAAAAAATGAAGTGTAACGAACCTGATGCAGTATGAAATGTTATGAGACTTCACCACAACAGCTCCAGTAAGTTGGTTCCTTAAATTTCCTGATTGTAGTAGACCTAATACCCAAATTGGCAGTTTGGATATCTAGTCCTTTATGGGACACTTTTTTCCCACTGAATAAACTGTTTAAAAAATGAATAATTAAAGATACGCTGCGTTGCTTTCTCAAGCAAGGTTATTAATGTCACTCTCATTTACCTTGATGTGAAAATTTAAAGTAACAGTGATTCTGAACCATTGTCAGGCGTGACTAGCTGCTGTCTTAACAAAAACAAATCATTCTTGCTTATATTCCTGCTCAGAGGTCACTTTGCTGTTCTGAGTTTGCTGTTACTAATGCTTTATTCTCAGGCAATTTGGAAAGTTTTGTGTCTGGAGAAAAGTTTGCTAGCCTGTAAGAGTAAGTATGCTTACCAAACTCTGGTTTAGAGTTTCTATTACTCTAGAATAGAAACAGAATGACAGTAGCCATATAAATGAGACTTGATATTTTAATGAGGATCCAGACTTAACCAATGGGTAGCGAACTTGGGTAATTGTCTATTCCATAGGGAAACGTACATTAACCAACTGACAATCTGTGCTTTTAAGAGAAATTTCTGTGTCTTACATCTCTCTTCACTTCAGGAAGAAAATTTCTCAGCAACAGAAAAATCAGCTTGCAGTTTGGTATTTTGTAAAATCCTATCTATATATTAATTCAATGAGAAATATGAAATTAGGACAATGCACTGCCGTCTAAAGCCTAGCTTTCAAAATGTGGCAGGGCGTGTGAAAGTCCTTCACTTAGATGCTCTTTCTACTTTCAAGGGCATAAGGCTCAAATGAAATGCTGGACTAGAAATGGTGTTTTCATGCTTTACATTCCTCAGAAAACTCATGTTTCATTAGTGTGTACAGACTAAACTTAAACAGAAATGTGTTTCCAGCAGGGAAAATAATGTGGTAAGGGATTTTACACTCTGACAGTAAATTGTGTGAAGTTCCACACAACTTAAACCTGATGTCTTGGGTTCTGCTTTATGTAATTTATTGTATTTTTAAGGTATCAATTGTCATTGAAGGCAGTGATAATTGTTTTCACACCCTTCATGTCACTCCCAGTTTAATAAATTTCAGCTGTACCTTTCATCAGATGTTTCAGCTGTAGTTTGGCAAACATACTACAGCATTCTCTTCTACTGTGGGGCTCTTCCACCTGTGCACTGTTCAACAATATGTATTGCATACAGCTTCTGAACAAAACAAGCAGTCATGGGATAAGGAGAATGATCTTCACACAGATATAATAAAAATGGTTAAAACACCAGAAGCAGAGGGTTAGTTAGAAAGAACAATCAGCCATGCTCATCACATGCTTGTTTAGTAGTATGATGATAATCTTTTTCCTAACAGCGTGTTGTTGAATACATTTTTTTAAACCATGGTTGAACACTAAATTGGTGTCTTTCATGTATCTATCCAGGATTGTGTTCCTAAGTAGTCATTCTGGATGTGGAATTACATTTTTTTTTCATGTTTGTGGTGGATAAATTAATCTGCCATTTAATTTGTTTTCCTGACTACATCAATTTCTACTCTTCACAACTGACATCTAGCTTTTCTAATCTGAATTGCATTGTGTTATCAGTGAACTTTGTCCCTTTGCTTTGTCACACAGCTCACTTATAAATATGTTGAACTACATTATGTCATGGGACAGTGCTGGGACTCTACTGGTAACTTCTTTTTACAGTTGGAAACTTTTTTTTTCTATTTTTTTTTTTTAACATTCCTGCTAAGAGTTTGCTTCACATTCTTTTTATTTTAAGAGCTTTTGGTGAGGGCCTTTCAGTGTTTACTTAAACTTTCAGAAGGCTTGTTAATATAAACATCCTTATCCATAGGTACTGCTTCTAAGAACTCCTGAAAGTCAAGGCATGATTTTTCCCTTTACAAAATCTGAATGAGTTCTTCTATTTTGACAGAGTTGTGTTTCTGATGCTCTAAAGCTGTGGAATGTGAGTCTCTCTAGCTTTCGTCTGAGAGACTAAATCATGATCTTGCTGTCCAGAACAGATCTGCTTAAGGTATTTTTCGTAGTTTCTAATTGAAATACAAGTTTGGGCAAGGCATAAGCCAAATTAGTTATGATTTGTTTTCCACCTCACGTGGCATATCTAAAATGCCAAAGCCTGTACCGGATTGAAAAGTGCTTTCTCTGGTATATTGTGCACTGTTGTACAAGTTACATGTCATAGACTGGTATGTATGCACGTAATTACTTGGTGATTGCTTCAGTGACAAGGGCAACCAAGGTCCTCAGGGTGCTTTTTTTGAACTTAAGTGAATTTTTGCAAGTTCTAACAAAAGGGGCTTTTGTAGCGAACAGGTTGGAACTAAGATGGTTCCTAAATAATTCTATCTGATAGCTAGACAGTAAAAACTAGGAAGATGAGAGCAAGGTAAACATCTAATATGCCTAGAGAACTACCTGCGTAAAATGTACAGAGGAACGAGCATCCATGTTTTACTGGGACAGAGTGGCTATTTCCCACAGCTTCCCACAGCTTTCTACTAGACAAGCTGGCAAGGTACAGGCAAGATGATTATGAAATTGTCTTAACAGGCTGCATTCAGAGTCTGGTGGTCAATAGCTTTTACTCTTGCTGGCAGCCTGTCACTGTTCCTTAGGGATCAATATTGGGCTACATGCTGTTCAATGTCTTCATAAATCCTCTGGTTGATGGGATCAAAAGCACCCTCACAAACTGTGTGGTAAGTTGCTTACGTCAGAAGGCAGAACTATTTATGGGCTCTAAAGAGGCTGGAAGGGTGCAAGGGAGCAAGAACTGTATGACGTTTAACAGAGACAAGTGCAAGGCCCTGCTGCTGGGACACCACCACCAAAGAGCCCAGTACAGATCTGTGAGATCTGTGCGGCTGGGGAGCAGCCATGCAGAAAGAGACCTGGGGAGAACCAGTTGAACAAGAGCCAGAGGTGGAAAGCTGCAGCAATGAAGGCAAATTCAATCCTGCGCTGCATCTGCAGGGGATGCTACAGAGAGAGATCATTCCAGTCTGCTCAGCACTTGTCAGGCTGCACTTGGAGCACTGTGTCCAGTTCTGGCCCCCATAATTCAAAAAGGCCAGCTGGAGAGGGTTCAAAGGAGGGCCATGGAGATGATCAAAGGGCTGGAGAGCCTGCCCCATAAGGAGAGAGTGAAGGAGGTAGGTCTTTTCACCCTGGGGAGGAGAGTCATAGAATGGTTTGAATTGGAAAGGACCTTAAAGATCATCTAATTTCAAACCCCTGCTGTAGTCAGGGACACCTTCCACTAGACCGGTTTGCTCAAAGTGATAGGTGTTACTGTCAGTGAAGAAGAGAAAGCCTGGGGGAACAATATCCCAGTACTTAAAGGGTGGTTACAAAGAGGATAGAGGTTCTCTCTTCACAAGAAGCCACATGGAGCAGACGGGGCAGTGGAACAATCTGCACCAGGAGGGTGTTTATCTTCACAGAATCACAGAATTTCTAGGTTGGAAGAGACCTCAAGATCATCGATCTAACACTAACAGTCCTCCACTAAACCATATCCCTAAGCTCTACATCTAAACGTCTTTTAAAGACCTCCAGGGATGGTGACTCCACCACTTCCCTGGGCAGCCTGTTCCAATGTCTAACAACCCTTTCGGTAAAGAAGTTCTTCCTAAGATCCAACCTAAAACTCCCCTGGCGTAACTTTAGCCCATTCCCCCTCGTCCTGTCACCAGTCATGTGGGAGAACAGACCAACCCCCACCTCGCTACAGCTTCCTTTAAGGTACCTCTTCCTTTAAGGTACCTGTCTTGATATAATAAATTCTACACACTGAGAACAATCAGTTGCTAGAACAACCTCCCTAGAGGGCTGTGGTAGAATCCCCATCACTGGAGGTTTTTAAGATCTGAGATGACGTAGTGCTAGATAATCTCATGTAAGCTCTCTTTTCCCACCAGAGGTGTGACTGGATGGTCTTTTGAGGTCTGCTTTCAACCTGAGTTATTTTATGATTCTATATTCATGCTAGAAAAAGCTAAAATGACTACATAATGATGCAGTGAAGCATACTAGGAAATGTTTGCATTTTGTCTTGGATCTTGAAACTGTTGAAGTTCTTGGGGAAATGGAATCAATAGCAGTGAAGGTACATGTAGAAAGGGAGTGTGCTTTTATAGTTTAGCATGAATGTCAAGGTTGGAATGATTCAAACAGGAAAGCATGTTTCTGAATTTTACTAATTTTGTTAGTTCACTTCTTTGGCATCTTCAAACATGAAAGTTGACATCTTAGAGTTCAGTGAGGGTGGTTATGTTAAAAATTTACCTGTAGCAGTTAATTTTTGTAGGGGAAGAATGCTTCTATAGATAAAAAAAAACAAACAAACAGAAAAACCTCGTCATACTAATGCACTTAAATGTTGGTTTAAATACTGTGGAACAACAGAGAATTCTGCTTGCCAAGTCTTCTCTTTCCATTGTGTAGAACAACCTACTAACGTAGTCTCCTGAGATACCTTACTGTCTGATGGTGAAGAGTTTCTGGGAGAAGGGGGAGAGGAGAGTGGAGGAAGGTTCCTGTAATTGTCAGTTCAGAAGTTCAGCCTGAATTTGGTTGTTGTCTTCCTGAGAGCTAAAAAGAAAATTCAGTCTGGAAAAGGACTTCAGGTCTATAGGCCAACTTCTTCCTCATGGCAGTTGCTGTGAGGTCAGAGCAGGTTGCCTAGGGCTCTTCCAGGTTTGCATTGAAACCATCTGATGACGGAGAATGCAGGAGTCAAGTCTGGCTCAGTGGACAATGGGTTCTGATGCTTGAATGCCCCTGTGAGGGGAAAAAGTACTCCATATTCATTGAACCAACACTTAATCAGCTAGCGGAAGTGTATTGTGTCCATCATCCTTGTACAAATTTGAAAAGCTTGAAAAAGAGCTTTGGAAGATTTGAGCACTTGAGGAGTTAGAAGTGGTTTTATTTGGTTTTATTCTGGAATAAATTACATACAAGAAGTAAAATAGTAAACAATGTTAGAGATTCCATGCTGAAGTGCTTTTTTTCAAGCAGTGTTCATGTTTAATTACCATTTAGAATTAATAGACAAATATTTATGTAAAAATAGTGTAAATAAATAAATGCTACAAACTCTACCTGTGCTCTTGAAGATCTGGAGCTGGCTATAAGAATTCATATTGCGGACTATTTCAGGGTGAGCTGTACTAGCTATCCTTCAAAACAACTGAGGTAAAAGTATTCTTACTGGTGCTGTATTGCATTTTTTCCCTACTTTCCATGACCAGATCCTCACTGGCTGAATTTAGGATCTTGATATCTTCTTATGGCTTTATTTGTGTTCAACAGCTGTGGTCTTTTTTTTTTTTTTTTTTTAAGTTATTGTTTCTCAATAGTTCTCCCTCTTGGCTTCAAATTAATGTTTGGGATTCTTCTGCCACTAACAGAAGCAGAAGAAATAAAATGTTTTTTCCAAATTTGTTACAAGGTAAAGAATTACAGAAAAAGCAAAGTGTAAAATCAGAAATAGTAGATATTTTGTCCGATATTCTGGAATTCCTGATTTTTATAATACCTTTTAATGTAACTTTAACAAACTTTTATAGTTAAAAGCATTTGAGATTATGTAATATTTTGCTCATTATTGATTATGCAAGTGCAATAGCTTGACCAGCAGCTGCATTTCAAAACAATGATAGTGTTCATACATAGTTTCTCAGCCCACACACTGGGCTGTCATATGAAAATTTGTGTGGGGAGAAAATAATCCGATAACAGATTGCAAGATTTGCTTGGGGGCACTTAGTTTTTATCATTAGGCTTTAACATTTGGCAGGGAGGGTTTGAGAGGAGGTGGTGGTAGTAGTGACAAAAACAATTTGTAGATAGACGGTGCACTATTTCTGAAACTATTTAAATCTTTTTATATGTGAAGAATTCAGTATGTTATCTCTGCATCTCCTAGTTCAAGAATCCTAAAGCTCTTTGTACTTCAAGTTTATAACCACTTTTTGTGTGTGTATGTCTCAAGTTCTTTTTTTATGTAAATTGCATGCAGTTGCATCCTGTTACAAAATATTTGCTGATACAGAAGTCAGCCACACCTAGTACTTTAGCAGTAGCTTTATCTTGAAATGAAGAATGAAATGTTTTTAGGGAGCTTTGTTTTTGAAACCAATAAAGAGTTTGTGTGTAGTTTGTTTGTTCGTTTTTTCCTGTTGTCCAGGCTTATCAATCAAACTCTTCTATTGTAAATAACTTGATGCGTGCCTATTAACTAAAAGCTTTTTAATGAGAACTTGTAGGACCTACAGAAAAGATGGGCATCAGAATTGGTATCTGCCTTTTTCCATTTGACACTGTCACTGAATTTGCCTGTTTGCATGATCAACTGCAGTTAGCTGCAGTCATTTGCATTAGTGTTTTTGAATTAGTCTAGACATTCAGGGTTTTGTAAAGAAAACTGAAAATCATAAATTACAGTCTCTGTGGCTCACAGATTGGTAACAGTATAACTGATTTGGAACGCTTGACTTCATTTTGGCAGGGCATGTTGCTTTCAGGATTTAAACTCTACTTTTCCAGGCTATGTCTTGAATCCAAAAGGCTATGGAAATTTTTTTAGTAGTTCAGTGCTACTAACTGTAAGCTGCATGGTACTGCCAAAAATGATTTGCTGATTATTTTAATATTCAGGAAATATTCCTTTAGTGTCAATAGAATAAAAATACATTTTCACACAAGTTTTTAAAAGATTTCCGAGGGGAATAAACAGTCACGTTTTTTGTGTGTGTATGTAAGTCATATTTTGGTCAACCACGTAAATCTCAGATCAAAATTGTGTGTAATAAAAGCATTCTCATTAGTAAAAAAAAACAAAACAAACAAACAAAACCTTTATTGAAAGTATTGGAACAGTTGCATTGGAACAGTTTCCTGAATGCAAACCACAACTTTTTGATACAATGTCATGTTTAGTCTTGTAGCAGTGAGAGGGGGAGTAAAATAAAGTCAAGGGAACGGCTGGGGAGTCCCTTACCTACTCTAGAAGAAAAGTGCTTGTCTTATGCAGAGGAAACTGCTGTTGGAAGGCTTCTTCAGACTTCAGTGTGATCTGTTTTAAACAAGCCCTAGTCTTACTGATACACATCTTGGCCAAAAAAAAAACCCAACAAACAAAACCCCCCACATATTAAGCATATTCTTAAAATTATTATTCTATTAGGTTATATAGAAGTACTTGCAGACTTCTTACATGAGATTTTTTTCATCATAATCCATGAAATCTTTGCAATTTAGAAATTGAAAACTGCGTGGTAATCTACAGAGAAATGTTAATAATACTTGAATGTTATAAGCTTCCTGAAGATAAACTTTGTAATAGGAAATAATATGATCATATCATAGATGAAAGACAATGGTTTTCTTTAAAACTTCAAGCTTTGAAACATGCTGTAGTGTAGAAATATACTTTGAGTCTTACCATCTAGAAAGAATACTATCTGTTTTACTTTGTGACTATAGAGCTTGATAAAATTTGATAGATTTAAAAATTATCAGAGATAAAAACAATTAGACTGTCCTGGCAATAGGGGTTTCTTCAGTAACTTTAGTAGTAGATGAGAGCGCTGTACTGGTATTTTCTAAGAAATACCAGTCCCAAGGGAGTTCTGTGGCTTTGGACTGGCTAGAATATTGCAAAACAATCTATTACAGGACAAGTGTTAGGGTAAAAGAAAAAAGTAATTTTATAACCCAGATACTTAATGAAACAGTTATTATGGCAAGGGACATAGAAATGAAAGACAGGAACAGTTCTCGATAATTCTGCTTTACCCATGGGTTCTGTCCAGTTTGTCTAAAGAAAAAGCTTCTGGATCTCTTGTGTGGGGATCCAGTCCTGTTGTTAAAATTCCCATGGCAGGTGCTCATGATGGTTCAGCCCAGTGCTACGTGTTAATAGTACGTGGATGTCTAGTCTGCAGGCACTCCAAAGCATGAAATTAATTGATCATTTGTCATCAGAAAGTAGTTTTATAGACTACAAGAGCTATCTGTTCTTTCTCTGATACTATGGCAATTTCAAGTGCAAGAACAGGTGCTCTTCTGGTTATGTACGTTGTCATAGTTTACGTCTAACAGTGATGCAATCTTTGTAAAACTTTGTTTGCTTGCTACTTGTGTAGGTATCGGGGGAGTTAGTTTGTTGCACTATTGTGGAAGGGTTGGGAATATTGATGTAGAGGAAGGAGTCCTAAAGGCACACTGGAAGTGATAGGGGCTCAAGACAATGTCAGAATGGGAAAATAATTTTCTTTTGTCAGCAACAGTTTGAGGGAGCAAACTTTCTGAACTTCCTTGGACATCTTTAGTAGTTTCATAATAATTTTTCTCCACCCTTCTTCAGCTTACTGTTGTTCCCAAGGGTTTGGTAGTAGGTCATCCTGAAAACCGGTTATACTCAAAATATGTTTGCAAGATATCTTTGCACATGTAATGAACCAGATGTGTATTTTTCTTTTTTTAGCAACAAGGTATTGGTCGGCCAAGTGTATACCATGCTGTGGTGGTCATATTTCTAGAATTCTTTGCCTGGGGCCTCTTGACAACTCCAATGTTAACAGTAAGTATCACAAAAGTTAACTTGTTAATTCCTAGGGGTCATGGTTTTAATTTGTTTTACACTTCCATCTTACCTTGTTAACTGAATTTCAGGAGTCTGAACATTCTTCACTGTAGAACAGTGTTATAATACAGCTGAGATGTAGCAAGATGAAAAGACAGTCAAAATATATTAGTAAAATACAGTACTACACTCATTGTGTAAATCTTAGTACCTCTAGTTACTGTAAGCTTTTGTTTGCCTTTTGGAGTATCTCAGTGTACTGATGAAAGGCTCTCTGTGGAGATTTTGGCTTTTTTAATGACTTCATAGTTCAATTGATCTGCCAGTCATAACAATTGAATAAACTATACATCTCATAGTTACCTTTGTATTCTGTTGTGGTGGGTTGTTGTACCAGTATGTAACTTGGAGTAAAATGTAAAGGCTTTTATGTAATAAGTAGATTTAAAAAAATATTTAATCTGTTCTGGAATGCAGCTGAATAGATAAATTTTCCAGATTGAATGGATAATTTGAGTGTTTTACCAAAACAGTCATAGGATATGAAGCCTTTTATCTGAAGATGTGGATCTTATTTATTCATTGAAATCAGGCTTGCCTAAGAGAAATTATCAAAAGTCTCTTAGTCCATTTTTTAAATCAGATGATACCAGAGAACAATTTGAATACATGACCATGAGGGTTTTGTTGGATTTCAAGACCTTGTTATTAACTGTTTTCTACTTCCCCAATCTCCAAATGGTGTCGAATATATCACTTTTAAAAGGTGTTTGTTAACTTCCTAAAGTTATGCACTGATTTTTAAAATATAGTTTATTAATAAAAATGTCCATATAAATGTGTTTTCATAAAGCAGGTATCTCACTGAATTGCTGTCCTGTCTTGCCAGCATGAAAATATGGGGAATTCAGTATGTGGTCCTTCTTTATTTTTTTTCTTTGTTTTTTTTTGACCAAAAGTACTTAACTTCAAGTTGCTCTAGCATGACACTTCTCTTTTAAAGGGATAATGTGCAAATCGTAACTTTTCTTCTGTGTTCAAAACCACAGTTCTATATTCTTGCTGATCTATTTATTTTTAATCAGCGTATCATCTCTGATAGGCTGCTGTTTGATTAAAAGCATTTCAAATCTAATTTGATACTTTATGCACATATGATACAGAGGAGTGTAACTTACCTTAGCCTGCTGATCAGTAGTACTATGAACAGTACTGGAGGCCAGGTAGAACCTTCTTGTGAGCCAGATCCAACTTTTGAATGGGCACCTTGCTAGTTTTGCTCAAGCAGGTTTGTCTGGAATGAAGATAAGAGCAGAAATGGAAATGTCTGGCCTGGTGATCAAATCTCATGATCACTCTTATTTTTTTTTTTTTTTTAACCTGGAGAATCAGGATGCGACCACATTCTCATCATTTAGTCAGATTAAGATGATGTCTTATACTTTATTTAAGTAAACTGCTGCACTTTAGCTAAGATCACTTAAACTTTGTGTTTTAGATTGCATTTTCACTTTCACATCTGATTTTTCAGTGAAGCTGTTGTGTTTGTTACATGATACTATACTTAAAACACTTTATATCTTTTATTAAAAGACATGAAGAATATTCTGCTCACAGAATGCCCAAAGCTTATGTTCAGTACTCCAAATACTGTTGTATTTGGACTTGTAGTCTTATGTTAGTAAATCACCATAGTCACTTTAATCTCTTAATGCCATACACGATCTTCAGGATAATCTTTTATTTTGTATATTGGTATTAGTAGCAGGAGAACTTGAGTAAGGAACTCCTCCCTTCCAGTTTGTAGGTTTGTATTTCTCTTTTCTGTAAAATAACAGAAATTAATTTCATAAGCTAGAAGCAATAACACCAGTGTTTACCCCCTAGCAAAAATACTGGGAAGCACTTTACAGAAAAGTAGATTTGACTTAGTGAGTTTCCTGGCTTTTTCTCTTTTCCTCTTCCACTCTTTCCTTTTCTTCTCTCTTTGTTTCTCTCTTGTGGCCTCCTCCATTCTCCTTCCCCCAGTTCTTTTTTTTTAAAAGAAGGCATCTGCTTTCTAGAGTGGCTTTCTAGATCTCTACCTTGAACCATGACTTTTTTTTCTCCATTCACATCAACAGATCAACAGGAAAACAGGTTAAAAAATGTTTTGAATACCTAACCAGAAGATGATACCAAAAAGAAGAAGGGGTACATATGAACAGAATTATCTGACCACTGGTTAATGTGGAACAACTGCCTTTGTTGAAGCTGTGAAACCTATGGTTGAGAAAGTTGGTTATCCTTGAAAAATAATGTTGGTGTTTTTCAGTGACACTAAAGTGTTGTGTTTTTCTCAGGATAGTGATTTTCTTGATATATATATATATTTTGTAGTTATTGGTGCTTTGGCCTATAAATTTAAAAAAAAACAGTTAAAAGATAAAAACAGCAATTGAATTTGAAATATGTGTGTGTATACACTATGGTTATTGCAGTAACTTTTCAAATTCGCACAGTAGCACATATGAGGCTTTTTAACTCTTCCATAATTATGGCAAATCTGTTTAGTATAGATTAACATGTTTGCCCTTGAATTGAAGCTGCTGTTAAAGCACTTCAAATGAATTCACAACTGTAGTTAAAGAATGCATAAAGCAGTCAGATCTGTTGATAGTATTTAAATGCATCTATTTGTTCATTGTGTTTCGAGCTGTATGACTATTCAGTATTTGCATTTTGTGCTCATGACAGTAAGTTGGGTTCTGTGCTTTCTTCCTTTCTTGTTCTCTGTCACGAAATCACCCTCAGGGCTGTGGTAATTACTTTGCATGGACTGTGTAATAAATAATTGCAGGGGGACAGGGACGGGTGGTTTCAAAGGGTACATGCAATTTGGAAAAAATATTCTCAATTGCCCAAAAAGGTACTATGCAAATAGCTATATTTTTCTTGACAGAATGTGTTACCTGAAACTCATTTTTACTCCTAATTAGCAACAATGATAGAAATAACTTTTTGAAGAAGTTACCTGTCAGAATTCCATGATTGGTGCCATATGGAGATGTTTTTTTCCGTATCAACCCCTCTTCTGAGCAGAGTTCCCCAAATCAAAACATTTATACTTTACTATACAGTCTGTTTCAAGAGAAAAAATTATGCCAGTGTATTCTTGGAAAAAACTGTCAATATTTTCTCATGAAGATAGGTAGGAGTATAGTTCTGGGGTAAGATACATTTTTTTAACAATCTCACTGTAGCTATTCTGTTTTACAAATCCAGATTAAACCTTGAAACAATTTTCTCCTTTCTCTCAAAATTTAAATATTGGCTTTTTTTTTTTTTCCTCCTTTAGGTTTTACATGAAACATTTACCCATCATACGTTTTTAATGAATGGTCTTGTTCAAGGTGTTAAGGTAGGGTTGTTTAAAAACTGATTTAAATTTTTATGTTCCTCTATTGTAATGAGTCTTCCCTGCATTCTACATAAGAACATCTTGCATACTGAGGATATAATTAGTTCTTAAACAGATTTTCCATTCTTGTAGTTGTTTTCTTATCTTGGTTCAAGATTTACAGCTAAATGCTAATATCTTGAAACAAGTACAATACATCTCAATGTTTAGATGCCTTACTTGAATGTACCAGTTGTAGTATTGGAATCCTGTTAAGGATCCTTCTAAGAATGCAGTTAGGTTTTTAATGTCTGCTTCTTAATGTTAGATGACATACATCAAAAGCAGGTCAATGTAGCTCTGATGAAGACATTGAGATTTAAAAAAATGAAGTACTTAAACCACTGATATTTTGTTTAAGGTGTGGTATAAAAGCTATTTTTTTTGTTTTGTTTTGTTTCTCTTACCTCCTCCCCAGCTTGTCTTTCTTTTATGAGTTAATTTTTGTGTGTTCTGTGATGGTGAAAAGATACAGGGTATCTCATAGCTTATGTCTGAGACCATTGCATTCCATTGCATTCATGGTGGTTGTGCTAGATTGTTGCCACAAAAAAAAAAAAAAGAAAAAAGTTTGTAAAAGGTTCTGTAGCATAACTAAGAGTTGAAAGGCTCTTCTTTACTAACCATCTTAAAAAGAGCCTTCAAAGCACTTATCATTAAGATGATTTATGATAGATAAAAGCTATTTAGCTTTGTATTCTGCAACGAATTGTAACAACACAGTATCTTTAGGAAGAACTTGCTATCTTGCTATCTCACATGGTGAATGGCAGAAAACCATGCACTAGGGGTATAGGGATGTCTCAAACTGAAAAAGTTTGCTTCTTAGCAAAACAAAGTTCTTGTTACTCCTAATGTTTTCTTTCAACTCTTACATTGTATGAAGTACAATGTAATGAGGAACATTATTTAAAAGCAGCCAGCTAAGGATTCCTATTGTTTTTTACACAGCATATCTGCAGAAAAGTGCATAAATCTCATGGTGTAAGTCTATGTATTGCTGTAACAGGTATAATAACTGGGAGGATAGACTAGAGTGAACTTGGACTTCAGCATCTGATAATTTTCTTCAAAATGTTTGTGAAACATTAAAAGTGTTTTGGATGCTAGTTGGCAAAACATATTTGCATTTTACCAAAATCTGCAGGGAACAAAAGCATTAATTTTAACTGAGTAAGGCATCTAAATTTCCTAGGTTTTGGTGGCCTGGCTTTGTAATTTTTATAGCAATTTATTACTGAAATCATTGGAATCTGAGCAGTTTATGAGGACTGGGCATAATTCTTTGTTAAAACAGTAGCCTGCATGCACATGTTGAAATGGAACATCATTAGTTTAACTCTGGAATTTAAGTATAAAGTTAACTGGAATAGACTTTCAGAGTGTTAACACCTTTCAGGTGTTTACAAAACCATGTATTTACTAATGTTTGGATTTATGGGTAGAGTTGGATTTACCAATTAGGAGGAAGGTACCACTTCTGGGGGTTCTGCAGAGTCAAATACATAAAAAGCTTTGCTTATTATAATTCTTCTATGTAATACAGAACAGATCTGAGGCCTCCGTTCTAGGACTTTATGATGTTTTGTTGTCCACATGTGGTAACTCTAGATTAATGCAACAGAGAAAATGGGGTTACACACAAGTATTTTGTATATCCCATTTTGCTTATTGTCTGATCTCCAGTTGCATGTAGTTAGATATTCAATATTTTAAAGTACCCAGTATTTGATCCTTAGTATTTTCCATGACTACTGGTACTTGTAATCTGTTGTATGTCACTGGACCATCATTATGGTATTCCATTGTCTCAAGTTGTCAGCGTTGCTTAAATGAGCCTCATAGTTGTTACAAAATACCAATATCCCACACGTGATAACTTAAGGCCATAAACATCACTCAATTTTCACAGTTCAGTTTGGTTTGTTTCAGAGAACAGTTAAATTACCTGAACGTCTCCTTAGGATGTTCATGTCCAAGTTAGAGGGAAATTTGTGTTTGGCATCTAGCACTATGAAGTCTTGTGACAGAAACTAAGAAGGTCCCCTTTGTGAAGCATGACTGAAGGTTTTGGACATTTTAAAAAAGCTTTTGCAATCTGTGTTACTACTACATTGAATCAAATTGAGCATGAGAAATGTTATGCCTCTTTTTTTTTCCAGTCCATTTAAGTTCAATGGATTTGAAACATAAAACATCTAAATCACAGAATAGTAGACTGCAGAAGAAATTGTATACAATTTCAATTACCTTTTTGCATTTAATTTCATATCATATTTCCAATTAGACTCTTTTATATATATATATTGGTTAAAGTGAAATATAAATGTAATCATCAATTATTTTTCTTCTTTCACAGGGTTTTTTGTCCTTTCTCAGTGCTCCACTAATAGGTGCTCTATCAGATGCATGGGGAAGAAAGTCTTTTCTTCTTCTTACTGTTTTCTTCACCTGTGTCCCGATTCCATTAATGAGAATAAGTCCATGGTAAGTGACACGTACAGTAATAGTGATCTTACATAGTAATATAGTAGAAACTCAATCACAGGAGTAGTTTGGGGATGTGGGCTGAGGACAGTAAGGCAAAAGTGAAGCCACTTCCCTTTCAAGACACGATTACATTATTGTGGAGCTTTTTTTGTTTAAAGGGTGCTAAAACTGTGGATCTTAAATGTAGAAGTTATGGGAAGTGATTTAGGTTACTGTATTTGCCTAACAGTAATTGAAACAGTTTGATAACGGTAATTCATTTTTAAATTCAACTGTAATTTTTTCCCCTGAGGATGCACAAGATGCTGTAATTTTTGAATTTACTGACCACTTTTCTGTGGTCAGTAAATTCTAATTGCCACAAACCAGATCCCTTAACTCTGGTTAGGAAACTTGGAAGTCCTAACTGAGTGGAAATGACTTGATTTCAGTTTAATTTGTACTTCCTGTGAATTTAGCACAGTGAAAGAACTTTGTACATAATGTGTTCAGAGTTTTGCTTTCAAAGCTTTACATATGGTAGTTTGTTCTTTAACTGATTGAGAAAACTGAGTTCTAAGATCATTCATTTTTTTATAATTTAAGCTTTCTTCAATTTTGAGAATGTGAAAATGTATAGGTATCATGACTGGAAAAGGCTGTTTCTTTTATTTGCTGTAAAGTAAGTATTACGATACCAAAAAAATAAATGCTGTTTTCCAATATTTAAGTCAAACTTCATGGTCCTGTTTTTATTCATCTCCTGTAAAGTTCTAAGTAGTTAGTTTTGGGTGATTGCTTTTCATAGACTAGATACAATCTCACTTGAAGAGAAAAGCTAAAGCTTAAATTTTCTAATTGTTGCTTTTAAATCATTAGGTGGTACTTCGCTATGATTTCGGTATCTGGAATCTTTTCTGTTACCTTTTCTGTAATATTTGCATATGTAGCCGATGTAACACAAGAACATGAAAGAATTACAGCCTATGGACTGGTAAGATACACTAAACTTGGGAAAAAAAAAGGTCAGATTATAATCTTTGTATTGAACTTGTATTTTTGGTACACAGAGTGTCTTTTGACTTTAAGTAATAAAGTTGATAAAGGAATGAACTGTGCATCAAGACGTATTGTTAGGATGTGGGAAGTCTAATTTAGACCTTTTTTACTGCTTCTCAGGCTGTTCTGTGCTCATAAGAACAGAGTAAGAATTTAACAACTTTACTTGCATATAGGGTGTGTGGAACAAAATATCTTTTATGTTTCGCAGGCAGGATAAGGAAATGCTGAGGCCAGTGCAAGTCATTTAATGCTGGTTTTAAAATATCTCTCCCCCACTTGTACTTGTATGTGATTTCTTTGTAATATAGAAGGGTATTTTTTAACAGTAAAAATGGTGAGGGAGGGTGAAAATGCATAATGCAGACTATTTAGTAACTTACTGATAAACTTTTTTAATTAGCAAGGGAAGAGGAAAATAGTTCACTTTGTACAAACTAGCCTTTCCAAAAATAATGTAATTCCTGGTTAGTTTGCTTTTCTGAATATCTGTATTGGTTTAGGTTTTGTAGCTGGAGGCCCACTAGTAGGTGGATATCCTTAGCCTTTCAACTTCACTTATCCCTTAATCCTATGTGCATCTGTTTTAACCATACAGATACTAATACATTGATTCTTGGCAGTACTGTACATTGAGCTGTTTAAGATTTCCCTTTATTTTTGTCCTTAAAAAGGTATAATTCTCAGAAGACAAGTGATTTAGTTCTCTTGAACTTCTGTATATTTTTTTGTAGCAGAACACAAAATGAGATTAAAAGTTCTGGAATTGATTATCACCTGTTTTTTCCTATCTATAAGGGGCTGGAAGTGTATTTGAAGCATCCATTTGCCTGCCTGTAAAGAGGAAGAAAATTTAAAATTCTATAAAGTATTAGACTGAAGTACAATTGTTTCCATAAGGAAACCTCACCTTCTGATCAGTTTGTTACAGCTTTTTCTTAGGACTTTTTTTAGCTTGGCATAAAGCTAAACTGCCTTCTGGTGTTACCTATTCTATAGAATAGGCATGCAGTGTGGTTTTGGTTTGGAGGCTGGAAAACAGCGGTAATTAAATCTAGCTTTTTAATATACTTTTCTGATGATCTTTGTAGTGAAATTTAACTACGGTGCTTGTGAATTTTTATTGTCTTCCACTGTATATGAATGTAGAAAAATTTGTTAGTAGCTGCATGTCTTTACAATGTAATTTGAAGCAATACAGCTGTTGAAATTGTTGTTCGAACTAATGATTTGCTAGTTCGCTGTGCTGTCCAGTGGTACAGTTGTAGTTATATACTTCTAAGAAAATTACTACATATTTCTTTCACCCAGATTGGTGAGGCTCAAGTTCAGTTAGACAGGCATTAAACATGCTGACAACTTTTTAGTGAAAGCTCATCAAATTTCTCATATTTAGAAAATAAAATCCATTTATTCAAACTCAAAGAGCTCCCTTCCTTTGTTTCAGTCAAAGTTGGACTTTGAATGCATATGTTTTGTATGGTGGGCTGTGGAGGAGGATGGAGAATTTTTATTTGGGCCTATATTCACTGTCATATGTAATTTTTGACTTAAATATTCACTTTTTTTTTTTTTTTTTTTCCTTAGAACTGTGCTCTGGGGTTGAGGGATGTTGGTTCAAGTTTGGGTATTATTCTGCAGTGGCGTAATAACTACTTTAACAAGTTTTGTAAATTATTCTTGTGCATAGGTATCTGCCACCTTTGCAGCGAGTTTGGTAACTAGTCCTGCCATCGGAGCATACCTGTCTGCCAGCTATGGAGATAACCTTGTTGTAATAGTGGCCACAGTGGTGGCTGTTGCGGACATCTGTTTCATCCTGCTAGTTGTACCAGAATCCCTGCCAGAAAAAATGAGACCTGCTTCATGGGGAGCTGCTATATCATGGGAACAAGCAGACCCTTTTGCGGTAAGATGCACATCGATAAATAATTTAATGAATTATGTTTTGTAAGCTTCAGGAATCTTTAATCTTACTGGTAACTTGACTGTTAGTCATGTGTAATCTCAACATGGTAGTCTCCGTTCTCTGCTCATGCACAAAAAGATGTAGCTACATTAAAAATAAAACACAGCAACAACCAAATAAACCAAACTTTGTGGATTAAACACTTCTTGAATTGAAAATGTTTGGTATGAACTTCAAAGGGAAATGCTTTACCTCTTACCAGCTCACTCTTTTCTATGGTAAGAGAAATGCTAAACTCTTATGCTGCTACAGATCATGAAACCTGATATTGTAAGATTTTTTTTCATATTCATTTTGTGCTTTGTGTTTTTTTTTTTTGTTGGTGGTGCTTGTTTTTGCAATATCTCCTCACCATTGATTTGCACTTTTGGTTATATTGTTATTTTTAAGCATAGAATAAATTTATAAAGATTTTTTTTTCCTATAGCTATATACAAAAGGGTTAAAACACATAATGCAGTCTTTCTGCTGACTTGTTCATCTGTTCACACTTACTGAGCTAAATGAGTTTGTGTTATGCCTTGATATCCAAGGGAGAATGATTTTAATGAAATTATCTTGCTGGGAACTTGTGAATGTTGAAAGATGAGTAACATGCTTGAAATAATGCAGTTAAAGAATAGTTCTTCCACAACGTATTTGTTACTCAATATGAATCATATGCATAAATAGGTGTAAGAAATGTAGAAGGAAAAGTATTCTCATAATTTGGCAAGAGAGACAGTTGTAATGGGGTTGTAATACTTGCTAGCATCTTTCGGAACAGATTATTATGGAGATGAGTCATTGAATCATTTAGGTTGGAAAAGACCTCTTAGATCATTTAGTCCAACCTTTTAACCTAGCTTTGCCAAGTCCACCATTAAACTGTCATGTGTCCTTTGAAGACCGCCACAAGTCCTTTGAAGACCGCCAGGGACAGTGATTCAACTACTTCCCTGGGCAGCCTGTTTCAATATTTCTTTACTCTTTGAACCCTTTGAAAATTTCTTCACAACTAGTGAAGAAATTTTTCCTAATATCCAGCCCTGGATATCCTATAAAGCTCCCCTGGCACTACTTAAGACCACTTCCTCTTGTTTTATCACTTAGAGCTTGGGAGAGGAGACCAATAAGTTAGATGCAATGCTTTTCCTTAAGTGTTATATAATGTTTTTAGTGAGTACTTGCAATTTGACATGGAACTATAGCTTCAGAAATCAAATAGTAAACTGCAAAAAAAACCTCTGGTACAAAGCACTTTATATAAGAGGGGGCAATTTCAAACTCAAACTTCAGCTTAATTATTTCTGTGTATGATTTTTGGACTAATATATGTGAGCAAAAATGGATTGCAAAAAATGAATCCAACATCTGCTTTCCTTATGCTTTCATTAGACTTCATGTTCTAATACTTGTTTTCTTTGCTTTTTCTTCCAGTCTCTGAAGAAGGTTAGAAAAGATTCTGCTGTTCTCCCAATCTGCATTACAGTGTTTCTCTCCTATCTGCCTGAGGCTGGCCAGTATTCTAGTTTTTTTCTGTATTTGCGACAGGTAAATGTTAGTCACTGCACATCTTGCTAAGTATGTTTAAATAAGGATTGCCTGAGACTGTTTATTATCAAAGGCTTTGCTTAGGAAACTGCTTTTTGTCAAAATACAGCTTTAAGGAGTAAAGGTGGGGTACTTTGCTAAATCAAGAATTGAATGATACTGGAAGCTTGACTTCTGATGTGTAATCCCAGCCATAGTTTAAGCATGTGTTAATAAAGTCAAGCAGACCTTTTTTTCCCACAGACTGTAGCACTTTGTATGTCCTGAGGTGGGGTCCTGCCTGTTGAAGAGCTATTATATGTGGGAGGTCATAGAGAACTTCTTTCTCTAGATGCATGACTTTATGACTTTCTCTGACTCCTTTTTCTAAGGCCCATTTTTTTTTTTCCTGTTTGCATTTCTTTGCAAGCAGTTGTTCTTTAACATGAATGCTTCCTGTATGAATTCACATTACAAGCAAGGATCAATATTTTCTTTTGAGAAGTTACCTGCTTACTACTGATAGTTCTGGATTGTTTGGCATTTCTTTTATGCATTTTCTGCTTCTCTTTAGATTATCGGTTTTGGATCTGCTAGCATTGCAGCATTTATAGCTGTGGTAGGCATCCTGTCAATAATAGCTCAGGTGAGATTTATTCTTTTTAGTGTTTTGTTGAGTAGTACAAAGCTTGATGCTGGGGAACAGTCTTCTGACTATGAAGTTTGTCTATATACTTAAATACTCTAAAACATCAATATATCTAACAGTCAGTAAAGGAAACATTCATGTAAATTGTAAATATCTTTTTAAATACGCTTTCTTCAGAAATACTGGAAATGAAACTAAAAGTGAGTCAGTAAATGTACTGAAACACTGACTTGAAATGATCAAAACTATGCAGGAAACTGCTTTTAACAATAGTTAATGTAAGACCTTCTGAAAGGAAAATAAGGTATTTCTTTTAAGCAAGTCATCCTACTTGTACCTGTTCAATTGGCTCATGCTATCAAACTCATACAAGAAAATGCATGTATTGACGTGTTGTGTACATAGTTATTTAGGTTTAATGTGGAGGTTGAGGAATTTTGAGACTTTGGTATATTTCTTTCATACCTCTTAACTGCCAACAGTGAGCTGTGTTTTGGAGGTCTTTTATACCTTATAGTAAGCAAACAAATGTTTCAGTGAGATATTTTGTCTCTTTCCTTTGTCTCTTTTCCATGCAAATCTTGCTACCAGTGGTGTATTTCTTAATTTGTGTGTCTTTATGGCTATAGTTTGCGTTCCTGTTGTGACAACAGAAAGGGGAATGGCACATGTAATATGCTGTAACCTTGATGCCATCCTTTGCATAGTGGGCCTCCTATTTTGCTGTAAACAACACATTCCTCAGTATTTACTGGTTCTACTGATGTCAGTTGTCTTTGATTATTAGTACAGGTCACTATTTTAATCCTTGCTTTGTTCTGATGCTTTTATGTGCACTCATATTTGCTAATCATACTTTATTCAGACCAGCATTTTTACTAAAACTTTACTAATGCTTTAGTATACTTTAGTATTTTGCTAAAAATGGCTGCCATTTGTCTTCATAATTTTCAGTATTAGAAGGAGGAAACTCCACTGTTCTTTTTTTTTTTTTAAAAAAAAAAAAACTCTGAAGAATGCAGATTATTGAAATAAGCAAGCTTTGCTTCATAAATACTGATTTGCACTGTTGTGCTGGTTGTCCTCAGAAAGAACTGATAATGTAGCTATAGAACTATCATTTTTTTGTTGTTTAACTTTCAAAGTATTTGTGTCTACTAATGGGAACAAGTAAAAAAAAAACTAGTGTTAGTAAAATGTCTATGAAAGAGGAAGCATGTTGTGCTTTGCAATCCTTCTGGTGCCTGTTTTGTGGCTTTTTACTGATGCACTGCTGAATTTCTCATGCTAAAGAGAAGTGCACTTTTAACTGAGTGAAGCTGTCCATATGGATTTTGCCTTTCTGAGAACTGTCATCTTTTTGCCATGGGTCTATTGCTGTTGTATATGAATTTGGCTTTCCTTCACCCTTAGCAGTAAAGCCTCTTTAAACAGATGAAAAACAGTGGTCCAGTTTTAGAATTAGTTTCTATGTGCAAATAAGAAGACTGTAATCGTGGTGTGTAAAGAGTAAGCAGAATATGAAATTAAAAGTGTAGTAAAAAGGCTTGGCCAAATTTTAGTGCATGTAGTGAACTCAGAAGATCCACAGGATTTACGTATTGGTTTTGACTATAAAGCCAGGTAGTAATTCACCTGGCCTAAAGACTTCTTTAAAAAATTATTTTTTATTTTTTCCTAAGCCAACAGTCTTATTCTTGAGTATTTGTTGATCCTGGTAAATTCACCCTGTATCTTAACTTGGTACCAGTATTTTTTGTGGAACTCTCTAGCCTGTAAGAAATAGTATTTTAGGAGTAGAAACAGAAGCCTATTTATAGTAACATTTCAGTCTCTGTTTCTATATAGGTAGACAAGGCAAAACATACACTTCTGGATGTTCTGAAGTAGAAACACAGTAATAGTTAAGAGTAGTAGCATCAACTTTTGATATTAAGGTAGTCTGCATTTTAGACTTGCATAAATGGAAAGTACGTGCACGAACAGTGTGAATGAACTGTGGCAGTTGAAAGGTCATTTTAGCAATCAGACTTTTTAAAAAAACTTACGGATGAACAATTTCTCTTGCAGACTGTGTTTCTCAGTATCTTGATGAGGTCAATAGGGAACAAAAATACAGTTCTTCTGGGTCTTGCCTTTCAAATTCTTCAGTTAGCTTGGTATGGTTTTGGATCTCAGTCTTGGTAAGTGTGTGTTTTCATATGTGCATCTCTAATACAGAACTAAGAGTATCTCTCCAAGAAACCCTAGTTCTGTCGTAGTGGATATTTAAATGTTTTCTGAATTAAACATGATTATTTGCATTATACTGCCAAAATTCAGTTTGTATTTTGCATGTATAGTAATGATAGGGTTTTCCATGTATGTACTGTAAATTGGAGAGTAACAGCCCTATTGAAAAATTAATCTTTGTAATATTTTACTATGTTGAGTTTTATGTCTACAAATGGGTGAAACTTCTTAAACTCACAAACTAATAAGTAATATGTTCTTTCCACTAATTCCTATAGATTAATTCTGTCAAACAGTTTCTGGGCCTCTACCTTTTTCTACCCTTTTGTTCTTCTGTTGTAACTGTTTTTGATCACAGAAACTATCTAGAGCTGCTTTTATTAGAAAAACTGTCTGTGTAAGTAATGTGAATTGAAATGATGAGCTGCAACAGCTCTTTCCTTACAAAGTTTGTCCTACTAACAGCCATGAATGTATCAGAGCACTTCCCTAGAGAGTTATTATGCAAGTGTTATATACTGTGTAACAACAGTAGGTAGATAAACACCACCGCAGTGTCCTGTTATACTCCTCTTTGGTAGAATAGGGGGAAAAATGCAATGAAAAAGCTCCTGGGTGAGATAAAGAGAGGGAGATCACTTACCAGTTACTGTCATGGGCAAAATGTACTCAGCACAGGGAAGATTCATGTAATTTATTGTCAATAACGGATTAGAACATTGAGAACTAAAGGCAAACTGAAAAGACATTTTCCCCATCTCTCCTCCCTCCCACCCCCAAACCATGCATCTTCAATTTCCTCCCCACTATGCAGCGCAGGGGAATGGGTGTCAGGGGATGCAGTCAGTCCATAATGCTTCGTCTCTGCCATGCATGTTCTTCCCCATCTCCAGCATGGGGTCCCTCCCATGAGATGCAGTCTTAGCTAGGAATCAGCTCTTTCATGGGCTGTCTATGGGCTGCAGCTTCTGGCAGGTCAGATCTACCTCCTGTTGCGGGCTTCTCTGCGGTCTTGAGCGTGGAGGTCGGAGATCAGCTCCGCTGTGGGACCCATGGATTGCAGGGGTACAGCCTGCTCTACCATGGGCCTTGCCACAGGGGAACTTCTGCTTTGGTGCTTGGAGCACCTCCTGCAAGGAGACCTTGGAGTCTGCAGGGCTGTTTCTCTCCCATTTTCTCACTCCTTTTTCACTTTTTCACAGCTGCTGCAACACAACTTTTTTTTTTTTTTTTTTTTTTTCCCTTTCTTAACTATGCTGTCACAGGTACAACCAGGTTTGACTATGGGCTCAGCTTTGCCCAGCAGCAGGTCCCTCTTGGAGCTGGCTGGAAATGGCTATTACCTAATGTGGCTCAGCTCTTAGTCTCTTATCACAAGGCCATACCTGCAGCCCCCCACTACCAAAACCTTGCCATGTAAACCCAATGCCACAAGTTCACTGTTTCACTCAATGAAAATCATCTTTGTACAGCCTTTGGAGACAACAAGCCAGTATAGCACTTCATTTGTACCCCCTTCATCTCCATTTTAATAGCTAGCATTGATTTAAATGCATTTTTATTTCAGCATGTTCAGAGTAATTTATGGGAGGGGACCAAGCAGAAGGCCCTTACCCAGATAATTACCACTCTTTAGGTATTACAATAAGAGCATTTTTGAAAATGCATTAAGCCTTAAATGTGCGTGCCCTTGTGGCCCTTCTTGCATGGTGGATATAGTGAGGGGGGAAGAAAAGTGACAGGGAAGTAATTACATGGGTATTCTCACTTTTAATTCAAATTGTGTACTTAATACAGGATGATGTGGGCAGCTGGAGCTGTAGCAGCCATGTCAAGCATTACATTCCCAGCAATCAGTGCTCTGGTTTCACGAAATTCAGAGTCAGATCAACAAGGTGAGCATTGAATGAATTTGTCTGAGCATTTTGAACGACTCTCCTGTGCAGAAAGCAGAATATTCACCTAGGTGTACTTCTAAAATATGTTGGTGAGTAATGAGTTTTGCTGGTAGTAGCTGTAGAAGACTACCAATCCATGTAGAGAGGAAGCAGGTGCATGCATTTATCAAATTTGCAGTGCAAAATACATAGTTTGTGTCTAACCAGTTAGTTCTCTTTTAGCTTCTTCTAAAATTACCGCAAAAGCAACAACAAAAAAATAACTTCCATGTTTTTCCCTTCCTTTTTTTTTGTTAAAAGTAACCTTCAGATAGTGATAGTGAGTGCTAATTTAATAGTACTACATTTTTAACAGAAACTAAAAGCATATATTAAAACCAAGTTAGAATAAACCTATACAAGAAAATGTTGTATTCTGTGCAGGAAAGTTTGCCTTTTTTCCTATAATACTTCAGATTTTCAGGGAATAGAAAAGGGCACTTGATTAAATAGCTGGTCTGAGAAAGCAGAAACATGAGGAAGATATGATATGTGATTGTGATTGATGGGAAGAATAAAAACCAGGAAGTATCGTCTTAAGTGAGTTGTCACATAGAATAATGCTGCCACGTAGTAACTGAATTTAGTGTTATCTTTTAAAAATCCCATACATATAAATCATAAGTATCATTCTCGCTTTAACACTGTACAACTTGAAATTAGGTAAGTGCAGTTAATACAGGAAGCACTAAGAAGGTACAGTTCTAGGAGGTAGATGTCTATGGTTTGAAGGGGTGTATAAGGTAGTATTTTATGTGGCTTTTTTCTGCCCCCCTCTTCTCCTCCAATTTTTGTTTCTAATAAAGATACTTAAAAGATTTAGAAGACCAATTTTCTACTGAAGTTGTGAAATTATTAGTTTAATTAAAAGATGTTGATCTTTCATTTTACATTGAAGAAACTACTGCTAATTGCATGATCATATAATACTGTCCAGAGTGAAGTTTTGCCATCTAGTGGCAACAAAGATTTTTCAACTTACATGTCAACCTATGATGAAAGACAACTTTCTTTTTGGCCTATTTGCTTTCCTGTGGTTCTGCAATTTACTGCTGCAAGAAGGAAAACATTATGCAGACAACTAACATCATAAAAATACTAGCACTTAACATTAGGACTGTCAAAATACTGCACCTTCCACACTGTCATCTCTATCACTTTTTGAGCTTGGAACAAAAATGTAACTATAGAAGTTTGATTAATCAGGCTTTCTAATCAGCATTTCAAAATACTTAAGGCTAAAATTGCAAGCAATATAATATTATGAATTTATTTTAGTGTTGTTGAATTTACCACCACAAGTAATTTCAGTACCACCCCTGGTACTGAAATCCTGGTTTTAGACTGAAGAAGGGAAGTCATTTATTACAGTTTGTGCATATTTTGCTAATAACATTCTTTAATATGCAGATAAATTACTCTAAATTTCACTTGAAAATAAACTTGGCAAGTACCAAACTTAACCTTTTCCACCTTCATTGGATGACAGTAGGATAACTACAGTGCAGAAAACTAGACTTGCACATAAATTAAGAACGCAAATGGATTCCAGTGGAATTCAAGTACAATAACATAGCTGTGGTCGTACAGATGATACTTTAATCCAGAAAGCTATTTTCAAAGTATTCAAGAAGTTAGCATGTAGAAATAATTGTAGGATGTGCTATTTTGAAACAGCCATAAGAATACACTTCGAGCTGTTTTCTTTGAATATTACATTCTTGATTGTAAAAATAACAACAACAAAAAAAAGCCTTTTTTTTTCTTCATTAGGTGTTGTCCAAGGAATAATAACTGGAATAAGAGGTCTGTGCAATGGCCTGGGACCAGCACTGTATGGCTTTATTTTCTTTCTCTTTCATGTGGAGCTCAATGAATTACCACCAGATCAGACTTCTGAAAAAAACACAATGATAGATCCCAGGGATGAGGTAAGTTTAAAATTACATGAAGTTTGCAGTATTAAATTTTGTGGGGAAGTCTGCCACGTGGCAATTGTTTTGTGCATGTTTCTGGTTTTCTGATCAGTGTGCAGATCAGATGAAGAGTTGTAGATGCACAGAAGTCGTATTGCAGAGCACATACAGTTTGCATACAGTTTTTAGTTAGTGTAAATGTCTCTCAATATCCCTAGCCTAAATGGTATAGATCTTAAGACAGAAGTCAGTGTACTTTTAACTTCATGAATTCTTTGTTGTGCTTATTTCCCTGCAGAGAGCAATTATTCCTGGTCCACCGTTCCTGGTAGGAGCATGTATTGTTCTTCTGGCTTTTCTAGTTGCCTTAGTTATTCCTGAGCACAGCAAAGCCATCAGCAACAGAAAACACAGCAACGGCATCAGCAGTACTCTGAGCAACAACCTAGACTGCAGTAGTGAAGAGGACATTGAACCACTGCTGCAAGATAGCAGTGTATGACTTCTGAGGAGACTATGGAACAAATTAATGCACTGAATTTCAGATCAGCAAGCTTGGTAGGATGTGTGTGGACCTCCAAAAGGAATGTAGCCATGTGCAAGGGAAGACCGCGTTATTATGATACTTCAGGTTGATACCACACTTGCCGGAGGGCTTGTTTAGCTTATTAGGTAACAGCTATGTGTGATTCTATTCAACGTGACTGCAAATGCTACATCAAATAATTATATTGGGCAGAAATGTGAATATTTTTCAAAGGTTGAATGTTCAATTCCCAAAGTTGTATGCAATATGATCAGACTTGAGGCAGAACAATTTCTGCCTTCGCTGCCAAGGTTATTTTGCATTTCTTATGCCTTTTGTCTACACGTATGGCCCATGTAGTCCTCGTGGTGTGACAGGGAATGATCTATATATTTCTGATACCTGAAATACTGTCTATCAGAAAACATCTTTATTTCTCAAAGACATTCTCAAACAGTTTAGTAATAAGTCCAGTAGTTACCAGAAGGTGCTGATAAAACTGAGATGACTTCTGAGGGTGCATGATCAAATATGGCAGTCAATACCCATAAATGAAGGTCATATTGAAGTCTTAAACCCACATTCCAGAGAAATCAGTTCTGCACAGTTCAAGCAAATCGTGGTGGCATCTGAAAGCACTGGTTGCATTAATGTTTTGCTGATTTTAAGATAAATAAATAGAATTATGCTTATAAAATGAGCAGCATCAGAAATATGTACACTCCTGACTTCAGAAGCAGGAAAAGCAGTGGGTGTGAGAGTAGTTTACAACAATATGTATATTTATTGCATTTTGTCACTTTATCTGCCATATGAAATAATCTTTCCTAATAATTCTTTTCACCCCTGCCTTAACTGCTACTTAGTGTTTAGTTATTAATCATATTTAGCCTCTATATCACTGTCTTACCTGCTGAATCTCATGGATATATTCATATCAAATTTTCCTTTCTAAAAGATTCTTTAAAGGAGTTATGGCTACAAATATACTAATTTTTAGAGACATTTTATGAAAAATATACAGATTTATATATGTATTTTGCTGCAGTGTAAATGGACCATTAAACCCAACCTTATGGAACTACTCCTATGAATGTTTTATATGTATGCAATATATGTAGATATTTGTAAGGAGTTCTAATTTTTCCAGATGGGTGCTGTGTAAATCATGTATGATAAATGTAATGATGATACTGACAGATATACAGTTTTTTAAAAGGGTTGTGTATTGACTGAACAAATTTTTAAAATATATATTTTGAAACTTGTTTTCCACATTAAGCAATGATATCAAACCTTTTGTACTATATGGTTTGGTTTTTAAGTTAATAAGCTTCCTAATGCATAATAAATCTTGAGCTTTCTAGATTTAGTACGTGTATGTTCTTCTAGTTTCGCTATTGTTTCTTCCTTGCTTCAGAATGGAAATGGTTTGATCCCGGTGCTGTGGCACTGAATCTGTCCTCAGGCATGGTGCAATTGCTCAAAAGTCCATATGGTGATTGACATGGTGTCCACTGGGGTAGAGAAGTGGGAAGAGTGGAAAGTAAGTAGGCTTAGAAAAAAAAAAAAAAAGTAAAAAAGGCACTTCTGATCTGAATAGTACTACAGACTTTAGATGCTTTTTCTGATGAAGCTTAGGTTTTTTTTTTTTGAATTATTTAGAATTCAAGCCTAAGCTTTTATGCTGCGTATTTCAGTTTTGCTGCATGCCAGACTGCAATCAAGTAAGTTTTGCTGTGTCCCAGTGTAGAATGTTTTAAACCTGACAAGAAACTAAAAAGATAATATGGTGTGTTAATATTAAAAGTGGTTGTCAAATTTATTACTAATAAATACAAATTTATTACAAGTACAAAATTATTACTAATTCCATTCCAGGAATGGATCACATTTGAATTTTTAAAGAACAAACAACTTACTGTTAATATAGAACAGCTTTGACTGGCTAATGCAAGTGCACCTTCCACAGGCTGTAGGCTTCTAGAACAGTGGTCTTGACTTTTGATTATCCATCTATATCAGTCAACGTTTTTTTCTGAGTATGCACACTTAACAGCACATATTTGTTTAACATTGCATTACAAATGTTTTATAAACCCAGGGAAAAGAATTTTCAGGACATTGAAAAGAAAAAAAAAAAGCATTCCTCTTATAATAACAATTTTTTGTTTCTTCTTAATTTCTTTCATAATAAACTATACACTTGTGCTGCTGTACTAATATACGTAGTAAAACCTAAAAATGGAAATGAAAGAAGGATGAGATACAGATGAAGTAAACAATTTAAAAGTGTTTTAATAGTTCAAAAACCTCTTTGGTCTCACTAGAGACCACTACTCACTAGTGAGTAATGTGATGGAATACGATTCATGAGTTTTGAAAATCTCGTTTAATGTTGATACAGCAACGCAGAGGTGTTCTGTGGTCAGTCTATTTCAATACTTGGTATAAATGGCTATCATTGCTGAAAAAGATACCTCAAAACAGTATGTAGAGACAAATAGAAAGATTGCATTGCTGGTTGCTCTTACTAAATCAATACTGTTTTTAAAATTCCATCTACCAATTATGTTGAAATTTTTGTTAAAATTCTGCTAATAAGTTTGTCTTTCCAGGTGTCAGTCATCTGTTCTTGCAAGCTAATGAAGGTGTTGCATTTGTGTTTTTAACAAATGGGTTCAAAACCCACTTTGGATTCTTCATTTGGAAAATTTTTAAACGTGTTAGAAAAAATCTTTTTCAAAGTTCAATTGTACAGATATGAGAGTTTTTATAGGTGGTACTTGCACAGATTTTGGCAGCAAAGTCAAGTGATGCTCTAAGCATTTCCAAATGTTTTCTAAATGCTCTTGCTGTAAAACTGATTTTTATTTTATTAAAAGAAAAAAAAAAAGTAGTTATTGCTAAGACTTAATCTTTGACAACAGGGTTTTTTGGTTTGTTGGTTTGTTTATGTTTTAAGGTATCTGCTAGGTACCATAGTCCTGACAAGCACTTGTCATCACTGAAAAGGTCAGCAAATTCAGAATGCTTGCTTATTGTCTTGTGAAGATGTGTACTCATCCTTCAGTTTGATGGCTGTTTTAAGTACTGTGCCTCTCTTGTTCCAAAGTATTATAACTATTCTAATATTTAAAGGCTTTTTTAAAATAAAATTAACCACATTGACAACATCTAATAGCAATTTGTGCACTTCCAGTTCAGACTTATTTGCTGCACTTGCTTGTCTGTGAATGATGTAGTGAAAAGATTTCACTGTAAACTTTCTGGAAAAAAAAAAAAAAATACAGTGCAGTTAAAACAGCCCCTTCACTGATGGAGGGGCTTGCATTCCTTCCTGCCTTCCTTCCTTCCTGCCTTCCTTCCTTCCTGCCTTCCTTCCTTCCTGCCTTCCTTCCTTCCTGCCTTCCTTCCTTTCTTTTCCTATAAAACATTATTTTTATTTATGAAGCAGTTGAGAATGTATTTTCTCCAGTACATCTTTCCTTTACTGGCTCACTAACAAGTGCATTCATTGTTCATGCATTGCAACATTTAAGCAATCTAGCAAATACCATAAGCTGAGACCTGTTCTTTCATAGCAGACCTTTCATACTGTGTGATTTGTTCTAATATGTATTTCTTCAAAGATTCAGTAGTATTTTCTGTGTATTTTCCATCAGTATTTTCTGAAAAGGGATATATTTTATTCCATATTGTTTTATGGGCAATGTTTCAGCCATTTTAACCCAAGCATGAAGAACAAATGTGTTCCCAGTGGTATGTGGCTTTTTGTATTCTGCATTAGAAGCCGCTTCTGAAGTTTCTTAAAATTTATAATTATGTTTAATGAAATTTCGTGAAGTAATGAATTGAGTATTTCATGATTTCCAAAATTGGTGGTGGGGGGGGAGGAAGTAGGTTGTCTTCATGCTCTGGATTTAATTGTATTGCTAATCCTAATGGTTTCATACTGCCATTAACTAATATCTCAAAGTGCAACATAAACTTAGACAGGATCATCATTAACACGAGTGGATGTAAATCTGTATTTCAAGTAGTCTTGTTGATGACTTGAGTTCTATATTGTCCAGCATTTGTTGAATCTGAGTAGGTTGTCATTGTCAGCCACATTACAAGGTAATACATCTCAATATCCTGAAAGTGAGTGAATGAGGGTGCCCCTGTCAGCTGCTCCGTACTGTGAAGCACCCACTCTTCTCATGGGATACTTTATAATGTGTGACTGACATACAGACAAAGCAGTGGTGCCAAGTCAATATATGCATTAAATGTTAGTAAAATGTTAGGTTTTTTTTTTTTTTTTTTTTTTTTTTTTTTTTTTTTTAAGATGAAAAGAAATTTTTGAACAGTAACTGCAATAACAAATAACAGCAAATGCTTCACTTTGTCAGGGAGGGAATACGTGTGCTTTAGGACTGCTGCTCTTTTCTGCTTCCTCCTATCACCCAATATAATCTTCAGGAGAATGTATTGTGTCTTGGGAGCTCTGTGATAAGAAGAATGGTGAGTATAGACAACAGCTTGAATCCCACGTGTTTAAAGAAATATATGAAACCAGGTTTCTGTGTTCTGGACAACTTCTCTTAAAAAAATGTAGCAGAAAAAAAGTATGTCTTCTCTCATGGTGCAAAGGAGTAGTCATGCTCTGCTATCAAAATTATATACTTTGAAATAAGGGGAAGGAGGATGTTGGGCTGGGTTTAAAATACAATTTTAGGCCTAAGATTCTTACTCTCTGGCCCTTATAGACTGTCATATATATTGTGTTGGTATAAAGGGAACTTTACCTTATGTATTGCATATGCAGCATTAGTTCCTAAAAGCAGGAACATTAAAATCCTTCCTTGAATTGAAAGAAGTTGCTGGATAACTTGCTGAATCCCTGAGGAATATAGAACCAGGTAATGTAAATTCAATCAGCTAAATTAAGTCCTAACTATTTTCATTCCAGGATATTTTTTATAATACTTGGTTCTGTTGGCAGCAAACAATAGACACTTATAATTGCATACACAAATGAGAATTTAGGCATATAGATTTCCAAAAGTTGTTTGTATCTCAAATGACCGTTGCTGTAATAAATTGTAATTACAGTAAGTTGTAATGCTTAAGTATCAATATAATTGCATAAGAAACAAACTTCAATGGAAAGTGTGCTGTTAGCTCTACTCTGAAAGCAAAAAATTTGATCAGAAGGACATTGATTAGATATGATGCAACAAAAACTGACAGTGAGCAATGGGCAAGAAACATCAGCAATGTCAGATGATTTTCCTACATGTATGGAAAATGTCGATACTCTTGAGACCTAGCTATAATAGTATTCTTTTCTACAGAATATCTTTTTTAGGATAACTATTTTTCTTTTCCTTCTCTATCCAGTTTTGATCTTAAGTCATGCATAAAATATATAAGCACATTTTTAAGCTTTGAAGAAACATATTGCATTTTTTGGAAGTGATGAATTCTTTTTCACTAAAGAAACTTAATCATATGTGGAGGTGTCTGCTCTAGGGTACGCAGCTGCAACTTTTTTCAACCCAATGCCTTTTCTCAGAGCAATGACTCAAACACCTCTGTGAAAAAATAGTGAAGGAAAACAAAATCTGAAATCTGAATCTTCTAGTAACAGACTGAAGTGTTAAATGCTGAGATGAAACATACAAATGAATCATGCAATTATAAGCATCCTTGCATGTTGCTTAACACTCCAAGTTTTGAAGATTGTCTTTTTTATGCTTACATAAGCACTGAAGTATATTTTGTAATCATGGGCTGCATCTGTAACTGGTTTATACATAATTGCAACATTAAGCTTCTGTAGGCTTGCCCAGCTGGGCTTCCAACCTGTGCTGTTTGCTCATGCTTAAAAGCACTGGGGGGTTTTAATTCAGTGTAACCAGTGATCCTAGCAAGTTTTAAACTTTTGAGTGCTAATAAATCACTTTGTACACAAATTTACATATTATTTTTTTCTAACACAGAAATGAAACCAAAAAACAGAATGAGGAATATAAATGTTCACTAGACTATGCTGTATGAAGTCAATTGTGTTCTGCAGATCCTTGTCAGAAACACATTTTGACCTCTGAGATAATTTGCAAGCCTCTGGGTGGTCCTTAAGAGGAAAAAGCTGTTTTCAGGGCTGCTAATTTAAGATCTGAGCTTGAGTGGTTAAGGATTTAATGTGTTTAGAAAATGTGTTTCCTGTCTCAACAATAACCAAATTTTCCCAACCAAAGAGTTAGCTTTCATTTTTCAGATGTGAACGTATGTTGTAGAAAATGTCTCGGAAAATATGGAATGCTGAAAAGTTCTAATAATGATGGAACTAGATAATCAAAACCAAACCATTTTCTTTAATTATTTTAATACAAATCATACGAAAACAGAAGATGTGGCAAGATCAGAAGACTGATTTTTAGGGTTTCAAAATAATTCTGAAGGTTATTTATCCATACATGAAATTTAGTAGCAGCAACACACTTCCATTTCCTTGAGGTGAAAGAAAAGAAAGAAAAGAAAATGTGATAAAGGGCAGACTATTAGGCAGCATATTACGAGCAAAATGTTTTCCTAGGGTACTGTCTCAACAAGAGTGGGCTGGTGCCACTTTGTCATCACAGGAAAAAGGAAAAACAACTCTAGGCAATAAGCGAAGGTAGTAAAAACAACTCATTTGCCCTATTTCCTCATCTCTACTGGGTAAAAAACATCAAGCTACAATGTAGCAATAATATTAAAAAGTATTAAAAAAAGGCACAGGCAACTCAAAAAGGTGACTAAGGCACTGGTCTGTTATTTTATTAGGAAATACACAAAGGTAAAAGCTTATCTCTACCTTGGTGGAAGAAACCTAGGGCAAAGATCTCAGAACTTCTTTGCTTTTATTCAGTGTTGAATGAGGTTATGTTTATAAAAGAGACCACAAAATCAGTATTTTTATTTTTTAAAATAACATGTTTCTTTTTCCTTTATTACAAAGACTGCAAACTCAACTTAAGATTTTTCCACCTGTGTTGTTATATTTCTAGCATAATTACTAGAAATTCTGACCCACATAAAGTGTAGGGTGAGTTCAGTAAAGTGCATTTGAAATAGTATGAGGGCTACTGAAGAGAGAGAAGGAAAGAAAACAGCTTGACTTTCAAAGTTGTCTTTTGGAAGCATCTGAATTTTCATATCTGATAAAGATCTTATGAAGTGAGCAAGTTTCATATGCAAATTGAGACAATGAAGATTAGTACAGGTTGAAAGAAAGCTTTCTTAAAATTGTTTAATTAAAAAATGTTTTCCTTCTAGTAAGAGCTAACTATGGAATTGAATATTTTGACAACCCATTGATAAACCACATTAGCCAAGATTATAACTGAAATCTCTCTCTCTTTTTTTCCTCTCTCTCTTTTTTTTTTTTTTTTTTTTTTTTTTTTTAATAAGTCATTAATTAAAAGCTTATAGGAAAATCTGTACACCAAGCTTGGTCTCTGAAAACAAAGAAAAATTTTGCTTGCAAACAAAAACACTCAACCTAATCTCACAGATTAATTTTCCTTTGATGGCCCACGTGCTGTAATGTTTCTAATATTCATTCATCCTCATCAAGGAACATGCATGGCTTCAGGTACTTTTTGCTTTAAAGCTGTGAGAGTCCATCTGCTTTAGTCAGGTCATTCTGTGGCTGATGCTAGTAACATACATTTCTGCTTAACACAAACTTTTTTTTTTTTTTTTTTTCATTTATTTTTTCATACTCCAGTATGTTTTTTACATTGACATGACAATTCTTGCCTTATTTCTCTCCGTGTGACTTTTGAGAATATTTCTAGTAATTATGTACGTAATTGTATATAACAGCAAATAACCATGCTTGAATCAGAGAATTCAGATGCTTGTTATGAGGGAAATGTTAGTTTAATGTCTTCTTATGTCTTTTTTTTTTTTTTTTTTCTGAATTAAAAAAAAAATCTAAGGAAAGGTCATGCAGCAGTGCTATGTAGAGTTCTGTATGTGCTGGTCATTTAAGCCTTGACTGCATTATTATCTTCCTAGCCATGATTTAGATGATTAGTCCCCTTGACAGCAGTGACTCGAAGTGTCTGACACTGCTTGTTGTAGTTGTCTAGAAAATCTAGTGTTAGTAGTAAAAATATCAGAAAATCTTGACTTGTTTTTTACCATGGTGTTAGCCTTTATGTCATGGTCTCAGGAAATCTTTAAGGTGTAGGTGTCTTTGTAAGGAGATTACAGCTTTATTACTGAGTGGAATTAGTCATAGAAGAAAATCTTAGCTGGAGGAGTGACATATTCATGCTGTTGATTTAAAGTGACGCATTGACCTTCATATGTTAGAGTAAAAAACATCACACATACTTTTTGGATGTTAGTCGGATACCTTCTTTTTTACCTCTTTCAGAACATAAGATATCTGCAAAAAAGCTACTGAACTGTCTAAAAGCTGTCTAAAAAATTATACCGTTCAGCCCAAAGGACTGTAAAGAGCTTTACCAACTTTGTAAGCATGTTTTCTATCTTATATAAGACAGTTCCCAATAACATATAGAGCGAGGGGATGAATTCTTCTTCTCATTTTGATCTCTTTGAAAGTTTTGGTTGTGAAAATTGAGATCAGTTTCACTAACACATTCTGAGGTTGGAATAAAAGTCCTCACTGATGCACAATGCAGTATGAACACTGTTGTTCTGCCTCTTATCAGACAGGAGTGTATTTAATTTTAATTTGCTGTAAAATATTAACCATAAGTAAGCTACAAAGGAATTTGTTGATGGACATCTTCCCATCTTCTGATGTACACTGCAAATACACTCAAATTTGTAAGTACATCACACTGAGAACTCAAATGCATGAAACAAATGAGCCTTTGTAAATTTGTAAAATTTGCTTCACTATCAATCATGCAAATTTTGGTATGAAGTTTTAGTAAGTTGGAGTTGTTTATCTGATGCCTATACTAGTCTGGATTTAACCAACTGGAGGAGAGAAAAAAAAAAGGAAACTAAGAAACTCTTGAAAATTATCAAGGTCTCTGTGGTAAGAATGTATTTGTCAGTGCAGATTATGGAAAATAGAAAGCAGAAACATAGAAAAAATAGGATACCATTGACAAGAGTCAGCTGTTGTGTTCAATAAACTTTGATTGAAAGTAGTCAGACACAGGAGGAGCTGCACCTCTGTGGCTAAATATGGTTACTGAGAAAATAATGTTACTGAGCAACAATTGGAACCAACTAAGAATTCATCTGAAAGAATATTCAGATATTTGTACGCAAACCATCAAGTTTTATGTTTTCAAAATGCCATTAGAACAGTGTGCTAAAGGCTTAGAAAGTTACGCAAGGGTATGCTTATGTTAACTGCTGCAGAACATTGCAGATAGTTTCAATCTGATGTCATGACAGCAAAAATTAAAAATAAAAATTGAAATCTTACTGATAAGATGTCAAAGCCTGCAACCATAAAGTATCCACATAGGAAAACTAAAGAACCATGACTCAGACATTTTGCATAAGATTTACAATGGGTTAGACAAGTTACAGAGGTGAAGGATCCCAAGCACTGCCCACACCGAAGGATTATAAAAAGAATATCCTCTAGCCAGTATGTTACAGTCACCAAAACCAAATCAGGGTGGGCTAGAGCTGGGCAGACTCTGTTGTTTGTCCTTCATGTTCTGCCCAAGCGATGCTGGCCAGACTGCTCAGTTGCAGTGATGTACTTGTTTGCATGCACCTGCATACGCATTGTGTCTGACATACTTTTGATCAATAAGATCACCTTCATCTTCTGTAATATCTTGCATTTAATTTTGCTACTCTAACTCCCCACAGATTGAAGAGTGAGCTCAAAACTCTCCTGTGTCTGACAACATTTTAGTAGAGTGGGTGGTGACTGGAGAGTGCTTTGCTGCATATCCATAAATACATGTGGTACCACCAAGTAGGTAGACTGTCAGAAGATAATTTCTAGTGTGGTTTCTATGGTTTCTATTTGTTTTTAGTGCCTTTCCATTATCTCAGACAAATGAGTTAACTGTGCAACTGATCTATAGAAAATTTAGGAATCCTGCTCTCTGTGCTGAAGCAAAGCCTGCATCAAGGAAAGCTTTACTTCCACAAAGACAAGGTAAACAAACATTTATATAGTGATTACACTTACTGTTGGAAGGAGGGAAGCAAGTCTCTGACGAGGTTTTAAAGCACTTGGGACAGAGAAAACTGTAAGTTGAAAACAATGTGCATCTGTCACACAAGTTTTTATGCTGTAGAGAGCGAGGACTGGAGGGGATTACACAAAACATCAACAAATTGACGAGTGCTAGCACAGCACAATATGATTCAAGATGTGACAGATGTGCTGCTATTTGCGAAGTCGTGTACTGCATAGCATCTGGCAAGGTGTGACTGTCAGCCTGTAAGCACTCTTCCTAAACTGCTTCTATCTACATAAGTTAGACACTTGAGACCTCTAGTGCCTCTCAGTGGACAAATTAGGCATGGGAGTAAAAGGCATACATCAGTCATGCCAGTAAGTACCAAAAATACCAAAAGCATTCTAAACTTTTGTACTAATTCTGAAGCTGAAAAAGCAAAGGACTAAAGCAGTGTAGGAAGTTCTTCATCCAAGACAAAATAAATCTTGAAGAGATCGATTTTTACATCATTGTCTTTAGATTTTTGGGTTATGGAAATACAAACAAACAAACAAAAAAATAGAAGCATCTTTTAAGAAGCAAAGAAAAGCATCAAGTTTGTGTAAGTCAAAGTGGGGAAGGAATTTAACATGAGGCATATGGATAGGTCACAGCAAGACTAAGACCACCAGGTATGATCCAAGAGGGAGCAGCTACAAAGTATCCTTGGGCTTGAAGAGAATATAAGCGGGCTGCTGATGGAACTGCCTGAAAACATAACTTCAGAACGCACAAGTGCCAGCAGTTGGATGCCTCTGTGAATATTTAAGGAGAATCTGAAAAAAACTTAAATGAGACAAGCTTCATGGAGTACTGTGACAGTTAGCAAAAACCTAAGTCATCCCTGGGCACTTTCTGGAATGCCAGTGGCCTGTCTGGAATTAACTTCACTGCTTGACAGCAAGTTGTCTTGAGCCCTTGGGAGGCTTACAGACATGCTTCAGTGTACCTGGTGCTGCTGAGGCTAATTAAATGATCTGCTGATGAACAATGTTTTTTTTTTTTTTTTTTTTTTTTTTTAATTTGAAAATCTACTTTCTGTTAGTGATGACTAACAATGTAACAGCACAAATAGTTAACACTGAAAAAAGAAAATCAAAGTCAGAGACCTTGGCTGTGAGTTGTTTGCTCAACAGCTGTTGTTATATCTACATTAGGAGATAATTTGGCACAATGGAAAGGGATCCGTAGTTGGAGGCTTCCCCTGGACATCTGTTTCTGTTTGCAGCAGTGGTTCAGAGGATTTATTTTGAATCACTTTTAGCCTGGTCTCTGGGGCTGAAAGTCTCCATCACATACATGGTTTGGAGATACCTAAAAGTAAAAGGTTTAAGGGATAACTGGACACTCTTGTGTTGGACCTGCTACAAGACCTAATGGTCTGTTTGGTTCACAGGAATACCTGTGAACCAAGAAAGAGCCTGTGTATTAAAAATAATTAAGGGAACAGCTTCAAAACCCACCCTTGCTCTAAACCAATTTGCTAGTGCAGATGCAGGCTGAAGGGGAATACTTTGTTTGTTTGTTTGTTTGCTTGCTCTTTAAAATCTCTGTTGCAGGGTAAAAGGTGAAATCTCTATTCTCTCGCCCTTTTAAAGAAATTTAAATTAAAGCTTCCATCACAAGTAGTGGATAATAATTTATAATTGGATAATAATTTATAAGGATTCTGAATTTAGACCACATATGCTGTCCTTCTTGGTAAATCTGTACTTTTACTGACAGATCTTTTCTTCTAGGGATATTCTTCTTGTGAATTTTAATGACAGTACAAGTTTCAAGACAACTGAGGATGTTTTCCTCAGTATCTCAGTGCCCACCTTCTATTTATCCTGGCTATCAAAAACATTTGCAAATGCTTTTATTTATTCATGTTGAGTAGTCCCACTGAAGTCAGAATAAAATTAAGTAGGCATATAAATCTCTATAGGACTATTTCCTGAGGCTGGGAGGTCCTTAAAGTAGAGTGATTTTAAGGATGTGTCTGCCCAGACATTTACAGACAAAGCCAGTTTGACCCTGCTCATGCTCCCTACCAATATGAACTTGATTTGTTCCCAGTCTAAGCTGGCCAGGCCCTATAGCCACAGCTAGATAAGAAATGAGCATAGTGCAGTAAATCTTGGCAGCAAGACATGATGCATTAACACAGACTTATTGGAATCTAGTGGAATCCCAATCCTAGTTGAATTACATGTGAACAGAGAAACTTTAAAAGTGCTTGCAAATGGTGGTGTAGATACACCCTAAAGCATACTGAGATTGTACTAATCTCAGTGGAGTTTTAATGTGAATTGTTTGGTGATAACTATAGCACCCCAAGCTTTCCTCTATAATTTTTATTAGTTGTAATTTCTTACATAAATTCATAGAAGTTCGATTTGTATTATGTTAATCTACCTCTAAAATGCATATCTTGGCTCTAGAGCTTGTACATCTCGACATGCAAATAAATAAATACTGACTGACTAAGTTTTTACAAAGATAAACCATTGAAGCTATATACAGAAGCAGAGTTAGGTGCGTGTGTTTCTGCAGGACATGACATTTACCTTAGGATACATTCTTTCAATTCCTTTAATCTTTTTTACCCTATATTTTGCTTTACTTGATGTTTGTGTTCTCCTACACCTTACTTCACAAAGCAACCTGTTTAGGATAAACTTGAGATTATGGAGAGAATTCAGTAAGTTGTTTCATTAATATTGTAGGTGTACATATTAAAAATGCATACCTTATTATAAATGTGCTCATCTGCATATTCCTTGCCCATTTAGTATCTGTTTTTTGTTTGTTTTGCTGATGTCTGTGCATTTGTAAGAGTCCACTTATAATTGACACATAGTATTTTTCAACAGCAATCATATATACAATATACAATACATATATACAAAATACAATAAAAATATTGTATTATTTTCCATATGTCAGAATATCTAGTTCAAAGATGACACAGACAATAAAATTAAACAATGTTAATTAAGCTATAATATTGTTTCCTGCACTGTGAGAATCAGTACTGTTATGATCTTAAAACAACTATTTTGTTCTTGAATTGGAAAACTATACATAAATGCAGGACTACCAAACTCATGATGTAAAATGTTACCTTCATGCAGATCTTTGGTTTCTGATAGCTATGCTACTGGAATATGTTTGCAATTTATTTGTCATCTTAAACTACAACTATAAAAGGTTTTATTACATTTTGAAAATATTAAAACTGTGCTAGAACTGAGTTATTGTGCTCTGAAGTCAAGTTACCACTAGCTGGCAATGTTATACAGCTCTTCCTTTTCCAATTCATTGCATTATATATCATGGTTTGACTCAAGACCTTTAATTTTAAAAATAGAAAAAGAAATTGGATTTCAGCGGGACTGGACATTTCTGAATATTTCACCACTAAAGCTCCAGTGTAGATTAGAAAGAAAATAGGAAGGACAATGAACAGAAATAGTTTCTGAATTAATAACTTATGCTTATAGGATTTCTTTTGTTTATTCAGTCCAGTGTGTTTAGCATTAACTTTGATTTTAAATACCCTTTACTTAACTTAAACTGAAGGCTGTATAATAATTTGATTTGCCAACAGTCTTGGCTATACTAGCAACACTTTAAAATCCTAGTATAGGGGTCCTTCTTTGCCTTCATTTCAAATATCTTTTCTTCACCTTCAAATGTCTTAAAACTTTACCCATTCCTGCCTATCCCTTATTGTTTATTGTTTTCTGTTACATCATTTCATGTTGTCTTTGACATTTAATCAAAGGAGACAAACAATGAGAGCTACTCTGAAGTACAGGGTAATGAGGATGGGTACCACTGGCAGCACTGTCTGGCTGTATTTCTATCCTCATGTACCAGATACTCCACATCCCATTATTCACTATACTCTTTTATTACTATAATGTCTCTTATGTCTCTTAGGTGGAGATTCATGCTTGTGTGAAGCTCAGTGGTCAGTGTCCATTGTTTCTTGGTATGAAGATGAATGTAAGAAAATGAAATTGAGACAAATGAGTTCAAAATATTGCTTGCAGTATTTTGTACTGTTAAGTCATATGCTTTATCCTGGAAAAAGGTCTATGTGGAGAACAAAAAAGTGGGATAAAACTCTACTTTTAATTCTAAAGGAATTAAAAAAAAAAATTGTTAATGACCAAAATATTTTATCTGCAGTAATTACATGAAATACATGAAATATTTTGGAGATTCTTATATCTTGAAGATTTTTGGAAACTTGCTGGTTCCCATTTGTTCACTTAACAATATGCTTGTACACTTTTTATTCTCACTGCTCACTTTTCTTTCTCTAGTCAGTGCTCTTTTGTTGTCCCTGCAGCAACAAGTAGGAGAAAAACATAGACCTGGTGGAGAGGAAACACTTACAAGGAAAAATATATATATATATATATAGCTGTAAATGATTTTACATCATTTAGTGATGGGGAATATTCTGAAGTCATCAGGAGCATAAAGTACACTCATCAGAGTGAGCTGATCATATCATTTTCTGGTCCAAGTTACATCCAGCGCATTTAAGCCCTGTAAATGCCAATGTGAAATCTGGGTTGCAGTGGCTGAAGTCAGCTATTAAAGTGCTCCTCTACACATGAAGAATCAACTGCTTTGAAAAAATTGTTATCTTTGGCGTGAGTGGATATGTGAACAGCACAACTGTAGCTTAGATGTAGCATGCTTTTATCTAAAAATAAAAATGTAGCTTCCAGCCAGCTGTTTGCCTACTGGAGTTTGGCTCTGATTGGAATGCTAGCAAAAAGGTGGAGTTTTTGGTATGTAATTACCTACTTCTATATCTCTTAGGTTTTCATGCTATTGATATCTGTCTTCTAGTCTTTATTATGAAAGCTCTTTTGATCATGTACCCTGCTTTGCTGTTCTTTTATCTGAAACACTTTCTCTCTTGGGAGAAACTGTTCTCTTTAGAAAGGTTAATGAAATGTTTACTTCAGAAAACTGTTTAGACTAGATGTCTTTATATGCTGGATAAAGTTTCAGATTTTGAAAAGCATTTTTTTTTTTTTGATTGTGGTTTCGAACTAAATTAAATTTAAGGTCCATAATGACGCAGACCATTCAATGATTCAGTTGATACCCACTGTGGATAAGGCAGGACTCAAATTATATAAAAACTAACAAATTTTCCTTAATAAGTATTAATTATTATTGATATTTGGAAATTTCTAGTGTGGTGATAGAAAAACTCACTAACAGAAAATAATTCTATTTATAATATAAAAATAGTAATTTATATTAATTACAAAGATTATTCTGGCACCAAGATACCTGACAGAAAGAAAAATCCTCCCCATTTCTCAGTTGCTGGGATTTGTCTTAAAATGTTTCTGGATGCATCTAAGAACATTGATACTAATTATCTGTAACTGCAAAAACAATTTACAAAACAGAAACACCACTTAAAATTGAGTGACATCTTCCAGCTTTTTTGAAACTAGAAAAAGTCTGTCCTCATAGAACAAAGCCACATGCAGATCAGCTTGCTAACTTAGATCCTTGAAGTGACAAACTAGGTAAAAATTGATATTACAGGCTAGAGCAGATATATATCATCAGAAAATGGTAAATCTAGTAATCCATTGATACATAAAAACTAACTCTTGCCTTCTAATTGGATTCTCTTCAGACCATTGTAGCTGCAAATAAAGGAACCAGCTGTAGGTTAGTATGGTAGGCTTCTGCCTAAGTCAGTACCATCTCTGAAACTGTGACACTGGAACTAACCAAGAGGTTACTGGGAGGTTATTAGAAATCTTTTTTGTTTTATTGGGTTGCTGAAAGAATGAATTTTTTTGCCAAATATATCTTAGCAGACATGATACGCTCAGTTTTGGCAAAAAGTTGGGCCTGTAGACACAACAGACTAAATGAAATTATGGTGATAAAATTTTGTTGCTATTATATGTTTTAGTAATAAATGTCTATTACTGTTTTGACACCAAATGTACTGCTCCACATTTCTGTGGATGTCCATGTAATGTTTTTAGGCATTTCTTTAAAAAAAAAAAAAAAAAAAAGACAGAACTGTAACAATGGGTATCTTCTTCATTTGTTCCAGAATCTGTGCAGGATTTTTAATCTGAACATAATCAAAATCACAGAGAGAAGTCTTCTGTAGCTGCCATTTTCAAAGGAACACACCCTATCAGCTTGTTTCTATGTCCACAATATTTTTATATTCAGTCCATCCTCTTCATTAACTATATTGTTGTTATTATTAATTATTATTAATACTATTAATTATCACCACCCCCATCATCATCATCATCATTAAATTCATGGTAGAGATTTTTGAGAAAAGCCAGGAAATGGTAGAATAAAAATAGGAAACAAAAGTTCATGTTGGTGTTTACTCTTAGCCCCTGTTTTCTTGCTTGCTGAAACAAGAATTAAAAAAAAGATGCAAAAATCACTTTAATGTTAGCTTGCTGGATTTTAATGTGTTGTGCAGCTCTATAACTAGCTGGAAGACTGCTTTCTAACAGGAACCATGCCATTTGCACATTTGCTTTATTGAGATACAGACTACAGTAAGAGTATATGTAAGCAAACTGATTCAAATGTAGAAAATTATGTGGTGGTTGTCATTTCTGTGAAATATAATTTGTTCAGATGGTCTTTTCATTTCCATACTCTGCTTGACTGCACCCGATCACTTTCTCAGTAGTAAAGATTTTAGTAATATAAAATTTTATTTTATTTTATTTTATTTTATTTTATTTTATTTTATTTTATTTTATTTTTTTCCATGCAGTTAAAGTTTCTATGCAGTTAAACTGTTTGCTGCACCTGGGAAGGAGAAAAGGTTATTTTTTCTGGTTTGTTTGAGAAACTGGAAAGTGTAATTTTCTTGGCTTGCGGTAGAAAACTCATCAGCTAATAATCTACTGGATTTTTAAATGCTATCTTCAGATACAATTACATAGTTTATATTTTATTTGGTTTTGATCCATTCAGCATCTGCAATTAAAAAGAATTTATTTCATGCTTGTGCATTCCTATCCTTGTATTTTGCGTCTCACTTGCAGCTAAGCACTCTGTGCAGTATGTGAATTTTTTCATTACTCAATACAATGAGTCAGATTGTTTTGTAAAGGTCAAGAGTTGTGTCATGCTAATGACAGTGTTGTTTTGAGAATAGCTGATTCATTCTTTTCTTAGCAAGCCTAATTCAACAAAAAAAAAAA
>CM021763.1:47752281-47774415 GCA_011075105.1 Heteronetta atricapilla | reverse complement strand
ACATAGAAATACAAGCAAATACCTCTGCTTACACTACATATGAGAAACCCACCTTTTATTCTGCTCTGCCTGAGTCAGGCCAGGAATTCATACTTTGTACTGCCAACCCCAGGTAAATGCTCAGATCACCAGCCTGTTCTGGATTCACGTGGTCCAGCTGTGACCATTTAATCCATCTTAGATCTCGGACATACTTCCCAGTCACTTCTGATCTCCAGCCTGCATAATTTGAGTTTTCCCATGCAAAGGCAGTTAAAAAAATCCCCATCAGCTCCATCCTTGACTGTGATGATATTTCAACCAAGAACTTACATGTGTGCAAAATTTAAACCTGAGCAGCCCTGAAGTTTTACAATCCATAAGTAATATTCTACTGTCATGTATAATTCAGGTACTGCAGAATGTATTCTATATACTTCACAAACAATATAGGTTATTATATATACTTGTGTCTGTGTGCTAAAAATGAGAAGCTGGGATCCCCTGTGCTGGTGGAGTTCTGTCAGAAACTCTACCAGGGAAATATATGGAGGAAAGAAGAGGTGAGTACTGTCAGGGGACAGCTCATGAGAGGTGGCTCTAAGGTGAACTTTCCTCCTATTATCAGAACAAATGTTACAATCAAAACCAATGCTGACCATTGAATTGCTTTTCTGTGAAAACACAATTTTTGCTTATCCATGAAAAATGTCGTAATTATTCTTTGGGTTTGGAGACTTTGGATTTGGAGCTACTGAAGTTTAATTTTGTAATTTGTTAGCTGGCACGTTAAGGGAGTAATGACCCGTTTGTCATTATGATAGCAACTGGGTTTAGTACTGTCATGGGAGAACTTGTTGCCAGGGGTGGGCAGAGGAGTGCAAGCTGTCCAGTTGGTGGCCTACAATTACCATCTGAGGACTGGGCAGGTGCCTGGATTGCTGGCTTGATCCTGGCCATGCTGCTGTGGCTGGAGGTATATATATACATATACACATATATGCATATATATGTATATAACATATTATTTTTAAAGGCTTGGTGTTTGAAACAGGATAAAAGGTCAGATTAACTCACTTGTTGGTTTGTTCTTTTCCTAATTCCCCTAATGAAATATTCTGAGAAAGGAAAGCAAAATGTTTGGTGATCTATAAGACTATTCTGTAATAACCTCACAGACGGACAATGTATTGGGCCAAGTTTCTCACATCAGCAGCTGATGACATAGAATATATCTGCAGAGGAGTACTAGCTGTTTAGGTTTTCTCAATATTATGGAAACCAAGAGTTTGTTTATTAGTTACTGCAACAAGCTGTCTTGACAAGCTGGCAATTCTGCCTTCTCTTGGCATGGTTTGTCAAAACAGGTCTTGGAGACATTTGCCTACTCAAATTAAGTGTTGGTGTCAACACTGACAACTGTGCTGATGCAGTGGCTGTTTATGCCAGGGATGACTTTGGCCTTTCAACTCTGTCATACCTGCCTGTTGACTTGAAGAGAAAATTTGGACAGGACTGGAAAATGTGCTCTGGGAGGAGTATATATTCTGAATTATCATGGAAGTGGAAAAAAAAATCTCTGCAGAATCTCTCTGTTAGGTAGAACAAAACAGAAAGCTGAAAACCAGTCCTGAGAAATACTCCAAACTTTTCAATTTTGGATGCTAAATAAATGTGGAAAGTTTTACTGTTCTCATTTTTTTCCTTGCCAAATGATGTTCTTCTAAGGGTGATTTGAACATTGCAGACACAAGAAAAAATAATAAGTGCAAACTGTCTGATGCTGAGATCCTTTTTATGCAGATATTTTTTGTGCATTTAAAGCAGGCCAGATATGCAGAAGATACCGAAGTAAATAAAGGCAAAGAATAATTCTATTCTGAAAAGTGTCAGTACCCAGTATTTCTTGTTTCTCCCTGATTTCCATATCTAACACTTTCAATTTACAAGTAAAAGGACGTGGATTTATTTTCCTCCAGGACAGCAGTACATGTTTATCCTGGGTACTGAGTTAGTTTCTTTATAACCTACCTATCACTGCCACTTATATCCTGTCAGAAATATAAGTAACAGCAACAGCATTAGAACTCAATTATTCCACTGTAGCTGGGATCTTCATTATACTCTTAATGGACACATGTTCAGCCCTTTACTGAGCATGCAAGTGTCATTCACTAGATTTAGTAATGCTCAGAGAGAAATATTTGCCAATCCATATATCTAGCCTGGCTCTATGGTGCCTGATGAAATGTTGGTTGCCAAAGTCAGTACATGCAATCAGCTACAACAAGATGTAATGTAGCTGGTTTTTTTTTTTTTTTTTTTTTTTTTTTTTTCCCAACCTATTCCCCAATACCTGAAATCTAAATTAGATCTGTTCTGGAGGATTGAACCCCACTCTCCCCCCTCACATTTAGTTTAGTTTTCCTGGCATGCTGCTGAAGTCTCACATCCTAAATTATCAGTTTTTAAGGGTTTGCCTGTCTTTGTGCAGCTTTGCTGAGAGGTAGTGGTAGAGGCCTGGTGGATGTGATCACACATTTGCTTCCTGCCTTTTATGCCCAGCTGGCGCTGGCAGAGTGTGTTGCATGGCTGTCTGAACTCTTTCCGTTATGTAAAGGAGAGGCATTTAACAGCTGAACTTCTGTTGCACTATCTCATGTTTGAGTGCCTTGCATTCGTTGCAGGGAGAAATTGGACAGAAGCATTTAAACTGTTTGCATGTTTCTTCATGTTCTAATTTTCTGGCTCAAATATTTTTTCTTGCCAAATGCCCTTCCCAGTAATTGCTTCCAAACCCTGGAGTGCAGCTCTTTAGACCTGGTTTACTATCCCCATAGCTATCTGACAAATTGTCTTGCTGTACAGTTCCTGTTCTTTCTCCCACAGTCAATCTGCATTTACACCCAAGAAAAATGTCTCTGGTCAGAAAATTCACAGTACCTCACATTGTCATAATGGGATGTAGATCCCTTCTTTCCTGGAAGATTTTATTTATTTATTTATTTACTTTTAACATGGTGTATGGAATAAGGTCACTGCTATGTAATCTTTGATTTGTTTCTCATATAGAATGAAATTTGTCATTGAAGGTTTTGCATAGTCTTCTTCACTGTTTTTCTAGGCATGCTAAATCTAAACTATTGTTCTCTGGACAAAAATGGGAATAGCCATTGAATGTTTACTGTTGTGAAATTCCTACTCTGATGTGTGAGCAGGTGCATGCCTGAATCCCCAACCTGCAGTTTTAACAAAGTAATTTGGACGATAACCTCACATAGAATTTGCTCATTTCTACCTTGAACTCATTATGATATAAACTGAAATGTACTTCTCCACAGGATGTTCCTAAAAAGCCTGATTCTAAATGTGTACCTCATCATAGAGGATCTGTAATCACCAGTGTTGCTCAATATTTTGCTTATGAACAACTATATAAATCAAGTTATCAACTTTATTAAATTTGGATTAAAGGTTAATTACAGCTGTTTTAGAAAAGCTGAATGTAGCTGTTTGAACTGGGCAGAACTACACAAAATTACTGTCTGCTCTGGTATTTACACTTCCTTGCTAGAATCTGAGATCAAATTCTTAAAATATTGCACTTAAATGTATTTGATATACAAATATTTTCTAATGAAAAATGTTCAGATATTAAATGAATTATTGAAGTATTATGACACTGATGTGAAGATCATTGAATCTTTACATGCACAGATCCCAATTGCTGGGCAAGTCTTCTTCAGTACGGTAGACTGTTCCAGCAGCTTGTGTATGTATCTGGGACTGTCAGGCTTAGTTTGAATAGTAACAGGATTCTCTAGCAAAACCTGGAGAGTTTGATGCCAAAGCTGAGAATTCATTTCATCCAGCAATCTGAGCAAAGAGCTGTCTTACCTAAGCAGTAGAGAATGACAAAGAAAAAAAGAATAAAACTGTGACTCCTGCTGTTCACAGATAATTAGATGGTTAAACCTACAATAGAAGGAAACATCTAACATTATTCAGTTGTAAATCCTCTCCTAATGCTGGGGTTGACCCTAAAAATGAGAAAAAATAAATACGAAGACCCTCTCAATTAATTAGTGATTCCTCTCAATGAAAGTGACCCTCTCAATGGGATCATATGCTAAAATTTCTTTATTGTCTGATTTAAGTAGAGAACTGACCCAATGCACTACTACTAGGTACTCTGGGTTTTGTGTTTTTCTCCTGAGAAGTTACTCCATTTCTTATTAATATATTAAGGAGCTGGATTCTTATGGCTAGCTTTGATTCGCTCTTCTATTTCTGTCTACAACTTATCCAGGGAGGGATTATCTCATTATCTATGAAAAGTGCAATGGTCTCAGTTGGAGAAATAGAAAAACACTGATTCCATGAAACTGTGCAATTCAGGCACTCTCCAAGGATGTGAAGATTTATACAAGATCTTGACTCACATCAGCATCAGATTCATGATCTGATCTACTGGATATACCAGAGAGTATTTCTTGCCCAAAGTCTTGCCAACTACTGCCTTTTGCACAAGAAAATTTTTATAAGTTATTAAAAATGTCTAGCAGGTGATTCTTCTTGATTTTAGGGACATAATATGATATTTTTTCCCTTATTTTCATTTCTTCTTTCCTCTTTTTTTTTTTTTTTTTTTTTTTTATTCTCCCCTCCCTCTTGCTCTCCCCCTTTCCTTTTTTTTTTTTTTTTTCCTATTTCTCTTAGGAGATCTACATCTCTAGATAACATAATATCTTTAAAATATATGAACTTCAACACATTGATGTACTGGTGAAATATATGTCTCTAAGCTTTTCCTTCTTATTTGATTAAGATTTGCTTCACTTTTCTCCTCACACAGACCTTGCATTACTGTAAATTATTTACATGAAAAATACTAAGTCATGGTATTAAGGTTAATGAAAAAATGTGATCCATATTAAAAAGAAAATAACTTCTGCTCTACTTCAAGTTGCCTGCAAAATACATATACGTACAAATATATATATTCAACACACTGTTTTCATTGAAATTTGAGTATCAGTAGATTGAGGGGTAACAACTGAACAGGTAAGTACACATGCTAGATAGATTTCTGTGTGTCTGTCTTGCCTGCAAGTAGCAGAATGATGAAATTCAATTTCAAGCACCACAGAAGGACAGTAGATCTTGGCTAAGACATTAATTTGGCACTTATAGTGTGTAGGTCATGGTTTTGCTACGAGTATCCTGGGTTATTTCTGAATCTATGGTTACTGATACTAATTTTACATCAAAATATGAACCCTGAATCCTCTGAATGATCAATTTGCCTTATAATACATGGGTTTGCCCAGTCTCTAGCATTTTATGCCCTGACATTTTTTTTTTTTTTTTTTAATTTCTATCATTTATGTAAATAATATATGATCATATCAATAAAACAGACAAGGATTTAATAGTCTAGCCAGGCTTATGCTTTGTTTCTAGACTAGATGTACATATTGAAAAGACAAATAACCATTACTTCTTTTTGCTTTTGCCATAATACTTGATTTTCTTGTCCTCTATTACCTTGGCCCTATTGTTCTAATACCTTCTCTCCAACAATGTCTTGCTACATTGCTCCAGACATTGAAAGATCCTGATATGCTAAAGTCATTTGCTTTACATCAGTATTTCCATTGTCAGCAGGTACCACAGATTAACTTCTTGCTAAGATATAAAAATATCCTGTTTTATTCTAAGACTACTCTCAACACAGCTCCTTATAACCACTTACAGTAATGATTTTCTTTCAGTAATGTAAAGGCTGGAGGAAGTTACTTCTCAGTCATTTTCCTTTTTGTTGATCTGATTTGCTGCTTCCCAAGATTGCATGGCATCTGAGCAAAATGCTCAAAGAGAAGCTTTCACAGGTTCTGGGTGGATCATAATGGGCTGTGATTTCCTGTTACAGAGTGATGGCTGCTATGTAGTTCCTTTCGATTGCCATCACAGATAGCTCAAGCCACCCAGAAGTAATTTGGATAGCTGATAAACTCATCCTTTCCTCTGAAGCTGAAGTATAGAGAGCGCTGAATTTGTTTGTGTCCCAGCCTCTGGAGATGTAACACAAAATGCTCGCTGTCAGCATCTTCTCCTCTAGCTTTTAGCACCTCTGTGCTCAGTCCTTTATTTCCCACTGTGGAGCTCTGATTCAGAGATGTGTCTGAGCTACAAGGCACAGGCCTTGTAGCACAATGGGACACCATGGTCCACAGTCTAAAGGGCACCCCTCTTTTATTTAGTGCCTTGAAGCTGTGATTGAGCTGGACAATGCATACACTTAGATTGCTTGAGGCAGGCTGGTTGCCTGGCTGTGGGAATCAGGTAGTTTACAGTTCAAGCAGTGACTTTAGGACATCTGCTGTTTGCAAATTTTATTTATTGTATCAGTAGTCCAACCTATGAGCTTGAGACTGGTTTCCATACACAGAGAGCAAGAGAAATTGATGGGCTAAGCACAAAGATCATAGAACTTACCTACTTTTTAAAAGACTTGGTAGCAGGCAGAATGAAAAAAAACTTGGCTAGTCTTTGCTGCACAGTGTCAGAGAGGGTCCAGTTCCACCAGATGGATTGGTGTGACTTTTGGACAGACACAAGTTAGTTTTCTTCTTAGTTACCTACACAGCAAATTACAATCTGAGCCTTTTATTATTATTATTTGTAAATTATAGAGGCATAATTTGCTCTCTTAATTATCAACAGATCCTATTAAAAATCTGGTTAACACAGAAGTCACTGGGCGAAGGAGGGACGTGTATTGTTTGCTACTCTGAATTCAACCAGCAGAGGGTACTAATGACTTTCACTCCTGACTCCTGCCTGTGTAAATGTTAATATATTCAATGATGAAATGTATATTTGAAAACAATGGTATTCTATTCAATGGAATTTCACTGTCTGCATTTGATGTCCTTCTCTTCAGTGGATGTTTCAATACTCCTGTGGAGTTAGGCATGAGGGCTGTGCAGAGCAAGATTACACTCTGTAGAAACATATAACAAAAGGTGAAAGCCACGCAAGTGCAGGGCCCAGCTCTCACAAGAGCAGCAGCGGACAGGCTGGGCTAGGTCTCCTGGCACTGTAGGCCATGCCAAACTGTGTTGTGAAGCCTGGCCCCAGATGAGGGAACACCAGGCCAAGGGTGACTTGGGTTGCCTGCTCTGGCCATTAGGGCCTGCTGGAGTCCATCAGGCTGCAGCTCAAGGTCCTTCTTGGTACTGAAGACTGTGGGCCAGATGACAGGTTGGGATGATGAGAAGGTACTTTGAGGTATTTCTAGGTTGGATATTTCACAGAATCACAGAATTTTAGGGGTTGGAAGGGACCTCCAGAGATCATGGGGTCCAACCCCCCTGCCAAAGCTAGTTCCTCAGAGCAGGCTGCCCAGGTAGGTGTCCAGATGGGCCTTGAATATCTCCAGAGAAGGAGACTCCACAACCTCCCTAGGCAGCCTGTTCCAGTGCTCCATCACCCTAACCGTGAAAAAGTTCTTTCACATGTTGGTGCAGAACATCCAGTGTTCTATCTTGCGGCCATTGCCCCTTGTCTTATCCCCACAAACCACTGAGAAGAGGTTGGCTACATTCTTCTGTCTCCCACACCTCAGGTATTTTTACACATTGATGAGATCCCCTCTCAGTCTTCTCTTCTCCAGGCTGAACGGACCCAGGTCTCTCAGCCTTTCTTCATAGGGAAGATACTCCAGGCCCCATATCATCTTTGTAGCCCTCCGCTGGACTCTTTTCAGGAGATTCCTGTCTTTTTTTTTGTACTGGGGAGCCCAGAACTGGACAGAGTACTCCAGGTGAGGCCTGACCAGGGCAGAGTAGAGGGAGAGGATCACCTCTCTTGACCTGCTGGTCACACTCTTTTTAATGCACCCCAGGATCCCCTTGGCCCTCTTGGCCATCAGGGCACACTGCTGGCTCATGGTCAACCTGCTGTGCACCAGGACCCCCAGGTCCTTCTCCTCAGAGCTCCTCTCCAGCAAGTCGTCCCCCAGCCTGTACTGATACTACTTGTTGTTCTTTCCCAGGTGCAGGATTCTACACTAGCAGAACTCTACACTCTTATTAAACCTCATTCGGTATCTTTCTGCCCATCTCTCCAGCTGGTCCAGGTCTTGCTGAATGGCAGCAAAGCCTTCTGTCATGTCAGCCGCTCCTCCCAGCTTTGTGTCATTGGCGTACTTGCTGAGGGCAGACACTATTCCCTCATCAAGGTCACCGATGAAGATGTTGAACAAGTCACAGGTCTCCAGCCGGACTCTGTGCCACCGATCACCACCCTCTGAGCTCGGCCGGTCAGCCAGTTCTCAACCCACATTACTGTCCACTCTTCTATCCCACACTTTCTCAGCTTTGCTAGCAGGATGTCATAGGAGACAGTATCAAAAGCCTTGCTAAAGTCAAATTAGATGATATCCATTGCTCTCCCCTCATCTACCCAGCTGGTGATGCCATCATAGAAGGCAATAAAGTTGGTCGAGCCTGACTTTCTCTTGGTGAATCCTTGCTGACTACTCCTCATAACATTCTTCTCTTCCAATTGCTTGGAGATGGCATCCAGAACAAGCTTCTCCAACACCTTTCCAGGGACAGAGGTGAGATTGACTGGCCTGTAGTTTCCCAGATCATCCTTCTTGCCCTTCTTGAAGACTGGAGTGACATTGGCTATCCTCCAGTCTTCAGGCACCTCACCCGTTCTCCAGGACCTTTCAAAGATGATAGAGAGAGGTTTGGCGATCACCTCTGCCAGCTTCCTTAACACATGCAGATGCATCCCATCGGGACCCATGTATCTGTGTGCCTTGAGCCCACTGAGATGCTCCCAAACCACTCTCTTGTCAACCAGGTGGGAGGTCTCCATTTCCCACACCCTTTGTCCTCTCGCCAGGGGCGAGGAGTCCTGGGGGGGAGTCCTTGAAGCAAAGACTGAAGCAAAGAAAGCATTCAGTATCTCTGCCTTTTTAGCATCTCCTATGACAATGACAGCCCCCTCATTCAGCAAGGGACCCACATTATCCCTAGTATTCCTTTTGTTGTTTACATACTTGAAAAAAACCTTCTTATTATCCTTTATCTCTTTTGCAAGCTACAATAGCTAAAATATTTATTTGTTTTATGCTCCAACCAGGTTTTTGAAGCTCTTTCTGGCTTGGCTTCCACTCAGTATTCAAGGTATTTTTTGTTGTTTTATTTTTACTCTATCTTTGCTGTTTAGATGCTGTAGGAAGTGCTATGTACGCCTCTCTCCACATGTAATGAGGGCTAAACAGCAGGAGGCAATTAAGAGAAAGCAAACCTTAGTAAGTAAATGAAATACCATTAGTAAAGCAACAAATGGCAAGATGCCACTTAGTGAGCTTTCTCAGCATCACAATGAGTGAATCCCATCAGTCCATGTGTTGCTGGCCGCAGCCCTGGAGGTCAGCACAGCCAGAGGCCATGCTCAGCTTCTCACTGCCAGCAATAAGAAAAGCTGCTATGTCAGTGAATTAGGATTTTTTTTTTTTTTTTTTTTTCAGTTAGTAGTTACTTATTTTGATTTTTTTTAAAAAATATTTTATTTTATTTTATTTTATTTTAGATTGGATTAATATAAAGAGATAAACATTTTAAAATCCAGAGTCTAGGCTGATGACACACACAATATCATGGCCACATATTTAAATGGAGCTCCTTTCTGCCTACCTCTCTAAAACAGGACACCAATGCTGCTAGGTGATTTTCCATTTTATGCCTTCCAGTAGTGTCCAAATACATTTTCTGTCTCTCTGTTTTTGTTGGAAAAGTGTGGAACATGACATGTTTGTGTACAAGCACAGACTCTGCTTGCTCCAGTCTTTTCAGAAGCATGCCAGTTACTGTCACTAATACTGGAGATGGTAGGAACCACTTCCAAATCTGTGCTAAATCCTCCAAACTAATAAAATAATTTAGAAAAAACCAGAGGTACCCTACATATTATGCAGATAGTCTCCAGAATTATCTTATGAACCTTTATTTTAGCCTCTAAAAACATCTGGGGATACCACCTTAGAAATTATGTTAAAAAACCTTGGTATACATTTTCTAATAATAGTTATTATAGTAGTATAACATCTCTCACAAAATTTCTTTCCATAATAAATATTTTTAGAAACACAGATTTTTGATTTTTTTATCTCTTCCATTGTAGAGAAATTTTATTTGATTACAAGATGCATTAGTGTCACTTCTGATAGAAATATAAAAGTTTCAGGCCAAAACATAACCAGAGAACATACCACTTTTGAAAAGTATCCAGTCTTGGAAACCTTATTTTCTTTACTGCATGCATTTTTGTCAGTCAGATGTGCTGGGAAGTTCAAGATATATTTATTCAATATATTTAATCCAGTAATGATATGGTTATGGAGGGATAAAGAAATCCTCAAGCATACTTATAAATACTTATGCGTATTTGCAAATCAGACCTGAGATGTTTCACAATGCCTGCAAATGAGCAAAGGGTTTTTTTTTTTTTTTTTTTTTTTTTAGTCCAAACCAGCAACTCCTGCTGCAGCAGTATTGCATTTTTTATATGTTCATAAGGAAAGGTCATGATTTTGTAATGAAAAAGATTTTACAACAAAAACAAACAAACAAACAACTGTTTTCTACCTTGTAAAACTGCTACTCAGACATGCAAAATTAGGTAAGGAAGGAAATATGCTGTACTTTATTGTCAACTCATTAAAATAGTATTTATTTCTACCACTCATCTTGGTAAAGAGAGGTTGCAGGACTTTTTCAAGGAGAACTTCAGATTTAGTGTTCAATTTTCCCTCCAGATGCATAAGTCTGCTCTCCACACATAAAAAATCCCTTGGGGAAATGATTCTATCTTAAATATAAATATAAATATGTTGATATATAAGATATATATAAGGTATATATATATATAAGATAGCAGTGTAACAGACTAGTCTGTGTGGACTAACCCACAAAAAGCTAGACTCACTGATGCTCTTGCAAAGTGTAAACTGTACCTTTATATGTCAGTGGGAGTATATAATGTCCCATGGGATTTATTATTCAAAAAGGAAAGACAAAGTGAATGGCAGCTTTAAACTGTATCAAGTTCTTCACAGCTTTCTCAGATGACACACTAAATAATTCTTCTGTTTCTGAGCTAATGCCTCATTTGGAAGACAGTTCTCACAGGAACGCATTGCCCCACTTCTGAAAACAGTCTCTTTTGTGTCTGACTTCCTTCTGGGAGAGCAGAGCAGCAAGCTGTGGAGCTTCAGCTTGGGTATTGCATTAACTTTGAAGGAGAATACAAAAATGAGCATATGTAAAACTGTCTCAGACAATTTGTTTGCATCCCCATTGAAAAGAGAGATCAGATTGGCTTTTTCTGTCAACAGTACACAACCATCATGAGTTTTCCAGAACAGAAATGTTTGTTGACCTAGTGTCCCATGAGAGTATATTAACCAGTAGATATCTCCAGGGGAAGTTGTGACTGGAAATCCCAAAAGCACAGAGTCCATGGTGAGCATGTGTATTGAGGGCACAAGGCAAAAGACCACTGCCTCTTTTCCTAGCCTTGATTATGCTTGCAGGCAATTAGAAACACTGAATCCCAGGAAGAGATGGATTTTGTCTCACAAAGGTGACATTTTAGTGCATACTGGAATATAATGAAAGAAAAATAAATCTTGTGATGACTCTGGACTATGCAGATAGGACCACTTTATGGCTCTGGATAGGACCACTTGGTGGCTCTGATGTGGCTGATGTATTGAATTTATTTTGGTTGGCATAGAGCATTCTGACTTGAAAAGAACTAGCAATTTTAGGATTACCTAGGGCAGGATACTAGAAACTCAGGAAGGTTATTGAATTCCTAGAGAATGCTGAGGTCAATCTTGATTTATTTATTTATTTTTATTTATTTTTTACTTCTTTTTGAACACTCTCTCGATTTGTGGCAAGTCTCAAGTGGGCTTTCAGACTTCCAGAAGCCAACATAAAAATATTGAACCAATCTTGTTTCCAATTAGACTACACAACCTTAAAAAAACTAATTTCTTATAAATTTTCTTATAAAATTTATTGTTGTTTAAGGTGGTGATTCCATTATTTTATTTTAAATGACTCAAATTTCAATGATTTTTTAGTTCTTTCAACTTATCCTAAAATTTATTTGTAAAGAGTATTATAATTAAATTAAAAAAAAAATAGACAGTTTTACTGTAATTTATGAACATTTATTGGTTACCTGATACTTCAGATATTGTCTTATTGATAGTCAAATACAAAAAGTAATGATTTCTGGAGTAATGATTTCTTTTTGATGTCAGGAAAGATATCACATCTAACAAGAATAACTCAACACACAAAATGTAGAGGACAACAGATTTGTAGCCTCAGCATATGTTCAAGTAAACTCATGATAAAATGAAAAATAAAAGTGTGAATGTTTTTCACATATGAAGTGCTAGCTCTGAATATTTAGAAATACTAGAATGGAGGAAAAACAAGAAACAGTGAGCACGGGTATGTATCTATTCTACTTCTCTACCTGCTGTTATAAAAAGTTGAAATGTCATGTGTTATACCCCTGGTCATATTAATGTAGCTTTGTTAAGCATATCTATCTATCTATCTACCTATCCATCTATCTATCTATCTAGGTATCTCTGTATCTATATCTGTATCTAATCTATGTCTATATAGATATATCTATATAGATATATAGATATACATAGATAACATTCTAAATTAAGCATTTATTTTACTGGGATTTCCATTGCTCACAAGTGGCATTTTGTATCTCATCCAAAATTATAACACAGACCCTGGCAGCTCAGAAAAAATAATTTCAGAAAGTGGTTTGTCTTGCATTATATCCCTCAATTTAGAACAAATGCATTAGGAAAATAAGGTGAGAAGTTTTTAGCAGATCTATTTACTTATTTATTTATTTATTTATCTATCTATCTATTTATTTATTACTGTGTTTGGGAAATTCTTATTTGTGGAGACTGAAATTTTGGCTATTTCACCTGCAAGTTGTCTTTTATTATTTATTTATTTATTCTCTTGTTTGTGAGAAGCTCAAGCTCTCTCTGTGCTCTGCATGACTGGGTATTTTGGAAAATGAACACAAACTCTTTTTAAAGTAAAATTGTCCAGTCTGGATGTCTGGATATCACAGGATATTGTGTTTTTTCTTTGCTTTCAGTTGCCAAATCTTGTTAAAGAAATGAAAATTTATTTTTCCTCAATGCTGTGCTTATTTGTAAACTTGTCATGGTTACTCTAGATAGAATCTACTAAATAACAGATGATATGATCCTTGTCTTGGTGTATATGGAAGTGTTTTCTATTTATCATGATAAACTTTAAAAATTATCATTCATATTTCCTGGAAAGACGTGTTTTTTAGTGGGTTATAACTTCTGAAGACAGTTTTTTATACCATTCACACCCCTCAGGAGGTCTCTGGGGGTTCCAGCTCCAAGAGTTTAGGAGATGAAATGGAACATATACCTGTTTACTCGGTTACTGAGAGGAAGTTAATATGACCCCAAACCAATCTAATATTTATTTCTCCTTCTCCTGAATGCTGGCATCACTCTGCCTTCTTAAGAACTTCTAATTACAATTGTTGACAATAGTTAATAGAAGTGCATGGCACCGTGGAAATGAAAATTGGCCACAAAACTATGTCTGTTGACTCATATGGATTGTAGGGGACTCCATGAACTAAGCTGCAGGATAGGGAAAAACAGATTATTACAGTTTAGTGTAAATGCAATCCTAAATTCTTGGGTAATCCTTTGCTTCCTAAAGCAAATTTTTTATCCTTTATATTGGCAAATTCCTTCATCTAGTTTTCAGGCAAGGATTGTTTGAACTAGCAGACATTTGTTATTAGTATCTGGGGAAACATTTTAAAGTATTTTTCTTGCACAGCTCTCTAATGAGAGTTGAAAGTGCTACTTTATTTCCAGCTTTAGGACTAAATCAGTTAATTGTAAAAGGGGCACATTACATGATAATAAATTATGATTGCAAGCAAAAGCCTGAAACTAACAGAGTGAGTGTTTCAGATTTTACATTTTGTTATCTATTGGGGTTATTAAAATAAAACCATTTATTTAAGTCATAAGGAGGCTTGCAGGAAGGTATTTATTTTCCCCAAATAAAGTCAATTACTGCAAGCATTTGTCTTGCACTGCACTTGTTAAATAAATCTAAAGGAATAGGAAACATGCTCGGGAGACTATCCTGGTTACAGCTGGGATACAGTTAATTTGCTTCGTAGTATGGTGTTGTGTTTTGGATTGAGGATGAGAATAATGCTGATGAAATAGTGATGTTTTAGTTGCTACAGAGTAGTGCTTACTAGTCAAGGACTCTTCAGGTTCTCATACTGCCCTGCCAGTGAAGAAGCTGGGGGTGCACAAGAAACTAGGAAGGGACACAACTAGGATTGCTGACCCAAACTGTAAAAAGGGATATCCCATACCATATGGTGTCATGCTGAGCAATAAAACTGTGGGATTGCTGCTTGGATGGGGGCTGGGCATTGATGAGTAGTGGATAGCACTTGCATTGTTCATCACTTGCTTTGCATATTCTGTTATTATTATTATTACTATTCCCTTCCTTTTCTGTAGTATTAAACTGTCTTTATCTCAACCCATGGGTTTTTACCTTTTATTTATTTATTGCTTGATTCTTTTCTTTATCCCATTGTGGAGAGGGGTGGAGTGAGCAAACAGCTGTGTGGTACTTAACTGCCTGCTGGGTTAAACTATAACAGAAGTTAATGACATAAATTAAAACAACAAAACAGATAACATGTTAGGATGAAAATAGTTCAAGTCTGACATCTACAGAAATAACAGACACTTCATTGTTTTTTACTCACCTGGTTAAATATTCAGTATAAATATTTAAATTGCCTTCTCACAATTATACAAAATACAGAAAATCTCACAAATACAGAAAACCTTCTGTATAAAACAATGTTACAAGTGAAATTATTATAGAAGTGGTTCCTAATTCATTTTTTACCCTGTGCTATAAAATTCAAAAATACTAGTAGGTTTATGTTTGCACCTTTAGCAAGAACCTTGTGTTACAATAGTGTCAATATATCAAACTGGAAAAGTGTCAGGGGACTAATTCTTTTCAAGACAAATAAAATTTCTTCCCTTGCTCTTGAAGGAGATCACTTTTCAAAACACTTCTTCTTCCTTGCACTGAAAAGGGAAATAGGATGGGGCTAAGGATACAAAGCAAGACTGCCTTTTCAACCACCTCTTATTCTGCCCTTACTAGAGAATTTGTCATCCCTGCCTTTGAGGTTTTAACTTTTTGGAGCAAACTAAAAATCAAGACACAGCATATTCATTGTCTTTTTTTTTTTTTTTTTTTTTTTTTTTTTAATCCCACACATGCTGGAAAAGAATGTGAACAATTCTAGCTTTGTTGTTGTTGTTGTTGTTTTATTCTATCAAATATATATATGTATATATTTTTTAATAGCAGACATATTCAGAATTTCGATAAAGGCCTCCTTTCTTAAGGAAATACTATAAATCAGCATCAGAATTAGACCAAATCATCAGAATGCCAAGTTATTTTAATTACCTTTTCAGCTATCTCAACTTTAGAGATTTGTGCAGAAATTTCCTAGAACTCATTCACTTCTGTATGTTACTTTTTTTAAAAAAAAAAAAAAAAAAAAAAATTTTGGCCCATGATGGTTAGCCACGAAACTCATTAACTAAGGTGAAATGAAATCTTTGCTGAGAACTAGTTTACAAATCCAGTCACAATTTCAGATTCCAAATATGGCTAGAGTGTGTGGGGGCTAAAACAATGCTTTCACTTCTTGGTGAAAACCAAAATGATGGCTGTATTTAGCTTGCAGTTGACATACATAAATCCCATGCCTATATCAAAACAGTTCCCCAGACAGACTGCATTTCCCTCCATTTCCACTGTAGGTTGTGTAAATCTGGATATGCAAAAAATTTTTGTAAACTACAGCAGAGACAAATATCACAGCTTCAAAGGACAGCAGAGATATTTGGGATCTAGAATTATAAACCTGATAATAATGTCAATGCTGAGTGAACATCCATGAAAAATGATGTGCCTTGACATTCTTGAAATGATCATTTTTAAACTCTTTTCTTGCGCAAGCAATCTTACAACATATTCATTTATAAATTTTTTAAACTTTAAATTGTCCTTTGCACTTAGAGTTTGGATAATGTAGAAACCTTGAAAAACATACTGCAAGAGGCATTTGTAAGTGGTTGTAAGTAGAAATTAACATAAACACTAGGTTAAAGTACAGCTAGGTTGTGGTGGACATCTTGGTTGTGTTATTAGAGCAATATGGCTGGTAGTGCTGAAATAATCAGTGCTGAATGAACATTTGAAAATGCTACAGTAGGGAAATTATTTAAATTTACAAGTGGAATACCTAGGAATAAATCTTTACTAAGGGAAATCTCATTTAGGGTGGCTGGCTGCTAAGAAAAATATCATATAATACTGTGGCCATGTTTAAAGTTATATGTCAGAGAGAATACCAAAGTTGGAGAGATTATGAGTCAGGTTTCACCCTGTCACAGTGGCTGTTACTGAACAGTACCTGTATACATTCTTCAATGAAAATGTGTGGGTCTCATCTTTATGTGTTTCAGTCTGACCCTGATTCTTTGGTCTTGTGAAAGGAAAGAATGCCTGAAAACATAGTGTACACCAAAGAGAGAGCAAAAAAAAGTTGTAAGGAAAACCATAAACTTTGAAGAACAGGCAACATTTTGGAACATTTTGTCACAATTTAAAAGACAGTTCATATTGTGGATAGTGAGGAACAGACTGACACTGAAATATTTTCAGAAAATGTAAGATGTATGTGTTTATAAGCTATATGATATACAGTGAATATATATTGTGTAGACTGAGAATGTTAAAAAAACTGCAAGAAGGATTTTGTACTAAAGGTATTATGTATGGTGACTTGATCAGGTGAGTTCCACTTATGAGAATTTAACTACATTCCTTTTGTATAATCATTATTTGCATCATTGTTAGTGCCTTAATGTCATTCAGCATATTTAAGTAGGATTTATTTTCAGCTATGAAAAGGCAGCTGTGTAAAGGCAGAGTAAAATTTTCCACTGGTAGCACTGTTTATTTTCATAGAATAATAGAATCACGGAATATTCGGAGTTGAAAGGGACTCACAAGGATCACTGAGTCCAGTTCCTGAGTCTGCACACAGGATCACCCCAAAATCAGACCATATGTCTGAGAGCATTGTCCAAATGCTTCTTGAACTCTGGCAGGTTTGTTGTCATGCCCTGGCAAGCCTGTTCCAGTGCCTGACCAGCCTCTCAGTGAAGAGCCTTTTCCTAACATCCAATATGAACCTCCCCTGTCACAGCTCCCTGCTATTCCCTTGGGTCCTGTTGCTGTCCCCAGAGAGCACAGCTCAGTGCCTGCCCCTCTGTTCCCCTCCTGAAGGGGCTGCAGGCCACCATGAGGTCTCCCCCTATCTCCTGGAAGCTGCAGGCCATCTATGAGGCCTCCACTGTCTCCTCTGCTCTAGGCTGAACAAACCAAGTGACCTCAGCTACTCCTCATACTTCTTGCCCTCTCAACCCTCCCACATCTTTTCAGCCCTCCTTTGGACATTCTGTAATAGTTTTATGCCCTTCTTATGCTGTGGCACCCAAAACCACACACAGAACTCAAGGTGAGCATGCATCAGTGCAGAGCAGATCATGGAATCATAGAGTCACAGAATCATAAAATACCCTGAGTTGGAAGGGATCCACAAGGATCATAAAGTCCAGCTCCTGGCTCCACACAGGTCTACCCAAAAATTCAGACCATATGACTAAGAGCACAGTCCAAAAGCTTCTTAAACTCTGACATGCTTGGTACCATGACTACATCCCTGGGGAGCCTGTTCCAGTGTGCGACAACCCTCTTGGTGAAGAACCTTTTCATGATATCCAACCTGAACTTCCCCTGTCTCAACTTGACTCCTTTGCCTCGGGTCCTACCACTGGTCACTAAAAAGAAGAGAGCAGCGCCTGCCCCTCTGCTCCCCCTCATGAGGGAGCTGCAAACCATGATGAGGTCTCCCCTCGGCCGCCTCTTTTCCAGGCTGAACAGGCCAAGTGACCTCAGCGACTCCTCGTATGTCTTCCCCTCTAGGCCCTTCACCTGTAGCCCTTTTCTGGACACTCTCCAACAGTTTCACGTCCTTTTTGTACTGTGTTGCCCAGAACTGCACACAGTAGTCAAGGTGAGGCCACACCAGTGCAGAGTAGAGCAAGACAATGCTTCCCCTCAACTGACTATCAATGTTGTGCATGATGCACCCCAATGTATGTTTGTCCCTTTTTGCTTCCAGGGCACACTGTTGACTCATATTCAAGTTGCCTTCAAACAAAACATCCATATCCCTTTCTGTGGGGCTGCTCTCCAACATCTCATCCCCCAGTCTGTACATACAGACAAGGTTGACACTTCTCAGGTTCAGAATCCAGCACTTTCTCTTGTTAAACTTCATATTGTTGGTGATTGCCCAGCTCTCTAATTTGTCAAGATCTGTCTGCGATTTGTGCAGATATATATATATATATATATATATATATATATATTTTTTTTTTTATTGACTAGAATCTAGATGATGAATGTGTGCTAGATACTGAAGTTTTAGATAATTAGCAGTGTGACAAATCTAACCCTGGGTAACTACAGACTTATTTAACATTAAAAGCTGGTATAAATTGAAGCTTAAGAATAGGGATGGTCATTGGTTGCCTCTTCCTTTTCCTTTGGTAGATGAATCTCAGTAAAAGACTTTATCTGTGTTTATGATAAATTAGCTATTCTATATAATCTACTAATTTATTGAGTCATTTGAGTAAACAATTTCTTGTCACCAGGTATCACATCTTAAATTTGATAGATGGGAGAAGGTAGTAAACCAACCTGCAGTTGAAAAAAGCCTGATAAACATGCATATAACAAAACACTTATTCTGCTCTATCTTCTATGGTACACCTTTTGTCTAAATTACTCTAGTGGTCCCATACAGTACTTGTTCAATACTACATGATAGGTACATTAAAAGTCCAGAGGAAGATGCAGGCTATTTAAGATCATAATGGAATATATTGTATTTTACTCTATTTGAGAAATAATGTGTTTTCTTGCAATTATATTGTGTATCCTATAATACATGCAAAGGGCAGAAACCATTTTATACTATACAGCCTAAACATTACATACCTTTGCTTTGGAATTAAATTGAGAAACATTTTTTTTTTTTAAATTTTATTTAATTATTTTGTTTTTGCAAGCAAAAAGTGTTTTAAAGTAAACAAGCCAATTATTATTTTTCTTCTCCAACTACGTGATATGACAATTTCAGGTGTAGATAGCAGGAGTCTGTGTACACTTCTAAGATAGTGCTCTTGCATTTTTGCAGTCCTTTTCCTTCTCCTGCTTCCCTTTTTACATCTTACTTAGCTAATTTTGCATCCCACCTCCATGAAAGAATTGGTTCCTTGTCCTGCCTGGACCATGGGTAATGGGAGGGAGAGAAGTAAAAAGGATATATTTATTCAGGGAATTTTGATGGGGTTGGGAAAAGGCTGAGAAGAAGTGCAAGGGAGTATGCTTTTTCTGTATAAAGAAAATTAAAGCTTGAAGCTTGAAGTTATCATATTTTTAACCTTCCCCTCTCTCCCCTGTATAATTCTACTGAGAATGAAATAGTGATTTGAATTTTAAAAGCTCAGATGCTTCTTAATGTTCTTCTGCTTATCTGCTCACGTTCTTAAATGACAAGAATGCTTTAAAAAAAGACTCTTGAAAACACAGTTGTAGATTTGACTTTAAGGTCAATTTTGTTGTCTTAAACATTTTTTTGTCTTAAACATTTCAAATCATTCAACTTACTTAGACAATGCGACTGCAGAATTGTCCATTAAAGATCATGGGGAATCTCCATGTACTTTCTCTCAGGAAAAGTGCACTTTGGAAGATACATTCTTTCTCATTTCTAAGAGAACAAGGAAGAGATGGAGGCAGAGGAAGAGAGGCTCATTGTTCATCTTAGGTTTAAGTAAGTACTCATTCAGATTTTTTCTAGTACCATAAGTAAAACATGACAGGTAGAGTTTTGTAAGGAAGAACTGTATGGCCAGCTAGTGTGACATGTAAAACACCTTGGTTCCATATCTCTACTGAATAGGGGATATGCATAAGACAACCTTTTTTCATCTGGGATAAAGAACATACTTAGAAGTATAACAGGCTATACGATTAAAACTCCTCATTTGAAAGCTGCTCAATATTTTTCTTGTTCAATGAATTCACGTCTATACTTTTCTAATATCATGCAAATTAAGTACCATAAGTATTTTTCTTGTTCAATGAATTCACGTCTATACTTTTCTAATATCATGCAAATTAAGTACCATAAAGTGACTGATCCCACTCTTTTCTGTATCATCCATTTTTACCTCTGCCCTTGCATTATTTTTTCCTTTTGTGGTGGTTTTACTTGGGTGGGTGGCTGAGCTCCACCACAACCACTCTCTCACTCTCCCTACTCAAAGAGGAATGGGGAGAAAATACGATGAAAAGGGCTCAAGGGTTGAGATAAGGACAGGGAGATCGCATAGTAATTATTGTGATGGGCAAAACAGACTCAGCACAGGGAGATAGTAAGATTTATTGCTTATACTAACAAGCTAGAGAAGTGATAAACAAAAGAAAGAAACAAAAAGCACCTCCCCATCCACCCCCCATCCAGCCTGTTCCACCTCCTCCCCCAAGCAGTGCAGGGGAATGGAGGAATGGGGGTTATGGTCAGTCTATAGAGCTTCTTTTCCACCGCTCCTTCTCAGTCACTCTCCTCCATTGTGCTGTGGGGTCCCTCCCACAAAATGCAGTCCTTGCTGAATTGATCCGGCATGGGCTTCTCAAAGGCAGCAGCTCTTCAAGAACTGCTCAGATATGGGTCCGTACCACAGGGTCCATCCCTTGGGAGCAAACTGCTCCAACCTGGGTCCCCCACGGGCAGCAGCTCCTGACAGGTCACCTGCTCCTGCGTGGTCTCCTCTCCACGGCCTACAGGTCCAGCCTGGGGTTCATCTGCTCTGGCAGTGGTCTTCCACAGGCCGCAGCCTCCATTTATGCAGGTCCACCTGCTCCATTTTGGTTTCCTCCATGGGCTGCAGCATGGAATCCTGCTCCACCGTGGTACTCCATGGTCACCTCTCTCTCTCCTTCTTCATTGACCTTGGCATCGGCAAGTCTGTTTCTCACTCCTCTTACTCTCCCAGCTGCTGTGTGGTGCAGTTTTTTTTTTTTTTTTTTTTTTTTTTTTTTTTTTTTTTTTTCCCTGTCTTAAATATTCTCTCACAGAGATGCAAAACAACACCACTTATTGGCTCAGCTCTGGTCAGCAGTGGGGCCCTTACCAAACACGGGGCAGGATCCTTCTCACAGAAGCCACCCCTATGGCCTCCTGCTACCAAAACCTTGCCACATAAACCCATTACACCTTTTTTAAGCATTAGAGAACTGTAGGCTTCTAATGATGTATATTATTACAATAATAATCAATACCTGGAGCAGCCAAATTCCCTGAAGCAGCAATTATTCCCATAGTAAAAAGCCACTCCTCATTAAAAAAAAAAAAAAAAAAAAAAAAGCCTCTTAATTATCAGCAGCTGTCCAGCCTCCTCTTTTTGGCAAAAGTATTTTAAAAGTCATGGATAAACAGGTGTACTTTTATCTCCATAAAATCCTCCTGTATGAAAACCTTTAATCAGTTTCCAAGTTGTAAGGACATTTGGATTATTTTGGGTAATGCTTGAACTGGACCAAGTATGAGTAACACAAGTGGCAGATTTTCAGTGAGCATCCAAATAGACACTTTCAGTTTGTAATTTCTGAAACTGCATTTTCAGTATTAAATAAAAAAATCAGCATGTTTCAGGATATTATGGGAAAGATCCAAATAAAATATTTTTTGATAGCAGTCTCTCCAATGATACTGGATTTTGGGGTTCTTCTGTTCTGGACTGCAAATTTGACA
>CM021763.1:47704717-47742300 GCA_011075105.1 Heteronetta atricapilla | reverse complement strand
TTTTTTTTTTTTTTTTTTTTTTTTTTTTTTTTTAACTGATACATATGTTTATTAAAAGCCCTTTATTGCAAGAAAAAGTCTAGAGCAAATTAAATTATTAACATTATTAGGAAAATATTTTAAATATTTAAGCAGTATTGCCAAATACAATGCAATTGTTTATGATAAAAATAGTATATATCTGAAAGCTCCCATCTTCCAGTGTGAGGCACACTATTTTGAACAACAAAACAAAAACAGTTTCAAAACATATTCTTAATTAATACATGGACAGGAAGGGGATGATGGACTGGAGATGAGTGAGAGCTTAAGTACATGTTAAAAAAAAGAAAAAAAAAAGTTATATAGATATCTAGAAAATAATGTAATCATTCCCATTGTAAAAAGAAATGTGGGAAAAGTAACAGCAGCATGGAAAGAAATATTCTTCCATAAATGGTACATATATAGACAATTAGAAAACTTTTTTTTTATTTGTTTGGTTTTTGGTTTTGTTAGGAATTTTGGGTATTGAAGAGAGAACACTGATCTTTAAACACTAGACTGAGTAAGATAAACTTGACTTCTTTGAATTTTAGAATTAAAGATAAAAATCTAAATAGAGGTTTGTTCAAGTATTAGTAAAATAATTTGTTCAATATATTTCAATTTTTATTTCAATCATTAGTCCAAATGGACTTTAAAAAGGACTATTTACATATGTGCTTACATTCTTTTTCAGTCCTTTAGAAAACAGAATAATAGAATAAGAATGGTTTGGGTTGGCAGGGGACCTGACCTTAAAATTCATCTTGTTCCAACCCACCTGGCCATAGGCAGAGATGTCTTCCACTAGACCAGGTTGCTCAAAGCCCCATCCAACCTGCCTGGCCTTGAACACTAATGTTGAATTGTGTAATTACGTCTACATAATGTCTAAATACATATGTCCATATTTCCATGCTGCATGGACCAATATTCAAAGTAAATCGACTTTGGGGTACACCACTTACTGAAATCTAACTAGAAAACTGAATTGACACTTGTTACTATTAATTGTATATGTTACTCAAAAGCATAAATCAAATCACCATAAAACTGCAATCAGTATGCATATAAGCAATTCTCCTAGCTTTCACTGCATTCTTAGGAAGTCTATATTTTCTTAATCATTTTCTCATTTCTGAACACCTATGCTTTAAAGAGTTTTTTTTTTTTTTTTTTTTTTTTAACAATAATATCACATAGAGTCCCCACTGTATTGTATTTTTTTTTTCCTTGGAAGAACACAGAAGCAGAATAGGAAGATATTTAATATCTCTTTCTACTGTTTTACAGACAAAAACCCAAACAAACAGACAAAATCAACCTGCATGACAGTGGGTTCACAGACCTAGCACTCCTTGAAACAAATGAAAGCTGAGTCGGACCTCTCAGTGAAATTTGGTCTTCAAATATTTTACAGGTAGTTCTGCTAAAAGTAGAGTTCTTTTCCAGTTGGTAAAAAAAGACAGAAAGAAAACATGTTTGAAGTGATACATGCTATTAGAATGTTTATAGTGACATCCACATTTCAAGAGAAATTTGAACCAAATGACTTGAAGATTTTATACAGATGACACTGAATCTATTAAGTCATTTCCCCTCTTCCAATCAGGAACTGGACTGCCACAACTTCTCAAATATGATGGACAGTGTCTTAGCAACTACATCTGTCAGTTCCTTCAGGATCCATGGCTGTATCTCACCAGATCCCATGGACTTCAGGTTCCTTAGATAGTCTCAAACCTGATCTTCTACAGTGGGCAGTCCTTCATTCTTCTAGTCCCTGCCTATTCTTTCTGGGTCCCAGGCCATGTGGCGGGAGAACTTGTTGGTGAAGAAAAACCAAAATAGTCATTGAGTACTTCAACCTTCTCCATACCCCAAATGACCAGGTTTCCTTTTCCTTTTCTTTTTCCCTTTCAGAGAGGGCCAACAATTTATTTCTTTTATCACCAATGTACCTATAAAATCCTTTCTTATTTTCTTTGATGTCCCTGGACAAATTTGATTCTAAAAGATCTTTAGCTTTCATAACCCAATCCCTGGCTGCTTGGGCAATGTCTCTGTATTCCTCCCAGGCTATCTATCTTTGCTTCTACTATCTGTATGCCTCCTTTTTCTGTTTAAGATTGGTCAGACATTCATCCACATAGATCTCCAGGCATTTTTGCCCAACTTCTTCTTTGTTGAGATGCATTGGTCCTGAGTTTGAAGGAGGTGATCCTTGAATATTAACCAGCTTTCTTGGGCCCCTCTTCCCTCCAGGGCTTTTTCCCATGGTGCTCTGCCAAGCAGATCCCTGAAGAGGGCAAAGTCTGTTCTCCCAAAGTCAAGTGTAGTGAGCTTGCTGTTCTCCTTCCTCACTACCCTCGGAATGAAAAACTGCACCATTTCATGAGCACTGCTCAAGCCTGCCCTTAAGTTTCACATTCCCCAGTAGCCCCTCCTTTTTGGTGAGAATGAGGTCTAACATAGAACCTCTCCTCATTGTCTCCTCTAACACTTGGACAAGGAACTTATCATCAGTGCATCCCAGGAACCTCTTGTATTGACTGTGCCTTGCTGTGCAGCCCCTTCAACAGATATCAGGATGGTTGAAGTCCCCCATGAGACTCAGCACTTGCAAATGTGAGGCTGCTTCTATCTCTTGATAGAGCATCTCATCTGCTTGATCTTTTTGATCAGGTGGTCTTATGACAAAGGACACTAAATTGTATGTGTCTATGACTGCTGTATGAATGTCACTACTACTTTAAGAATGACATGAAAGAGGATCCAGGGGACTACAGGCCAGTCAGCATCACTTCTATTCCTTGGAAGGCAGAGGTAGAAATCCTCCAGCAATACATTTCAAAACTCATGAAGGATAATATTTGATCAGGAGTAGTCAGAATGGATTTATGAAGGGGAAATCATGTTTAACTAAACTGATAACCTTCTATGCTGTGAAGGCTGTTTTGGTCGAGGAGGGGAGAGCAGTGCATGTTGGTTACCCTGACCTGAGCAGGGCTTTCCACACTGTCTCTTGTAATATCCTCATACGTGAGAAGTACAGGCCACATGAGTAGATAGTGAGGTGGATTAAAAACTGGCTGAAGTGCTGGACTGAAAAAATTGTCATCAATGGCAAGAAATTCAAGTGAAGACAATTCGCTAGTTCTATGTCCCAGGGGAAAATAGTGGAGCCAACTCAATTTAACATCTTTGTAAGTGACTTGTATTCTGAGACAGATTCATAGAATCATAGAATATCCTGAGTTGGAAGGGATCATTGACTCCAACCACATGGCACCACAGAGGTTCACCCAAAAATTCAGACCATATGACTAAGAGCACAGTCCAAATCTTTCTTAAACTCCAACAGGCTTAGTGCCATGACTATATCCCTGGGGAACCTGTTCCAGTGTGAGGCAACCCGCTTCGTGAGGAACCTTTTCCTGATATCCCACCTGAACCTCCCCTGTCTCAGCTTGACTCCATTCCCTTGGTCCTATCACTGGTCACTAAAGGGAATAGATTTGCGCCTGTCCCTCCACTCCCATGACGAGAAAGCTGTAGACCACAATGAGATCTCCCCTCAGCCCCCTCTTTTGCAGACTGAACAGGCCAAGTGACCTCAGCAACTCCTCATATGTCTTCCCCTCTAGGCCCTTCACCATCTTTGTAGCTCTTCTCTGGACACTCTCCAATAATTTCATGTCCTTTTTGTACTGTGTTGCCCAAAACTGCACAGAGTACTTGAGGTGAGGCCGCACCAGTGCAGAGTAGTGTGGGACAATCTCTTACCTCAGCTGAGTAGCAGAGGTCACTGTCAGCAAGGTTACAGATGACAGAAAACTGGCAGGAGCATTTCATGTGACAGATGGCTGTGCTGCTATTGAGAGAGATCTTGACAGGTTGGAGAAGTCTTCAAACAACAACCTAATGAAGTTAATCAAAGGAATATGCAAAGTTCTGGAGAACTTTGACCCTTCCTCTCTCCTCAGCACTAGTGGAATGACATCTAGGTGCTGTGTTCAGTTCTGGGATCAACAGTGTAAAAGATATGTGGACTTACTGGACCAAGTTCAGTGAAGGTCCAAAAAGATGATAACCGGATTGAAGCTTTTGTTGTACAAGGAGAGACAGATAATGCTGGAACTGTTTAGCCTAGAGAGCAGAAGCCTCTTGGGTATCTTATTAGTGTGTATAAATGCCTATTAGCAGACTGTACAGAAGACAGAGACAGACTCTTTTCAATGGTAGCTTGTGACAAGAAAAGAGTAAACATTCAACAGTAAGAGTGCCTAAGAGGTAGAACAGGTGTCCAAGAGATATTGGTGAGATTATTCTCAAAGATGCTCAAAACTAAATTGGAGAAAGCCATGATTAGCCTGACCTAATGGTAAAGTTATCTCTCCATAGAGCATAGTGATGACAATCCAGAAGCCTCCCTCAGGCTCAATCTTTCTGTGATTCTATGTCTATCCACATTTATAGGAAGTGCCTCATTTTTTTTTTAATTAATTGATTTATTTTTATTACTTATAAACTTGTAGTAATTTCTGCATAAGAAGGCTTAAGAAATTGGGAATAATGAGAGAGAAATACAGGTACCAGAGTACTTTGTAACTTGGAGACCCTTCTAGTATTTCATAGGAAAGATTGTACCTGGCCTTTGTTATTACCTGCTTCATTTCTTTGCAATATGACTGTGTACAGAATATAAAATATGTATGGAGATACCCAAGTTAATTAAGCTATTATGATGTAATCTAAACATCATATATTTGATACAAATACAGAGAATAATTGAAAAAAATAACAACTCAAATGGGATTACAAAGTGAGATGGCAAATTAGGCATTTTTGTTTGCATTGAGATATGTGGGCAAGCTTCCTCCTTCTTTGTAAATACATCCAACCACTCACAAATGTGACTTACTGTGTGTAAACAGACAGGAGGTTTGCTGCCCAACATAAATTGCACTTCAGGAGGGCAGTGTGCAGCTTCTTTATGGGACACAAGAGATCAGAGATATAATGCTGCTTTCCTCTTGGATGTTTCAGAAATGTGCTGATTAGGTACGCTGCTTCTCTTTGGGTACAGAGTTTGCATGTGGATGGATAAGTGGATGTGTAAAAAAAAAAAAAGTGAAAGTAATAAACTGTGATTCCATTATATATGATTTTTTTTTCCCTATATATTTTATTCCATGCACTCTTCTTTGTTGTGTTTGCAGTCTTTAGACAGTAAGCTCCTTTAACTGTTTCTAAAGCACATAGGCCTGTATCCTTTCTGATACAGCCACAATATTTCTCTTAATAAAAAGTGAGACTTTTGCAAGTGCCTTTAGTAGCACTGTTCTTGGGTCAACAAACCTGCAGAGTTAAATCTCTGGGGTGCTCTAGTAGACAGAGTCAAAGTATCCCTCAAGTTTAAGAAGAAGTTATAGTAGGCTTTCACAAGTTACCACCTTCTATTTCTTCCTTAAATCATGGTAACTCCTGAGTATCTGAAAATAACTAGACCGTTGCCATTCCAAGACTGCAAAACATTTTGGTGTTGCTTTTTTATTGTGTTGGTACAGCATTATGCATAAAACAGTACTGCCAAGTTTTAGGTACTGGAACAGTGAATCCCAGATAAAAAGGTATATATTAAGAGAAATCACCTACATGCAGTTCAGTTGTAATGTAGTGGTGAATGGGCTTATATCTGTCTTTAGCCAAGTTATTATCTCTTATTTTCATCTTTTTTTTTTCATTATATGTCTATTGAAAAACCTGGCATTTGACATAAAGGTACCTCTATGTCCGTGACAACTTGCAGTTTACTCAACATCTTTGGCAGACTTTGAGAAACTTTTGTCATGCTTGACTTGTAGACTCTCCAAGAGGAAGAAGTTGGTTTCTGTAAGTTTTTTCCTTTCTGTTGGGTCTGCAAGGCAGTGCAGAGATGAGGATCCTGAGGATCCAGACCTTTGTGTTGGGTCTCTTCTAAATTCTGAGCTGGAACCAGTGGGAAGTTGCCAGTCACAAACAAAGCCAAGATGGAGAAGCCAGCAATGAAAGCCGACATACAAGTCTCAAATCTGCACAGATAAGAAGCTGCTAGGGAAATGAGCCCTGCAATGAAGGGCAGAAAGAAATATAAATGACAGATGAAACACAGGGGATAAAGTAAAGTGATCTTTAAAGGGAATTGAAGAAAGATCAGGGAAAATAAGAAAAAGCTAGACAGGTGCTGAAGAAAAAAAAAAAAAGCACATTTAAGTAAAATTTGGAATGTAAAATACATCATGGAAATAGCAGGAAAGGTATTTTAGAAGGTACAATAAAAATATTTAAAAAATAATATGTCTTCTTAACAGTTATTAATTAGAAAGGCTAAGATTAAGAAGAAAATCTGGTTCCCACTGTTGGTACATTTACCAACAGAGGCAGAGAACTTTAAATTTTAAAACCTATTTTAGCTGTTCAGTAACTGTTGTACAACCAATGCATGACCATATTTCACATGAAGGGGAAGATCCTTTTCAAGCAACAGGGAACAACAGAACTATAACTAAATAGTGCAGAGAAGTCTTACAAGAAAGGAGAGAAAGTAATTTTGTAAACTCAGTAACTTAGGCATAAGGCTTAATAGGAATTTGTTCTTTTGAACAGTTCCAGGTCAAATGAATGCATTTCAGTCTGGCAAAATTCTAAATTGGTTCTTTCCTTTCACAAGTGGTTGAGACTTCTTACTTCAATTGGGCTTGCAGATCTATACTACTGTATTCTAAAAATTTCCCTCTACTATTCAGAACTTGTCTGAGATAGGGAATCAAAATGTACTGCTAATGACTTCTCAGTCATTACAATATTTGACTTTCCCACAGTTCTGCTTATTGATGTTTGTTTTCTGCTCATCATTGTTTGTTTTCTTAATCCTGTCCTGAATTTTCCAAAAAATTTCCAAAAGATATGTATATCTTTTGTGTTGCTTCTGAAAGCTTTGTAGCCTGGTTAACTTTATGATATTCATCTATGAATAATAACACTCACCTGGAGAAAATTAGCTAGTCTGTTAATTAGTCATGAGATAAAAAGTGATTTATTAAGCTCAAAGGCCATTTACAATGCCTTTTAAAATTTATTTATTTATTTATTTATTTATTTTTTCTCAGAGATACTGGGTGCTATGAAAAAGACAAAAGCAGCAAGGTTGAACATCGTCTAATAAAGACGAAGGAGGAGGTGAACATGTGTTCACCACACGTGTCACATGTGTTCAACACCCAACAGGTGTTGAGATCTCATGAGTTTAAGAGACTTGAGAGGATGCTGTATGGTAGCCGATGCTGTCCTACCTAAGTGGCCATGCTGAGGAGGTATCATTTAAATTGATGCCATTTTTCTGTTGCTGCTGTGTAAGGATGATTAGACTATATTATATAATACTACCTGGCTAATCTTAATTTATATGTATAAAATATATGTATATATAATATTATATTTTCCTGAGACATACTTTTAGTGGAAAGCTAAAAACAAACATTAAATTTAAAGATTAATGATGCAGGAAAACTCAGTGATAAATGACTCATATAATATTCAATTCCACTGACTATATTTACATTTCTTCCAAATTTTCTCTTTTACTCCCTTTCTATTCTTTCTTTCTTTCTTTATTTATTTATTTTCATGGGCTGTGGACACCTGCACTTAAAACAGGAAGAACGGTTAGGTTGCTGTCTACAATACTAAACAATAGTCTATTTAACTCCTACAATCTTTCAAATACAAAACATCCAGAACAAAGAAGAAAAAAAACAGCTCCTCTTTCCACCCAGAAAAACAACCAACCAACCAACCAAAAAACCAACCAACCATCCAAACAACAAACAAGCAAAGAAACAAACAAAAAACAACATACAATAACTTCCTATGATGTTCATAGTCAAGAAACTGCTGGTTCTCTGAAACTCAGTTAATTTGAACTATGGAAATCTATTCAATGGATAAGGAAAGACATTACTTCTGAATGGTGCTGTTCAGTAGAACCAATAGCAATAAAATGCCTATGCAATACTTTTGAAACATACTTTTGACAAACCCAGAAAAGTTTAGCACAATTTCACACCACACAGCCAAAGGAAGCTACTGCAAGAATAGCTATAGAGTGAGGCAGGTGGCCCAGGGAATGTATAAAAAGCCCTAAGTTCAAGCATTTCTTTGCCATCATTCCACCAACTGAGCAAAACCCATCTGTATCCAGCTATGCTAATTCATTCATTCTTTCTTCTTTCCAGCCTCCTGCTAGATGAATTGTAGACTGCTGGCTGCAAATGTATTGCACACAACTGGAGTGCTTGTGTAAAGAAAGGTCTTGGATAAACAAAGTTGAAACATTTTAGGTTTCTCAGGTTGTAGTGCATGAATTCAGAAATTCATATTCTAGTTCATAACAGTCTTGAGAAAACTACTGTAGCTGAGTGATCAGGAGCATTTCTAACTCTCTCTCTCTCTCTCTCTTTTTTTTTTTTTTTTTTTTCTTTCTGATTCTTAATTGATTGCTCTACATTTGACTATCCAAAGTTTATTGTGAATGTTAGGTTAGTTGCTAATAAAATTTGCTTTGTTTCTGGTAAACTTTTACTTTGTTGCCAGCTTAGAGATGCTTTAAAAAACTTATTGAAAGAGTGAAGTTAGTAATCTACCGCTACACGTACTCTTGGTAACTGCAAGTTACCTTTATATAGAATAGAGAACTGTCACACTGTTAGGTGTAATAAATCAGCAGCTACTGAAAAAAGCTGCCAAGGTTGTGGCAGGAAGTGTAAATTATTCAAGTCATTCCAATAGCAGCTTAAAATGTGAATATCCAGATAACCCAGAGATAAATCATCATGTTGAAAAACTGCCTTGGTCTGCCAAAAGAAAGTAGGTTGAGAGAATGTCTCATAGCTCTGTCAACGTGACTTTGTCTTGGCAATACTAGAAGAGAGAGAGTATTCATGAAACAAACAAACAAACAAACAAAGAAAAAAAACAAAAAAAACCCACACACTTTCCCCTGCAATACAGCATGTTGACTATCTTTTTTTATGGAACCTATAGCTTACCACCTTGTCTTTCTATACCCAATATAAAAAGTTACATAAAACATCACTTAGTGTTTAGATATTGACTGCAATAATCATTTGCTCAATATCAAATGGATATCTAAAAGGGTTATCATTCTGATGGGTGTTATCTGGGTCAGTTCATAGCTTAAAAACATCCTGTATCAGTTCCAGTCCTTACTGTGTTCACTGCATGGAAAATATGTTGTTTTCAACAACAGGGGAAATAGTGTGAAACAGTCTGTTGATTTTTTTTCCCCTCAAGAAATGCATCTTTTACTTTTTTTTTTTTTTTTTTACAAAGAAAATAGGACAGTCAAGAGAGGAAAATCAGGAATGACCTATTCACTGTTATTTATTTATTTATTAATCTATTTATTTTCTTACATTTTCCTAAAGAATTCATTGGACAAGATTTATGTCCAGAAATTTTTCTCATTGATTAATCAACAGATGTAAATATGCAAATAAACCACATTTTTCCGAAGTACTCTATTTTGTCTCATTCTTTGAAATGTATCACAAGGGATGGGACTAGAAAGGTTATTTTTAGAGTATGTAGTGTCACTGAGCCTGAAATTTCCCATGGAGAATTCACAGGTCACTAAGAAATTAGCTTGGGTCAACAACTGGCAAATATTTTGACCACTTATGAATTCCAGTGTGGCTCTGAGTGGCACAAAATTATTCAAGCTGGTGTCTGTTCTGTCTTGTAGAAGAATGTTTGACTGACTGATCAGAATGCACATAATTCCAGCCAGCAGGCTATATAAGATATAATTTGCACAATAATTGTTAATGACATCATAGTGCATTCTGAATTTTTTAGTGAGAAGCTTTAATGTAACAAATTTGTTTGGACAAGGCAGTTTGATTAAAAGAAGATCCTGGTGTCAGAAACATTGTTTGTATACAGAATAACATCGGAAAGCTATAGTGACTAACCATCTTTTAAAATCATTATGATTATGAGTTTCCTTCCTTCTTTCTTGGCTAGGTGAAGGTACGAAGTTACGGAGAAGTGCTGCAGGTTAACCCTGGCAGGCAGCTGAGTGTCCCATAGCCACTCACTTATGCCACTCACAGTACGACGGAGGACAGAATTGAAAACATAAAAGTAAGAAAACTTGAGGGTTGAAATAAAAACAGTTTAATAGGTAAATCAAATCCAAACAAGGAATTTATTCACTGCTTCCTATCAGCAGGCAGATGTTCAGACATTTCAAGGAAAGCAGGGCTCACCACACATAACAATCTCTTTGGAAGACAAACACCATTACTCTAAATGTCTGCCTTCTTTCCCCTCCTCCCCCCAGATTTTATCACTGAGCATGTTGTCATATGATACGGAATATCCTTGTGGTTGATTTGGGTCAGTTGTTGTGCATCCCAAGCCTTGCTGGTAGGACAGCATGAGAAGCAGAACAGTCCTTGCCTGTGTTATCAACAATATTTTAATCCTAAATCTAAAATGTAGTGAATACCAGCTGCAAATTAGCTCTGTCCCAGCCAAAACCAGGACAAAAAGTTGAGCAAAGGCTTTAGAACTTGGAGTTACATAGGTGTGTAGGTCAGCCAGCCTAACTTAAGATAAATATTGCATCTATACATATGTAGTTAAGGTGCAAAATTTTCCACTTCCTGAAAAGTTTATGCTTCTAAAATGTGAATGTCTGATGGTTCTGTGATATATTCATGAAAAAAATCCATGCAAATTACATGTATTTATGTGGAATATATTTTAACACATGATGATTTCACCACATGGGACAGACATCACCTACTGTATGTGCATTGGAGATCTCTGTATACTGACACATATAAAAGATTATTGTTGAATGCATACAGTATAAACAAAACCACTTCAATTATATAGAGAGAGCTGGAAAGCAATTATGGAATATGTTGCAGACTCTGGGAGAAAACATCAACTTGAACAGGTGACATAGCCAGAGGCAAGTGACAGATTCTTGTGAATGATAGTTCTGAAGTCTGCCAAAATACCAGATGTCTTTTCTGAAAGTGGATCTTCCAGATCTTGGTGTCAACATGCATAACTGATCAGTCACAGACATAACAGAAAACATAGGGCCACTGGTTGTTCATACAACTCTGCCCTATGTTCAGTAAAAATAGTATGTTATATTTCCTTAACAGTGACCATTTGATCAAAAAGCGCTTTGAATATGTGAAACTAATTAATTAAGACTTGATGACTTTACAAAGCGTGGAGGAGGAAAAATAGAAAAACTGAAGCAATGTTAAGGCAGAGAGGCAACTAAATTCTTGTATCTCACATTCCTCACCCTATCCATCTTCTTATCTGAGATGCTTGCATACGGGAGCTATGTTTCCAAATATGGAGAATCAAACTTCAGAACTCATCCAGCATCATAAACTGGATTCTTTTATGCAGTATCATAGAATCATAGAGTATCCTGAGTTGGAAGGGACCCACAAGGATCATTGAGTCCAACTGTTGGCACCACACAGATCACAGAATCACAGAACAACAGAATTGTCTAGGTTGGAAGAGACCTCCAAGATCACCAAGTCCAACCTCTGACCTAACAATAGCACGTCCTCCACTAAACCACATCACTAAGCTCTACATTTAAATGTCTTTTGAAGACTTCCAGGGATGTTGACTCAACCAGTTCCTGGAGCAGTTCCTATTGCAATGCATAACAACCCTTTCAGTAAAGAAGTTCCTTCTAACATCCAACCTAAAACTCCCCTGGTGCAATTTTAGCCCATTCCCCCTCGTCCCACCAGGCACATGTGAGAGTACATCAACCCCCACCTCGCTACAGCCTCCTTTAAGGCTCCCGTAGAGTGGGATAAGGTCTCCTGAAACTCCTTTTTCTCTAGGCTGAACAGTCCCAGCTCCCTCAGCTACTCCTCGTAAGACTTGTTCTCCAGGCCCTTCACCAGCTTTGTTGCCCTTCTCTGGACTTGCTCAAGCACCTCCACATCTTTCTTGTAGTGAGGGGCCCAAAACTGAACATAGTACTTGAGGTGCGGCCTCACCAGAGCCAAGAACAGGAGGACAATCATTTCCCTGGACCTGCTGGCCACACTGCTTCCTATACCAGCCAGGATGCTGTTGGCCTTCTTGGCCACCTGAGCACACTGCTGGCTCATATACAGCCGACTATCAACCAAAACTCCCAGGTCATTCTCTGTCAGGCAGCTTTCCAACCACTCATCTCCCAGTCTGTAGCTCTCCTTGGCGTTGTTGTGCCCCAGGTTCAGGACCCAGAACTTGGCCTTGTTGAACTTCATGCAGTTGGCTGCAGCCCATCGGTCCAGCCTATCCAGATCCTCCTGCAGAGCCTTCCTACCCTCAAGCAGATCGACACACGCACCTAACTTGGTGTCGTCTGCAAAATTACTGAGGGTGCACTCGATCCCCTCATCCAGATCATTGATAAAGATATTAAAGAGAACTGGCCCCAGTACTGAGTCCTTGGGGATGCCACTAGTGACTGGCCTCCAACTGGATTTGACTCCATTCACCACAACTCTTTGGGCCCGTCTATCCAGCCAGTTTTTAACCCAACAAAGCGTACGTCAGTCCAAGCCATGAGCAGTCAGTTTCTTGAGGAGAATGTTGTGGGGAATGGTGTCAAAAGCCTTGCTGGAGTCAAGGTAGACCACATCCACAGCCCTTCCCTGATCCACCTGGTGTGTCACTTTGTCATAGAAGGAGATCAGGGCAAGCAGGTCAAGCAGGACCTGCCTTTCATAAACCCATGCTGACTGGGCCTGATCTCCTGGTTGCCCTGTAAGTGCTGCATGATGATGCTCAAGATAATCTGCTCCATGAGATTCCCTGGCACTGAGGTCAAACTAATAGGCCTATAGTTCCCTGGGTCTATCCTCTGGCCCTTCTTGTAGATGGGCATCATGTTTTCTAGCCGCCAGTCGACTGGGACCTCTGCTGATAGCCAGGACTGCCAATAAATGATGTAAAGCGGCTTGGCCAGCTCTTCTGCCAGTTCTCTCAGTACCCTCGGGTGGACCCCATCTGGCCCCATCGACTTGCGTACATCCAAATGCTGTAGCAGGTCGCCAAGCATTTCCTTATGGATTGTGAGGGCCACATTCTGCTCCTCATCCCCTTCCACCAGCTCAGGGTACTGGGTATCTAGAGAACAACTGATCTTCCTGCTCAAGACTGAAGCAAAGCAGGCATTAAGCATCTCAGACTTTTCCTCATCTCTTGTAACAAAGTTTCCCCCCCGCATCCAGTAAAGGATGGAGATTCTCCTTAGTACTCCTTTTGGTGTTGATGCATTTATAAAAACATTTTTTGTTATCCTTAATGGCAGTAGCCAGATAGAGCTCCAGATGAGCTTTGGCCTTTCTAATTTTGTCCCTGCACAGCCTCACAACATCCTTATAGTCCTCCTGAGTGGCCTGCCCTCCTTTCCAGATATTATAAACCCTCTTTTTTTCTCCTAAGCTCAAGCCACAGCTCTCTGTTCAGCTCTGCTAGTCTTCTTCTGCTCCAGCTTGTCTTTGGGCACGTGGGGACAGATCACTCCTGTGCCATTAAGATTTCTTTCTTGAAGAGTGTCCAGCCTTCCTGGACTCATCTGCCCTTCAGAACCACCTCCCAGGGGACTCTGCCAACCAGTATCCTCAACAGTTCAAAGTCAGCCCTCCGGAAGTCCAAGACAGTGGAGTGAGAACTCCACCATTTCCTGGTCACTCTGCCCAAGACAGCCCCCAACCACCACATCTCCCACCAGTCCTTCTATGTTAGTGAACAGAAGGTCTAGCAGGGCACCACCCCTGGTAGGCTCACTAACCAGCTGCATCAGGAAGCTATCTTCCATGCTCTCCAGAAACCTCCTAGACTGCTTTCTCTGGGCTGTGTTGTGCTTCCAGGATATGTCTGGGAAGTTGAAGTCCCCCACAAAAACAAGTGCTGATGATTTTGCAACTTCTGCCAGCTACCTGTGAAACTCCTCATCTGTCTCATCATCCTGGTTTGGGGGTCTATAACAGACCCCCATCAGGATGCCTGTCTTGTTGGCCTTCCCGCTGATCCTAACCCATAGGGACTCAACCTTACCATTCCCAGCCTCAAGTTCCACAACATCAAAACACTCTCTAATATAGAGAGCCACACCACCACCCCTTCTGTGCTGCCTGTCCCTTCTGAAGAGCCTATAGCCAGACACTGCAGCACTCCAGTCATGAGAGTGGTCCCACCACATTTCCATGATGGCATCCAAGTCGTAGCCTGCCTGCTGCACAATGGCTTCCAGCTCCTCTTTTTTTGTTACCCATGCTTTGTGCATTAATGTAGGTGCACTTCAGTTGGGCCATTACTTTCTCCCCTGGCCTTGCCATTGTTACCCCCCGTACACCTCCAAGAAGCTTTATTTCAGCCCCATCCCACTTCTCACCTAGTTTAAAGCCCTCTCAATGAGCCCTGCCAGCTCCTGGGCTAGGATCCATTTTCCCCTTGGAGACAGTTGGGACCCGTCTGTGGCCATCAGGGCGGGTGCTGAGTAAAGTGCCCCATGGTCAAAAAAAAAAAAAAAAACAAAAAAAAAAACATTTCTGTGTTGGCACCAGTCTCTGAGCCACATATTTATCAGCTGGACTTTCCATGTCCTATCTGTACCTCTCCCTGCCACCACCTGTACTCCTGCTCCATCCACTAACCGTCTCAGTCCCCTAAAGTCTCATTCAATAGCTTTCAGGCTTCTCTCTTCAATATTATGATGCAGTGTGGCCAGCAGGGCTAGGGAAGTGATTGTACCCCTGTACTCAGCTCTGAGGCTGCACATCGAGTACTGTGTTCAGTTTTGGGCCCCTCGCTACAAGAAGGACATGGAGGTGCTTGAGCGAGTCCAGAGAAGGGCGACAAAGCTGGTGAGGGGTCTGGAGAACAAGTCCTACGAGGAGTGGCTGAGGGAGCTTGGCTTGTTCAGCCTGGAGAAAAGGAGGCTCAGGGGTGACCTTGTTGCCCTCTACAGGTACCTTAAAGGAGGCTGTAGCGAGGTGGGGGTTGGTCTGTTCTCCCACGTGCCTGGTGACAGGACAAGGGGGAATGGGCTTAAGTTGCACCAGGGGAGTTTTAGGTTGGATGTTAGGAAGAACTCCTTTACCAAAAGGGTTGTTAGACATTGGAACGGGCTGCCCAGGGAAGTGGTGGAGTCACCATCCCTGGAGGTCTTTAAAAGACGTTTAGATGTAGAGCTTAGTGACATGGTTTAGTGGAGGACTGTTAGTGTTAGGTCAGAGGTTGGACTTGATGATCTTGAGGTCTCTTCCAACCTAGAAATTCTGTTATTCTGGCGAGGGAGAGGAGGCACGCCAACCCCCGCCCTCGGCTCCGCCTCTTCACCCGCCCTTGCCGCTCTCTGCTGACTCCTCTGCTCCGTCAACTTCACCTCATGGCGACTGTGTAAAACTACCCCTAGAAAATTCGGAAAACTTGTTAGAAATTGTCCAGCAGCGCCTTGCAGATCTGGATCTGAGGTTAAAAGACAAGGTATCAGTAGCGGATCGCTCCCCGTGGAGCGGAGAGGAGTCCACCCCATCATTTCCCCCTGCTGGCCCACCGGCGCCAGTTAGACCCATGCAATAGAGTGCAGCCGCTAGCATTGCTTGTCCTGTGATACACAAGAACAGTGTGGCAAAGTGGGAGCCACATGACTGGAAAATTTTGCAACAAGCACGAACCACCATTGCAAATTATGGAGTAAAATCTGAAGCTACTAGAAAAAAAAAAAAAAAAAAAAAAGAAAAAAAAAAAGAGAAAAAAGGAAAAAAAAAAGGGGGTAAGGCCATGGTTGGCCTCCTCCTCACAATCACCGCTGTCATCGGTTATTGCCAAACCTGGGTCTCCATCCAACCATGCTGCAACATCTGCGTCACCCTCGCCAACATGACAGGACAAGAAGCGATGTGCCTGTCCCTGGCTAGTGCTAACGACCCATTTACGACATGTCTGGTGGGGCTCCCAGCAGATAACAAAGACTGGACTGTTTACTTGCTATGATTGCCCCTGGAGCCACAGGAATTAGATATCCTGGGAAGTGTAACAGCCACACCATGTGTAAGGTTCAATTACATGGGCAAAAAACAAACCATGAAACAAATTGTCAATGTCACACTCGCTCCTCATCGCAATGCATCTCTTTGGTGTAATTATACAAAACTATAATAGCATTATTTCTTGCACCAGGATCCGATCTGCTCAGCTGTAGGATCGACTGTGGAATGGACGCCCCTAGGTGCACCCTGAGCATTTTCCTTGGAGGGGTCTCCACTCTCAGCTGCTCACCACAGGAGTAGACATGGACCTCCTGAAGCCACAGACAAATTATTTTAAGTGATATTTTCTTGTGGTATGAATGAAAGGTGCGAGAGGCCTCTTTGCGTGATTGTGCTGTGTGAGTGAGAAGCAGCATTGCTGCAAAGCACTATTCTATTTTTACCCTGTTGCTTATAGTGTCTTGCTTATTACAATGTTTGCAGTGTTAAAGGTAGTAGACCAAGCCTGGGTTGCTAAAAAACAAAAAGGGGGAATTGTGGAGCTATGTTTAAATGAGAAGGGGCATGATTTAATTACAAGTGCGCAACTCAGGCCTTGAAGTACTGTGAAGATAATGTAGGCCCAGGGCTGATAATCTTGAGTGATATTACAACTAAAATATGCAGAACTATGTTCGGGAGGAGAGACGGCACCGTTGTACCAATTATATTAGTACTAGAGACGTGTGCATAGAAGCTAGACTAATTATAAGTTGTTGTCTGCGCATGCTGTAATGGTAGCATATATATACCTTGCTTGAACATTCATTAAAGGAGAACGATTATACTCGCATCGAGGTTGCGTCGTTACTCCGGGTCACTCCCATTCCGACATTCTGTGATTCTGTGATTATCACTGCCAGCCTGGACTATCAATAGTGGATAGTAATCAGAGGGGCAAACCAGGCTGGGAAGCTTTCTGGCAACGTCCCTGACCCTGGCCCCAGGGAGGCAGCAGACTTCCCTATGGGTAGGGTGAGGCCAACAAATGGGCCCTCTGTTTCCCTGAGAAGGGAGTTGCCTACAGTGATTACCCTTCTTTCTTTCTTGGTGGAGCCAGTCATGAAGCATGGAGTGGACTTCCCTGCCCTAGGCATCCTCCTGGGTAAACTTTCTACCACATCCTCACCCACCGCTCTCTCAAGCTCCAGGGCCTCAAATCTGTTGTATAAGGACACCTGGGGACGTGAGGCCGGTTGGGGGGGCTGGGGGGGGCATTGCCTGCAACGTCAAGCTGGGACCTGTCTCCATTCCTTCTTAACTCCTAGGTCCCCTCCCTCTGCCTGATGTGACAGGGCAGGGGATCCACCTCCATTTGGGGGGTCTTACCCTGGTGCGTCTCCTTCAGGCTTTGCAGGGAGTTGCTCCACCAGTCTATCTTCCTCTCACTCTCCCTGATGGCACTCAACCTCTCCACCTCCTCCTTGAGCTCTGCCACCAGGCAGACCAGGTCATCCACCTGCTCGCACCTCACACACACAATATCTCTGCCTCCCTCAGATGGCAGCAACAGGCTCTGACAATCCCTGTATCCAGAGACCTGAATTGCCTCATTTTTGAGTGGGCAGTCAGTCTGGGTGGTTAAGGACTCTCTAGAGAGAGCTCTCTGCCTACTGTAGACCATTGCGGCCTAACCTGTGGCAGAGAGCCATTAGATGAGTTCTTCTTATGGGCCGGGGCGGGGGGGGGGGGGGGGCCCGCGGGGGGGGGCGGGAACACTCTGCCCTGCCTGCTCGCCCTGCTTGTGGTAACTGTCCTGCAAACTGCCGCGCCCTGCCCTTCTGACACGCCACATCCTGTTTGCCCGTCCTGGCCGCAGCGCTCCTGATTGCTTGCACTCCCTAGGGGCTGCTTTTGAACAGTGGGGGAGGGGGTGCTGCTGGCTCTGCCTACATCTCATCAGCCTCCCTCGCGAGGACTGATGGGTCCTGATGGCTCCCCTGACTGCCTCGAGTGTCCTCAATGCCAGAAAAAAAAGCCCTGCCTGTCCCGATTCCCTGCTCCGCTGCAGAATGTGTCTGCTCCAGAGCCGATCACCCCATAAGGTGATCCACCCAAAAATTCAGGCCAAATGACTAAGAGCACACTCCACATCCTTCTTAAAAATCCCAAATGCCATGCCTATGACTCTGTGGAGCCTGTTCCAGTGTGCGACAACCCTCTCAGTGAAGAACCTTTTCTTGATATCCCACCTGAACCTCCCCTGTCTCAGCTTGACTCCATTCCTTTGTTCCTATCACGGGTTACTAAAGAGAATAGATTGGCACCTGCCCCTCCACTGCCCCTCATGAGAAAGTTGTAGACTGTGATGAGGTCTCCCCTCAGCCCCCTCTTTTGCAGGCTGAACAGGCCAAGAGACCTCAGTGACTCTTTGTATGTCTTCCCTTCTAGGCCTTTCACCATCTTTGGATCCTTTCTGTGGACACTCTCCAATAGTTTAATGTTCTTTTCGTACTGTGGTACCCAGAGTACTCGAGCTGAGGCCACACCAGTGCAGAGTAGCATGGGACAATCACTTCCCTCGACCAGTGAGTTCATTGCTGTTGTATATTTTGAAATTATAAAGTTCCAGAAAATTATCTACTATTTCTTTTCATTAAGAACAGATAATTAGCATGAATTTATATTTAGTTTAAAGAAAAGTATACTGCACTCTTCATTAGGAAAGTGTTGTAGCTATTATAATTGATTGCAGTTGATAGCAGAAGGAAGGGAAACCATCTAAAGAGACCGGCACAATCTTGACAAGCCCATGTGAACCTTATGAAGTTCAACAAGTTCAAGTGCATGGCGCTGCACCTAGGGCAGGACAATTCCAGACACAGAGACAGACTGGGAAAAGAACTCATTGAGAGCAACCCTGCAGAGAGGGACTTGGGGGTTCTGGTGGAGAAAAAAGTTGACATGAGCTAGCAATAATCACTTGCAGCATGGAAGGCCAGCTGCATGCTGGGCTGCATCACCAGAGGAGTGGCCAGCATTTCAAGGGAAGTGACTGTCCCTCTCTGCTGTGCCCTTGTGAGGACTCAGTGGGAATAGCACACCCAGGTCTGGGGCCCGTAGCAAAAGAAAGCTGTGGACCTGTTAGAGTGGGTCCAGCGGGGGGCCACAAGGATGATCAGAGGGCTGGGGCACCTTTCCTATGAAGAAAGACAGAGAGAGCTGGGGCTGTTCAGGTTGGAGAAGAGAAGGCTCCAGGGAGACCTTGCTGTGGCCTTTCAGTACTTAAAGGGGACTTATAAAAAAGTTGGAGAGTACTATTTTGTATGGGAAGCTAATGACAGGATAAGGAGGAATGGCTTTAAAGTAATAGAGGGGAGGTTCAGATTGGATATCAGAAGGTAATTCTTCACTCAGAAGGTGGTGAAGCACTGGCACAGGTTGCCTGGAGATGCTGTGGATGTCCCATCTCTAGAAGTATTTAAGGATGGGTTGGATGAGGCCCTGGGCAACCTTATCTAGTGGGAGGTGTCCCTGCCCATGGCAGAGTGGCTGGAAGTAGCTTATCTTTATGGTCCCTTCCAACCCAAGCCATCCTATGATTCTGTGATGATTCTATTATAATTCTAGGATGATTAGACTTTTAGAAGTTCAATGGCCAATCTATGGCTTTAATTTTTTTGATGGCTTTAATTTTGTGGTGAAGATTCAGACTTTTAGATCACATACAGGTTAATACACCAGTATCTGTCTTCTAGTTGCTTATGTGGGCCTCTCTAACAAGGAAGGTAGATTCCCAAAATCAAACTTTGGTGACAAAGTTATAAATAAGGACAGTGAAAGTCATTCAAAAAGAAAATATACATTATCCCAAATAATATTAAATGTATTTTCATCCTAGAAAAGCCACTGACTTGCAGAATGGAATAGAGATCATAAAGATCATAAACATACTGAAATGGGAGAACTGAATGTGAATATTAACTTAGCAAAGAATATAAAGTGTTTTTAATGACTCATTGAAAATGATAGAGGCAAAATATACTTCAAGTGTCTAATACCTTATTGTGTGATTTTTCTTCCTTCAGTGATTTACAAGCACACAGGTTGAAACGTGATCATAGTCTTACATCACATAATCCACAGTGAGACATAAAGCATTTCAGCAGCATGTCAAATCAAAGTTATTTTCAGAGATATAATTTCAGAGTATAATTATGAACACACATTTAAAAGTTCTGAAAAAAAAGAATGAGATAGCAGTGAGAAGAAACAGTTCACTCCCGGAAAGAAAATTTTTAGAACAAGCAGATAAAGGCAAATCTTAGAGTGCCAGGAACACAACTTATAATTTATCTGAAAACTATACCATGTTTGTGTGTTGTGCTTAGTAGAAGTCAGAGCTAAAGCAACAAATATTTAGGAGCACTGACGAAAAATTATGCATAATCAATGTTACATTTATGATATCTATTCCTGCAACATCCTACATTATTGTGTGTCAAAGGAAAAAGGAACTGGATTTACAGACACCAGGCCAATGTTAAAGTGGTAAACCAAAAGAAAAGTCTAAAAGAAATCTGAGAGTTATCTCGTGAATATACTTATGAAAATAACAACAGTTACATAGGATATCTAGATGGCTGTCAGAAGTAACTAAACTGTTGCTAAACTGTTTTGCAAGTATAAGTGACTTAGGAGAGATGCACTGAAAGCATATTCAAGAGTTAGACAGCTTCATGTACACAATGTAACTTCTAGCTGCAACTAGAAAGCAATAGCTTGTAGAGCAAAGGTGGTCAAAGATGCTAAGGTGCTCAAAGAGGCTAAGAAATGAGACAGAATGAGTTAGGGCTTTTCAGACTTCTGCTTTACTTCCTATGTAAGCCCAGCATGATCTCAACCTGGCTGCTATGGTCAAGGATAAAAAAAAAATGTTTTTATAAATATATTAATGGCAAGAGAAGGCCCAAAGAGAATCTCCATTCTTTACTGGATGCAGGGGGAAACACGACTACTAAAGACAAGGAAAAAGCTGAGGTTCTTAATGCCTTCTTTGCATCTGTCTTTACTAGCCAGACCACTTACCTCTCAGGTACTCATCCTCCTGGTATCCACCCAAGGGTGCTGTCAGAGTTGGCAGATGTGATTGCTGGACTGCTTTTCATCATCTGTCAGTGGTCATGGACATCTGGAGAGGTCCGTGCAGACTTGCTAACATGACACCCATCTATAAGAAGGGTTGTAAGGAAGACCTGTGAAACTACAGACCTGTCACCCTGGTCTCAGTGCCTGGTAAGGTGATGGAACAGGTCATCTTAAATGCAATTAGGCATATGTGGGACCACCGGGGGATCAAGCCCACCCAGTCAGCATAGGTTCATGAAAGGCAAGTCCTGCCTGACCAACCTCATCTCCTTCTATGACTGGGTGACCTGCCTGTTGGATGAAGGAAAGGCTGTTGACATAGTCTCTCTAGACTTCAGCAAGGCCTTTGACACAGTCTCCAGTAGTGTTCTCCTGCAGAAGCTGGCAGCCCGTGGCTTAGACAGACTCTTTGATGGGTTAAAAACTGGCTGGATGTCTGGGCCTAGAGAGTGGTGGTGAACAGAGTGAAATCCAGCTGGTGACTGGTCACCAGGGGTGTTCCCTTGGAGTCAGTGTTGAGGCCCATCCTTTTAAATATCTTTATTAATGACTTGGATGAGAGAATTAACTACACCCTCAGTAAATTTGCAGATGACACCAAGTTGGGGGGAAATGCCAATCTGCTGGAAGGTGGGTAGGCCCTTCAGAGGGACCTGGACAGAATGGGTCAATGGGCAGAGGCCAATGGGATGAGGTTCAACATGACTAAGTGCTGGGTCCTGCACTTTGGTCACAACAACCCCTGTTAGCACTGCTCTCCCCTTTGAATAATTTCTTCCTAAGAAAGTTGCTTAAACAATATTTGTTGTTGTTGTTGTTGTTGTTTTCATCCCTTGTGTCTATGAGTTTTTACTTTTTGTTTGTGTACACACATCCAGTCCTGATTACAAGTTTTGACAGATGTCTTTATTACCCAGTGGAAGAGGACTGTTCCCGTAGGCATTATTTTCTGTATGATTTTATTTGAATGAATTGGTGTGTATTGTTAAATCTCATTTGAGATGTTCTCTTGTGAAATTTTATGCTGTCATGCATCAAGAATTGCATAGTTCTGTTATTTAAGAATAAATAACACAAAAGTTAAAACATGAAGAAACCACTGATAAATAATTTCTGTACTCAATGGAAATATAAAGTTAATTTACCTTTCTACATACAGAAATACTGCATGCAAGGAAGGACTCTGAAAGTTTTTACTTAAAACAGAGTAAAGGTTTTTTTTTTTTTTTTTTTTTTTTTTTTTTTTTTTTTTTTTTTTCAGGTGCCAGGTCTTCTGTTCATGGCTTTTAAAAGGCAAAGGTTTCTAGTAGCAAACTTTTTTAAAGAAAGATTGACTTTTTAAATGAATATATATATTTGTCAAGTTTCCCAGATTCCTCTTGATATGGGTAAAAGCAAGTCCATTCCTCGAAGATCTTTACATTTTTTTTTTTCCCTCTTATATTGTATTATCCGTATTATCAAAAGATTACACTCAAATTTTCTCTTGATCACAATCAGAGGAGTTAGGACAAGTTCAAATGGGAACTATTTTAAAACATATATATTAAAGGCAGACAAAAAGAAAAAAATAGTGAAGACACTGTCTTATTTTAATAGTCCAAAAAACTCATCTTCTGGAATGGCTCAGTTAAAGAAAATAAAGATTTCAAGTGTACAGTTATGCATTTGTGTAGCATTTCCCAGTAAATTTAAATAAAATTCAGTGGGCTTGTTATAATTTATTTAATGAACCTTAATGAACTTTTATTTAATTTACCGTAATGAATACTGAACAAAGTTCTATATGCAGTGTTACAACATTATAATACTGGACTGTGGAAAAATAAAAACTTTCTGGTAGTATAATTCATTTAGAGTTTTCTGTTAAATGGAAACCAGTATGACAGCTTCTCTGTATTGAACGAAGATCTGTGAAACTGTAGGTGGTGGCAACCATTTTATAAGGTCACATCTGGATATTCTGTAGAGGGTGATTATATAAAACTAGCTGATTGTCCATAGCAGCTGGAACCTTCTTTTGGCGAATGACCTAGAATGGGTGAAAATGGAGTTGTCTGACTTGCATGGATATCTCACTGAATTTCTTGTGGTGATGATTTTTATTGTTCAAATTAGAAGTAAGTTTTCTACAACATCTGAATCAATCCTTCCTCTGTGAGAACAGTGTTTTAGTACCTCAACATTACCAACCATGTAGCAGTCCTTGAATGTGATATATTTGCTCATAGCAATCAAAATAAGTAATAGCTGTGTGCAGTAACTTTCCTGCTGCACTGTTTTTTAATGCAGCGCAATGACTGCCAAGTCAAAAAACACTAGGACCTTACCCCTTTGATTCCACAGCATGTTTAGATATGATTAAGCACTGCTGTTGCTGATTCTGATTTCTAATTCAAGCCCTACATACTTAATTGGATGAATGCATGCTAAGGATAGTGAAGTCTGAAACAAACTGTTTTGTCCTTCACTGTTGTGTGAGCTTCGGGATTGTGTCACAAACAGAAACAAATAAAACAGCAAACAAACAAAACAAACACCAACCAACAACAACACCAAAAACAGTACAAAGAAACAAGCAACAACAATAAAAACACAAGAAAAGCACCAAATCTTTTTATTGCACATGGCGATAGCTGTCTAAATTTAAGTTATCCAAATTCCAAGAAATGCTTCTAATTTCTGTTTTTGTAAAAGTAGCTTTCTGATGCATTCTATTAAGGTAGCTTTACTCAATGAACTCTTCTGGTCAGAATACAGTTCTGCTAAATACATTCTCTCTTTACATATTCCTCTTTCTAGAGGTGAAAGAATGATTAGTCCTCAGTGACCATAAGCTTGGCATGATGAGAAATGAAGAATTAAAAGAAGACAAATGGAATTGTGTTTGCAATAAAGTGTATGCAGACATCACACAAAAAAAGACTTTTGTTCAGCAAAAGGTTGTGTATAGCCTCAATAGTCCAATAATTTGATTTAGAGGAAGGCCTGGGGTTGAGAGTGAAACCTTAAAACATTGCCAATTTTTGAATATATAAAGTTCCCTATTTGTCTGGTACCAATGTTTTTCTTTGATTCTGCTTTCCTTTGTTTCTTAGTCTGCAGGATGATTACAAGGGCAGTAGAGAAACTAGGTCTTTTCAAGCCGCAGTTTGGATGGGTAGATTTCTCTGTTGATGTTTAATAGCTACATAATGTGACACGATGTCTTTCTTTTTATTTTATACCAAAATTATTGGAAGAATTTCTGAAGCAGGCTAGGAATGTAATGAAGGGACATACCGTCTTGTCCTTATCAACAAGGACCAAACAAATATTGCTATACAGTTGATGCTGTGTTTAAGCACTTGCACTTTTCTTCATGTTTAGTGTAAAACTAGACTATATGAAAGTGATCTTTTTAACAATGCAAGGAATATGTGGATGCGAAGCTTGCAGAAGAATATATAGCTTCTAGTAGCATATCTGTTGTTCTAATGTTACAGTTCCTTCTGGCTTTTCTCTGCTAACACTTAATTTCATATCTTTGCCTAATGAAGAAAAAGTTTTCTGAACTTCCTGACACTATCTTGAATTTTGCTGATAGAAACCTCATGAAATTCAACAGGGAGAAGTGCAAATTCCTACGTCTGAGGAAGAGCGACCCCCAGAACAAGTAAATGCTGGGACCACCCAGCTGGAAAGCAGCTCTGAAGAAAAGGACCTGGTGGACAACAAATTGAACATGAGGTAGCAATATGCACTTGCTGCAAAGAAGGCCAAAGGTACCCTGGGCTTCACTAGGCAAAGTACTGCCAGCAGGTCTAGGAAGGTGATCCTTCCCCTCTACTCAACACTAGTGAGGATGCATGTGGAGCACGGTTTTCAGCTCTGGGTTCCCCAGTACAACAGTGATATGGACATAATGTAGAGAGTCCACCATGGGACGACCAAGATGTTGAAGGGACTGGTCCATCTTTACCACAAAGAAAGGCTGAGAGAGCTCTGTCAACCTGGAAGAGAAAGCTCAGCGGACATGAGATATACATCTTGTCAATGTGTAAAAATACATGAAGATGGGTGCAAAGAGGAAGGAGACAGGATCTTTTCAGTGGTGCTCAGTTCCAGGGCAAGGTACAATGGGCACAAGCAGAAATACAGGAGGTATTTTTACTTTCTACTGTGAGAATGAACAAACACAGGTTGGCCAGAGAGGCTGTGGAATCTCCCTCCGTGAAGATCTTCAAAGGCTACCTGGATATGTTCCCAGACAATCTTGGTCCAGGTACCAGTATAAGCTGGGGACTGACCTGTTGGAAAGCAGCGTAGGGGAAAGTGACATAGGGGTCCTGGTGAATAGTGGGATGACCATGAGCCAGCACTGTGCCCTTGTGGCCAAGAAGGCCAATGGCATCTTGGGGTGTATTAGAAAGGGCATGGTCAGTAGGTCAATAGAGGTTCTCCTCCCCCTCTACTCTACCCAAATGAGACCACATCTGGAACATTGCATGCAGTTCTGGGCCCCTCTGTTAAAGAAGGACAGGAAACTGTTTGAGAGAGTCCAGTGCAGAGCCACAAGGATGATTAAGGGTGTGGAGCATCTCCCTTACCAGGAAAGGTTGAGGAAGCTTGGTCTCTTTAGCTTGGAGAAGGGGAAATTGAGGGGTGACCTTTTTAATGTTTATAAATAATTTAAGGGTGAGTGTCAGGAGGACAGAGCCAGGCTTTTCTCACTGACATCTAATGATAACACAAGGGGCAATGGATGAACATAGGAGTTTCCCCTTAAATACGAGAAGAAACTTTTTCACGGTGAGGGTGACAGAACACTGGAACATGCTGCCCAGAGGGGCTGTGGAGTTTCCTTCATTGAAGACATTCAAAACCTGCCTGGACATGTCCCTTTGTTAAGTGACCTAGGTGTTCCTTCTCAGGCAAGGGTGATTGGATAAGATGATCTTTCAAAGTCCTTTTCAATCCCTACCATTCTGTGATTCTGTGAATGGAATTGGACAAGACAACCTTCAGACCTCAACCATTCTGTGAGTTTGTAATAGAAACACTGTTTATTTATTTATTTATTAAAAAAAATATTTATTTATTTATTTTTCTGGTATGCAGAGATCTGAGTATAGATATATATTTGCTTTAAATAAAGTTCTTCAAATTCCAAATTATTTTGTCCTAAGTGAGCCTTCTGAATATATGAATATATAGATACATAAATATATTAGATGTTCTCATGATCTTTAAAGGAAAAAAAAATAACATGGTGCGGACATGTTAAGAAGGAAATAATAACATAGGAGGGTACTACTAAAAAGGTTTATTGAATTTGATTAAAGCTCTTTTGATTAGAGGATATAAATGTAGACTTGAAATAAAGTTCACTGTAGCTAACACAACAAGCCATACTTGAATTTAAAACACAGTGAAACTGCAAACAAAAATTGGGAGATGAAAATAATTCAAAATAGATAAACTGTTTTTCAGATTTCTTAGGTAGCCACAAAACAACAACAACAACAACAAAAAGCAACAATCAGACAGAATTTTGGGGGAGAAAATGCATTGTTCTTGACAGTTTAGAGCTGATCCTAGCTGATCCTAGGTAATTTAAGAGTTTGAAGTGAATAATTAGCTCAAGAATAATAAGTAATTTGAATAATAAGCTCAAGAATAGAGGCAAGCTTTATGGTGTGGATGTTTTTTATTTTATTTATTTTATTTTATTTTATTTATTTTATTTATTTTCATTTCTTTTCATTTCATTTCATGTTTTGGTTACTGTGGATATGGGGGCTTGGTAACATTTCAGCTGCCCATGAGTTTTATGGGTATACATGATAGCTCTTAGTGAACAGATGTACTAACATTTTGTAAATGTCCTTTGGCCTATTTCAGTCACTGGTGAGTGTGTGCTCTTTTGTCTGTGTGATAGCTCACACTGTATAACAGCCTGTGGTTTAGTAAAGGCTTTTCATAGGCTAGGGCAAATGGATTTTAATTCATCGGTGTGAGTTACCTATTCAAAAAAGTAGGATTATAATTATGACTTTGAGAGAGATTTTTTTTTTTTTTTTTGTGGTAGATTTATCCAGTTTCATGTGCAGTGTATTTTAAGTTCAAACCTGGTTCTATGCAATTGAAAAGGAAGGGAAGGGAAGGGAAGGGAAGGGAAGGGAAGGGAAGGGAAGGGAAGAGAATGGAAGGGAAGGGAAGGGTATTTCTTACGATATACACGTATACCATTTTTTCTTTATCTTTTCATGTCTATCTGCATTATTTTATGATCACTTAAATTACCAGTATTTTAGATTTTATCTTAAAAAAAATGGGGGTGGGAAGATGGGTGGGTGGGGGGAATACATTTGTTATATAACTCACACTAACTGAAAGACTGGTTTAATACAAAGCCTGGAAAGTTTTGACGAAAGGTTCCAGATAGTCATTGGCCCCTGAACAATTGTTGTACCAATTAACCTTTCAAAATGGCACCCATTCTATCACATTATCAGTTCAGGATATTCAACATAAAGGATCAATGCAGTTCGATCCAGCATGGTTTGAAAAATCTTTACTCCCTATGGACTGAGCACAGTACCTTCAAATGCTGCAATCACAAGACTACTAGATGAAAAAGATCATGGAGAGAAGATTACCTTCCTCTGTTGGTTCTGTAAGAGAAAGGACTGACCTTTGTTTTTTCAAGGAAAAAATAAATTATGGCTACCTGCTTGCAAATACTGTTAAGAGGTTTGCTGAGCTGAGAGAAAAACTTCCCTGAAAATCAAAATAAGCTAATTCTATTCCCAAATATACATTTTATTTCATTTTATTGATTTATTTTATTTATATAATTTTATTTACCCCTACAACTTTATAAAGGGGTGCTATTTATCCCTGTGACCCATGGACTAATTTTGCAAAATGTCATAAGTAATTGGCAGAAAATGAGATGCTGAAATTTAGCAGGATTTTCTGAGCCACTCAAATACTTGTACTCCATTTGGCCTGCCTCTACTAGCAGATTCCTCTACTAGCTTTTCCCAGCTGCTTGCTGTGGACTTTTATTTCTTTAAAAAATGTCCTGATGGCAACCCTATGTTCTGTCTAGTGGGTATTAACAAGTGGCAGATTGTGTTTCAGTTAGTGTTTCTCAGCAGGAATCACTCTCTAAGCAAGAAGTTCAGGCAAAGCATTAATAAGATTTGATGCCCTTTTGCACCAGTACTTCACTCTTTATTATTTATCTAATTTATCTGAAATTGCATTTCATCTCCTTGGCATAAAAAGAAAAAGTTCTAATTTCCCTGACAGCCTTCTTTAAGATGCAGAAATGGCAGTAGAGAAGAAAGAACAATCTGCTTTCACCTCCAGCAAATTAGCTACAGTTCTAGCAGAAGCAAATAACAGCACAAGCTCACTGTATTGCAGTAGTTTATTTGTGTTATGTTACCTTAGATGTACTAAACAATAACTATAAAATGAAATTTAATGAAGAGATCCTATTCTCCCAGATTTGTTTTGGTTGGCCTCTTCAACTGTGTTTTGCCTGCTGGATAATGACATCACAGATCTCAGATTGTTGCAGGTGTGTAGAGGATAAATAGGGAAACATCCCACTGAGAAGAGCAAACTTCCAGCTGTTTGAAGAATTAGTGCTTGAGTTTCCCAGGGAAATTCTCCATAGGGACAGAGGAATGGATTAGAGCTGGCAACTCTTTAAGGACACTTTTCTTAGAGTGCAACAGCTCTCCCTACCCATGTGCAGGAAATATCAGGGAAGGCGGGAAAATAACTTGGCTGACCTACTGACCTACTGCTGGTCAAACTGAAGTGTAAGAAAGAAATGCTCAGACTGTGGAAACAGGAACATGTGGCCTGAGAAGAGTACAAGGATGTCATCTGGATGCATAGAGATGGGATCAAGAAAGACAAAGCACAGATGGAACTGAACTTGGCAAGGTTGAAAAGAATAATCTCAGGGTTCTGAGGAAATTGGCTGATGTAATTGCCAGACCACTCTCCATCACATTTGAAAAGCCCTGGATGTATGGCTTTTCTTAGTGTTCAGAAAAAAATGTGAAACTTTTCTGAAGTGAAAGTGGCTAAATCTGGTGTTCTGCAATGGTGGGGCCTCTGCCTATCTGCTTGATGCCTGTAGAAAGTAGAACAAGTTATAGGATCCTTGAGAAGACAGAAGTGATCCTAAAACAGTGGTGGCCTCCTTGCAGCTTTGTAAGAAGAACAACTGAAATGTAACCTCTGTGGTTGCTGGCACACTAGGGAATATATGCTTTATTGACTAGTAAGTCATAATTTGCTGTGATGTAACAGCACTTGAGTGTTTGAAGTATTCAATAAAGTGCAGAGTTTTTCATTTGACTTGTCTATACACAGCGTTGCTGCTGGTTGTCATGGAGATTATTCAAGAAAATATCTAAATAATGTGTATTGACCTTTCGCACTATCTTTGTGGGTTTCTCATACGGGATGATTCTTTCTGTGTGATAAAGAATTCAGGTTGAGTTTTGATTGATTACATGTCTTTTGGAGCATTGTTCAGTTTCAACTAAACTCCACTACCCTATACTCTCACTTCCATTCCTCAAAAGAAGAGGGGGAGAAAATACCACAAAAAATGTCTCATCCCCCCTGGGTCCATCCCCCAGGAGCAAACTGCTCCAGCACGGGTCCCCATGAGTGGCAGCTCCCCCCAGACCCCTTGCTCCTGCATGGGCTCCTTTCCACGGGCTGCAGCTCTGGCCCAGGGCTCTCCTATGGGGGCTCTCCATGGGCCTCAGCCTTCTCCAGGCCACATCCACCTGCTCCATCGGGGGCTCCTCCACAGGCTGCAGCATGGAGATGTGCTCCATATGGGACCCATGGGCTGCAAGGGGACAGCCTGCTCCACCAGAGGCCTCTGCACAGGCCACAGGGAAATTTTGACTTAAGTACCTTGAGCATCTCCTACACTCCTTATTCACTGAGCTGGGTGTCAGGAGGGCTGGTTCTCACTCCTCCCAACCATCTGCTGTTGCACAGCATTTTTTCCCCCTTTCTTAAATCTGCTCTCACAGAGGTGCAAACAACATTGCTTATTTGCTTAGCTGTGGTGAGTGTTGGGTCCATTTTGGAGACGGTTGGAACAGACTCTTACCTAACATGGGGAATCTTCTGTGCTCTGCTCATAAATGCCATATCTGCAGCTCCCCTGCTACCAACACCTTGCCACATGAAATGAACATAAGAAAGTTTTTCAAGAATTTTTGGGGTGCACCAGACTATTTGGCAAAATGATCCAACAGAAGTTAATGTATTCTATATGGTTTTTTTTTTTTTTTTTTTTTTTTTTTTTTTTTTTTTTTCCAGAATGGATGGTATACACAGGGTTATGAAGCTTGTCCAGATACTAGTCTTGCTATTAATATTTCTGCCCTCCATCAGCCTTAAACAGAGCAGCCACAACTTTCCAAATCATTCAGAAATAATCAAATCAGAATAGAGTTGCAAGTCAGGGTGATATATTGTCCTGTCTTAAATGAAAATGTTGGATTAATATTTGTATATCTCTCTTTTTCATCCTGGCATTTGGCTTTAACAACAGCTGAATAGCTTGACTCCCTTCTGAGCTGTGGACTGGTTTGTATCTCAGACTCTGCATTGGTTTGCCCTGAAAGCCCCTTCCCCATGGTGTATTTCAAAGACAGAATCTGTTGCATTTGGTCAACAAGTCAGCAGGAGTCTGATGGATGCAGAGGTTGCATCCTGGCACCAGTTAATGGAAGAGGTTAAGAAAGCTTGCCTGCTCTTAGTACTCACCTGTTAGAGAACAGAACTCTATGGCTGGTTACCAGTGGAGAGATTACCTTGGCTCTTGTTCTTATCAACATACAGTTGTTATAATGTCATATTTTTCTTATATCTGGCAGTTGGAAAATTCTGCATTATTTACGCATATATTGCTAGAGATTGAAAAGATTACAATCAACATCACAAAGCCTTCTATATTTGTGACTGTAAATGAAATAACACTACTTGTTTATTTTTTAAAATAAAACATACTGACACTTACCTGCTGTGCCTAACTTTTTTTTTTTTTTTTTTTTTTTTTTTTTTTTTTCCTCAAAACACTAGGATGTCAAACCAGTCATATAAAATTTTATTTCTGTTAAAGTTGTAGTTCAGTTCACGCTGTTTTTATTATTATCTTTTTTATTTTTTTGTATGGGAATGTATGATCATATAAACGTTGTTATCATACATGTTTCTCAATGGGTCTTTCATTTTATAAAGATGCACTTGTACATTATTAATCAATGTTCCTCAGAGATACTGTGCACAGATACAGACATTCAATGAACAAGTACTGAGGAAAGTGTTAACACCAACTGTTTAGCACTGCCAGAACTGTATGAGGTCTGCAATGCATATAAGTACCAGCTGATTTTGCAAGTCCCTGGTTCCATCTGAAACACAAGACAAGAAAAGGAAAACAAACAAACAAAAAAACAAAAATAACCCAACACCTCAACCTGCAAACAGACCAAAACAAAACAAAACAAAACAAAACAAAAAAGCCACCACAACAACAAACTAACAACAACAACAACAACAAAAAATCTTTCCATGTTTAGCTTTCCTTGGGTTTTCTTATCTTTTTGCTCTGGTATGGGTATATCACAGAATCACAGAATTTCTAGGTTGGAAGAGACCTCAAGATCATCGAGTCCAACCTCTGACCTAACACTAACAGTCCCCACTAAACCATATATCCCTAAGCTCTACATCTAAATGTCTTTTAAAGACTTCCAGGGATGGTGACTCCACCACTTCCCTGGGCAGCCCGTTCCAGTGCCTAACAACCCTTTCAGTAAAGAAGTTCTTCCTAACATCCAACCTAAAACTCCCCTGGCCTAACTTTAGTCCATTCCCCCTCGTCCTGTCACCAGGCATGTGGGAGAACAGACCAACCCCCACCTCGCTACAGCCTCCTTTGAGGTATCTGTAGAGAGCGATAAGGTCACCCCCGAGCCTCCTTTTCTCCAGGCTGAACAATCCCAGCTCCCTCAGCTGCTCCTCATAGGACTTGTTCTCCAGGCCCCTCACCAGATTTGTCACCCTTCTCTGGACTTGCTCAAGCATCTCGATGTCCTTCTTGTAGTGAGGGGCCCAAAACTGAACACAGTATTCGAGCTGCGGCCTCACCAGAGCCGCACCATATGCCAAGTATGTTTTCACAAGAACTGGTTTATGATGTAATAAAACATTGGCTACTCAAAATATTCATATAAACAGTAAATTGTGATGCATGGTGGGGGTTTTCTAGTGTCTGCTTGCAAAATGAATGTGGCATTGCATTCAGCAGTGTGCTGTTGGGATCTAACAGGAAAGATCCTGAAATTTATCAAAGGTTTACTATAATGAGTAACTGAGGGAAAATGGGCCATTGCTCATATTGTATACTTCCTACAATATATATTTCTCTATGTTTCATGCCCATATACATATTTAAATTTGTAACTTTGGCAAAAGTAAAGTAATTTTGAGGGTAAAGAACTGATAGATAGACTTCAATAATTAAAAAAGCAGATGCTTTAGTAGAAGATGGGAGGATGAGAGATGTGCAGACAGTTTCAAGCTCTGCTATTGGAACAACCACAGTCCTTGACTTTGTGATAAACTTTTATTTGCTTTCCTCATGGAGGGGTAAGATATTGCTGATGTTATTTATGAGCTGTTGGAGATCTGATGGAACACATTCACTATGTTAAGCATTGTTTTGATACTTTTTTTTTTTTTTTTTCCTTAAAAGAATTCCTAACAGTGTGTTTGTTTGAAGAAAAGCAATAATGAGGCCATAATATGAATTTTAGAAAGGTACAGCATAGATCTGCAGGTGACACTGTGAATTATTGCTAGCTTGCCATTCCTGTATATTCCTAACATATATCTGCCAGTCCTCTAGTTATGGGATTCCTTGAAATTATTGCTGTCAAAAATCCACACAGTCTGTCACAATGGGTTTCGGTGAGCATGATCCCAGGCTGCTGTTATGTTTGTAACAGAGCAGTGCAAGATTGTTCAGAGCACACGGTGCCAATCCCCTACCTCAGTAACCTCAGTAATCTTGTCATTGGAGACTACAGGGCACAGATGCTCTGTCCCTTTTTTTTTTTTATATATACTTTTTTTTTTTTTTTTTTTTTTTTTAATTTTCTTCCTTTTCATATACTTCAGAAAGGACAGGAAGGTTGAATTTTTCTCAGCTGGTGAACTACATAGATTAGGCCAATATTCTTTAAATCGCAGTCTGTGTGTCTGTGTATGCTTTTTCATGGCTGGATGATCAAGGGCATGAAGGGGAATGTTTAGCAAACAGACAAATGCCTCTGTCAGAATCATCAGCTCAATGTGGTAGCGTTCTTGTTGAACTGCATGTCAGAGAGAGCAGCTTTGCACGGTCCATTGACTGTTCACCTCCCTCTCCTCATCTTTTAAAATTTGTTGCAGTTTATGCTTGTGTAAAAAGAGTTTTGGATACTTGTCATATTTACACTAACTTTCCTGGAAAGGTCTGTGGAAATGTTGCAGACAGAAAAAAAAATGTCACATACATATCCTTCTACCCAGCAACTTCCTTATGTACAGGCAAGAAAGCTGCTGCTACCAGCATGGCAGCATTTCACTGTTCAGTTATGATCACCAGCTGGAAATGTTTGCAAACCTTTGAGAAATCTGAGTGAGGAACCCTCCATATCATGGCTACATCTGTTTCTAACTTGGAATTTCTTACTTTTTGAAAATTTGGCAACTTGAATTTTGAACTCTGACTTATGATAACATGATCCTGGGCATGTGGAAGAGCTCTGAGCACATTTCATCGTAGAACTAATAGCCTGCATTAAAGCGATTTGTTTTTGGGGAGATTGTACAATGATAAGAAACTTCCTATTCTCTCTTGCTTTCTTCTGTACAAGATCTGAGATTAGTTATTACAGAAGAGGTACATCATTAACTGAAAAATCACAACTCTTCATTTTTTAATAAGCTGTTTATAAAACTAAAATTAATCACTGTGGATCTAGCATGGTAAAATACCTGCTGAAATGGGGCTGTACTTTTCTGAATGTACTTTCCTGAGGAAGCCATTTCTAAGCACTTGTCTTGCATATGTGGGGTCCATTGTTAATGCTACCATTGTGATTCTGTGCTCCATTTTCTAGTGAACAAAGGAAAAACAAAACAAACAAAAAAACCCGCACATCTCTTCACACAAAAGAGGAAAGGTGACTGCAGCTTCCAAACCAGACTCCCTGCTATTTCTGCTGAGGCAGCAGTTCTGTTCTTTTTATCCCAGTAACAGCTCAATTATGTGTCACAGAGATTTAGTTCTAAGTGCTCTCAGATTCACTGACTCAATTACACAAATACTCCTACTTTCTTCCATGAAATGATTTTTGTATCTGAGATGTGTATGATTAAGTGCAAAATATTAGAACAACTCTGTGTAGTTTCCAGCTTCCTTTTAGCTGTGAGGTCAAATTTAAAAAATGTGTGATTAGTTATAATAAATTAACAACTCCATAAGTGGTACGAAGAGAAATATATGTCTAAATACACAAAATATCAGAAAAATATCAAAGCCTCAAAGCCATGTACAGTCTTTTTGAACAACTCATTCAAACTCCTGAGACAGTACTGTAACTGAAATTGAAGTAAAGTTCTATTTCTGATGAGAGAAAACAAGTTTTGCAGGCTGTTGAGTGTATTAAATATTCACTCCAGGAGGAACAGAAAACAGACATTACACATGTACATCCATGTGCTATGCACATGCCTGTGCAGAAACATCTGAATCAGAACAAAGATTAGAGATGATCTGTAAAGAGGATAGAAAGGAAAGAAGATGAAGACAGGAGGAGTGGGACAAGGCTGATTTCCTGTGTCAGGATACTTTCTAACCTTTTAGTTTTCGTTCTTTGTTGACACCCTTTTCCATTTTTCTCTCTTGGAATACTCAGAAGCTGTGCAGGAATTTTAGTTTCTCTAGCAGCTGTTTGTCTAGTTCCCCAGCTTCTTGACAGTGGCAAGTACAGTGGCAAGTACATTTAGGACTATGTGCAAGGTACCTTCTGTGTGTGACTACAAGCATTTTTTCTAATGTTTTTCTCTGTCAACACAGAGCCTTGGCCATACAGCCAAGCTGGTGCAGTTATGCTTACTGTTTTCCTGCTTTCTGTGTGAAGTCTACCAGGCTCTTTGTCCATTTGGGAGTATTCCTTCATGTTTAGAGCAAGCATTCAAGTATTTTGAGGGTGCAGTAGTGGACATATGTGAAAAAATGGAATTACCATATTTGAACATTAAGACTTACCATTGGGATTTCCAGACTTTTGTCTGTGCTCATTACTTTTTGTGCTTTTGCAGCTTTAAAGTGTTGCTAACAAAATAATGACAGTGCAATTGTCTATATCCGTAGTATACATATTGGCAAACAGCGATGTATTTTGTATGTTTCAATAATTGGCTCATACCTTCATGCAACAACTTATAGAATTAGGAAGGGACCAATAATTTTTGGAAATTAGGAAGTGTGTGATCCCTGAAGTAACAGACTTTTAATGTCTTGCAAAAGCTGATTACCAAGTTTAACCACACATCTTACAAAATTAAAGCTTTGGGTTATGCATTATTTAAAACCACCTTGAGACCAACTGTAACTAAATTGCTGACATTTAAAAAAAATCTATAGAAATTCAGAAGCTAGCATATAGCTCCCAAAGATTGTCAGGTTAGGAGGAATACAACTGAGATACTTCAATAAGAAACAAAATAGATCCTGAACCAAAAGTATATAACTGTGGCAGTAAAAGGAAAATGGAGAGTTATGCAGTTATGCTTTCCACATTAATGTAATGTGGTAAGCTTAAAAAAAAATTTAAATGAAATCCCACCCACCTCTTTTTTTTTTTTCATTTTTTATTTTTAATTTTTTTAATTTTTAGTGGGTTCCAAGCAGCACAAGACAAGAAGGAAGGAAAGAACTAAAGAACCAAAGGAACTTTTTCAATGTGAGCAGAATCACAAAAAAGACTTGATGATGTCTGTGGGACTTGGACCAGGTGATTGAAAAGGAAAATGGCTACAAAGAATCTATGTGTCTATTTACTGAGACATATATCACAGAATCACAGAATTTCTGGGTTGGAAGAGACCTCAAGATCATCGAGTCCAACCTCTGACTTAACATTAACAGTCCCCACTAAACCATATCCCTAAGGTCTACATCTAAATGTCTTTTAAAGACCTCCAGGGATGGTGACTCCACCACTTCCCTGGGCAGCCTGTTCCAATGTCTAACAACCCTTTTGGTAAAGGAGTTCTTCCTAAGATCAAACCTAAAACTCCCCTGGCCTAACTTTAGTCCATTCCCCCTCGTTCTGTCACCAGGCATGTGGGAGAACAGACCAACCCCCACCTCGCTACAGCCTCCACGTGTAGAGAGCGATAAGGTCACCCCTGAGCCTCCTTTTCTCCAGGCTGAACAATCCCAGCTCCCTCAGCCGCTCCTCATAGGACTTGTTCTCCAGACTTGATCTCCAGACAAGTTTCTCCAGACCAGCTTCATAGCCCTTCTCTGGACTCACTCAAGCACCTCGATGTCCTTCTTGTAGCAAGGGGCCCAAAACTGAACACAGTATTTGAGGTGTGGCTTCACCAGAGCCGAGTACAGGGGGAACCAGAGAATTTGCTTGTCCTGAATAACTGTATTCTTTTCCTGGAATTTATTAATCAATGAAACCAAGTAACTTCTCTTCATGGTCAAGCTTATTGAATTATTGATGACAGATTTATTTGCTGCGCTTGTTTCTCAAATACATTTTTAATGGATTTGTAAGTTTTATGAGTTTATTGACCTGCTCTCCATTTAAGTTGCATTCCTTTTAATTCACAAAGGATACAAACTGGCATTTATCCACATGATGAACACATTGTGGCACATATATTTCTACAATTGCTTTTGAAAAAAATATATAATACATTCAATACCTTTCTCACATATTTTTGCTTACGTGTTCAGTTAATGCTTTTTCTTGCTTACAAGTTCCTGAATTGTTTGTGCAAATAACTTACAGAAAATGTGAAAAGATGAAGACTGCCCTTCGATACCCTTCCTGCTAATTGCACAATATTTAATTTGTGTAATCATATTTCAAATTGTAAAATGTTGAGATTTTGATGCATTTACCCTCACAAATGCATTAATTATAGATTTTAAGACTTGAGTTTATTTCCTGTAGGTTCTTACTTGTCCTCATCCTATTCTGAGTCTAATAA
>CM021763.1:47662476-47691270 GCA_011075105.1 Heteronetta atricapilla | reverse complement strand
TATGGCTGAGTGTGACATCATACGGCACGGAATATCCCTTTGGTTGGCTTAGGTCAGCTGCTTTGGTGAAGTCCCCTCCCCACCTCTTGCCCACCCCATGCCTTTTAGCTCTTGGGAGGGGGGTGTTTGAGGAAGTCTTGGTGCTGCGCCAGTATTGCTCAGCAACAGACAAAACACTGGTGTGATACCAATGCTATTCTAGCTACAAATGCAGAGCTCAGCACTGCATAGGCTGCTGCAGAGAAAGTTAACTCCATCCCAACCAGACCCGGTACACTTTGGTAATTGAAATATGTTTTCTGTAGTGAAAACTGTTCATAGTCTCATGAAGTCAAACTCACCAACCTGTATGAATGGTCTTTCAGAAGGACAGGCTCATGACCAAATGAACTATTTCAGATACCTTGAGTAGCAGGCCACAGAATGCTGCTATGAATTTTAAAAATAAATTTGTCATTGCTGTACGTGCGTTGCATTGTGTAGAAGACACAATTGTGTAGAAGACCTATTAGCATAGGTTTCATAGAAAATAATAATTAAAACATAATTAATGCACTAAATTTAACAGATTTTCTCATCACACAAATGCTCAAATGAACAGAATTATCTTGTTTGTTCATACATACAAAAATATAAAATAATTGCTGTAGATGAGTATACACTCTTGGTTCTTTTAAAATACAGATGTGAACAGGCAGATGACAAATACTGACAATGTTTTGAAAAGTAGATATTGAGAAAAGCTAACTAGGACAGGTCTAACTAAATGTGAACTATGTGCCAGCAGCTGTCTCTTGAATTCTAGTGTGTGAACTTCTTTTTACAGACTCAGTTGCCAAATAAAGCTTGCTGTGTAGATCATTAATTGAGAAGGCAGACTGCTTAATTCTAAGATAATTTGGGCAACTAAAAAAAGTCTTATGGAGGAGAACGTATACAGAATAATTTCATTTAAAGTATATTTCAAATACTCTGCAAAGGAATTGATTCACTTGCCTCAGTAAAGACTGAGTTAGCAAGGATTATGAAAGTAGTCCTCCCACAGCAACAAGTATTAGTGTCTATTTATAAGCAAGCTAATGTTATGCAAGACAGCTTACTAACAATACGTAAGAGTCCTTTACTTGTTTGGAGAGAAATTAAAAAATTACCTTCAAGTGTAAAGTGCAACATCACATGGAACTCTCTAAACCTATGTAGTGCTACTTTTTTAGTTATGATGATGCATTTAAAGACAAACCCTGGATGTGTGTAGGGAAAAACTATACATGGAGTATGTCAAAAAGATAAGGACTTGTTTTAGGTTTCTTCTTTTTTCCTTCAAGGTTTTCCTATAAATCTGAAAGATTGTCATAGATCTAAAATTGTGCAATTTTCTAACCTAGTAAGACTATATCTGAATATGCTGTGATCTTTGTTTCTAGAATTGGTAAGTAGTATGTGGGATCAGAATCACAGAATCACAGAATCACAGAATTGTAGGGGTTGGAAGGGACCTCCAGAGATCATCGGGTCCAACACCCCCGCCAAACAGGTTCCCTAGAGCAAGTTGCCCAGGTAGGTGTCCAGATGGGTCTTTAATATCTCCAGAGAAGGAGATACCCTACACAATACCCTTGGGTAGCCTGTTCCAGTGCTCTGTCACTCTCACCGTGAATAAACTCATTTGTATATTGGTGAAGAACTTCCTGTGCTCCATTTTGTTGTCATTGCCCCTTGTTCTGTCCCCACAAAATACTGAAAAGAGGTTGGCCAAATCCCACTGTTTCCCACACTTAAGGTATTTGTAAACATTAATAAGATCTCCTCTCATTTTTCTCTACTCAAGGCTGAACAGACCCAGGTCTCCTGACATCTCATAGGGGAGATGCTTCAGGCCCCCGCGTATCATCCCTGTCATCCCTGACTCTGACTGGAGTTCCCTTTTTTTTTTTTTTTTTTTTTTTTTTTGTACCAGGGAGCCTAGAACTGGACACGGTACTTCAGGCCTGACCAGGGCAGAGTAGAAGGGGAGGATCACCTCCCTTGACCTGCTGTCCACGCTGCTTTTAATGCACCCCAGGATCCCCTTGGCCCTCTTGGCCATCAGGGCACGCTGCTGGCTCATGGTCAACCTGTTGTCCACCAGGACCCTCAGGTCCTTCTCTGCAGAGCTCCTCTCCAGCATGTCATTTGGGGCTGGGGAGCCTGTACTGATATGTGCAGTTATTCCTTCCCAGTTGTTGGACTCTATACTTGCTCTTGTTAAACTTCAGTTGGTTCCTTCCTGCCCAGAATGAAAACTTTTTTGTGTATGTATATTTTTTCGGTCTTGGAACCCTGAAGGTGTCAGAATGTTAAGTGTGTACTGATCACTAGGATAACAATAGGCCCATGAAACAAAATGACAAAGGCATATAATTAAACAAATGTTATCATCTGCCAATATGGGAAAACCACATGGAAAATATTGCAGATATTTTACAGGCTATTCAGAGAAAAAAGCTCTGTTCCCAGTCCATCACAGCAAAAAGAGACATTCAGAAAACAAAAGGCTATTTCTAATGCTTTCATATGAGAGAGGAAATAAGAAGAAACAATGTTCACTTCTTGTAATTGCAAAGAATTAATCACACTGGCTGTTTAGTCCAAATTGATTTCTTTCTTTTGCTTCAAGGAGAACATAATATAAAGGAATAGAACAATTTAGAAATATGGTGGAATTTATAGAAAAAACTTTTCTGGTTCATGAACTTGGTTGAGACATTTGGGTACAACCTAGAAATAAAAGCCTTGAGTACAAAATGTCTAAGGACCATTCTGACATGGCAGTTCATTGAGGAATGTGCATGCAGCTGGCTGACACTAGTAATATATGTTACAATGGAGGAAAGAAAACCATGATTCGCTCTTCTGTCAAGACTAGTTGACATTTTATATGACACTGGTAAAAACAAACAAACAAAAACCAAATGAACACAACAAAAAACAACAACAAAACATACACAACAAGAGTAGTTTCTTTGTTCTTGTTATTCTTTGGGCAAACAAGGAACAGGATCCTTTGTTTTTCCTCATGAATCTGGATGGATACTGTAGGAGGAAAAGGAGAAAAAGAGTCTCTTTGCCAGCATATGACAACAACTTGTTGTGTCCTGCTTGTTTTGTTTGTTTTGTTGTTTTTTTTTTTTTTTTTTTGCTATAAAGCTCAAAGCCATTTGTGGGTTCTGGGAAAACAGACTAGAGTTTCATAGATGAAGATATGGAAGTCAAAAATTCATTTGTGAAATGTGTGGAAAGGCAAAGTAGAAGGAAGTAAGTGTTTTAAACTAGACAATTGCTGGAAGAAATTGCTGGCTGTATCACAGTGCAAAGCTAAATTTTATTGGAATGACCAGTTAATTAGAACGTTTCACAGCAGCATATCAGATTCATCATACTGCCTCATTAGAATGCTCACCTTCTTTCCCCAAATTATGTTAGATATTTTATTTAGAAGATTTCCTTATTAAAAGCTAGTATTTTCTACTAAAAATAGGTTTTCATTTAGAAACATAACTCACTTTTATTTTAAACTAAGAAATACCCTCTTAGATGGCTTTCATCAAGATGAAATATCTTGATTTGGGCTGAACATGTTTCATTATGTTTTAAGACAATGGTTTCATCTGTCATCAAACATTGATAGCTTGTATTTGCACATCTCTCTCTATATATATTTATGATTTGTATAGACTGGTCTATTTTAAAACTGTAGTTAATCTTTGTGTAATGAACCCAATCTGTTTCTTTGAATTGAAATAAATACAAAATAAATTTGTACTGGAGAAACATCAAAAAAAAAAATCATAAATCAGATGGCACAGTATAGATTGTAAAGTATTGACACCACTGGGTACGTAAGTTAATTATTGTGGATGTGTGTTATCACCATATAAACAGAAACTGTTATATATAAGGGGCAGTACCTGAACTGAGTTCTGTGATATGACTTGTTAAGCACATAGATAAATAATCATAATTTAATACATAATATATTAAAGATGGATTTATCTGTCTCTTGAGATGGTCTTTTTGTTTCTAAGAATGCTGATCCTTTCCAAGGTAATTGCTTTAACCAAAGCCTGGTTAAGAACACTGCATTTCAGAATTATGTTCTTGTAGTAAGGTATCTGATATCACTGGGCTCATATCTCATTGGGCATGTCTTTGTCAGTAGAAAGGTGTCAATTAGAGATTTAGAGTTAGAGTTAAAGATTTAGTTAGAGATTTAGTCAATTTAGATTTCACTTGTAAAGACGTTTAAAAGATCATATGTAAGTTAAATTAAAGTTTATAATGATGAAAATCATTATACGGGAAAAGATTGCATTTTGCATAGAATTTCCTTTCTGAACCAATTTAATTACGTTACTTTCCAATATATAGCTTATGAATATTTTTTCATATATTCCAACTGCAGTGCTAGGTGTTAAAGACAGTGTTCATGTGTAAACATTTTTTGTGTGTGTCTGTGAGAGTGTTAAACTCTTACTAGGATATATATTTTTTTCCATTTCTATTGTCTAGTCCCTTTTAGAGAACAAATCCATTGAAGTAAAAAAAATAAAAATAAAAATAAAAATAAAAATAAAAATAAAAATAAAAATAAAAAGCTCTTGGTGCTTTATAGAAGGCTGAAATGCTGAAGAGAATAGGGGCTTTAACTTACTGGAAAAACAAAATTAGCTTTATTCAGCTTTTGAACATGCAATTATGAGCTGTTGTAAAAATCTTTAACCATTTGTTCTAGAACCTGGGCATTTGTCATTGTCCTGAGCAGTTTTGCAAAGGTTTATTAATCAGCATTTCTCTGCAACTTAGTAATGAATGCTGACCCTGAGCTGTCAGTAAGAGTTAGGATGTATTTTACTATGAGATGTCCTTATTTTAAAGCCATTTATTCTTTCTTCTGCCTGGATAGACACATTAAAATGGGATAAAATACGAATTCTGTGACAGAAAGGCTAGAAAAGAATTACAGACTGAAGGGGACCGTGGCGGGCAGGGCTTTTTGTCCGGCATCGAGGCCACTCGGGGGAGCCGCCGGGACTCGGCAGTCCTCGCGAGGGAGGCTGACGAGGCGCGGGCGGAGCCAGCAGCGCCCCCTCCCAGGCTGTTTAAAAGTTGCCCCTGGGGAGCGCGAGCGACCAGGAGCGCGGCGACCAGGACGGGCAAACAGGGCGTGGCGCGTCGAAGGGCGTGGCGCGGCAGTTTGCGCGGCATTTAGGGCGAGCGGGGGGCCCATCGTCGCTCTGTTGCAGCTGCCTCTCCCTTTGGTGCTTGCTTGTAACCTGCTTGCATAGAACCTGACCATGGTATCAACCAGGCAGAAAACCGTGGCCTCCGCATCTCGTGCGGCATCTCCCACCACGGTCACCAGTGTGGCTACTCAGACGGAGGGCTCGGGGAAACACGCAGCCGTCCAGGTCCTGGGCTGCAGAGTGTGCCCCAGCCTTCTGTCGGTCTCCGACAGCAGTGGAGGATATGCCTGTGATAGGTGTGCCCAGGTTGAAGAACTGCTCAGCCAGGTAGCGGAGCTCCGGGAGGAGGTGAACAGGCTCAGGATCATCAGGGAATCAGAGATGGAAATTGACTGGTGGAGGTGCACTCTACCCTCTCTGAGGCAGGCTCACGAGCCTGCCACAGCACAGGCGTCTCCTGTTATGCAGAAGATGGAGGTTCCCTCCTCCTGCCAGGCAGCAGGAGGAGACCTAGATCAAGGGGGGGAATGGAGGCAGGTGCCTATTCGGGGTGGTAGGCGAGCCCTCTCTCTGCCCACCTCACCTTCTCATCTACCCTTAAATAATCGATATGAAGGACTAGAACAAGACAATCTGTATGACAAAGTAGATAAAAAGCCGTCCCAGTTGGAGGGGGTGCCTAAGACAAGGCGACCCAAACATCGCATTGCCACATCATCCTTCAAAAAAGAAAGAAGGGCTATTGTTATGGGGGGCTCCCTTCTGAAAGGGACAGAGGGACCGATATGCTGACCGGACCCAACCTGCAGAGAAGTCTGTTGCCTCCCTGGGGCTTGGGTGAGAGACTTTGCCAAGAAAGTCAAGAACCTGGTACGGCCCACTGACTACTACCCGCTACTGGTCTTTCAGGCTGGTAGCGATGAAGTAGCAACGAGAAGTCCAAGAAAGTCAAGAACCTGGTACGGCCCACTGACTACTACCCGCTACTGGTCTTTCAGGCTGGTAGCGATGAAGTAGCAACGAGAAGTCCGAAGACAATCAAAAGAGACTTTAGGGATTTGGGGTGACTACTTAGAGGATCAGGGGCGCAGGTTGTGTTTGCCTCTGTCCTTCCGATAGGGGGGATCGAAGCTGAAAGGCGTGCTGTTCACATAAACTCGTGGCTTCGAGACTGGTGTGACCGGCAGAATTTTGGGTTCTTTGATCACGGGAAGGTCTATGCTACACCGGGCCTGATGGCACCGGATGGGATGCGCCTCTCTTGGAGAGGGGTAAGGATCTTTGGTCAGGAGTTGGCAGGGCTGATAGATAGGGCTTTAAACTAGAGTCGAAGGGGGAAGGGGATAAAATCAGGCACGCCGGTGAAGACCTAAGGGATGGTATGCTAGAATCAGAGGGGCTGTGTGCCAGTGAGGTCCTTCGGTCAGATCCACAAGGTGCTGAGTGTAAGGAGACGCACCTGAAGTGCTTCTACACGAACGCACGCAGCATGAGGAATAAAATGGATGAGCTAGAAGTCCTGGCCCAGTCCCGCAACTACGACATCATCGGCATAAGCGAAACCTGGTGGGATGAGTCGTGTGACTGGGGTGTTGTGATAGATGGTTACAGGCTCTTCAGGAGGGACAGGCAGCGTAGGCGAGGTGGTGGGGTGGCGATGTATGTGAAGCAGGGGCTGGACTGTGTGGAACTTCAGGTCGGCAATGGCAAAGTTGAGAGCCTCTGGGTAAGGATCAAGGGACGAACGAATAAAGGGGATGTCGTTGTGGGAGTCTATTACAGACCACCTGGCCAGGACGATAGCGCCGATAAATTATTCTTTACAGAACTAAGAGAGGCCTCGAGATTAACTCCCCTTGTCCTTATGGGGGACTTCAACTTGCCAGACGTTAACTGGGAGTGCCACACGGCTGACACGAGCAAGTCCAGGAGGTTCATGAAGCACCTAGATGATAACTTCTTGGTGCAGGTGCTAACGGAGCCAACTAGGAAAGGTGCCCTCCTAGACCTGTTGCTAGAAAACAGAGAGGGTCTGGTGGGAGATGTGGTGATTGGTGGCCGCCTTGGTCATAGCGACCATGAAGTGGTTGAGTTCAAAATTTACGGTGACAGAAGGAAAAGTGCCACCAAAACCTCATCCCTAGATATGGGGAAAGCGGACTTCAGGCTGCTCAGGGAACTAGTCAGCAAGGTCCCCTGGGAAACTGCTCTTGAAGGCCTCGATGTCCACCAGTGCTGGTCATTCTTTAAGTGATGCCTCCTAGAAGCACAAGATCAGGCAATTCCTAAATATTGCAAGTCAGGCAGGCGGGGCAGGAGGCCGGCGTGGCTGACCAGGAACATTCTAATGGAGATTAGGTGGAAACAGAGAGTCTTTCGCTACTGGAAGGAGGGCCAGGTGACATGGAAAGAATACAGGGATGCTGTTCGTGTTTGTAGGAAGAAAATTCGTGTGGCTAAAGCACACCTAGAGTTGAAGCTGGCTGTGTCTGTGAGAGATAATAAAAAGGGTTTTTTTAGATATGTGAATGGAAAAAGGAGAACTAAAGAATACATAGGGCCTCTCCTTGACAGGGAAGGTCTCCTCACAGACAATGACATAGGCAAAGCAGAGATGCTTAACGCCTTCTTTGCCTCTGTCTTCAATGCTGATGATGGGCTTCGGGACCCAGGGTGCCCTGTGCTGGAGGACCGGGACGGAGGGGATGACAAACTCCCAACCGACCCTGAACGTGTGCGGGATTTGCTACTCCACCTGGATCCCTACAAGTCCATGGGTCCGGATGGGATTCATCCCCGGGTGCTGAAAGAGCTGGCGGAAGTCATCGCGGAACCTCTCTTAATTATTTTTCAATGATCCTGGGAATTTGGAGAGGTCCCAGTAGACTGGAAGCTGGCAAATGTTGTGCTGATTTTCAAGAAGGGTCAGAAAGAAGACCCTAGCAATTACAGGCCTGTCAGTCTCACGTCAGTGCCTGGTAAAATCATGGAGAAGATGGTTCTCGAACTTATTGAGGCGCACCTGGGGGACAAAGCAGTCATTGGTCCCAGCCAGCATGGGTTTGTGAAGGGTAGGTCCTGCCTAACTAACCTGATTTCCTTTTATGATAAGATCACCCGTATGGTGGACCAAGGGAAACCAGCTGATGTGATTTTTTTTGGACTTCAGCAAGGCTTTTGACACGGTTTCCAATAGGATCCTACTGGACAAAATGTCCACCATACAGCTACATAAAAACATCATCCGATGGGTGAGCAATTGGCTAACGGGCAGGGCCCAAAGGGTTATGGTAAATGGGGTTGCGTCAGGCTGGCGGGCGGTCACCAGTGGGGTCCCTCAAGGCTCCATTTTAGGGCCGGTACTTTTCAATATTTTTATAAATGATCTGGATGTAGGAATAGAAGGTATTTTGAGCAAGTTTGCTGATGACACCAAACTTGGAGGAGTTGTGGACGCGGATGAGGGTGGAAAGGCCTTGCAGAGGGATCTGGATAGGTTGGAGAGCTGGGCGATCACCAACCGCATGAAGTTCAATAAGAGCAAGTGCCGGGTCCTGCACCTGGGACGGGGAAACCCTGGCTGCACGTACAGACTGGGCGATGAGACGCTGGAGAGCAGCCTAGAAGAGAGGGATCTGGGGGTCCTGGTAGACAGCAAGTTGAATATGAGCCAGCAGTGTGCTCTGGCAGCCAGGAGGGCCAACCGTGTCCTGGGGTGCATCAAGCACGGCATCGCTAGTAGGTCAAGGGAGGTGATTGTCCCGCTCTACTCTGCGCTGGTGCGGCCTCACCTCGAGTACTGTGTGCAGTTCTGGGCACCACAGTATAAAAAGGACACGAAACTGTTGGAGAGTGTCCAGAGGAGGGCTACGAAGATGGTGAAAGGCCTGGAGGGGAAGACATACGAAGAACGGCTGAGGTCACTGGGCCTGTTCAGCCTGGAGAAGAGGAGGCTGAGAGGAGACCTCATCACAGTCTACAACTTCCTCATAAGGGGGTGTCGAGAGGCAGGAGACCTTTTCTCCATTAACACCAGTGACAGGACCCGTGGGAACGGGGTTAAGCTGAGGCAGGGGAAGTTTAGGCTTGACATCAGGAGGGGGTTCTTCACTGAGAGAGTGGTTGCACACTGGAACAGGCTCCCCAGCGAAATGGTCACTGCACCGAGCCTGTCTGAATTTAAGAAGAGATTGGACTGTGCACTTAGTCACATGGTCTGAACTTTTGGGTAGACCTGTGTGGTGTCAAGAGTTGGACTTGATGATCCTTAAGGGTCCCTTCCAACTCAGGATATTCTATGATTCTATGATTCTATGAAATATATTTGCGTATTTTCAAATACAGTGAGTTTTTACTTGATTATGATGTAAGCAGACTCTAAGAAAAAGGTCCCACAGCACCAAAGTGGGTACAAGCAGAGAGGGACATAGAATCACAGAACCATATAATGGTTTGGATTGGAAGGGACTTTAATGATCATTTAGTTCCAACCCACCTGCCATGGGCAGAGACACCTCGCACTAAATCAGGTTGCTCAAAACCCCATGCAACCTGGCCTTGAGCACTTTCAGAGGTGGGGCATCCACAACTTCTCTTGGCAACCTGTTCCAGTGCCTCACCACCTTCAGAGTAAAGAACTTCTTCCCTATGTCTAATCTAAAACTACACTCTTTTATTTAAAGCCATTACTCTTTGTCTTATCACAACACTCCCTGAAAAGGGTCCCGCTCCTGCTTTCTTGTAGCCTCTTTAGGTACTGGAATGCCACTATAAAGTCTCCCCTGAGCTTTCTCTTCTCCAGGCTGAACAACCCCATCTCCCTCAGCCTGTCTTCACAGTAAAGGTGCTCCAGCCTTCTGATCATCTTTGTGGTCCTATTTTGGATTCATTCTAATAAGTCCATTTCCTCGTGCTGGGAGCCGCAGAACGGAACACAGTAATTCCAAGTGAGGTCTCCCAAGAGAAAAGTAGAAAGGGAGAATCACCTCCCCCACCCTGCTGGTGACATTTCTTTTGATGCATCCCTGGACAGAGTTGCTTTTCCAGGATGCAAGCACATGTTGCCAGCTCGTTGAGCTTCTCATCAGTGAATCCTTCCACATCCTTCCCAACATGACTGCTTTCAGCCCATTCTCCAGCCAGCCTGTATTTGTACTTGGGGTTGCCCTGACCCTGACCCAGATGCAGGACCTTGTACTTGGCCTTGTTGAACCTCATGATATTCACTGAGGCCCACCTCTCAATCCTGTCCAGGTCCCTCTGGATAACATTCCTTCCCTCCAGCATGTTTACTGTACCACACAGCTTGGTGTCATTGGCAAAATTTCTGAGGGTACACTCAATTTTCCTGTCCACGTCAACAACACGGATGTTAAGCAACAACAGTCTCTGTACTGATCCCTGAGGAACAATGATATTTAATATATAAAGCAGGACATTGCACCCATTAGGAAGAAGCATGACACAGGTGTCCTTATCTTTCTTGCCTAAAGATAGTGATAGAACAGGCTGTGAAAAACTGTGCCAGGTCTCTGTTGAACTTCTGTTGAACAGACAAGGCCCCACAAAATGCCAGGATCAGTCACGTGGAAGCACTGAGTGACTGAGAAATACAGTACTTGAAAATGCAAATCCCAAGCCTGCTAGAGTACTTTGGGTTGGGCCATCATTAAATCCTTGGTATCTGATAAATGCTGATGTACAAGGTAAATGATTCTCTGCCCTTTTGTTATCTTTTAATCACATAGTGTCCTGGGCATTTTAAAATGGAGACATTGTTCTAGTTTAGTTTAGTTTTGGAAAAACAACAAGAATAAACCAACCCATGCACAGATTTTCTCCTTAAATGTACAGAATGAGAATTGGCTGAGAGGGTTAGACACTCCTTAGTTTAACCACTGAGTTCAGTGTGCAGGTTACAGAAAACTTGTATTAGCTGTCTCAGCCAGGGATGATTGTAATCTGAACCTCTCTCTTCTTCCTCTTCTTTTTTGTATTTGTGATTATGGAGATTCAAAGATTATGGCAATCTCATTTTAGTAAACAGCAAGTCTTGTTGTTCTCTTCTAAGACAGATCTGTAGTATTATCAGCTGATTTTTCCCCCTCCTCCTAAAATCTACCCTTTAGCCATTCTGGTTATGTAAATGATAGAGCAGTTTGCAATGGATTTTACAGTTACAGGAGGGACACAATGGAAAGTTTTAAAGTCTGAGACTATGTATTTGTAATGTTTCTTGAAAAAGTCTGAATATTAATGAATGGACTACAGTGATAGTTATGGACCCATTTCAATTGCAATTATCTTCCCATATTAAATAATACATTTAAACAACATTGTGTTTGAAAGATAACACAATGAATACAAGTCCATGGGGCCTGATGGGATCCATCTCAGAGCACTGAGAGAGATGGCTGATACAATTGTGGGACCTCTCTCAATTATTTTTCAATTGTCTTGGGAATCCAGAGGAGTCCCAGTTGACTGGAAGCTGGCAAATGTGGTCCTGTCAGTCTCACTTCAATACCTGGTAGAATTATGGAGGAGATAATTCTGGAAGCTACTGGAAAACACCTAAAGGACAACACAGTCATTTGTCAGAGCCAACATGGGTTCACTAGGGGAAGGTAATATCTAAAAAACTTAATTTCATTCTCCAACAAGATCACTCAGCTAGTTGACAGAAGGAAGCCAGTCAATGTACTCTTTCTGGATTTCTGTGGGACACTTGGAGCAGAATGTGTATAAGGTGATCATGTGGGGCATACAGTCTAATGGAAACTGATCAGTTCATTTGCATTTTAGTAATTCTATCAAGAACTGTAAGAAGTTTAAGAGACAAATTACATTATGTACAACTTTTCTAGCAGTGAAATGCCTGATAATGCTTGGGAAGTGTTGCTTCCATTCACTGTCCTCATTAAGATGAATGAATTTTGGTATGAGCATTTTACTCCATCTGTTCCAGGTAATGAATTTTGTGATAATTTACTTTGATTTATTCATCTTTTAGTATCACTAAATATAAAGAATGGCAAGCCAAGTGTCATTATTTGTGCCTTATTCATTGTTTTCTGCCATGTCAGAAAACCATTGTGTTAAGTCACTTGTATCCAGTATCTACTCTGAAACATTAGATTAAAGTAAGACTTTCCTTTGGAAGCCCTGCCTGGTTCTTGAGTGGCAATATCTGTGTAACACTTCCCTTCTTTAGAGTAATACTGCCAGGCTGGCAGCTGATGGCTTGGACAGGTTCACACTTTGCTGTATTAAAAACTGGCAGGGTGGCTGGGACCAGGCAGCAGTGGTGAATGGAGTGAAACCCAGCTGTTCACATGTGGTGCTCCCCACGGGCTGGTGTTGGAGCCCATCCTCTTTCATATCTTTATTGATGATTTGGATGACAGAATTGAGTGAACCCTCAGTAAGTTTGCAGACAACACCAAGCCGGGAGGAAGTGTTGATATGCCTGAGGGTAGAAAGGCCCTGAAGGGGGACCTGGACATGTAGGATCAATGGGAAGAGGCCACTGGGATGAAGTTCAACATGGTTAAGTGCCAGATCGTGCACTTTGGTCACAACAACCCCTTGCCACACTAGAGGTTTGGGGAAGAATGGCTGGAAAGATTTGCAGAGCAAAAGGATCTGGGGGTGTTGGTTGATGCTTGCCTGAACATGAACCAGTAGTGTGCCCAGGTGGCAAAGAAGGCCAATGTCATCCTGACTTGTATCAGGAACAGTGTAGCCAGCAGGACCAGGGAGGTGATCATCCCCTCTGGTGAGGCCGCATCTCTAGTACTGTGTTCAGATTTGAGCCTCTCTCTACATGAAAGACATGGAGACCCTGGATTTTGTCCAGAGAAGGGCTCCGAAGCTGGTGAAGGGTCTGGAACACAAGTCCTATGAGGAGTGACTGAGGGAACTGGGGTTGTTTAGTCTGGAGAAGGCTCAGGGAAGACATTGTTCTCTACAACTACCTGAAAGGAAGGTGTGGGGAGCTGGGGGCCTCTTTTCACTGGTAACTAGTGATAGGACTAGAGGGAATGGCCTCAAGTTGTTCCAGGGGAGGTTTAGGCTGTAAATTAGGAGACATTTCTTCTCACAAAGAGTAGTCAGGCATTGAAACGGGTTGCCCAGGGAGGTGGTGAGACACTGTCCCTGGAAGTGTTTAAGGAAAGGTTGGACGTGGTGCTTATCATGTAGTGGGTGACACTGGTGATAGTTGGACCAGATGATCTTGGAGGTCTTTTCCAACCTTACTGATTCTATGATTCCATGATTGTATGACTTTTATTTGCTTTACAAATTCATACCTTATCACACCATGATGAAAGACTGGGCAGTAAGAAGGCTTGATATAAGTGATGAGTTTTTGCAGGAACAGAATGTTTCCTGTCTCATGTGTTACACAGTAATACTGGAAGGCATCTGCTGCCTGTTTTGACTTTATGGTAAATCCACTTCTGGAAAACAACCCACTTTATTACAGGTGTTTGTCACTGAAATATGACTTTTGGTATTACATCTATGGACCAATTATGGTACTTGTTTTTATATATTCAATATCTCCAGCTTGTGTGGTCCAAAGTAATTAGAAAATAACCCTTTTTTAATAAATAAGTGTCTCTCCTAAGTGTTCTGGGTCCACTTGACCAGAGAGCATAAGGCTGATAGTAGTTTTCTAAAACATAACTGGAAAATCATGAATGTAGAGTTAGATGCAGGGAAATACCATTGTAAATATCTGTACACATGGATATGTGAAAATTAAAGGAAGAGGTTAATACTTTTTCATATCATAGGATATTACAGATAACTAAAAGGGTAAAATTATTTTTATAAACTTACATAAAATATTTATTTCAGATTGCATCTTGCCATAGCCAATCATTCTTCCACAGAATATTATGCAAATCAGTTAACTTATGTCACTGAAATTCTAGTTTATTGTGAACATTGTACCACTGTATTATGAGTTAGTATTAAGTCTGTTGAAAGAAAACTGTTGTCCCATAAAACTGTTTCACTTCTAATTTGAAAAGTAACTGTCTTTTAAAAGTAATTAATATAAAACAGGGCAAGGAGAATCTGACAGGCCACTGGAAAGAAAGCTCAGGAATAAAAAAATAACTGAGAGGTAGGGTAGGGTGTGTTCACATGAAGGATGTACTTAATGGTGGAGTTATCTGAGTCAAGAGAAGGTTTAGTTTGTGAATTAGTCACATTGTCAGACTCCTAAATAAACAATAGTTTCATGTTTTTAAAAATCAAATGATGAAATAAGACATTTACTCATTCTGCAAAATTTTAAAATATACTTTTTCCTTGGCAATTACATATTTAGAAAGTCTAGAAAGCCATCCTATCCTGCACAAGAAGGTGGGTCATTTTTTTTTTTTTTTTATATCTTATTTATTTTTATTTTTATTCTTTTTTTCAGGGATGGGCAATTTGTGTCTTTGTAATCTCATTGTAGAATACCAGATATTTATATTTTGAAGGAGTATGAACTTGTTCACAAATGTAAAACATGTAAGAAAAATATGTTATTTTAAATCTCAAAACATGAACGCTTTCTCTAGAATAATTCCTTCTCTATAGCATAAATGATAAGCCTGAGCCTAATTGTAAGTTTATCTTTTTAAGGGAATTTGCATAAATGGTTTTGTACCTGAAAGCCTGTCTGTGTCAGCTGCATATCATCTTTTACCCTGCATGTAGGCTTTGAACACTGTTGATGGCAGATACATTAACGGTTTTTGGAGCCAGTAAAACAATAAATAAAATCATACTCCTCTGTGTTTACAGCACATTAATTTATTCTAAAAGACATATTTCTGTCCGGTTCATGACATATCGTGCAATAAATCTTCAAATCCTTAACATTCCCATATTCAAGGAGAATTTGCAAAGTGTTTTCCCTGTTGCATTGTTGACAGTAATGGTTCATGTCTTTATTTATTTCTACATGTAACCATATCCTAAGAGAAGATACATTTAAAATATACAACAATATTGTGGGAGAATGCAATACTTATCATACATATAGGGAAAGATCTGCAGCATCCATATTTTACCAAAAACTTTTCTAGCAGGGCATAGAAATGCACATTAAATCCCAAATCCAAGCTGGATGTAAATTACGTTTTTTTCAAAATAAAATTAGAATTTAACCAATTTTTCCTTTGTTCAACTCCACTAACTAGGGGTTTCTAGTATTCCTTTTTTTATGTACCCAATTAAAACATTTTAGTTTCAAAAGGGCACCATGAAAAGACAGCTACATTCTCATTAATTATGGATATTTTTGTTAGGACTCACGTTAAGTGTATGTTATGAAGTGCAACATAAACAGTTCCATTTATTTTGTCTCAATTCTCATACAAATAAGAAAATTTATTCCCCAGAGACCTGCTTTACTACATGCAATGTTGCCATAGTTATTTAGAGATCCCTGGGATATTCAGAAAAAAAAGGAAAAGGTTAAATACAGTGGAGTTCTAAATTCAGCTTATCCATTGCTTATGAGCACAAAAGAGCTGCAAAGATGAGTTCACTTAATAGAGAAAGTCAGTCTCGACTTCATGTAAAAATAGGCTTGATTTTGCATTTCTAATAGAAAAATCTTCTGGAAAGCATCCTTGTTGTGATGTTCAGGATGGTTGGTGGCACTATGTCTAAACCCAAACATCTGTGTGTGTGTGAAACATGCAGGTCTATGTTTAAATTCCCAGCAGAAGTTGCTGTTCTCTCTCTGAACATCAGATGTTCAAGATCTGGGAGATAGTTATGCTTGACAGTAGTTTATTTATTTATTTTGTTAATGGGTTACAGTCCTAGAGGGGTCATTGTGATAACTGTTGGTGCAAGTTGCGTTACTGGTATTGGTGTTCAAAGATTTTTTTTTTATTTTTTTTTTTTTTTAACTATTGAGTAGGTGTTGAGTGAACAAAGAAATTTTCTTGAAAGGGGAAAAATTTCAAAATAACATTTCAAAATAAAATAGTTGAAAAATGCTGTTTGAATGAAAGAGTGGTAATTTCAAAGGAGTTCTGTATCTTTGAACATCAGCCCTCAAAGTCTGTCTTTGTAAGTTATGCACTGACTTACAATGAGGGCTATGTGAAATTTCAATCTGTCAGAGAAATGCTTCTAGTCCAAATGACAGCTGTACAAAATTTTGGTTCTCTGGGAAGTCTAACAGTCTGCATTTTTACATGTATGATTCCGTGGAAAGGTAAAGCTGACTGTTTGCATGTTTTTAAGTCCTTAACCTTGAAAATCGTAGCCACTGGATTATTTTAGTGTATGTAAGGGTGCTGACAAAACAACCAAGGAGGACAGTAGGGTAGGAAGTATGGTCTGATGGAAATCATGAAAGAATATTTAGCGTCAGGATTGTGAAAAGGAAACAAATTTGATAAGGTAAGGCAGATAAGAATTTTCTGTACCAAAAGTCTAATTAACCAACACACTCTAGACTGTGCAGTGCAGAGAAATGGGAAATAGTAAGTTTTGCTATCTAGTCAAACAAATTAAACAGAACTTGATTCTGACATGGAGGAAGTGATATAGGAGGTTAGTAATAAACAAGGTCAGTGCTGCATAGTTGTTACGGTAATGACTTGAAACATCAACAAACTCTGACAAAAGACTTATCTTTAATAAATTAGAAATGCATGAAGCCTTTGATGCTCTGTCCTACACAGCATATATTCCTGAGATCAAGATGGTAATCTGCTATGTGTTTCAGGTTAGAGTAGTGAAGATTATTATTGATGAAGAGCAGAATTGGAATTTAAGATCTAAGTAATACAGTGTCTGGACTACTATATTTGAAGCCAAATAAGAAGGCTTATTCTTAACTCTCAGCCTGGATGTGGTATGTTCTTAAAATTGGTGTAAAGCTAGCATATTCTTATGTGACATTGTATGTTCTTAGATGTATGTCCACATCAGTGGACAGTTAACTAGTTGTTAACTTTGTTGTCATAATTGGTTATACAGTAGGTAGGATTAGAACCAAATTTTGCTTAGTTATTACATAAATATATTACTAAACAACAGGAATACACTGCACAATGTAAACACTTAATGTTTACTCACACCAATCTTAGTGTTAAGTATTTATAAAATTTAAGGTACCTCTGCTTTTTACTTATTAACCTCTTAAATTTTAGTGAATGTTTCTGAGTGGAGTATAGATTCTAACCCTTTTATTAGAATGTATGCAGATCAAATTGTTCCTGAGATACAAGAATTTGTGATGGATCAACAGTACATCAGCAAACATTTGGTCATTAACAGGAGGATCCATGGCTTCCATTCAAGTTCATTTTTTGTCCATTTAGATAAATGGGATAGGCGTGCAATGCTAGATAACCTTTATTTAGGTTATTAACCTTTATTTAGGTTTAGGTATCTTCTCACAAGCATATCACACATGTTATTTGATATAGCTGAAAAGTTTTTTTTTTTTTTTTTTTTTTTTTTTCTGCCATTTTACAAATCTTCAGAACCAGCTTTCATTTGTTCTTAATCCTGGGATATGGCACGCTTCTTTCTCCTTTTCCATGTTTATTCATTCATTCATTCGTTCATTCATCTATTTTCAGGATCATAGAATCATAGAATATCCTGAGTTGGAAAGGACCCTTAAGGATCATCAAGTCCAACTCTTGACACCGCACAGGTCTACCCAAAAGTTCAGACCATGTGACTAAGTGCACAGTCCAATCGCTTCTTAAACTCAGTCAGGCTCGGTGCAGTGACCACTTCCCTGGGGAGTCTGTTCCAGTGTGCAGCCACTCTCTCTGTGAAGAACCCCCTCCTGATGTCAAGCCTAAACTTCCCCTGCCTCAGCTTAACCCCGTTCCCACGGGTCCTGTCACTGGTGTTAATGGAGAAAAGGTCTTCTGCCTCTCGACACCCCCTTACGAGGAAGTTGTAGACTGCGATGAGGTCTCCTCTCAGCCTCCTCTTCTCCAGGCTGAACAGGCCCAGTGCCCTCAGCCGTTCCTCGTACGTCTTCCCCTCCAGGCCTTTCACCATCTTCGTAGCCCTCCTCTGGACACTCTCCAACAGTTTCGTGTCCTTTTTATACTGTGGTGCCCAGAACTGCACACAGTACTCGAGGTGAGGCCGCACCAGCGCAGAGTAGAGCGGGACAATCACCTCCCTCGACCTACTAGCGATGCCGTGCTTGATGCACCCCAGGACACGGTTGGCCCTCCTGGCTGCCAGAGCACACTGCTGGCTCATATTCAACTTGCTGTCTACCACGACCCCCAGATCCCTCTCTTCTAGGCTGTAGACATGAAATAAAAAATGAAAAAAAATGACTCTAATCTCAGTTATAAATCACCCCAGAAAAACATTTATATATATACATTTATATATATATATATTAAATCATACCATTTCCCTTATCTAAATAGGAAACAATATTTCCATAAATAACATAAAGATACATAAAGAAATGAAATCTTGTATATACACTGCTAACTTTAAAAGAGATTTAAAGAAAATTGTATGAAACTTGAACTCTTTCCATAAATTTTGCAAAAGTGAAGTATACAGTTAAGAGATTTAAAAATAAATTAGATTTGAACTAAAATTATGTGAAATGAACTTTCTCCATAAACTTTACAAAATTATATTCTGACTGGGGAAGAAACTTATGCATAATATTTAGATGGACACTTTACAACAACAACAACAAAAAAAAACAAATCAAAACAAAGAAAAACCCAACATTCTCTCTCTTTCTCTCTCTCTCTCTCTTTTTTTTTTTTTTTTTTTTTTTTTTGTTTGGGTAATTAAAAAATTTATTTTTTTTATAGTGAGGAGTAAAGTTTCAAAAGATTTCAAAAAGCCTCCCAGACTCAAATTTCGTGGATACCCTGTGCTATGTTCATGGTGAAGGCTCGAGAGGGCAAAACGTTTGAGGGGTGGCTGAGGTCCATTGGGTTGTTTAGCCCAGAGCAGAGGAGGTTGAGGGGCTGCCGAATGGCGGCCTGCAGCTCCCTCACGAGGGTAACGGAGGGGCAGGCGCTGAGCTCTGCTCTCTGGGGACAGCGACAGGACCCAAGGGAATGGCATGGAGCTGTGACAGGGGAGAGTCAGGCTGGGTGTTAGGAAAAAGTTCTTCACTGAGGGGGGTCATTGGGCACTGGAACAGGCTCCCCAGGGAAGTGGTTAAGTCACTGAGAATGTCATAGTCCAAGTCGTTAGACAATGCTCTCAGATACATGATTTGATTTTTGGGTGGTCCAGTGTAGAGCCAGGAGTTGGACTCGATGCTCCTTCTGGGTCCCTTCTGACTTACGATATTCTATGATTCTATGATCTGAAGTTACAATAACTTTGCTATGTTAAATTTGATATGCAAATTTGAAAAGTGTCAGTTGCAAGGAGAGCTGAAGGGGAAAAAAACATTTATGGAAAAATAATCTATAGTTTACACAGTATAACTGTCTGTTCACACAATACATAGCCCACCTTTTCATAGCAAAATGGCATTCAATATTATCCTTGTAAACTAGAAAATCCTAGAAATCCTATAAAACTATAGTCCGTGGTTTACTGAAGAGGAAGATAAAGTAAAACTTGACCTTTCAATTATGTCAATATTATACTTGACTCTTCCCAGACATGATAATCTTTCATTGTAGAATATGATTTAACAAATCTGAAAGGAAAAATATATATATATGTATAAATTAAGACCAAAAAAAAAAAAAAAAAAGGTTTTTCAAACATACAGCTTAAGGTTTTACCACTTATGAAGGAATTTGCATTTTGTATCACTTCTGAATATAAACTGGAAAAGCAGCAGATTAAAACCATTATGATGTTAAAAAATTAGCAGTAGAAAGGCAATAGCAAGATTAATCACTTAATATGGAAATAGAGAACATTAAAGAGAAGCCTTTAACTTTTAGTAAAACAATTAAATGAATTATTATTCTTCCTACGCTTATTTGTAATCAGTTCATGTCTGCTACATGCAATAATTAAAAAGTTGTATGTTACATGGTTGGAACTTAAAGATTTTTCAAATCTGGCAATCAAAAAAAGAAAAAAAGTAGCATGCCTGCATCACAAAATAGTTTTAACCTTTGGACAAGTACCAGGATCTAAATGCATGGATTTTTCAATACTTAATTACTTCTGAGTGCTATAAATTACATACCTGTAAATGGTGACAGGATAGAGCCTTTTTACACAAATAATTAACAAAATACATAGAGCTCCAGGAAAACAGATTCCTTTCTTGCAATACACAAGTTGGAAAGGTAGTAGATTTTCTTAGAAAGGAGACAAAAAAAAAAAAAAAAAAAATCAAATGTAGAAGAGTTCAACTTGAAGAACAGAGCTCTTCAACTGTAGTTAAGCTTGAACACAAGAGATGATAAAAATGCTTTTTTGAGACATAACTAAATCCCCTAAGAGGAAATGGTATAGATCTTAAAAAGAAACAAATGAACAACATCATCAACAACAAAAATAAAGATCATACGAAAGCATGCAGGGATGTAACTTATACAGAGTCTGTGAGATGAAATCTGAAATAAAATAGAGATATCATAAAACAAAAAATAAAAGAACTATTGTGAAAATTAGCTCAAAGTTAAGAGCAAAAAGAGAGGACATCGGGGAAAAGAGAAAAAGAAAAAGATAAACTGAATAACAAACCAAAGCAAACTACCTTTCTATTTATGAGGCTTGAGTTCCTTTCTCTCCCTTACTTTTATATTTGCATTTTTTAAAAAATTCGCTTTATCAATTTTCCATCCTCCATCAACATTTAAAACCACTGACAACTGGATTTGGTTCAAATATAAATGATGACAGAATCAGATGACAGAAATGATGATGGGGGATGCATAAAACTGAGATGTTTCATCATTCTCCATAGACTGTTCTTAGCCCTCCACCAAAATAACACTGACCTGGTCTTCACTACTACAGTGCCCTGAGACTCACACTTCATAGAAGAAATGTGTAAGAATTATCCAGTATGAATTATCTCCAAATAGAAATGTGAGCACTGAATGTTTCATTTTATTGTTTAAGTTACATATTGAGTCCAAAATAAAGATATTATTAGTAAGGTAAGAGAGAAACAGAAATAAACTCAAGCAACCACATATAAGAAAGCCTGGTAGTGTTGCCCTGTGGGCTGACCGTAGCCAGCACCTGCCTTACTTACTGTCCTCTCCTCTCCTTTCCACAGAAAAATTGAAAATGAAAAGTATCATGGATAATAATAATAATAATAATACAGTATAATAAGAAAAATCTCTACTTCTCATCAGCAGGCAGATGCCTAGACACTTCCTGGGATGCAGGGTCTCAGCATGCATAACTGTTGCTTGGGAAGACAAACATGGTAACCGTTCACTTCCCTTCTTTATCCTCCTTTTGAACACAGTTTGATATGATATGGAGCTGGGGTCAGCTGTTCTGGCTTAGTACCCTCCCAGACTTTTGTCCACCCATAGTCTACTGGCCTTTTAATCTTGACATGGTGCAAACAGTGGTTTAGCAAAGGGCAAAACACCAGATTGTTATCAAATCTATTTTGGCCACAAATGCAAAATACAGTAGCATATAGAATGCTAGAAATAAAATTAATTTAATAACTTAATTCTAGCCAGACCCAGAACAAATGCTTTAAACCATGACCCACAGTAATTTGCTGCTAAGAAAGTTTAGCTTTGTCTTAGACTATTGTAAGCATGGTTAATTGTAAGCATTGTAAGCATTGTTAATAATGGCGATGAGGTCTAGTATTTAACACATTTGCCTGAGTCATGGGGAAGAATCTAATGTTTTAAAAGCATAGAATAAAATATAGAGTCTTAAAATAAATGCTTAAATTACCCAATGTAATTAGAATAGTGCAAGGCATTTTTTTGCATATTCTTTCTGTTTTGGTCCAAATCTTTAGCCTGTCAACATGCATGAGACTGTTAATAGGAAGTATGACCTCTATTAAGAAGCAGAGGAGGGAACTGAATCTATGTCTCTTACTTTGTGTGTGTACTGAAAGGCTGTCCTTGGCATTTGAAATGTGGATTGAATTGATGGAACGCACGAATCAAAGACATTCAATTTTCTCCAGGGTCCAAACACCTACAAATTCTGTGAAAAATATACAGTATTTGGAAGCTCTTTTCTACATCTTAAATTTTCATATCTTTAGTTCCACAAACTGCATTTTGTTGAGGCTAAGATGGAAAGATAATGGTTTATTTTATATATATATATATATATATATATAACCTGAGATAAAAAGAATCGCACAGACACTGACACACACATACACAAACAGAGAGCTATCCAAAAAGCAGAACACATACATACAAAAGGACCATAAATTTCTTTCATGTAATTAAAAATTTTAAATAACCTTGTTCAGATGCTTTATTATTTTGTCAACCTGCCTCAGTAAGTAAGGTTTGCTGCAGCAGGTGAGTCTATTTTAATTAAAGTGTCATTATAGAAAATTCTAAATTCACTCACCAGGAAATAAAACTGTGAAAGGAAAAAAAACTGTACAAAATATATTTTAAATGATTTTTCATCTTTAAATTATTCACTTTATAATAACATGAATATGAATTTCATAATTGGTAAAATGTGTTGATTGAGACACATAAAACAATTTTCTCCTCATTAACTTCTGAAGTTCTTGAAATCTGTAAGAATTGTCATAGTCTATGTAAACAATTTTGTGATGAGCCTTAGTAGGTTTAGAATTCAAAACACACATTGCTGAAAAAGAAAGTTTTGAATTTTATACGCACAAAGTGTATGTAGAAAACCAAACACATTGCATAGGTAATCTTGAGCCAGGTAACGTCTTTTGAGAGAGTAAGAGGTCTAAATTCTGAAAGATGAGATTATTAAAAAAATCAATTTGATCATTGAAAGGAAAATGCCAAATTTTAATTTCTTTCATGCCATATTGTACTTATTGCAACAATACTGACAGATACTATATATATGTATGTATATACTTATGATACTTATATATATATATATATATATTTACTTATGATACTTTACCCAAGAGTCTTCCATAACTGTGTATCTATACTCAAATTTACATGCTTATTTATTATATGTGCACATGGTGCCATGAAAACTTTGCATGGAAATTAAGCATGCAGTTTGGTGCATGCTGCTCAGAAAATCTATTCTTAGCTGTCATTGTATAAGAATAGATTGTTACAATGCAAAAATGCTAGTAGTTTTATACTCTGCAGTGACAAAATTAGGTACATATCTGTTTTTGGCAGCTGCTTGTCACTGTCTTTAAATTCTGAATTTAATTTCTTTTTGCTTTAAGCCATATGCACTGTATACTGTTGAGAAAGAATTCAACATGACATTTTATTGTTGTTTACAAATAGTAGCATTTAGAATATACGTTCTTTCTTACTTGCATTTTGTAGCTTCTAAGAGCTAAATATGACCAATTCTTGATGAAGCATAGTAATGCTGAAAGCAATTAAGTTTTCTCTCTCCTGACTTCTCTTTTGGTGATAATAAATTATATTAGTGCCCAACTCTGGTGGATTTATTTGAGACCTGAAAAATGGTAAATGATTTTTATTGGGGTCACAAGACATTGTCTCTGGGTCACTTTTGTCTTAGGACGTATGACCTCTTGCATATGATAAGCCTTGACCTCTCACTCAATCATTCTGCCTCAATCACAAAACTGACAGGATGTAGTGCAGCTGGAGCAAACCCATCCAGCCCTCTATTTCTTCCATAAAGAAGCTACTACTGTAGTGTCCAGCATGAAATGATGATTAATGCTATCTGTCTCTCCTGTGTGTAGTCAGGTTGTCAAACAGTTATGATGTCCCTTAACCACATATTCAGAAAGAGAGCCTGGAGGTAAATGGGGAGAGGCCCAGATATTTTTCTCTGAAAGCCTTTAGGCAGCTGCTAAGATGCACTTCCACGGCATCATGAGCACCAGCTCAGGGATCCAGATATCTCCTACCACTCCTAGTCCCCCAAAGCAGTCACATTAAAACAAAACAAAACAAAACAAAACAAAAAACAACTAACCAAGCAAACAAAAAAACCAACCAACCAACAAACCAAACAACAACAAACCAAACAAACAAAAACACACAAAAAACCCCTAATCAGACACACTCCCCAGGACGTTCTGGGAATACATCAATAACCCCAGGTAACCTGCATTTACTAGATCAGTTAAAATACATGCTCATAACTGTTAGTTTAATTTCTGTGAATCAAGAGCTTTAGTCCAGGCACTAACTTCAGGCAGAAACAAATATTCTCTCTGGGTTTTTATCAGAGGATGATGAGAATGAAAACTGCTTTTGCCATAACAGCATTTGAAGTAAAATAGAGTCTGGATAAAATCAACTCTGCTGTCTTTGGTGAAGCAGATATTTTGGTGTATGAATCTATAGAATGGACAGAAACTTATGGGAAATATAATAAAATCCCCATATTGTTATAAATTCCATGTGTGGTAACTCATCATAATATTATGAATAGAACAATTATTTGGCTAAATCTAGTGACATAAAACCAATAGCACAATCTGTCTTAATGGCTTGAAGAAATTGCTGTAATGTCTCATGTCAAAAAAGCACTGAAGTGTATCAGTGAGCTACTAATCCTATCTCATCTTCACAAACTTTGGAGTATAATGGCAAGAAATACTAAGGAGATGCCTAGAGGTGACGTAAATGTAACATGCTTTGTGCATTTTTTTTTATATTTAACACCAAAAAAGAAGGAAGAAAAAAGTTATAATAGTGGGAGAACAAAGCAAATAAAGTCAATGCATGGACTTTGGGTATTGGGTATGGAAATTTGACCTGGTATTTTTCCATTTTCATTTGTTGTAACAGAACAAGCAATTATATCAATATCTGTATTTATGCATGAGAAGGATTGTAACTCATTCTTCATTTCTTCGTGTCCTTTTATTTCTGCCTGGCTTCATAAAATTATAGTGTTGTATGTGTCCAGACTATAATAGAAAATAAGAATGTCCAGCACTGGGAATGGTGTGACTCTTCTTTTGCTGGTGTCTATAAGGGAGTAGTCCAATCAATAGTTGCTCCATTAGATCTATTGTCCTTCCCATCTTTTTATGTGTGGAGGGGTAGAGGTGAGGGGGTGTGGGTGAGGAGGGCAACTTCAGACTTAGACAGCTGTTTGGCCAAATATATATATATATATATCTTATATATATATATCTTATATATATATCTTATATATATGCTACATTGACCTAGAAGGGAAAAATAGTTTAGCATCATCTTGCATCATCCTCTTGCTCACAGAATGTAGCTTCTAGGCATAAGTAGGTAAACTTTTCATACAAAATGCTACTAATTGGTAGCAAATGTTACTTTCCCTTGGAGCAAATTCTAATGCTTGCTCGCCTTTATTTTTAGATGAACATCTCATAATGACCTCAGGGGTTAGAAAGAGTCATATTTCATATAACTTTATCTTTTTGTGTTTGTAGTATTTTGATTTTTAGAAAATAAAGGATAATGCATTGAACTATCAATAATAGGAAGTGTCTGAAAGGGAAAAAAAATACAAGCAGCAGATAGATAGAATAAACAAAGAAAGAACAGTTATGACCAGATTTTTCATGACAAAATTCTTTGCAGAAGTCCTTGTTTTTGAAGTGATAAATAAATTATCCTATTTTTGGATTCATTGATGATCATTTTATGCAAAAGTGGACTTTTAAATATATGCACTTAATTCACAGATTTACTAAGTATAATGTAATGTGAATGTTGTTTATACCATATAAAAAGAGCTCACTTTTCTTTTTCAGCATTCTGCAGCTATACTTTCACCTGATTTAATCTTTTTTGTCTTTATCTAGCATTATGTCCCCATGCAGATTTTGCCAGATTGAAGCATTTATTTAGAAATGATGTTGATGTAATTCTGAGGGAAAAAAATACATATATTTCAGTTCAAATGATTCTTATACTGTTAATATCTTTGCATGGATAAAAAGGGTGGGCCTATTTATTCATCAGTAAATAGGAAAAAATAAACAAATTCTAACTTGCATGTGGGAATCCTTTTGAATTTATCCAGAATCCCATGTTTGAAATTTCTGGAACCGACACATAGCAAGGCTAGTAAAAGAACAACATATAAACTTTGACTTCTAATGAAAAATAATTTATAATCTTGGTACAGCAAAATATGTTGTAAACTATATATATGTGTGTGTATATATATATGTAAAATTTTTAGTGTGTGATCATTGTAAACAGTACTTTAAAAATATTTTAGAACTGTAATATATATATTCTCTAATAAAATTTTCAGGTAAAGTTAGATACATGAAACCTCTATTTCCCTAGAATAAATATGAAAAATAAGAATCATAGGAAACAGTCAGGGTCATAGTTCTCCTACACACCCTCCTCACTTGTCTTGGTCAATGCAGCCAAGGCTTCCGCCAGCCTTCACATTCCCCAGCTTGCTCTACATTTTTTATCGATCTAGCTGAGTGGCTTCCCTAGTTGTTCAGTCCATCATCACTTGTGTTAGGAAACTGTTCTCAATACACTTCTGGTATTTCCTGGGCTGCTTGTGCCCTGCCATACTGTCGACCCAGCTGGGCTGTTAATATTTTCACAGAAGAATCAGGACCTGTAAACACAGATGTTGTTTCAGGACAGTTAGAAAAGACTTTTTGCAACAATCCTGTGTACAATAAAACAGTAAAAATGAAAATCAGTCAAATAAATTCTAAATGTACTGTTATTCACTTATAAAGTATCACAAAGGAAATCATTGCTATCACTGAAAATACCGTTGAAAATGTGGTCACTTATATTGGACAAACATTAAAAGCTTAGTGTGTGTGTATATATATATATATATACACATATATATATTGCAGATGATATATGCATGTATATGTATATAGTTTTTTTAGTAACCAATATTTTGTGAAAGGTCTGAACCATATTCAGCACTGACTTCAACAGTGCTGAATGACTCAGTGACTTCCATGGAACTGCAAATTGACACTGAAAATAGCCTTTAGGATGTTAAAAGGATGCCTGCAGCAAGCAATTCCCAATTCCGAAAGCTGTTGCAGGCAAAGAAAAGCATCATTAAGTTGAAGTCACTATGCTACGATTCAGTACCTTTTCTGTATGCATTTCAAATACCTAGTACTACTATATCTTTGCATTTTAAGTCACCTTTTGAAAAAATTAAAATAAAATAAAAAATTAAAATAAAAATAAATTTTAAAAAATCCATACATACAATAAATGAAGAAAGTGTCTTTTCCTGTTTAAAAGAATGAAATGAAACATCACTCTTGCAGACTTCTTTCCAGCAGAGAAGCTCATTGTTGTAGACATTTTTTTCTTGCTCTGGTGTTGAGATACTCCTAGTACCTGCAGAGAATGTTTTCTGTAACCTCAGAGTGCTTGTAAAACCTGCAGAGTGAAGACATTGATGGATGAAGGTCTTTTGGAGGCTTGACATTCAGTTTGTGAGAAGCACTGGAGAATGAAAGCAGACTTCTGCAAGAGAGGGCATAGGGGGAATTACTTGTTAGCCACATAGCTATTTCAGAATCCAAAAGTACATTCCAAAGTCCTAATCAGGGATGAGAACAGAAAATTGCAGAAATGAGACCTTAGAGATTTTAGGTGATTCTTCTTTCTGGTCAAGAAAGAGGTATCAGTTTTGATACTGAAATATCAAACCAGAACACCAAAGAATGTTTTGGTAATTTATTTTCTTTTGCTTTCTCTGACTTATGTTGTACAAGTGTGCAATTTAATTCTTGTCATTGTCAAAAATGATTGCTTGCATTGTCAAAAAAACGCTGGTCATTGTCAGCTAGAATTAGAATTAAACAACGACTCACTTTAATGTTCTTATTTTAAGACAATCTGCCAAAATAATAAGAACACTTTGTTGGAATTTATAAAGAAAATATCTGTCAATAACTTTCTTACTCTTGTGACAATTAATTTTATTAATGTATTATGTTAATTAACATAACATTTACCTTAACTTTATGTGTAGGAGTGAACTACTTTAGTCCTGAGTTAGATAGTGTGCAAACACTATCTGATGCAAACACTTGCATCAGGTGTTTCTGAAATGCATGGTTAAATATGTTTTTGAGTAGTAAGTTTTGGTAATGCTTGAGTGCAAAGAAAGTGCAGGAGAATAGAGTTCATCTTAGGAATTGATTTTTTCAGGTGCCGTCTTCACCTTAGGGGTGTTCATAAGCATAACAGTTTGAGCAGAAGTTGTCTTTTGTCTAAATAATAGTAATAGAAAGGAAGAGAAAGGAAGAGAAGAGGAAAGAAAGGGGAAGGAAGGGGAAAGGAAAGCAAGGGAAAGCAAAGGAAAGCAAGGGAAAGCAAAGGAAAGGAAAGGGAAGGGAAGGGAAGGGAAGGGAAGGGAAGGGAAGGGAAGGGAAGGGAAGGGAAGGGAAGGGAAGGGAAGGGAAGAGAAGAGAAGAGAAGAGAAGAGAAGAGAAGAGAAGAGA
>CM021763.1:47626095-47657476 GCA_011075105.1 Heteronetta atricapilla | reverse complement strand
AAAAAAAAAAAAAGAAAAGAAGAAAAAAAAAATAGATTTACTTGAGGCATAGAACAATTTAATGCTGCAATTTAAAATCCAGAAAATTACTTTGAAGAATCCAGCTGACATCATTGTGGACATGATTTATTACTGCTTATACTATTTGCAAATGCAAATGCACATTCATCAGTGCATTAGAAACAAGAAGGTATTTCATTGTTAAGTACTAGTCTAGCATCATTTTCTGCTGCAGGAAGGCTAATCCTGCCTTATAAATAGCCTTATTTCTGAGCTAGCAGAATTTAAAAAGTAAAATTCATAAATTAAATGAATTAATTGCATTTTGATAACAAAACAAACATGTATCTAAGGTGATAGTTGGCATTCTAGATTGATTTTTTTTTCTTTTCCTCTTTTTTTTTTTTTTTTTTTTTTCCTTTTCCTACATTCTGTTGGCACTCTAACGTTCAATATAGCAATGGATTTTGTGTCATTTACTAAAATATCTAGAGTACAAATGATATCTTTATGGAGGCCAGATATTTTGAGACCAGACAGTGAGAGGGGAGGAAGCGTCTTTAACTGCGATTAACTTAGAGCTCTCTTCACAAGCATGTTATTTATTAAATGTTTCAGATGAAAAAAATCCATTCAACTTCATTGCTACTTGCACCCATACAGTGGCTGCAGTAGCACATGTTGCAGCCAGATGTTGGGTATCATTTGCTCGATTTCCATATTGTCGTATTCAAACATAGGATGCCAACAGAAGAGAATGAGAATAGTTTTGTCTCAGTGGGAAAAGAAAAAAAAAATGGATTGTTTAAATGATGTTCTTAAAGGAAGATTTAAGAGAAAAAAAAAAAAAGATGTTAATGAGAAAGGCAGTTGTCTTATAGAAAACAAAAATGTAAAACGTTTTTTTTGTGATCTTGGCAGAAGTATAATCCTTAATAGATATCAACCAATCTCAACAGATTTGGTGCTCACATAATAAGTTTTTCCATTTCAGATCAGAGATTGAGTCACAGTTCTTGCTCTTTTGACTTTGTCAGGTTAAGAAGCTTCAAAATTTTTGATTGTTTACAAGGTATAAACTGAATTTATATTATTAATATTAATGTATAATAATATATGTATATAATAATATAATGTATAATAATGTATAATAATATTAATATTATACATATAGATGTTTTGTTGGAATACCATAATCAGATATTATAAAATGCAAAATAAATAGGACATAATTGTTATTCTTTAGAGAATAGGGCACTTCTCAGCAGCAGCCACAAAACTGGTGAGATACCACGGCTGTTCTAGCTACAAGTGCAGAATTCGGCACTGTATGGACTGCTGCAGGAAAGTTAACATCCCAGCCAGACCCAATACACTAATCTAAATCTATTCTCTTTTAGATTAAAACTATCCCAAACCAGCTTGTCCTATTGCTACATTTCTTGATAAGGTGTATCTCCCTGTTTCTTCTGCAGGCCCCTTTTAGGTGTTGGAAGTCTCTCCCTGAGCCTTCTCTTCTCTAAATAACCCCAACTCCCTCAGCCTCTTTTCACAGGAAAGGTGCTTCAGCCCTCTGATCATCTTTGGGGCCCAATACTGGATCTGCTCTAACAGGTCTTTGTCCTTATGTTGAAGTCCCCAGAGCTGAACAGAGGTTTGGTCTTTTGACCCCGAGGCAAACTGGAAAAAGAATGAAATAATCAGTGCAAGTCCAAATTCCTTAAAATCTGTATAGGAATGTGAATAAAATGAGACATTCCTTGCAATAAATAAAAACTACAACTTTGTAATAACAGGCTTCCTAAAAGCTTTTGTAAAATTTAGCTCCAGCACATAAAGTCTTGGCTGGGTTTAACCAGTATATCAGGACAGCTCACATGCAGTAATTTGATTTATATATCTAAAATTGAAGCTGGAGAACTGAGGCAATTAACTAGATCTCCAAAGAGGTGTTCCAAAGAGGTCTGATGTGCTCTCATGGATCATTCAGACATGGACCCTTTTGCAGCATATCTTGTGTTCCCATCTTGTGGTCTCAAACACATATGTCTTATGCACAAATTCTCATGCATGTATGGAGACCTCCCCTGCAGTGGGCTTTGTGTTCATTTTTATTTGAGGTTATATTTCATAGATAAAATTAACACCTATTAAAGAAAATTGCACCTGGGGTGCATCAAGCACGGCATCGCTAGTAGGTCAAGGGAGGTGATTGTCCCGCTCCACTCTGTGCTGGTGCGGCCTCACCTCGAGTACTGTGTGCAGTTCTGGGCACCACAGTATAAAAAGGACACGAAACTGTTGGAGAGTTACGGGCTACGAAGATGGTGAAAGGCCTGGAGGGGAAGACGTACGAAGAACGGCTGAGGTCACTGGGCCTGTTCAGCCTGGAGAAGAGGAGGCTGAGAGGAGACCTCATCACAGTCTACAACTTCCTCGTAAGGGGGTGTCGAGAGGCAGGAGACCTTTTCTCCATTAACACCAGTGACAGGACCCGTGGGAATGGGGTTAAGCTGAGGCAGGGGAAGTTTAGGCTTGACATCAGGAGGGGATTCTTCACAGAGAGGGTGGTTGCAGGTGAACAGGCTCCCCAGGGAAATGGTCACTGCACCGAGCCTGTCTGAATTTAAGAAGAGATTGGACTGTGCACTTAGTCACATGGTTTGAACTTTTGGATGGACCTGTGTGGTGTCAAGAGTTGGACTTGATGATCCTTAAGGGTCCCTTCCAACTCAGGATATTCTATGATTCTATGATTCTATAAAAGAAGTTTAAGACACAATCTTATTGCTTTTAAGTAACTGTCCACCAATTTCCACATCATTTTATGGGGAATATTTGTATTTTTGATGCTGGAGCTGAGCACACCTCATAATAAATGCGATCTAGATCCAAATAGTGTAAACTTCTATGTGTTCACATTCTTGATCATAGACTTTGTAAAACAAAACAAAAAGCAAGCAACCAAGCAACCAAACAAAAAAGGGGTGCACAATGGATTATTTACTGTAGCGTCACAGTCAGAGGGGGAGTCAGTTGCCACTATTCTTTGCCACTAGGGGGAAGTAATGAGTTAGGGAGTTTTATAACAAACAATAAAAGGCGATGGGTATACTTCCTGATTCTCTCAAAACATTGGTTTGTCGTTATAGAGTTTGGGATGGAAATTATCAGTTAGACAAGATTTGTGGGGAAGACTCAGGGCATGAAAACTTTTCCTCATATAGCTTTTATTTTTCCCTGGAAAATTTATACCAAACTTTTCCTTCACTGATGAAAGCTGCAATCCTGGGTGGCATGAGGCCTCTGTGTGGCATCCCATTCCTAGCCTGTTTCCCATTCAAGACTGATGGACTGTCCTGACTGGTTCTGCTCTGCCACTTGGTTAATGAGATGAAGGAACACTGTCTTATGCTTCTTGCGCTCCAGCAGGGCTGTTGTATGCACCTGTGACTGAAAGGTGTGTTTTTCCAGCCTCTCCAGTGGTAAACACTGGGTGACTGAAGTCTTTAGCCTTCTGAACGCCATCTCTGATTTTTATTTTAACCAATGAACCCTAAGTCTGGCAGGCCAAGCTGTGAAGTGAACCCAAGGGTATGGAAGCATCTATGAGAGTTTCAGTGCTTGTGACTAGCTGATGTTGTTTAGCTAATTTAAAAAATCCTCTAGGTTCACTGAAAGAACAGCAAGCAGGCTGCAGCTGCAGTATCTCTGCTTGGAGCCTGACAGATGCTCCCCTGGTATGACAGAACTGGCTTTACAGACTGATGATGGGGTTCCCTGGAAACAGCATGAGAAGCACTGTTTTAGCTCACCAGTCAGTAGTCTTGTGCCACAGTCAGTACTCTTTTCCTCTTCTGCTACATGGCATGTGGGAGCTGCACATACCAACTCCTGGTCCCTAGCATCGGTCTGTGAAACTACAGAAATTTTCATTTTGTGTTCATTAAAAGAATGGTTAGAGTACATTAATCATTGAATATTTTTTATTCCGCATGCTGTTAACCATAAATATGTAAATGATACATTTAAAAAATATTGATTTTACCTGTGTTCCAAGAAAAAACTGGCAGATGTTACTCCAATAACAGCCAAACAATTTTAACAGTCTACTTCCTTCTTTTTACCTCCGTACAGTAGTTCCATCTTTGTATATTAATCATTCTGTACATATCTCTATATAGTATAAACTGGTTTGTGGTTAAAGGACTGGATTGAGAATCAGAATTTAGGTTTCTTATCCAATCTCTTATTTCCCTTGAAATACTGAGCAAGTTGCACAGTGAATTGTGGAAACAACAGATGTAGAAGTTATGAACTTTTAAGTATCAAGTTCCCATGGTAAAGGTCTGGAGAGAAGTGTTAAAGCTCTCTGTAAAGCAATGCAAAGTAAATTAGGTACTGCTAACAGATTTCAAAATAACATGACAAGCAAAACCAGGGCTGTCAGCATATCTCTACCCAGAAACAGCCAAAACTATAAATGAAGAATAAAAGAGTGATACGGACCTTTGTCTACTTCTTATCAAGAACCTGAAATCTAAATCCTTTTCACATGCAGAACATACAGGCACTGAAACCGAAGGAGAATGTTCTTTTATATTATAGCTTAGTAGTTACAGAGCTCAGGAAGTCCCCCAGAGTCTCCAGATGAAGGGACTTAAATCCTCTTTAAATAGACTGTCATAGCTAGAGATGCTGTCCACATTTCTTGCTGAAGCTGTGCAACTGTTTTCAAGGTGGGAGCTCTTTGTGGTGCACCAAATGCAAAAACTTATCTTGTTTCTAAATATTGATCATTTTTAAGTATAAAATAAACCCAGAGCTCTCCACACCTATGAAATACTCTTCTGGGCAGACTTATAGATTTGATACATACACTGTGGAAGTTTCAAAACTAAAAGGTTAGACAGTGTTGCAGTTATCCAGGAAAACAAAAACAAAAACAAAAAAAAAAAAAAGAAAAAAGAAAAAAGAAAACAACATCAAAAAAAAAAAAAAACCTGTAGCTGTGCAAATCTTTTAGGATTGTCTTGGTTAGAACTTCATAATTGCTGTTAAAATTATGTTTTTAAATTCTCAGCTACTTGGAAGATACTGTCTTTTAGATTCTGAATGTCAAAAACAAAACAAATCAAACAAAATTAAACAATCAAACAAAAAACAACTCAGACCGTATATGTGTATACATCCATGATTGAAAAAAATATACTTCTTAACCTTGTAATTCTCATGTATGTACTCTTATTAGGTTCGAGTTAGCAGACAAATCTGTGATCAATATATGTACTTGGCTTTGGACCACAATTCATTTATTGTAGATAGAGTAACAACAACAACAAAACCCCACTTGATAAAGAGGTCACCTAAGAGTAACATCATAAAAATAACAAGAACAATGAAGGGTTACTGCATTAGTTGCACCTTAAATACTCTTTACACTGTACTTGAATTAAAATAGCTAATAAAATTCAAAAGCCGCAATTTTATTGCAGTCTGCACTACTAATGTTTCTGCACTATGTATATGAAGTAGGGATTATATTACTTGTTACTTATTAAATCCTATGAGGAATTTGCATTTTTCAAGAGCAAACCTCAAAGCACAGCCTGATAATTAGCTTACTGTAATTGATATTGAAATATATTGAAAACATAACCCCTTCACCTTGTGTTCAGTTGATGGTCCTGATGGTCCCTGCTCCAATGAGTGATGATTGCTGGTACTGGCAGCTGCCCAAGTATATTTGCATCTACTATGGTACCAATTAATGTGTTATCCTGTCTAATAGTGATTTTTTTTTTTTTCACTATAGATAAGAAAATAAAAGCAACTGCAAGAAAATTAGTTTCAGAATGTTGTCACATATAACCTTATCACCAATTTGTCTGAGATATATTATAAAAAGATGTGTAACTTCAAGTGATATGGGTATGATATCTGTTGGGTTTGTTTAGCTTAGGAACTGATTAATACTTAACCAATCTCTTCATGTGACAGTCAGTTTAAAAAAAATAAATATTATATTTTGGGAGATTTTTAATGCTTTTTGAACAGACAGCATCTCTTGCTATCTAAACTGTCTGAGAGGAAGATAAAATATTCTGATGCCTAAACAATCAACAATAAAGAAAGAATACATTTTTGATGTATGAAAGGTTTTGGTAGCGGGGGGACTGCAGGGGTGGCCTCTGTGAGCAGAGCTCAGCAGTTGCCCCACGTCAGACCAGAGCCAGCTCCAGCCAGCTCCAAAACGGACCCACTGCTGGCCAGAGCCAAGATATTGAGTGATGCTGGTTGGGCCTCTGAGAGAGCAGAAACGGAAAAAGACAAACAAACTGTGGTGCAACAGCAACTGGGAGAGAGAGGTGAGAAAATGGGAGAGAAGTAGCTCTGCAGAATGCAAGGTCAGTGCAGAAGGACGGCAGGAAACGCTCCAGGCATGGAGCAGCAGTTGCCCTGCGGCCTGTGGAGAGGCCCCTGGTGGAGCAGGCTGTCCCCCTGCAGCCCATGGGTCCCACATGGAGCACATCTTCATGCTGCAGCTTGTGGAGGAGCCCCTGGTGGAGCAGGTGGATGTGGCCTGGAGGAGGCTGTGGCCCAGGGAGAGTCCCTGCAGGAGCAGGTCCCGGGCTGGAGCTGCAGCCTGTGGAGAGGAGCCCACGCAGGCGCAGGGGTCTGGGGGAAGCTGCCACCCACCCGTGGGGGACCTGTGCTGGAGCAGTTTGCTCCTGGGGGATGGCCCCCGTGGTACAGAGCCATGTGGGAGCAGTTCTTGAAGCAGCCCACATCAGTTCCTGTGGGATGCCCTTGCAGGATGAGTTCAGCATCCTGTGGGAAGGAACTCACGGGGAGCAGGGACAGAGTGACTGTGAGGGAGTGGCAGAGATGAAGTGTTATGGACTGACTGCGGCCCCCATTCCCTATTCCCCAGCACCACTGAGGGGGAGATGGTAGAAGAGGGTGGATGGGGATGAAGGTGTTTTTAGTTTGCTTTTAATTCTCACTGTTGTAATCTACAAATTATATTAATTGTAGGCAATAGATTATATTAATGATATGCTGAATTATATAATGATATTAATTATATTCTGAACCTGTTTTGCTTCTGACAATAACTGTGGAGTGATTTCCCTGTCCTTATCACTATCTTAGAACCCTTTTCATCTTATTTTCTCCCCTTTTCCCTTTGAGGACAGGGAGTGAGAGAATGGTTGTACTGGAGCTCTGTTGTCTTCTGGGCAAAACCAACACAAAAGTAATAAAAATTTATAAAATTGGTTTGGGTTTATTTTTTTTTTTTTTTTTTTTTTTTTTTTTAATACTTCATTGGTTAATTATAATGTATGGACTGACATATGTGCAAAAGGATCTCTAAACTATATGAATATATAATTCATAATATATGGATACATTCTTTGCCAAAATGCACAGACAGAAACTATGATGACTATTAATTATTAAGTCTTAATGGACTGATACACCTGTGTAAAAGTTCTCCCTGTAGTCCTTGCCTTCTTCATGTTTTTAAGTTAGGTATTTTTTTTTTTTCTCCAAATAAATGATAAATGTGTAATGGCAAAGTGAAGAGAGAAGGATGGGAATACTTCAGGTTTCCTGGTAACGTGAAACAATATGTATGTGAACAAACCAAGCTTTCAATTATTTGTTTCTTAAACCATGTGAAGAAATTAAAGTGCTAGTCTAAAACATTTTATTCTGACAAAAATTTCTAAGATACTTGAGAAAAGAAAACCACACATTCAATCTACTGATTTCTGAAGTGGTTCAGCTGGATTTGCGATTGTCTGACATGAAGTAAAATCTCTGTGCTGTGTCTGTAAGCTATCTAGTTATATGCTCTTACTTCTTAGTAAGACTGTGAAGTAAGACTTAGAAACTGTGCCATTTTCTTCCTTATGTTTAGATGTCTGTTACAGCAGAAGAACCTAAGCTTCCAATTGTTCCAGGACTTAAACTTGACTCTGTGGAAATTTTAGGTAGCGGAAACAAGTAGCCAAAGGTTACGGGTTTGTTGTTTGTTTGTTTTGTTTTAATTTATCTTATTTGTGTCAGTTGCTTGGAAGAATCCACATGTTGGTTCACTAGGTTCCAGGAGAAACCACTAGCTTTGTCACACAATTCCTACATCACTGCAGAATACAAAATGCTTTTAAACAAACAACTTTCATCTTCACTGTGTAACCATCATATTGATTTTTATTTTGGGTCAGGCAGCTCCTGATTTCAATGAGAATCTGTATGGACCTTCAGCATTAGTAGTCTAATTCTTCCTTATCTTCAAAAAAAGTATTGTTAAAATATTTTTCTGTATGGAAATGGAAATGCTGAAACATTGTAGGATTTTTTTTTTTTTTTTTTTTTTTAAATACATATTGAAAAGATGTAGACTTTATGCAACTTTCTTTTATTTTTTGTTTATTCTGCTTGATTTTGACATTCAGGAGATGTTTGCATGACAGTAACATTTCATTTAATGCCATACATATTGTCCATACTGCACTGGAAGCCCACTTGTCCATAAGTTTCTTATCACTTCTGAATACCATATTCTTTGATAGTTACCACTGTCTAATATAAGAGATAAATCTTTGTTTCACACAAGAAGAATTGCCTCTTTCGTTGAGCTTTTCCTATAGGGCAAGTATGTATTTCTCTAGTTGTTCAAACTCAGAGAAAAATTTTATAATAATTATTAATGTAGGTCTTAGAAAAAACTCTGGGACTAGTGGTGACTGTATAATCAATTAAAACTTTCTCAGCTTTAAAATTATGTCTTGCTATTGGTTTGCTAGTACCTGAGTTATTTGAAAGTTTTTATACTGTTACACAGAAAAGAGACAGATTTCTAACTTCATTTAAATAGCCAGAAAGGCACATACATGTATAATTGATATTCTCAGAATTTATAAGCTCTTGTTTATTTCTGAAAGTGTTTTTTAGCTGTGCTCATCTCTCATTTCTTAGTAGAATTTAAATTATTATTATTTAAAGAGATACAAACAACAACAGTACAAATTCAAATTCTCTAGGTCATTTCTATGTCTGTTTATTGTTTCCGTTCTAAGGAATTTCAATTATATGTCTATATTGATTAAGCCTGTAAGACTTATGCATGTTAAAAAGAAGATAATTTGAGTCCTGAAAGGGGCATAATGTCAGAAGTATCTTTGATCATATTGAAAGCTTATCTGTGTTGTGTTTTATTTTATTTTATTCTATGTGATACCATTCAGATAGTCGTGGCCTTCTGGAAGTCTTGCCTTATACATTTCTCACAAATGGTAGATGTTTGTTTGCTCTCCTTTTACTTAATAATTAAATAATATCAACATAAAAGGAGCAAGAGAAACTTAAGTATGTCTTCAATATTTTAAAAAGCTTAATAAGTAAAGGAAAAGACCTAAAAGCTGAGGCAAAGGAAGAAGTCCAGACTGTGCTGGTTAGTTGGGATTGTCTAAAAGCTATATTTGCATGTAATTTCAAGGATGCTAATTAGGAAACATGCTCTTGGAAATATTTTCCACAACACTCCTATGATTCTAGATATTACTTTTTTGATAATGTCAAGTATATGAACTATGTTGAGTGCCTTGGCTGCAAAGTGAAAACAAGGTCAAGTTCAGCTTGCTTGAACTGCTTGGGACTTATGTAACTGTGCTGTTTAAATTATGGTCATAAATATTTTAGATATTAAAAATCTTTCAAAGTAATATGTTTCAACAATAGTAATTCTGTGGATTTTAAAAATGGCTTCTCTTGAGCTGTCTCAATAGCAAAAAAAAAAAAAAAAAAAAAAAAAAAAAAAATAGCGGGAAGAAAGGCGCTCAAAATCCTGAAACCTGCCCCAGGTTCATTTCTGAAATGAATGACAGACATTCAGAGATATTTTACCTTTGTCAGCTCTTCTGGTAGGTATTATTGTATTCAGAGGAGCAAAGGGATATATAATTTCCATGAACACATACAAGAACAATGTTTCAGAACACTCCCTGTCCCTGTCCCTTCCTCTCTCTCTTCCTCTCCTTTCCTTTTCTTTTCAGCTAGTGACTTTGTTTCCCTTGTAGGTTCCCTTTTCAAACTACAACACAAGAGATGCATTGGCACTTCAATGAAACAGGATGTTTGGGCAAACGTGTGTTACCTCAAGATACATCAAACATGAGCATTGACATGAGATTTCTGAGGAAGTCTGCTGTTAGATTTTATCTTTAATTTCCCAGGCAGAGCTGCAGGCTGAAATTCTGTCTGTATTGTAAGTCACCCGTGTAAGCTGTTGATACTTGTTGGTTATGAGGTTATTCAATGCATTCAAACTTATACACTGAGTTTAGGTGTGGTGAAACCGTATTCTCCTTTTTCCATTAATTGTACAGAACTACTGTAGAATTATATGTTTCTATGATTGCTGGAGAACATCTTCATTTGTTTAAAACTTACTTGAAATGAACCTTACATTTGACTTAATCTACTCTGTAAGAATTACTCTTGCCATATTTCAACAAGGAAGGAAATTGAAAACTGTGCATACTATTTATCTGGAAGGGATAAAATGCATTATTTATCAAGGTCTAACTTTTCAATATATTTATTTATTTACATATTTTAAGTCAAGAGGTAAGTCCACAACTGCCGGGAGAGACATCTGCATGTTGAATCTGACATACCAAAGGATCATACCACACATTGGTAGTAGCTGAAATGACACATGATATACCAACTAGCTTTTATGTGAAAGGTACATATCATTGCTAAAATGAGTTAGTGTGCATTTATCTGGAATAACATATGGCTTTAGAGCTGGATCTCACACTACTGGTTTTTGTATCTACTTGCACCTGTGTGATCCATCAGGAATTAAAAGCATACAAAGAAACCTTTCAGTCCTGGTCCTACAAGGCACTTAATAAATGCAGCTTCTCAGATTTACATGAGACCATCTGTTACCTAAGGTAAGGACAACATTTCTCCTTGAGAGATCTGTCAATCCAACTAGCTCAAGAAAATTATTATTATTATTATTAATTATTATTCAAATGGCTTTCTGTCTGTCACCTTTTATGATGTTTGCATTTTTCATACTTCTGGAACTATCCAGAATCACAATGAATAGAAAATCAACTGCATTCCTTCACGATCATGAAACCACACTACAGAAAACATGCATTAAAGGAGAACGATTATACTCGCATCGAGGTTGTGTTGTTACTCTGGGTCACTCCCATTCTGACACCCTTGCAAAAAATATATATATATATATATTAACTAAAAATTTTAATTCCACAAGTACATGACATCAGATTCTTGAGGACACTGGTGTAAACTGAGTGTAACTTTGTTGTCTATAATGGCTTTGAACCTGTGGAATAAAGGTCTACAATACATCTTAAAATGTCCTACAAAACATTAATGAACCTATTTGTTGTTTCTAATTGATACAGAGGGTTACAGGGAAAAGATGCTCAGTTCATGGTACTATAGCAAATCTGGACTGAAGCAGTTTATTTGCTTGTTAATGACATGTGATTAACTGGTAACCAGTGAGCCACACGTCCAGGGTCCATGCAGCAAGTAGCACGCTCCTATTGCTAATCCTCACAGACCAGCCCCTGTAGCCTTCTGAGCAGCCCCTGTCACCCACCCCAAGTAGTGCACTGCCTGTGACCCCCTGGGAACATGTAGGTGCTGGAGCTCGGCCCTCCCACTTCCAGCCTTCCTGGGCCAGGACTACCCATGGACTCTCTGGGGCCACTGATCCCACCAGGTGCCAGCTGGGCCCCTGCTGCCCTGGGGGAGGCAGGCTGGGAACCCCAGGGGGCTTGAGGCCACTGAGGCTGCAAGGGGGCTTGAGGCTCCAAGGTCCCTTAACTGCTGCAGCTTCTCCTGCTTCTCCTAGGGTTCTCTGAGGTTGACTCCTTTGTTACAAAAATCTTTGTAATTTGGCTGTTACTGTTTAATCTGGCCAATGATTGACTTTTTGTTTAGCAAATTTGAATGATCCTTTGACATGCAGTGTTACATTCATGTTTCTATGTGAGCTCATGCTCTTATGCAGTCCCATTTACCTTGTGTGGCTAGGTAAGCACCCCAACAGTAGCTGTCTCTGTCTCTAAGGTGATAGTGAGCAAGGAAGAGACAAGAGTGTGCAATGATTAATTTTCAGTACCTCAGACTTTTAACCATCAAAGAATAAGTTTACTGATAGCTGTGGTAAAATAGGGGAGAGAGTTAGTTCATGTACATTTATAAGAAAATGAAAGACAGATAGAACTACTAAAACCAAAACAAACCAAACCAAACTAGCACCACCACCAACAAAAACAAACAAGCATAAACAAATAAACAAAATAAACAAACAAACAAACCCTCAACCTGCCTTGGCTATAGGATGTTTCAGCTGTTCATTTAGTTTCCTAATATAGCTTGAAATCCACCTTTATATGTGAATTAACTGAAGACAGCCTGTTATCAGTTGTACAACTGGCTGCATGCAGAAGAGGTCTTTTCCTAAAAGCTTGATGTTTGCCCTTACCTTTAGTAAGGACATAAACAGATTTTGTCATTCAGCCATATTATGAACATATATAATTTTGGTTCCTCTTGAAATATAAAGGATCTTTGTCATGGCTCATTTTAAATCATGTTTATGCTCTAAATGGCCCTGTTACTCAACAATGCAATCCTAAATTTCTAGACAGGGGAAAAAATATTTGTATTTATTTATTCTTTAAAACTGCTTTTTTTTTTTTTTTTTTTTTTTTTATTTCAACATAAAAAAAAAAGTTATTTTCTGGCCTTTTAAGGCCTTTAAGGCATGAGAAATTATATCAGCCACATCCTCCTTAACCTCCTTTGTTTTGGTGTGTAGACAAGAGAAAAGCAATTAACCTCTTTTACTACATTATCAATGTATTTTCATCATCCTTCTTTGGATAATAGTCTATATAAAATAATACTGATGTTTATTATTCTAAGTCAAAGATTCTGGAGTTTTTCTCCTTAGAAAATGATAGTGCTTAATTCTTTGATCCACTGCTTTACTGGCTTATGGATATATCACTGATCAAAATGATTTGGAAACAAAGTTAACCTGAATTTATACAACTAACATAAATTTCTGTGTTATTTAGTATGAGATTCGGGCTTGCGAAAGAAATATTGCTAAAGAAACACAGATAGTATAACAAAACATTACCCTCTAGGTAACAAGTGTTTCTACATGGCTTATATTATAAATTTTTACCTGCCAACACACTACCATCAAGGTGGAAATGAAAATCCCTGAACACTGAGTCACTGAATTTCCCTCAATGTACCACCATTACAAAACCAGCTTCTGCTGTATAAACCTGATCTACTGTGAAAATATATAAATGTGTGAGTCAGCTCAGGCAGGTGGAAGGAGAAACCACAGACTTGTGGCTAAAATGCAAAAAGTAGATTTATTTTCATAACCTTGACAACTGGGGGAATCCCAGAGCAACACCCAGGCAGAAGCACATACGCAGGGACATAGGCACTGCTGAGCTTGGTCCATGCTAGAAGATCCCCAGTGTGCTGTATATACCTCTTTAACAATGATTCACATGGGTGAAGTTTTTATTACCATTCTGTGATCTTCACTGTGCTTCTTTGATCTTCATACCAAGGCCAGGAGCTCAATAATCTCTGATAGGATGCCTCTGAGTCTACCAAACCCCTATGTTATCTACGCACAGATACTCTACTTGCCAACACACAGAACATGAACAATAGTAGGTTCAGTTTATATGCTTTTCCATTTTACTGGTCCCCACCATTCCCAGCTACAAGGTCCCTTGAGTTTATTTACAATCCTCCTCAACAATCTTCTGTTCTGATTAATGCCATTTAGAAAGACAAGTCTTTCATAACTGAGGCTGGATGCATGCTGTACATCTTTTTTGGTAACTCCTTTGAGGTAGCATAAGATTTCAGAAGAAGACATATAAACAAACACAAAACCTGACCTGGGGCAAGCAGGCAGACTATCTCAGAGCTGCCAGACATTGTGAGTGGATCAGCTTTCCTCTGAAAGGAAGGAAAACCTAACTGCAGATTTTCATAATGCAATATTAACAGTTATGGCATTGATCCAAAGTCCTTTAAAGCTCAAAAGGATTTTTTCTTTGTACACTTCAGCAAAATATAGACTGGGCTTTGTATGCAAATGTTTAAGTAGCACATTTTTGCTATAATTTGCATTTTTAAGGCATACCTTTCTTCAGCCAATTATTTTATGGGTCTCTCACATTCTTGTCCTTTCTTCTTGCTTTTTGGGTAACTACAATTCTACTTCGGCATTAACAAGAAATTTGAATTACAAAATTCACTGTAATCAAGATATACGCTAACAGGTTGGCTAAAAACCTACTGTCTCTGGCATGACTTTAAATTTCTCTTTCATGGTGATTCAGGAAAGCCTTTTTCATAATTTGCACTGAGATTTTCTGATAAGCTAGACAATATTTTAAAATCTTTGAGCTAAATTTAGATACTTATTTTTCTAAGTGCCATGACAGTCCTGTAGACTGTTAAAAAATGTTATGTCACAGCATAAAACCCACTTTAATACTGTATTTTTCTTATTCCATTTTATGGTAATATTGCTGTTTCTGAAATCCTTTGTAACTGCTTCTCTAGAACAAGGCAGTTCTCTAGGTTATCAGCTCAGGAGTGTTAGGTGGAAAAGCTGTCTTGGTGAGTAAAAGTTTAATGTAACAGTGTATGAGCAGCCCACAGCAAACACTTGTTGCTAAGTGATAATTATAATTTCTCAGATGGGGGGGAACAACATTAAACATGACTAGAAAAGAGAAGTATTGGCTATTGGGCAGCTGGATTGTAAGTTTTAAATGTTTACTATTGCTAAAACATGCAGAGTATCATCTGAAAATGTGTTAAGCTGAAAAAAAATTTCAGAGGCCAGTTACTAAGAATTGATGTAGATAATTTGGATCATGAACAACTAAACTTCAGTGAATAGAATCCATTTAGTTAACCTCTCCCAAGCATTTTTTTCTCAACTCTGTGAAATACCATGTTAGCATGCAGGAGACATCTGGCTAGAAGAGCACATACAAGATATCAAACACCCAGTATAGAAGAAGATTGCAAGAAAGCCCTGCTTGCTGACAGCAGGAAAGAAGAATGCTACCTAATGACACATTAGGAAGTAAAAAGAAAGCATTTAGCAAGACAAGATGAGGGAGACATAATACAAAGTACTATAGTCAAGTTATTCCATCACTCCTTCCTTTGATAACTATTTCTTCTGTCAGTGCCTCACCTGGGTTCTCTTGAGAAATTAAGCCAACAGTCATTTTTCCCTTGTTTTCTCAGGACAAACAAAGCAAACAGTTTATGAGTTTTCTCTGTCTTTATCATTTTCTTTGCAACATGGTCAATGGTTTTGAGAATATTTAGTGTGTTTCTTCATTCCAGTATATATGTCAATACATCCATCTCAATCTCATTGTCTACTTGCTTTCTGAAAATTCTTCTTAGTCCTCATGGTTTCTGCACTGCAATTTGTGCTATCTAGAAGACAGCAAATTCTTGAGGAACACCTACTCAAAAAAGGCATGACATAGTTGCTTTCACTAGCAAAAGTTCAGCAACCTGTCTTGTGTGTCTGGCTGTGTTGGTGCTACCAGTAACACTGGAAGAAAGTTGTAGGTTCTGGTTATACCACAGAATCATAGGACTGAGCAATGTCTGAGGTTCAAAGAGATCCCTGGAGATCATATAGTCCAACCACCATGCCAGGCATGGTCACCTAGACCAGGCTGAACAGGATTATGTCCAGGTGGGTTTCAAATAACTCCAAAGAAAGTGCCTCCACAACCTCTCTGGGCAACCTGCTCCAGCACTCTGTCACCCTGACAGTAGTTTTTCATCATGTTCAATTGGGACTTCCTGTCTTTCATTTTGTGCCCATTACTTCCTGTCCTATTGCTAAGCACCACTGAAAAATATCTGGCCACATCGTCTTGACACCCTCCCTTAAGATATTTCTATACATAGGTAAGATCCTCTCCCCACCTTCACTTTTCTAGGCTAAACAGGCTGAGCACTCTCACTGCTGTAGCTTGTTAATAATGGGTAATAAATTACATTAATGTCCCTATGCCCATGTTTTGCCCATGATGATAATTGTGGAGTGATTTCCCTGTCCTTACCTCAGCCCTTGAGTCCTTTTCATCATATTTTCTCCCCCTTTCTCTTTCTGGAGGGGAGTAAAAGACCATTAGTGGTGGAGCTCTGCTGCCCAGCTGAGTAAAACCACCACACACTGTCTGACAAACTGGATACTGAGTCAAGGTTTGCTAGTACACTTGCAAAATTGAGAGAGAAAGGAGCAGCTGCACAAGGATGACAGGACTGTTTCTGGTAGAAGAAAGCATTGATTTTATGGCTCATTACCATCATAGCTACAGCACTTAATGCTATCATGATAGCTTTGTGGAGTAGATTGAGGGCCTGAGCACTGCCTTATGGGTCTCAGAAACAGTCTGCAGCTATCAATATTTCCTTAAACCCAAACACATTGCTATCACTCTGTAGATGCCCCTTGAACTTATTTATAGTTCCTCAGGAATTTCCAAGAATGTCTTTCAGGGCTATAAATGCCCTGCAGCTTTACTTTGGCACAAGCAGAGGAAGGACCAGGAGCAGGGGAGAGTTTTCGTATTTCATATGCAGTTCAGATTTTGTCTTCCAACATTTGTTGTATAGTCATATGCAACAGTAAAAAAACTGATATATATTCTATTCCACCTTTTATTTAATCTGTTACTAGCATATACCTCCATCTGAAGTCCATACATGGCGAAGTGTAGTTTTACTGGAGGGACTTAAGAAGCCTTTCAGGTATGATTGAACAGGCTCCATAAAGCTCACTGCAAAATCAGGGAAGGGCAGCTGTATATTGCCTTAGATCTCCTGTGCTCTGAGACAGATAGATGATCTGTTTGTGTTTCTGCCCAAGTTACGGTGGTTTCCAGTAAGCTTAGTTTGAATGTCGCCTGCTAATAAAAGCTATGATTTCCCAATCCAGATCCAAGAACTGGACAGCTGTGTGTGATGGGCAACTGACACGCCCATCATAAATAGTGAATTTGAATGTTCAGTGGCAAAAGATTGTAATGAAAGTAAGTTATCAGGACATGAGCATTTTGACTTTAAAGTAGCAGTGACAGTAGGGTTTTTCTACTTCTACCGTCTGTTTTATCACTACACATTCTGATCCCCCTCATGGTTCAGCACTTTTCCTTCAGGTACTTCATCCCTTGACATACACTTCAGCACAATGTGACTGGAGGGCAAGGCACTTTTGTCTCCTCCTTTGGGCATGACTTGCTGACATTAGCCCAACAGCCCCTTGCTAATTCTTGGGGAGTCTTTAGTTCTTGTCTAAGGGGAAGAAAAAGGATATGCTGTGCTATGTTAGCCTGGCTACCTTGTGTAGCATGAAAAGACTAAGGAAAAGCCTCCCATAATATGTGTGCACCAGATAACACCAGCATCTCTTGGATACTGTGGAAGGCAGAGATAGCAGAGTACAGATAGAGTGACTGTCGCTGTAATTCACATCTTGCAAGGCATAGTAAAATAGAATTACTAAAATTACTAATGCAATTTACAGTCTTAGATGTAAGAGTCCTCTCCTGAACTGGCAGTTTTTTTTTTTTTTTTTTCCCTCTACTTTCTGCTTCCTTTGTTCCTTTGCAGTCCTGGGACAACATTAAAGGCTTTCTGATGGGATAAAAAAAAGAATGGCACTAATTTAAAAACAAAATAATAATAAAAAATTGTAAATACAGCAGTAACAAAATTCCTACTTTATACCCAGTTTGTCAGAGGTTGGTTTTTTTTTTTTTTTTTTTTTTTTTTTGGCACATATTCCTGTCCATATGTATACTTGTGTACTATACTATTTGTAAACGTAGTAGCACATACATAACACACATGCACATACAAAGTAAATAAAAATTAATAGTTTACGGTTAGTCTGTTTTCTTTATTTCTATTTTTATTTCAAAAAACATTTTATTACAAAATCCAATAGTTTAGACATTAGAAGAATGCCTAGTAACTATTAAATGCAGACTGCAACCCAAGTGTGAGAGCAAAATAATTGTATATAATTTGTGAAAATTGGTTGCCAGATTGTTTAATAAAAAATAAATTATAATAAAAAAAGACACTGTGCAAATCATTTAATATTAAAGTATCAATGGCATTTCCTGTTTTTGTTTATAAAAATCCTAAGGAAAAGCTTCAAAAACTTCAATATCTGGAGTTCATTGCAGAAAACTGTCAGCCTACTCCATTTAAGGGATGTATCTTTACTTTTCAGGTAAAGTTACTGGCACAGATGGCAGAAACATTTTGCAGGTTTAAGTATATATGACAGAAAATACAAATGTAATTTGAAGCTTAAGGTGAGAGTGTTTGCAAGTGTTAGCTCTTTAGAAAGGGTGATCTTTATGTTCCTCAGTAATCTTGGTCATTCTACTAAGATGTCTATCAAAATTTGTGAAGCAGAAAGCTAGCAAATGTTTAAATTAATGGCCTTTGGTAATTTGTCTTGATCTCTTATGCATCATGAATTATCCAAAAAAAAAAAAAACAAACAAAAAAAAAACCAAACCAATAAAAAACAAATTACTGTATCCAGAAAACCACTGATGACCAGTCTGGATAATGATGAGTTCTCAGAGAATCATTGTCCAGTTGCATACAAAATATGATACACAAGATACACATTGTTGATTTAAAATGTAAATAAATAAAAAATAATAAAAAATTAACATAGATCAAAAAAGACAAACATAGATCAATGTTACAAGCTGGCCTTCTCACCTTGACAATTTAGATTCTGTGTTGTGGGAGCATATGCAAGCACAAGAATGCAGAATATCTATGTGGATTAAGATGCATGAAATGAAATTAAGTGAAATACCGTATCCAAAGTGAGAATGTGATAAGCAGAGAAGAATATCCAGTTGTTGTTATAAAACAACAACCCAAAATACTGTAATATAAAGCCCCAGTTGTTGTCTGAGAGATTGATTATTTTTTTATATGCTTATACTTCATGTAAAGACTTTAAAAGTTCTGACTGCTGCACAGTGTATTAAAAACTGTAAAAACAATACTATCATGTTCCAAAGGGAATCCATCTACATTCACAGACACCATATCTTTAGGAGATCTTAATCAGTATTTTATATTGATCTCAAAATCCTAAACCTAGACTTAGATAGTAGTTTACTCCCTAGTAGAGGGATTACAGCAGTCACCTTTTGTTTAATTGGACTGGAGAACTACAAGCAGTGCAAAAGACTTGCATTAAAAATGAAGTCCTCAAAGGGACAATAAATGACCTTATTTCTTAGTTTATTGAACAAAAGATATTTTATGGAACCTCCAGATATGGCTGTCAATAAAAATGGTATGTCCTTTTTTGGAATTCTGTTTAAGAATATGATCATGAGTTGTGTATGGAAGTTCTGTGAACAGTTAACATTTTTGAAAAAATATGAAACTTATTGCCATTATAAGTATTTCCCAAAGTGTTGTTTCCAAACTCTAAATTTAGTTGTATTTTACTTATCTATTTATTTCTTGAGGGTAAGTATACTGTGAAGTCTGAACTAATAAAGTAAGTATTCTTTAAACTGTCTCTACAGAAGATTCCCAGGTTCCTCTCTGTGTTAATATATGTTTGTAACTGACACTGCCAGTGACTTTTTGGAATTACAAAGCAGAAAAAAGATCAAGATTAAAAAACAAAACAAAACAAAGCAAACAAAAACAAAACAAACAAACAAAAAACACAAACAAAAAAGAAGATATGTGGTGAAATTTAGGTCCCTATTGTTCATAAATAAATTAAAGGCAATTACATATTTTAATTTAAATACAAAGCGTGAGCGGTTATTTCCTGCTGTAAATTCATCAAATCTGCAAAATACCATGCAGTGCAAACTTACCATCTGTTTTAATTCCACATATAGTATAAAAGTGCATATACACATGCACATGCATATATCTTCCAACTGTCTGAAAGTGACTGTTTGCCTTACTGTTATTATATATAAGGTATGTGGCACATGTTTTGTGTATGTATGTGGGCTGAAGTCTACATATGCTTTCCCTTTCAGTTCAACCTCTAGGAGCACATAAAAACAGACAAACAAACACACATAATGCTGAAGGCTTGCACCTTATACATACATTTCTTGCACATCAAGTTTTCCTGAAGATCTTACAATTATAGCTGTAGTGGTTGTTTTGTTTGTTTGTTTCTTTTTCTGCTTTGAAAACATTCTGTATGATAGGTTTGAGATGAAGTCTGAAAAACGGAAATGAACAGAGCTGTCATCTATTTCTGTACATGCTTGTATTTACCCTCAGGCTGCATAACACTTGGCATAGCACTTTAAAGCAAAGTTTTCAGGGGAATGGAGAAGACTACTCCTTGTCTTTTCTCCTGTCAGATTCAGTGCAATTCAAGTATTGTTCAGTCAAATAAACTTGCAAGAGTTTTATTGTTTTCAATTTAGTTCTACTAGGATGCAGTACTTAAAGTCCAACATTTTTATTTATTTATTTATTTTTAACTGAAGTACTCTGCAAAGGACTAACTGCCAGGGCTAAAGTAAAGACATGAAATAATAGATCATATATGAACAAGAAACTTTGTGTTCTATACTATATTATTTAGGAGATTATTATAATTATAATTATAATTATTATTATTGCCTTTTAAAAGTGAGGGAATGCAGAGCTCTGACCGGACACAACATATCAGTATGAAATTCTGTTATGCAGTGCAGAATTTGTCCCATCTTTGTCCTTCCTGGGATTTTCATAGGACAACTGTCATCATGAAAATTCTGTTAAATCCAAAAAAAAAAAAAACCTATTAAGAAATAAAACCCATCTTTTCCATCCTTTCCATCCTTTCCCTTCTATGGAGGGTTATGAAGTACAGAGATGCTTTATAAAAACTTGGCAAATAATTTGACATCTTCCAATGGAATTGGAAGGCTTGTTTTAGAAATCTTTAGGTACAGATGGATGAGTTTTAGCTAATATGGTGAATTCCATGGCATTCTTTATCATCTGAGAAGAGGGCAGTGAAACCATGGAAAACATAGATCCAGGTAGACTGAACTGACAAGCAATAGATGTCTATAGTTACCTGGACAAAAGGAAAAGTTACAGGCTATAATAATATAAGTATCCTTTCTGTTGTGGCAAAGAATTATACCTTTTGTTAAAACAAAGTGGATTTGCTATAGTCTATTCTAATTTTCAAAAATCACCATAATGGTTGAAGAGGTTGCTTTGTCAGTAAATTATTAAATGAAGTTTTGTAATGGTCCCAGCTATTTGTTTGAACTTCAGAAGAAGGCTAGTATATATTCAATGCAAGAGGGATCAACACTCTTGCATTCTTGTTGTTTGCCATAAAGTTTGGATGCTTGGCTTGGCGTCTCATTTTCATGTGCCATTGGTACTTTGCCTCTGCTGGTCCTGTGTTTATGATCCAGCTGTCATTGATATTGCTATGTCTTCCCACTTACTTTGAGGTGGATTGGACTGAATTGCTGAACTACAACATTTTCTTGCATGAATGTCAATGGAAGTGGCAAGTAAATGCCAGATTTCATTTTATTCTTAATGTATCCTGCTGGATAGGGTTCATGTTTTCGTCATTCAAAGGGTATGAAATACCAAGACCTGTCAGTGAGATATCAGATGCAATTATAGCACATTTAGAGTACTGTGCTATGAGAAAATGGTTTCAGAATAACTAGTAATTTATTCTATGCAATTTGTTTCAACTACATAGTGCAGAATGTATAATTGACAGCAATGAATATGATAACAATGTTAGCTAAATTATATTAAATGAAAGTTAAATCTTGGTTTGGTTTATTTCTGTGGAATAAATTGTGATTTTTATTTTTTTATTTTTTATAACTAGTGATTTATTCTATGCAAGATGGAAGAAGTTGTATATTCTGAATAAAGAGGCAAGTACTGTTACGTTTCTCATAATGTGGATATCTTTACTATTGAGGGTTTGAGCAAGAATTTGTAGTTTGTTTATAAGGTTCTTATTAATGAGGTTTTATAAGGGAAAAGTGTTGATGGTCCAGGTTTGGGTACAAATGCTCTATAAATATTGCAAATGAAGTGTGAAATTAAACAGTTATAAACTCTGAGGTTGCTCTAGCAAAAGAATAATATATATTAAGCAGGTTCCAGACATCATAGAAGTTGCATAATTGATTTTAAATCTTTATTTGTCCCTGATTTGTGTCCTCCTGATCTTCATGTGTAAACAGTGAACATGTATTTTAATATTTGGTTGAAACCAAAATGCAGTGTAGAGATCATTTTATTTATTTTTTTTTTTTACATTTTAAAATTCAACTTATTGAACTAAGTAGGTTGAAAAAAAAAAAAAAGAGTTGAAAATAGCTCAGAGGAAAGAGTAAAATTTAATAAGGAGATGCATATAGAGGCAACAGTTTGCAGTTTAAAGAAAAGCCTTATAAGTGATTTTATTGCAGGTTATAAGTACTTAGCTGACAGTCGTTTAAGCACTTTGTAATTTTGTAGGTAGAGAAAGACATCACAAAACCTGCAGACAGAGACTGGAATCAAAATGGTGAATACATTGTTAACAGTGAGAATGATTAAGCCCTGAAACAAACAGTAGCATATCCTTCATCTCTCCAAATGAATGTTGCATTCTGGAAAGCATTAGCTGAAAGTAAGTTTCCAGCTTTCATGCAGCTGTGATTGGGAGACATAAAACAACCTGTTCTAGGGGATATTTAACTACATGATCATATAGTCAGAACAGCAATTAGGAATGGGCAGGGAAAAAGAAGAAGTATGTTACTTTCAAACTATCACTTTATTAGTCCATCACTTTATTAACTCAGGTATCTATTTTTTTCCTCTCCTTCCAATCTGCCTTTGCAGGCAGAAAAACAATGAGCTACTTCATAGAGTAATTTAGAAGAGTCCATTAGGGATGAACCATCGTGAATTAACCATCATTAATTGACTGCCTTTCTTTGGACCAGAGAAGGAGAATAGAAGTCTTGCTTTGATACTTCTCTGAATACTTTTTTGATGAATTAAATTTTGGAGCACAAAACTCTATTTCCTAGGGAAGAAGACAAGTCATCTGCTTCTATGACAATATTTTTCAACTACTTAAATAAGTGATCTCTGATTTCACACAGGTGAAGGTGACTCTAAGCTTTGAAGATATACAATACAAATTGATTAATTTTAAGGTGTACTCTATAGAGATCTGGCATAAATGAGGATTCAGTATAGGTCAGACTGAGTCTAGGTTTTGCAGCAATTGCTCAAAATGAGTTTTATCGTGGCTAGATATCCCTCCAAAACTGAATCCACAGGGAAGACTGATGTCTCACCATTACTCCACAGCACCATAAGTTGTGTTGGCAATTTATAATAAGTAAAACAAAACAAAACAAAACAAAACAAAACAAAACAAAACAAAAAATACAAACAAAAACAGTTTAAAGGAAATGATCTTGACATTAGTGATCTATTAAAAAAAAAGATACAGAATAAGAAAATAATATGAACATCTCTGGATGGTTGTTGGAGGATATTTCCTAGTTACAAGCTTTAGTGGCAAATTTAGGCATGTCATTCAGAGAGATTGTGTGTATTTATGGAGAAGTAAAAGCAGGACAGTTATTGATTTTTGAGCCCAAACTATTTAAGCTTTCAATGCTGTCAATAAAAGTCTGTCTCAAAAAATAAGAACTGAACCACAGGCTTCTGAATTTTGATTGAAGCAAACATTGTGTGGAAATTTTATATTTAGTATTGATTTTGTAAGATTAAAGACCTTTTAGTAACATTCTTTAATAGGTAAGGGTAAGGAGTTTAAAATTCATGCTTGATGACTATATTTAGTCTACAGAACCTTACATTGTTGTAGTGAATTATGTAGTAATCTGAATCCCAATTTGTGGGACTTGAAAACTATAGAAACATATATAAACTGTATGGCAGGTGTGAGGGAGGTGTGTGGGGAAATAGGGAGAGAGACTGTACTTAATTTTTACATTAAATGTAAAAATATCTCAAATATAATCCTTATTTTGAGCAGCATGTCCATGAAGAGCTATGCTGTTAGCACTACTCTGGCTAACTTGTATAGAGAAACTCCTACAGGTTATACTGGGTCTGGCTGGGATACAATGGCCCATATAGTGTTGTGCACTGCACTTGTTGCTAGAACAACATTGGTATCACACCAATATTTTGTCTATTGCTGAGGAATACTGGCATAGCATCATGACTCTCCAAACCTCCCCCTTCTCCACCTTGCCCCCTTTACCCCAAGGCCAGTAGGCTGAGGGTGGACAAGAAGTGGCAAGGGGACATTACCAGGGCAGCTGACCTAAACTGCCCAAATATTATGTATATATTTTCCTTTTCTGACACAGCTGGTTAATGAGCCTACTGTGTGTGTGTGCCCCACTAGATTTGCTGTTCACAAATGGAGAAGTGGTGATGTGGTGGTCAGGAGTTGTCTTTGGCAGTATGACTACAAAATGGTAGATTTCTCTGTTCTTAGTGAAATCAGGATGAGGGTGGGGGGATGAGGGGAAGGAGGAAGGTGTGTGGGGGTGGTCAGTAAAACTGCTACCTTGGACTTTCAGAAGGCAGACTTTGAACTGTTCAGGACACTGGTAGGGGGGTGCCTTGGGAGTCAGTCCTGAAGGGCAGAGAGCTCCATGAAGACCAGATGCTCCTCAAGAAGGAAATCATAAAGGTGCAGAAGCAGGTTGTCCCTGTGTTCCATAAGATGAGCTGGAGGAGAAGAAAATCAGCGTGGATGAACAAAGAGCTTTTGCTGAGTCTCTGGGAGAAAAAGAAAGTTTATGCCCAGTGGAAAGAGGGACAGGCAACTTGGGGACTTGAACAATGAACTTGCCAACATATGTGGGGAAAAAAAACAGAAAGACATGAGCTCAGTCCAGCATTGGCCAGCAGGAGCTCAACCTGGCCACTGTGGTAAAAGACAATGAAAAATGCTTTTACAAATGTATTAACAGTAAGAGGAGGACCAAGGAGAATCTCCATCCTTTACTGGATGCAGTGGTGAACATGACTAGTGAAGATATGGAAAAAGCTGAGCTCCTTAATGCCTTCTTTACATCTGTCTTTAATAGTAGACCAGTTATTCTTGGGGTACTCAGGTTCCTGACCTGGAAATCTGGGATGGGGAGCAGAATAAACCCCCACCATTCACAGGTGGAAACAGTAAGAGACCTGCTTCTCCACCTAGATTGTCACAAGTCTATGGGGCCAGATGGGATCCACCTGCAGGTGCTGAAGGAGTGAGTGGAAGTGATTGTCGAGCCGCTTTCAGTTGTTTAGCAGCAGTCATGTTCAACTGGACAGATCTGAGATGACTGGAGACTTGTTAATGTGCTGCCCGTCTGTAAGAAGGGTCAAAAGGATGATCCAGGGAACTACTGGCCTGTTAGTCTGACTTCTGTGGAAGGGAAGGTTAAAATAGAGATCATCTTGAGTCCAATCACACAACATGTGCAAGACAGCCAGAAGATCAGGCCTAGTCAGCACATGTTCATGAAATGCAAGTCCTGCCTTACCAACCTTATCTCCTTCTATGACTTAATGACCTGCCTGGCGGATGAGGGAAAGGCTGTTGAAGGCTGTCTACCTAGATTTCAGCAAAGCCTTTGACATAGTCTCCCATAGTATTCTCCTGGAGAAGCTGGCAGCTCATGGCTTAGACAAGTACACACTTTGCTGGGTTAAAAACTGGCTGAATGGCCAATTCCAAAGAGTTGTGGTGAACAGAGTTAAATCCAACTGGTTACTGTTCACTAGTGGTGTTCCCCAGGGGTCAGTGTTGGGAACCATCCTCTTTAATATCTTTATCGATGATTTGGATGAAGAAATTAAGTGCATGCTCAGTAAGTTTGCAGATGAGACCAAGCTGGGGGAAAGTGTTGATCTGCTGGAAGGTAGGAAAGCCCTGCAGAGGGACCTGGACAGTTTGTATCAATGGGCAGAGGCCACTGGGGTGAGGTTCAATATGGCTAAGTGCCAAGTCCTGCTCTTTGGCCACAACAAGCCTATGCAAAGCTACAGGCTTGAGGCAGAGTGGCTGGAAATCTTTGCAGAGGAAAAGGATCTTCAGGTGTTGGGCAGTGCTCACCCAAACACGAGCCAGAAGTTACGCATGTGGCTAAGAAGGCCAGTGGCATCTTGGCTAGCATCAGGAATAGTGTAGCCAGCAGGACCAGGGAGGTGATCATCCCCTTGTTTTCTGTTCTAGTGAGGCTGCACCTCTAGTATTCTGCTCAGCTTTGGGCCTTGCATTACATGAAGACATTGAGGCCCTGGATCACATCAAGAGAAGGGATCCAAAGCTGGTGAAGGGCCTGGAACACAAGTCCTATGAGGAACAGCTGAGGGAACTGGTGTTGTTTAGTCCAGAAAAGAAAAGGCTCAGGGAAGACCTTATTGTTCTCTACAGCTGCCTGAAAGGAAGTTGTGGGGAGCTGGGGATCAGACTTTTTTTCACAGATAACTTGTGATAGGACAAGAAGGAATGGCCTCAAGTTGTGTCAAACAAGGTTCAGAATGGAAATTAGGAGAAATTTGTTAGAGAGGGTATAGTTAAGCATTGGAACAGGTTGCCCAGGGAGGTGGTGGAATCACCATCCATGGGGTGTTGAAGGAAAAGTTGGATGTGGTAGTTAAAGACATAATTTATTGGGTAATATTGGTGATTGGAGGACAGATGGACTAGCTGGTCTTGGAGGTCTTTTCCGACCTTGCTGATTCTATGATTCTGTGATTCTGTATTCCATACCATATGACGTCACACTCAGCAATAAAAGGTGGGAAATTGGAAGGAGACAGGGCCTATCATTCTGAAGATGTCTGTCCTCCCAAACAACCAATATGCGTAATGAGGCCTGGCTTCCCAGAACTTGAGTGAATATCTCACTGATGAGAAGTAGAGAATATATGTGTATATATGTGTGTGTATATATATATATATATATATATATATATATATATATATATATTTCTCTCAGTGCTTCTGTGTAGCTTTTGTGTGTGTTTTTTCCTCTTCCTTTTCCCTTTAATTAAAATATCCTTATCTAACCTCTGAGTTTTGTTTTTTTTTTTTTTTTCTTTCCAACATAATTTCTTACTCTCTTCTTCTGAGTAGGGGCAGTGAGAGAGTGGTAGTATTTGAGATGCACATCAAGTTAAAACCACCACACCAGTATACAAAACATCTAGGACACTGACTAAATTATTTTTATGGACAAATGACCTCTTTATTCTCATCTGTCTCTGTTACATGCTGTCATTTGTACATCCTGGGGTAAAGAAACAACTTAGCAGCTTTTCAGGAACATGTACTTGTGAGGTGATTGGTCTCCAAACATAGGTAAATTTCCATGTGTTGCTTAGAGATACTACTTGGAGTAGTACTGTAAACATTCATAGTTATTACCAGGATCTCTAATCATAAGTGAACACAAGTTGAAAATATAAGAATATTCCAATATCAGTTTTTCATATATGTTCTTTCTGCCTTTATTAACTGTATGTGTGATATAAATATGCTTTTAGCACGTGTATATGTGAAACAAATATACAAAGTTCATAAAACTAAGACCAAACAAAAAATGACATGTATATGGTACTGGTTAACCAGATTGCTAATTAGAACACAAGATGAACTTTCTTCCTTCAGCTATAATCCCATTATTGCCTTTGTCCATCTCAATTCATATTACATTTAATCAGACATAAAGTAAAAGTAATAAAAATTGCTTGAATAAAAACAAGTATTAAATATGAATATTAACCCCATAGATTTTTATCAAGCCAAAAATCAAGTAGGAGTAGAATTCTAATACTTATCCCATTCCCCACCTTGTTTCCTTGTAGGAGTGAGACTTTATTCATGCTTTGAAAATGTTACAACAACTATACATGTGCTCAAGATTCAATAGTTGATATTAAACAACGTATTAAATATCTAAATACAGGATTGAATTGCAGAATTTTGTGGACAAGAATATTCATCCCTTGAACTGACTCTTAGAGTGAGATATAATACAAACAACAACAACCAACAGAATGATTTTAATTTAGAAACAGAATATTTTTTTTTCTAGTCTGAATACTGTAGAAGATTTTAGTTATTTACCTTGTCTTTAGCACAGAATTATGTCTCTAGTGAAAACTGGCAAAATAATGACAAAATGCTCAGGGTTGCTATTGATTCCTAATACTTTCTTCAAGATAATCTCCACACTAATGAAATCCTCTCAACGTAATTATTCTTCCTGAGGATTTTTTTTAAAACATTTCTACTTCTATTGACTTGTTCAAATGGACAACTATTTTGTCTTTCTCTCTTCTCCAGTAAGAATATTGATTTTTCTAAAATAAAACAGTCAATTTTATTCACTGAATTCATAAGTTGAAAAACAGTTTCCTCCTCAAAGCACCTTCAGTTTCACTTCTAGTGATGCTGTTTTCACCTGGACTTTATCATATGCTTGCAGTCTGGCTCTATTCACTATTGACCTGCAAAAGAAAAGTGATAGTTAAATTGAATTGAATTTTTAATACAGATTTGATAAAAAAACTATATTATTTACATTGAAGCATCTTGAATTTTAAAATGCAATAATTTCCTTTAATTGAAGATATAAAATAGCCAACATAGAAGTGAAATAAATGAGTTTTTGAAGCAGACTGAAAAATTATGCCTTGGATATGAATAAGATATAGGGTACATTTTCTAACTCTACAATTAACATATAGAGATTAGCTTAAGACATTAAATTATTCTATTTCATTATTTCATTATCACATTTTGTTATTGCATCAAAAGACTTAGCCATGTAATGAGATACATTCAAAATATAGGCCTGTATGTTTAATATTTTTTAATCATACAATGTAATTTTATAAAATTTGTAGAAAAATAATTTGTTTTAGTGTTATTTGGCTCTAAACCATCTCTGTGTGTATCAGTGACCATGCCCTGGGCTGAGTCTGTGATCTCGAGGAATACAGGAGCAAAGAGCAAAGTCAGGAGCATAAACTTCTGAGGAATTAACTTCAAGCTATTTAAAGATCTGCTGAATGAGATCCCCTGGAACACTGTCCTTAGAGAAAAAGGAGTGGAACAGAACAACTTTTTAAGGATGTTTTCCTTAGAGAACAAAAACTCTCCATCCACCTGTATAAAAAAACTGGCAGGGAAGACAGACAACTGGGATGGCTGTGTCAGTCCTGCTAGTCTGCCACGCAAAGTCCCTGGTAATGGAAAAAGAGAAACATAACTCCCATTTTTAAAAAGAGTAAAGCTACAGACTGGGGAACTACAGTCAGGTGAGCATCACCTCTGTGCCTGACAAGGTCATGGAAAAAGATCCTCCTGGAAGCAATGTCAAGGCGCATGCAGGACAAAGAGGTAATCTAAGACAGCCAGCATGGCTTCACCAAGGCCAAATGTGCCTGACCAATCCAGTGTCCTTCTATGATGGTGTGACAAGGGAAGACCAGCTGATGTCATCTGCTTGAACTTCTTTAAGGCCTTTAACACAGTCCCACATGACATCCTTGTTTTCAAAATGGAGAGAGATGGATTTGATGTGTGGAATGGATAAGAAGTTTGTTTGAAGATCCCGCCTAGTGAGTTGTGGTCAATGTCTAAGTGGAGGCCAGTGGTGAGTGCTATCTCTCAGGGTCTGTCTTGGGACCAGTGCTGTTTTATATCTTTGTCAATGACATAGACAGTGGGACTGAATACACCTTCAGCAAAGTTGCAGAAGACATCAAGCTGAATGGTGCAGTTGATACAATAGAAAGAAGGGATATAATCCAAAGGGACCTGGACCAGCTTGAGAATTGTGCCCATGGGAACCTCATGAGGTTCAACAAGACCAAGTGCAAGGTGCTGTGTCTTGGTCAAGGCAATCCCAGACATGGAAAGAGAGAACTCATTGAGAGCAGCCCTGCAGAGAAGGACTTGGTTCTGGTGGATGAAAAACTTGACATGAGCCAGCAGTGCACACTTGCAGCTCAGAAGGCCAACTGCATCCTGGGCTGCATCAACAGAAGAGTGGCTAGCAGGTCAAGGAAGGTGATTTTCCCCCTCTACTCTGCCCTTCTGAGGCCCCATTTGGAGCACTGCCTCCATGTCTGGGACCCCTAGTATGAAAAGGATGTTGATTTGTTAGAACACGTCTACAGGAGAGACACAAAGATGATCAAGGGGCTGGAGTATGTCTCCTATGAAGAAAAGCTGAGAGAGCTGGGGTTTTTCAGCCTTCAGAAGAGAAGGCTCTGGGGTAACCTCATTGCAACATTTCAGTACTTGAAGGTGACTTGTAAAAAAATGGAGAGCAACTCTTTGCTCCATCAGATATTGACAGGACAAGGGGGAATGGTTTTACACTAAAAGAGGGGATATTTAGATTAAAGGTTAGACAGAAAATTTTCACTCAAAGGGTGGTGAGGCACTGGAACATTTTGCCCAGAAATATGGATGCCCCATCTTTGGAGGTGTTCAAGACCAGGTTAAATGAACACTTGGGCAACCTGATGTAGTGGGTGGCATACCTGCCTATGACAGGGGCTTGGAAATAGATGATCTATGAGGTCCCTTCCAACCCGAGACATTCTGTGATTCTATTATTCTATTATGTGTGTTGCTTATGCTCCCTATAGCAAGGTATGTCTACTACCATATAAAATTAGTGGTTAAAGCAAGAATTGCATAGTGAGTTGAAGGTACCCACAGGCATCTTGAAAAATAACTTTTAAGCAATAAATCAAGTGCAAGCGAGACAATACAAATACACAAATACACAAATATGGAGCTTGCTCTATGAAACTAAAAGTTGGAAACATTTTTAATGTACACATCATCCATATATATATATATTTCCATCAATTCATCCTTTAATACAAAGTTTGGAAAAAAAATGTAGAGGTTGCTAAATTCATATTCAAAATATTTTTTTCTAACAAAGCCACGCCCCTTTTTTTTCCCTCAATCTATAAGGAACAGATTTAAGCAATAGCTGGTTATCTCTAAATAATAGAGTTGAATAAAAAGAAATAATAAAAAGAGATTTACATCAACAATTGATGTAGTCTCTTTTTCTCTAAAAAATAAAATTTCAACTTAAACAGCATCTGTGAGTGCATAGAATGGGTTTCCTGTCCTCTTCCCCTCCCC
>CM021763.1:47603724-47621095 GCA_011075105.1 Heteronetta atricapilla | reverse complement strand
TACTATACCTGTAATGGAAAATGGAAGCTTCAGAAAGTAGAGTTCTTAGATGAGAGGGTTTGTTAAGTGCTTTGTCATTAGCTAAATATTTGAACTTTGAAATAATTATAATTTCTATCAGATACTAGAGGTACCCTCTGGCTGGATGGTATGGCACATCCAGGTTTATTATTAGAGGAGAAGCAACCAGTGGGATTAATTTTATAACTGATGAAGTCTTAATCAGATTTGGATGTTCAGTTCTATGCTCTCCAGTATGCATACCTATGTGTCCTGGTTTCAGTTGGGACAGAGTTGTTTTTCCTCCTAATGGCTGGTGAGGTACTATGTTTTGGATTGGGATGAGAAGAGTGCTGATAACATGCTGGTGTTTTAATTGCTGCAGAGCAGTGCTTACACTAAGCCAAGGACTTTTCAGCTCCTCGCTCTGTCCTCCAGCGGGCAGGCTGGGGGGGCAGCAAGAGCTGGGAGGGGACAGACCCAAGACAGCTGACCCAAACTGGCCAAAGGGGTATTCCATACCATCTGACGTCATGCTGAACAATATATAGGGGTGGCTAGCCAGGGTGGGCTGCCGGCTGCTCGGGGTTGGGCTGGGCATTGGTCAGCGGGTGGTGAGCAATTGCATTGTGCATCACTTGTTTGTACATATTATTATTATTATTATTATTATTTTCTCTCTTAAATAAACTGTCTTTATCTCAACCCACAAGCTTCACTTTCCCGTTTCTCTCCCCCATCCCAAAGAGGGAGGGGGGAGGGTGAGCGAACGGCTGTGTGGTGTTTAGCTGCCGGCCGGGTTAAACCACAACACTATGGAATAAAATTTATTAAACTGTGCGACATCAAGAGAAGGCTAAATCTTTTATTGCAGTTATTCTATTTATTCAGTATCTTATCAGTCTTTGTTTGTACAAAGTCATTTCTGGTGTAGTAGTAATAGACTCATGCAGTTACGTTTTCATTATTTTTAACAATTTAACTAAACTTCCAGGTCAACACCCACTGAATTTATGTGACTATTGCTATTTTCATGTGGATTTTGACTGGGATTCTGTTGAGATTTCTCTTTGTAAAACATCTTTCTCTTGTAAAATTTTGCAGAGTCTGAAGATTATTCTTTATTTGGGATTACACATACACATAGTCTGTCAGCACCAGTTTCTCCCTTTAACTGCCGAGAAAAGTGTGCAAAGACTGGCAAAAACCAAACAGGTGCAGTTTCACTGGAGTGATCTCTAACGATGAGATTCAGTTACTTAAATGTAGATACCTAGGGCTGTTTTAGACACCTCTATATAACAGAAGTAGTGTGGAGACGACACTGTATCTTACAGGACAATTCAGAGAGTGCACACATGCCAAGGCAGCTCGCCCCGACACTATTTAGCCCCAAAGGAATAGTAGATAATAATAATGGAATAATAATTAATTTCAAGTAAGTCTTTGAGTTTGCAAGCATGTGGTGAAATGTGCGTTTGCATAGCTTGTTTTCTCCTGGGCACCTTAATGTTTATAAGTGTGAATTTTCTGTTCAGATTAGTCAAAAATTAGCTGTTAGTATTTCCTGTTTGTCAGCCTTGTATTTGAAAACTCATATATGTGGTACTTACTTTCTGTCTCCTTCTCTATTTGCAAATGTTGTGCAGGGATTTAGGGTCCAGTTTCACAAAAATAAACAACATTGTTTTGGGCAAGTTAAAATATAAGCAGGTGCTTTATACACAACTCTTACAAAACTCTGCCAATTCACTCCAACCCTGTTCTGTAATATCAACTGTCTAGTTTATTCCCAGGCTGCTCTTGAGCTGAGATTCTTGCCAAACATTCTAAATTGTAGAAAATTGTGGGTTTATTTTGCAAACAAATGGGGATTCTGCTGGAATTGCCAAACACATTTTCAATTTTCTTAATTTGGTCTACTTTGTACAAATATAACATTGGTAGCTACTCAATTACAGGTGAGAAATTGCTTTATGTTTTCAATAATATAATTGTTTCTTTTTTAAAAAAATAATTTATTTATTTTTTTTAATTTAATTTGCTGTTTCTACTGACATTGAGCACAACTACTGACTGTCTCTGGAATGTCATTTTGTTGGTGGTGTTGTTTAGTCATTCAAGGTAGTAGACATTGCTGGTACTGGGCAGCATGTCTGCTAACAGTTTAAGCAGATTCTAAATTTTGTGAAAAAAATTGGAAAGAGAAATCTCTGCCTGCAGTTTGATTTCCTTATATTCCCTGCTGTGTGATAGTGCTTTATTATTTATTTATTTATTTATTTATTTATTTTTTTAGAACAAGGCTAATGTTATGTCTTAGTTATTTCTGGTGGCAGCCCTCAAACAGATATCTTTAAACAGAAATACTTCTTAAGAGAGTATCACAGAATCACAAACTGTCTGACTGGTTGAGCAATATCTGGAGATTCTTTGGTCCAATGCCCCTGCTTCAGCAGGACCACCTACAACAGGCTGTCCAGGATCATGGTTTGATGGCTTCTGAACATCTCCGAGGAAAGATGGCTCCTGTGCTAGTGCTCCCCTTGAGGTTTGTCCTGGATGGTGGCATGACCCTATGCAGATTACACAATAGGGTCATAGACATCTCCTCTTTTTGTTCTGTCTTCAGATAGTTGTGTGGAATGAATAAGGAACAGAAATACTAGATCTCTCAGAGATATGTTTGTGTGGTAGAAAAGCTGTTTCTGTCTCATACAATATCTGTAAAGGTTACACCTTTTATTGACCACTAAGTATAGTCAATAAAGAGAAGAACATGACAATCCTCAAATTCTTTAATGTGTTCTATATGATACTATGCAATATTGGGTAAGCAAGAGCAATTGAAAAAAGAAGACATAAGAGGATGTGTGCAATGTGGTCCTTGCTTACTCTTTCCATCCAGCAAAAAAGGGGACCAGCATTTTACTGCCTCTTTCTGTGTTGTGTCTCATTTTCAGAGAATAGGTTTTAACACTAACATACACACACATACACAAATGCCCACAAAGATGCTGTGTTTCAGGTCATTCTTTAATCACATTATATTGAAAATGAAAGTTAATTAAAAGTTCTTTCTTAAAAGATAGCACAATAGTGACAAATATTACACTGGGGCCTCATGCTTTTCAAGTTTTGTCTGATGTACAGAAATGTAAAGTCATTAAGCCCTGCCATGTGTGAATACAGTATGAAGGACTAAGGTCAAAGTCAGTACAGCATATAATGAAATAAGATATCCTACTAAATGTTGCCACAGTTCAGAAATATATATTTATATAAAATATATAAATATATTTATATTAAATATAATATATTTGTGATTCCTCCAAGAATGTACATCCAGTTATTCATCCTGTGAACTGTCTTACCTTTTTTACTTGAAATTGAGGTGGTTGAATCCACAAAGTTTAAATTTAATTTTCTGAACTCTTAATTCTTGAAATCAGGTGGGTTTATTCTGAAGAGTATTTGTGGGAAAAAATGAAATCTACAGAATTAAGCTAAACAAAATAATTTAAATGGTAAACATCCTCAGTATGATTCCAGTGGGATGAATTTCAAGAACTAAATGTCTGATGAGCTGTTTTATTCCTGTACTCTTGAAATTTCTGAGGCCTCAGACCACTAAGCTTTTTCAAATCTGTTATTTTGCAAGATGATCTTCAGGTCTCATAAGACATTTTTTCATTACTTCTTGGAATGTCAATTCTACAGAAAAAGGAGAAAGAAATGTCATTTGGGTCTGCCAGTCAGTATTTTAGTTAAATAAACTAATTGTAATTTTTATAATTCAGTCAATGACAATGGACTGGATAGCTGAAATCCAGAAATCATGGTGGAGGCAAAGCAGCAGCTAAAATATGATGACAGAATAGCTTTCTCATAACCTGAGCAAACAGTACAGTACCAAATTAGTGAATTAGAGAAGCAGTCTGAAGACTGCTTTTCCCATGGACTAAAAGGATGCTAAGAATCGGAAGACTAAACTTATAGATAAACATATCTTCTTCTTTCTCCAAACAATGGCAGAGACCTCCTTGATTTTTAGAATGGCAACTTTTATTTTGAAATTGGTATTGCAAATCCTGGACACTGTAACTGCAGCACAGAGTTTCATTTGAATGGGAAAGATGGTTGGCAATGGGGGGTGGAGGTGAAGTGGGGGATTGTAAATATGACATAGTAAAACTGGCAAAAAATATTGCCACACTTGTGATAACACAATGCTCGTTAAATATCCATTTCACATTATAAACCAATTTGTATCATGCTGCCTCACAATAATATAAAAAAATAGATGTAATTAATTTCAGCAGCAATTAAAATAATTGTCATCAGAAATAAGAAGATATTTGTAAGTTAAATAAACTCTTCTCATTGATGCTCCTTAATGTAGACTTTTTAGATGTAAGACTGTCAAATCCTTTCTTAAACAATCATGAGACTAAGTTGTGTTAAAATAATAAGATTAGTTGTGTTAAAAAATATATATGTAAATATATATATATATTTAAGGTAAGCTACATATCCTTTCAAATCCTCAGGGCTGTCAGCAGTCCATATAGTATAATACTAGCTGCCAAAACTGTGTAGAATGCAGTTATTTCAAACTGCATGATATCAATTATTTTCTGTTTTTGCCAACCAAAACCTAAATGAATAAAGCAAGGATACAAAAAGGAAGTACTGGCAAAAGCAGCACAATATTCTATCTTAAAACTCTTTAGATGGAATTTATGTCAGATTTCCCATTTGGACAACTGAGAACACACATATATATATATGTATATACGTATATGTATATATATGTATATTAACTAATTTTTGTCAAATTTTCAATTTTAGAGGTATTATATAAAAAGACCTCTAAGGAGTGTAATAACAATAAAAAAAATCATATTGGTTACTTATACAGATTTTGCCATTTTTAAACTAGAATTATGCAGGATTCACTTGACTGATGTCTCTGTATCTATGAGATGTGAGGTTTCCATGAAAAGCTAGTATTATTCACTGTGTTACTTTTTTTTTTTTTTTTTTTTTATTTTTTGGTATTTGTATTGATGACTTTAAGCAATACTTAACATCTTGATATTGTAACCCATAAGGCAAGAAGGAAATAAAGACAAATGTAAGTTTAAATTTTATTGAAAGTCAGGCAAATAGGTCAGAAAATCAACTTGGCTGAGCAGAAATCTTCATCTACAGCTTAGGTGGATTAGGTGCAAAAAGAAAATTTATGGACACCAGAAAAGAGGTCAGGTGATATGGGAGGACTACAGCTGGCCACTGTACACAGTTGGTTAGTGAGACTGAACCTCAATTAGAGTTGAAGTTGATGAGTACAGTAGGGGACAATACAAAAGGATTTTGTAAACACATTAAAAGCAAAACGATGACCAGAGATAACATTGGTTAATGGATGAGGATTGTCACCTCACAGATAATGACAGTAATAAAGCAGATTTTTTTTAATGCCTTCTTTGCCTCTGTTTTCAGCATCAAAGAAGGTCTCTGGGATACCTGGAGTCCTAAGTTGGAAGAATGTGACTGTGGGAATGATAAACTCTCAGCCAACTCAGAACTCGTGGGGGATTTTCTGCTCCAGCTGGCTGCACATAAGTCTATTTTACCTGATGGGATTAATTCCAGGGTACTCAGAGAGCTGGCTGATGTCATCATGAGACCTCTCTCAATTATTTTTCACCAGTCTTAGGCATTTGGAGAGGTCCCTGTCAACTGAAAGCTGAAAAATGTAGTTCCAATATCCAAGAAGGGCAAGAATGAAGACCCTGTTAATTAAAGTTCTGCTAGTCTCACTTCAGTGTCTGTTAAAATTATGGAGAAGATTATTCTGGGAATTGATGAAAAACATCTGAAATACAATGTAGTCTTTGGTCATAGCCAACACCGGTTCATGAGGGAAAGGTCCTGTTTTACAAACTTAATTTCCTTTTATGATAAGGTTACCCACCTTATTGACCAAGACAAGCCAGTAGTTTTAATCTTTTTGGATTTCAGCAAAGCTCTCAATACTGTTTCTCACAGCATCATTCTAGACAAAATGTCCAGCATACAGCTAAACAAATACACAATATTATGGCTGCCAAATCAGGCTCAAAGTTTTATAGTAAATGGGGTTATCTCAGGCTTGCAGTCAGTTACTAGTGGGGTTTCCCAGGGCTACATTTAATGTTTTCATAAATGATCTGGATGCAGGACTCAAACTCATGATAATTATTTTTGCAGATGATACTAAACTGGGAGGAGCTGTTGACTCCCTCAAGGGTGGAGAGGCCTTGCAGAGAGATCTTGACAAACTAGAGGGTTGGGCAACCCCATGGAAAAGAATCTAGGGATTCTGGCTAATGGCATGTTGAATACAGTGTTCCCTGGCAGCCAAAAGGTCCAGCTGTAACCTGTGATGCACCAAGCACAGCACTGCTAACTGGCTAATGGATGGGATTGTCCCACTCTGTTCTGCACTGGTGTGTCTTCATCTTGAGTACTGTGTGTAGTTTTGGGTACTACAGTACAAAAAGAACATAAAATTATTTTGGACTGTCCAAAGGAGGGTAACAAAGATGGTAAAGAGTGTAGAGGGCAAGATGTATGAGGAGCAGCTAAGGTCACTTGGCTTGTTCAGCCTTGAGAAGATAAGACAGAGGTTTCTACAGTTTCTTCACAAAGAGGGAAAGGGGAAAGGCACTGATCTCTTCTCTCTGGTGATCAGAGACAGGACCTGAGGGGACAGTGTGAAGCTGTATCAGCAAAGGTCCAGGCAGGATATTAGGAAAAGGTTCTTCACCAAGATGGTGACTTGCACTTGAACAGGCTCCTCAGAGATGTGGTAACAGCACTGAAACTGTTGAAGTTCAAGAAGCATTTGGATAATGCTCTCAGACATACCATTTCATTTTTGGATGGTCCTGTTTGGGGAACTGTATGATCCATATGTGTCCCTTCTGACTCATGATATTCTATGATTCCATGATTCTAAAGTTCAAGATAATTAAAAAATATTTTCTGTGTATAAATTTCTTTTTGGTGGAATCATTGAAAAATCACTGAAAAATTAGGGATATTTTAAAAGTAGGAAATTTCAAATCTCTTCCACTTTTATGTTGTCTAGGAGTTGCAAATTAATGTAAACTAAGTTTTTGTTGTTGTTGTTGTTGTTGTTGTTGTTTTTCTTTTTTATCTTGCCAGGAGCTTTCCAGTGGTTCTAGGTGAAGATTACAGGAACTGAAGGAACAGTGGCAGAAGACAGGATAGAACTGTTTTCCCTGATCAATTTCTGTGTGATATTAGGAGCCCTGCTTAAACCATTTTTATTTATTTATTTATTTATTTATTTTAAAGTGAGTTCTGTTGATTTGTTCCTTTTTTCTAGTCCGACAAGGTGAAACCATATGTATTTGCAAGGGAATTTAATAGAAATTTTAGTTAACTTTTTATAATAAATGATATATAAAATCACAAGGGGAAACTTACAGCTTTGTCATCAGAACAGTATTTGAATAATTTGTGATATTGAAGGCCTAGGGGAGAGCCATCCAATTTGTATAATAAATGAGGAAAAGTTGTATGAGGAAGAAAAAAAGAAGAAGAAAAAAATATGACTCTTAATTTAATGATGTACCATATGTTTATGTTCACAACATATTTGAATCATGTTTATATGTTCAAAACCATATGAAAAAGAGTACCTGTTAAATTTTGTTTTGAACTCTGATATTAGAGCAAGCGTATTAATATTTGTTTTAAATGCCTGTTGTAGAGAAACATAGTGGCTGAAATATTAAACACTCAGTGTTTGAGGTGGATATTTTTGCTTAGTAAGCCTCAAGTTTCTCATTTACACAGGAAACTTTGAGAGGGAAATGGGTAGGAAGACCATGGGAGCTTTGTATGTTTTCTGTCTCACCTTTTCTTGCCCTGTGTTAGCCATACTCTGTCAGATTCTGTTAGAGCACATCACATTACTCCAGGTCTAACATGACGAGACATTAAAATTAAATGCAAAGGATAAAATTGTTTATTCAGAAATTCTCACCTTACTCCATTCTGATGTCTTCAAGTCCCGAATATGATTGATCTTATCAGACTGTTTGATCTCTTCATGACAGTAATTCACACTACTTCTTAGTACCAGATGTTACAGCAATCCACAGTAATACCACAGCAATATACATATAAATTTATTTTTTTACCCTCTGTGAAATGCATTTCAGAATGAAGAAACACGTATGTAGAACATGTAAATACGAGAATTATCATCAAAGTTTATATGATTCACCTTTCCAGGTGATTTCCTACCTACCCAGCTGCTACCTGATATCTGATGTTCTTGAATTTTTTCCTTTATTTATTTTTTATTTATTTATTTATTTTTTTACATATCTATATTAAAATCAATATTATTTTTCCCCATTTATCAAACAAAACTTCAAAGCTATGAAATAGTGGGGTAATAAAGTTAATTACTTTATAGTTCCTTTTTGGGATAGGACATGTACTTGGAAAGGTTTTAGTTTGTTGTGTTTTAACAGCAGGAGGTAGCTCAGCTCCACAGAATGAGCACAGGGAAGGTTAATGTAATTTTTCACCTATTGATTTCAGACTCGAGCAGTGAGAACCAAAAGCAAACTAGAAACACCTTCCCTCCATCCATCCTCTTCTTTCTTATTCCCTCAGATGGCACAGGGGAACGGGTAAAGGGGGCTGCAGTCAGTCCCTAACACTTCATCTCTGCTGCTCTTTCACAATCCCTCTCTGCCTCTGCTCCATGTGGGGTCCCTCCCACAGGATGCCGTCCTTCCTGAACGGGTCCTGTGTGGGTTTCTCACATGCTGCAGCTGTTCAAGAACTGCTCCAGTCTGGGTCCATACCATTGGATTCATTCATCAGGAGCAAACTGTTCTGGCAGTGATTCAATTTTGCTTTACTGGCAGGTCCCTTTTAGAGCTGTCTGAAACTGACTGTAATCTAACCTGGAGCAGCCCCTGCTTTCCTTCTTTCCTCTAACAGAGGCCACCCTCACACCTTTGCTACATAAACCCAATACATTTACATATAACTGTGGGCTCTGGACTGATTTGGAATATTTCGAAGAAAGAGAATAAATTCAACAAAATACAGTTTTTTTTTTATATATTATTTTTATTTTTTTTAGGCAGTTATGAAAATTTAAACACTATGAGTTACTTTAAGGAACTCATCACCTGGTATGTTATATTTGTTGAAATCAGTGGGAGTTGCAGATCCATGAAGAATCAATATGTCAAGCATTGTGTAACACCCTAACTTTTAGACAATGGTTTTAATCATAAAGATGACTTAAGTCCTTAAAGGAACTTGGGCTCCTAGTTTAGCAACTTGAACCTATGTGATATGTTAAGGCTAACTGCTGTAAATTGTCATCATAGTATAAATAACACTACAGACATCAAATCAGTTTATCCTTTTTCATGTGGTTTCATAATAGATATAGAACTTTTGTCATCTGATTATGAATGCAATAATTTGAAAGATGCTTGAAAGATTACAACTGTTGCTGATATGTAGAGACAGAGGAAGGATTTGCCTTTAGTTTGAAAGTCTTAATACTGGTTTGCTTTAAAAGATTTTCTTTTATTTATTGTTTTATTTATTTATTTCTCCTATTATTTCTTAGTTATTTTCCATTTGTTTAAAAATGATTTCTGACTGCAACCCAAAATCTCTAATCATGTCAGAGATGCTCCATTTAAGGAACAGAGTTGACCATGGCTGGACTTTTCTCCTACTGTGATGAATAAGCTATCTGCTATTCTGTATAAGTACAGCTATTCTGTACTCATTTTTTTAAGAACTATTTTGTTCCCTGCTTTTTGATAGTTAGAAACTCTAAAGCATTTTTGAAAAATTCCTTCTTTTTATAGTTATTACTAGTGAGAAAAGGATTCTTTTCTCTAGATCAAAAAATTTGTCTGGACCCATTTCATGCCATTAGACAATAGTTGAATCTTTTTGTTCACACCATGACTTGTGATGTGAGGTGTTAAATGTCATTGAAATGACAGCCAGTGGAAAGAGTGCACAAAAAAATAAATATATGATCTGTTTTTCTAGGATCCTAGCAATTACCTCTGCCAATGCACAAAAACAATGAAAAATATCTGGTTTCAGTATCCAGTATCTAGTATTCTTCCTTGTTAAGTAGTGGAAAGCAAAATAATTATAATTAAATAATCACTCTACTGTTTTCTTATTTAATTCATTGAGTTCTGTATGCTAGTGAAAATTCAGTGTCTTTTTTTTTTTTTTTTTCTTCTTCTTCTGTTGATTTTTTCCTTTAACACTCTGCTTTTACATGGACAATAAAAAGACGGTGCAGATACCTTGTTGCCATGCGATATATTTGAATTATTCAAAATGCTTGGTTGGGAAGATCTTATGTTTGCTTGTCAAAGGGCTTTTATTTATTTATTTATGTTTTATATAACTTTAATTGTTACCAGTGATTCTTGTTGTTGTTGTTCGTGTTTGTTTATATATACAAATGACTAGTTCAGTTCCATATGCCATCATTGCTACTGGCTAAGAAGAAAGATTAAAGTATAAAACTATGAAGTATTAGATTACAAAGAAAAAAATAATAATGTCACTACTTTCAAACAGCACAAACAGCATGCTCCTTTCCTTAGAGTAATCCTAATTCTTTTCCTAAGAAAAGGAAAAAATACTTTACAATAGCATTATGCAGATGTTCTGGAAATTCATTTTTGCAATAAAGGTACGGTAAACATCTAGACATATCCTTTTTTTTTAAATTATTATTATCATTATTATAGTTGTATTTGAGTTGTGGATTCCATGGTGAAATGTATGTTTTTTGCCTGATCATTTAATTTTCATAACTTGAATTATTTCCTGTCTGAAGAGGTGCCAGCTGACTGGCATTAGATGTGTTATTTTTTTTTTTTTTTATGTATTCCAAATCAGAGTAACATGACTTCACATGCGTGATAGATCTCAAAGTGTTGCACTTTAATTAAAACAGAGAGATAACATCATTTTTAGCTACACAAGCAGTCAGGCAATATATTTTTCCATGATTTTATATTTATTTGCAGCTACTTAATTTCCCTGTCTTTATTATTTTCCACATAAATTTCCATATTCAACTTTATTCTTTATAAATCTTTTATCCATATCCAAATTTGTGTAAAAGATAAAAGTCAAGATATGAATAATTTGTTTCTAGTTCATGGTCAAAAGATATGGTCAAAAGATATTTTACTTCCTTTCCTCAGTGATTTTGTTTCACTTGGGATTATTAGTAACTATTTTAGAATCAGTGGTTTAGAGGCATATTCTTCTATTTCACCTTCATAAGACATTCATAAGATGTTCATAAATTTCAAACTTTTGAAATTTAAAAACATAAATTTGACTCTGCATGATCATCATTATCCTGTATTGATCTGGGGGGGTTCATGTGGTTCATTAGCTTCTTTAAGAAGAAATCTCAGTAGTTTCTGCATGTAGTCCTTATTTCAGGTAAGTATGTAGAAGAAAAAGCTTGGACTTCTATGATTCTGTCCCTAAACATTATTATTTGCAGAACAATCAATGCAGTGCTGTTAAGAACTGAATATGTGCAAATCAATGGGAGTCTATACTAAAAAACAACCTAATAAAAAATATAGGATTTGACCTCAGATGCAGAATAATCAAAATGTGAAACACAAGTTGTCCTATTATTTTTCTTACTGATGCACAATGAATTTTTGATTACTAGATGATGATTCAGACAGAAAACGTTCTCTCTCTCTTTCTCTCTCTCTCTCTCTCTTTTTTTTTTTTTTTAATAAAATAATGGAGGGCTTTTTCAGACAATGGTTCATTCTGTTCTTAGCAGATTATTTTGCTTTTATTTAGAATTATGAAAACACCTCTGTAAATATGCATAAGACAAGTAATGCATGTTTGTCTTGTGTAGTCAATTTTGTTTTGCCCATTAGCAGTTGTATTTGAAGTTAAATTATGTGGTTGATCACATTACTCATTGAAGCATGTTTGTTTCTTAATGTTTGTGGGTTAGCAATCTGTTATGATGAAAACTTATTTAAATTTTAGTATTATACATTGAATTTTGAGCTTTGTCCAGATAATATACAATAGACTAAATGCGTAGAAAAACCCATATAACACAGCAGTTTGTTTATGATATCTTTTGAAGATTTATCTAGAAGTAAAGACTTAAATTAAGAAGTAATATATAATGGCAAAAGAATGTATAAGGAAATAAATTACTCTAGATAGGCAAATACATGACAGAAGAAAGTATGAGCAAAAGTTGTGGTTTGGGACTATATGACATTACCCTATCTTCCTTGTTTTGCATGGAGAAGATTTATCATGATGTGGAAAACATTTTTTTCTTTCTTGCATGTACTGAAATATTAATGCTCAGTCCAACCTGTGGCCCTCTTATTATTATTATTATTATTATTATTATTCATAGCTTCACTAAAACACTGTTCAAGAAATTTTATTTAGACATCCACAAAATCATGATGTGAAGATGACATGTAAAAAAAAAAGTGGTTTAAATGACAATGAATATTTATTTTAATACATCTTTTCTTTCCTTTTTAATCATTATCTCTTTCTCTTTCTGACTCTAATTCTTGCTTTGGAGCACTTTGGGATTTGCCTGCATATGAAACAGGAAAATAAATAATTTGGAGTTGTACTTTAAGATGATATAGACAGTCTTCTTAGGTCTCTTGCTAGTAGGTCTTTTAAGGTCAAATAATATAGAAATTTAATTTCAGAAAAATGATATTCATTCTGGCTGACCTGGGGAAAACAAGTTTTTAAAAGTATTTTTTTAGAACCAAAAGCATATAAGACCTCTAAGCAACTCTTACCTAGCCAGTTTTTGAGAACAAGAGTTCTGATAATAGGTTATCTTCTGAGGAATGGTTTAATCTTCTCAAAGTTATTGAGTCTAATTTAGGGGAAGTAGGGTAAAATGTGATATACAGGAGATTAAATAAGAAAATTACTGTCTCCTTCTGAGCTTGATGTCTGTGAAACTCACCTCTGTAATTTGTGTTTCTGTACCACTTCTGGGGAATAAAGTCAATGAATATTTTTCAGCACAAAACCATATACAAAAATAATTCTAATTATTTTAAGTAAGTAGAGCTAAACTTTATCCTACTTTTTATTTATTTATCTATTTTTATTTATTTATTTATTTATTAGTAACATGCAATTTATTTAATCTTTTTTCCTGGAATACCTGACATTTTTCTGGATTTTTTGATATATTTGAAACGCAAAGAGACAACAGATTTGTTAATTAGTCCCTTTTAGGGATAGTCACTGAACTTTGTTAAAATCATTGAGGCCCTTCCAGTAACAAATTGACTTTTACTTGGTGAATGAGAGGTAGGATACTTAGATGTATGTATTGAAGACTTCTGTTTTGATTTCCAAGAGCTCCAGTAAGTTTCTAAATCTGAGAAACAGTTTCTTAACTCATCTGCCCAGTTACTATAACAACCTGATTGTTGCTGAAAATAAAACTTTAATTTGCCTTGCTGTGTTTCAGTTATTACTTATTGAAATGTCATCTGTTTGTCAAAAATAATTAATTATCTTGAAACTACAATTCATGATTTGAAACTGTTCATTTATTCCTTTGATTTTTTTTTTTTTTATGTAAAGTGACCTCTATTTATTTATTTATTTATTTATTTTGGTTCAAATTCTAAACACAGTGTTTCTTTTATACAATGGGATTTCCCAGTACAAGTGGCTTAAAGGTATGACACTATAAATACGGTTTCAAAGGACATTCTCAGTAAATTGTTTTCTAAATGAATGACTTCCATGGGAAACTATCTAACATTTAGTACATACATCAGTAATCAAAAAGTTCTCTAACACCTTTAGAGAACTATTATTATTAAAAGCTCCTAAGCCACAAACAAAAGGTAAATATAAATATATATTTTTTAAAAAGTTCTTTCGATTCTCAATAGTACATAGAACATTAATCTCTTCACAAGGGCAGATAATAACTAAAGACATCTATACTAGTCTTCCAAGAGAATGGTCATTCTAGCCATTCTCAGATTCTATGAGGACTTGAAGAGGAAGGCTTGGTAATCTTGCCATATACTCATTCATATAATAATAAAATATTTAAGTCATGATTCCTGCTAAGAAGTCTCTGAAATAGCTAAGTTGATATTTTTTTTTGGACATTTTTCAGTGAATCTCTAAGCCAAAACTAATAATCCTTTTAGTTTTCTTGAATATTTTCTTCAGTTCTTAATGTTTCTTTGCAGTATTGCTTCATATAAAACAGCTTCTAATCTAAGGGGGAAAAAAACAAACAAAAACCAAACTCACCAAAAGAAGTGTCTTAAACTTTTATTTATTTATTTATTTAACTGAGTTACAAAGCTTCACAAGTTTGGGGGAATGTTAAACAGAAACTTGTATGACAAGCTGCTATTTGGGCTCAGTATCTCAAATATAATGGCTTTTCTGCAGACATAAGGAAAAAAATTATCAAACAAAAACTGGCAAACACAAACCCACTATTTTTTTTTTTTTTTTTTTTTTTTTCCAGTACTAGACCTTTGGAAGTAAAAAGAACAGTCATATCCTATACAGCTCCTCCTGTTGTCACAGAAGTTGCATAGATTGCCTGCCTCACAGAAGGTTTTGTTCCTAGAATGAAATTTTCCCTATAGTTCTGTGTGACTTTGTTGTGGCTTAACAGGCAGCTAAGCACCACACATCTATTTGCTCACTCCTGTCTAGTGAGATGGAAGAGAGAATCAGAAAAAAAAAAATGGTGACACTCATTGTTTGGGATAAAGACTGTTTAGTAGGACAAAAAAGGAAGGAAAAATAGCAACAACAATAATTGTATATACAAATATACAAAATATAATAATAAAAAATGATGCCCAATGCAACTGCAACTGCTCACTCCCCACTGAACAATGCCCAGACAGTCCCTCAACAGTGTCTGCCCTCACTTCCCAGAGCACCACCTCCCAGTTTCATTTCTCAGCATGATGTCATATGTCATGGAATATCCCTTTATCTAGTTTGTGTCAGCTGTCCTGGTTGTGATCCCTCCCAGCTTCTTGTGCACCCCCAGCCTCCTCTCTGTCAAAGAGATATGTGAAGCAGAAATGTCCTTCAATTGGTGTAAGCACTGTTTAATTGGTAATACTGTAGTAACAACTAAAACATCAGTGCATTGCTAGCACTGTTTCATTTTTATTTTATTTTTATTTTTTATTTTTCCTGTTAAATCCACAACATGGCAGCATACCAGCCACTATCAAGAAAATTAACTGCATTTCAGCTGAAACCAGCTGCATACATGCATGCATGCAGCTGTTGATTTAGCTTTGAGAAAGTTCCTCTCTCTTATCTGTGCTGGAGATTTTCGGAACATATTCTCTTTTTATTTTGCTTTGAACTCCCATTGTTCATAAAATCATGCACAACTGGAAAACAATATGAGGTGAGAGATCTAATGTATGTTGTATGTTGCACTGAATTTCTTTATCATTCTGCAATATCTGAAATATGTGTCTGAAAAATGCCATGTGTAAAGAAGTTTTGTTAATTTGTTGAACTTCATTGACATTACAGAAGGCACAAACTTTATCTTTTTAAAATGAAAGCAGGAAGTATTGCTTATTGATTTGTGGCTCAGACAACGTAAATTGTTTAATAAAATACAATACAAAACATGGTAATTAGTCAGTATATACAGGTTGGCTATTTCATAATTTTAAATATAATAACCTCTTTAGCTGACTCCTTGAAAAAAAGTAGAGAAAAAAGAATTTGTAGAATTAACCCTTTAAAAAGGAAAAATAATAAAAAAAAAAGAGGTAAGACATCAAGAAGAAAGAGATTTATTCTGCTGCAACAGAAAGATAATTATTGTCAATTCCAAAACTACTCAAATATTCCTTTGAAGTTAGAGTGTGAGTGAATCATAATATTTTATGGAGAATATAGAAAGGAAGGAGACTTCTTCAAAGAACATCGAGACTAAATAAACAGTTGTGAAATTAAACGGAGGGAGAAATGCAAGAAAAATGAAGAAGTTAAGGAAATAATAGGAGAATGTAAAAATCTTAAAAAGTTCTGATACTTACAAAAGAAATTTTAAATTGAATTTAAAAATGTGTGAGTTAGAAAGAAAGTGGTACTGAAGTTAAATTATGTTTATGGCTGTTCAAACTTTATAATGAAACTCTGTAATTAAAATCTAATGTTTTGATAAGAATTGTATTGAAAAAGAGATTATATGTCGTGGAAAGAAATGAACAAACAAACAAAAAAAACAGACAAAACCAAAACCCTATCCACTGACTTGTATCAGAAAAGTGTTATTTCCAGTAGTGGTATTGACTGGAGTTGTTTCTATCAGAGTTCCTTAAATGTTCATTATTGATGTGAGCGTATTTAGTACCTGATGATACAATTTTGTCTTTAAAACTTAGAGATCACACACACACACACACACAGACACACAGGTTTAATAAACTCAGCAAATCTAGCATCTTGTGTTATGATTTCTGGGACAGTGAGGATAGTTGTGATAACTTAGGGTCAACTTCACAAATAATGTTATGCAAGAATCTGGGTCAAAGATCCTAGAAAGAAGCTGGAGAAGTCAAATTTTTAAATATTCCATCACTGAGTGTTTTGGAGATTCAAAACTGAAATGGCTTTTCAAAGAAGGCCATGAGTTTAACATTAGTTAGTGCATTTATGACCTAATTTGTTAAGAACAAAACAAAACAAAACCCCCCAAAAAAAAGAATCACAGAATCTCACAGAATCATAGAATGGCCGAGGTTGGAAGGCACCTCTGAAGATCATCTAGTCCAAACCCCCTGCCAAGCAGGATCTCCTTGAGCACATTGAGCAGGATGGCATCCAGGCAGATTTTGAATATTTCCAGAGAAGGAGACTCCACAGTCTTTCTGGGAAACCTGTTCCAATGCTCTGTCACCCTCACTGTAAAGAAGTGCCCCCTCATGTTCAGCCAGAACCTCCTGTGCTTCAGTTTGTGCCCATTGCTTCTTGTCCTCTTGTCCTCATAACTGAAAAGAGACTGGCTTCTTCCTCTTGATGGAGGAGGGGGTGCTCCTCTGACATTTATACACATTAGTAAAGTCTCCCCTCAATCTTCTCTTTTCCAGGCTAAACAGGCCGAGTTCTGTCAGCCTGTCCTTGTATGACAGGTGCTCCAGTCTTAATATTATTAATTAAATATCCAGCTGATAATTAAGTTTTCTACATAATGTGTAAAGAAAAG
>CM021763.1:47557760-47594653 GCA_011075105.1 Heteronetta atricapilla | reverse complement strand
TTCCTTCCTTCCTTCCTTCCTTCCTTCCTTCCTTCCTTCCTTCCTTCTTCCTTGCTTCCTTCCTTCCTTCCTTCCTTCCTTCCTTCCTTCCTTCCTTCCTTCCTTGTTTCTTCCTCCCTTCTTTCTTTCTTTCTGAATGCCCTCTGTAAAGAGAGGCAGATGAAAACTTTACACTTAGTCAAGTGAAAACTTAGTCAAGGAAGTGTAAATTCAAATTCTGTACATTATAATTATTGAACAATACTTAGTGATTTGAGCACTAGTTGCATCTAAAATTATTTTGCTAGAATTTATAATTTTATGGAAAAGAAAGAGCTTAGGTGAAGACGTCTTTCATTTGAAATATTAAAATAAAACCAATGTCCTGGTTTCAGTTAGGACAGAGTTATTTTTCCCTCCTAGAAGTTAGTAGGGTGCTATGTTTTGGATTAAGATGAGAAGAGTGCTGATAACATGCTGATTAATTGCTGCAGAGCAATGCTTACACTAAGCCAAGGACTTTTCAGCTTCTCGCTCTGTCCTGCCAGTGGGCAGGCTGGGGGTGCAGGAAGAGCTGGGAGGGGACAGACCCAAGACAGCTGACCCAGACTGGCCAAAGGGGTATTCCATACCATCTGACGTCATGCTGAACAATATATAGGGGTGGCTAGCCGAGGTGGCGGGGGCAGCTGCTCGGGGTTGGGCTGGGCATCGGTCAGCGGGTGGTGAGCAATTGCATTGTGCATCACTTGTTTGTACACATTATTATTATTATTATTATTATTATTATTATTATTATTATTAATTTTCTATCTTAATAAACTGTTTTTATCTCAACCCACAGGCTTCACTTTCCCGTTTTTCTCCCCCCATCCCAGAGAGGGAGGGTGGAGGGTGAGCGAATGGCTTTGTGTTGTTTAGCTGCCAGCTGGGTTAAACCACAACAACCAAATAATTTTATGGAAAACATAATGAATTATTATTATTATTATTATCAGCTTTGTGTTTTGTTTCTGCTTCCTTTTGGTACTTGGATTGCTGACTGAAACTTTTCTTAAAACACTAACAATTATAAAAATGCTCAGTCTCCCATGTGGTGTGGTATCCCATCAGCCATTGTATTTGTTTAGGCTACAGTCTTTCCTCTTATTGTCGTTTCCCTTCTCTGTCCAATTACCTGATTTCACAAGCATTTTGTGAAATTTGTGAACCAACTATTTTTCCTCTCTCCTGCAAAGTTAGCTGAGTACTGGCAAATAAGCTCAACAGCTATTACAGCTGATCACATGACTCCTGTTCACTAGGGAAAAAGGCTATAAATATTAAAAGAAATTTATTTACCTGGGTTACTACTTATGCTATTATTATTTTTTGGCTTATTATATGTTTTAATAAATGGAAAAATATTATAAGTGTAAGTTATCTGAATTTACTCTAAGTACAAGTGAAACATTTATTTATTAACCTTCTGAGTATTATGAAATTTTCTAAAATCTGTTTTTAATTTTTACAGTGTTTCAGTTGAATTATTTTAGCATTTGTCCCTGTAAACATATACACAAGAAAATTCATATGCTTGTATAATTTCTCATTGGCTGTTTTACTTGAAAACAAATATAAAATAAGCAATTTCCCTGGTCAGCAAATCTTACTATTTAAAAAATATATAGCTCTGGAAAAATGCCTTACATGTTTGTGTTTTTATCTCCGCTGTCCTTTTTATGAAATCACTTAACTGGGAGATGTTTCTTTTCACATTTAATTTTATGAGATTTATATAAGCAAAGCAAAGAAAATACAAAATAAAATACAAAATAAAATACAAGTACATAATAAGTCATGATAAAGATAATCTCAAGCCAGGGTACTACGGTCACTGATATATACCTTGTATACATATAAAATCAGTACAGTGACAAATACAAATATTCTACCCTTACTGAAGTGAAAGCAGAGGAAAGCTTTAATAACTAGATAGCATTATATGAAGTAGTAAAATTGTTCCACTCTTATATCTCTTGACAAGAAAGACCAGTTTAAATCTCCATAATTTCAGTCTACTGAAATGTTGACCTGAAATCATCAAGAATAAAAAGAGGAAGAGGAGGAAGCCTTGGATTTGCTACATCTCTTTGCTAATCACTCAGAGTATGACTTCCCCAACCGAAAAAAAATATAGAGGTTTTAAAAGAGGTTTTTTTTTTCTTTCTCACATATTCTCTCAGAATAAAAAAACAGCTTTTGCTTCTTATGTAAAGTTGCTAGAAAAGCAGCATGATTGAATGGGTGCCTTACAGACTAGCTGTGCTCTGCATGAGACTTCTATTCCATTTTTTTAGATTGAGAGACAGTGCATCTCCACAATGGGAAAATTCTGTGGACCTGTCATTTGCCAACAAGCCAAGACAGAGCTGTGACGACCAGTTACATGCTGCCAGTTTCTCTCCATGGGTGAAAAGTTAGCTGCTTACCTTGTAGACATCAATTCTAGTTTCCCCAGGCTATGCCAAGAGCCCAGCATCTTGGACCAGGCAGACATCCCATGCCTTCTCCTCTCAGTCAATTCCAGTGCAGCAGCTTTTAATTTCCTTTGGGAAATGCTAAGGCCATTGGTATACACCATGAATGTATACACCATTGGCAAATGGTGTATACATTCAGTACCTGGATGAACTTTGGAAAAATTGGAGGGAATTCAGAAAGACTTAAAAGCATCTGCAAAAAGTGATTATTACAAGGCATTTTCTGGAAGAAGATTCTCCTCCTCCACAGAATTTATCAATTTTTTAGAGACTAGTCTCCTACTGCAACATCAAAACAAAACTGGAAATCACTTTTCTCCTCATTCTATTAAAAAACTCTTGTGTGTTGACATTAAGCCTTCTGTGAATACAAAAATGTCTGATATTCATTTTGATGGTGGACAATAAACAGCAGTGCTATTGTTCTTAAGCAGGATTTTCCTTGAGGAATGTTTGGGTTATTAATTGAAGCAATTACTCCAGGTAACTAACATACACCACATATACTCTGTGATGCCTCAGTAGCTTTAACAAAAAAGTGTTTGTCCTACACACTGCTTATGAGCACTAGCAATAAATATCAACTTGCAGAAGTGCTTTTGCTTTTTTGTTTGTGCAAAATCCATATAAAGAATGTGTCAGTAGTTAATGACCCACTTTCACAAATGACATGGGGGACATTTTAGTAAATGTAGGTGACTTATCTATCACAAACTGACTACTTTTCCTTTCTTCAGTTTGTAAGAACAATAACTTTCCACTGGCTTTCCACTTTTACTAAATTCTAAAAATATTTATATAATACAGCTGGCTGTGGAATATACAGGTCTGACATGTTGACCTGACTATACCTATTTATATTCAACAGTTCTTCATGTTGTCTTTTGATTCTCTCTCTCTCTCTCATTTACAAATTAACTGAAATCTATGAAAAAATAATAATCCCCAGAGAAAAGGCAGAAAGTGTTTTCTTTGTAAATTATGCAATTGCTTTCATGTCTTCCCAATGGAGTGTGTGATAAAAAAGATTTTTATTGCTAAAAGGCTCAATATTCTCTGTGTCCTCCAACTTCAAACTTTTTTTTTTTTTTTTTTTTTTTTTTTTTTTTTTTCTTCCAGGATGTTCTTTGGTCTAATTTTGCAGAAGTCATCATTTTAGTGATGGCCAGTCTCTTGACAGTGTTGTTGGATAGCCACATTTTCTTATCAGTGGCAACCAGAGCTGTGCGCTTATGAGTTCTGGACATTTGGAAAAAGATGTACTGTGGAAGTTAAGTTTCCATAATGCACTTTGAACTACAAATAAACAAACTTAATGGTTCAATATTTTAGAGATATTTCCCCTCCTTTCCCATTCCCTTCCCTCCCCTCCCCTCCTCTCGTTCTGAAAAGAGTTAATAGGTTTGGAAGATTGTATGTCCTATGTTGCCATTAATCTGGTTCTTGGATTTACAGATTTACAGGTTTACTTTTTTACTTTTTTTTTACTTTTTACTTTTTTACTTTTCTTCCCACTCTCTGTCTTTCCTTAAACATATTCAGGTCACAAAGTAAAGTTAATTCATTGATGACTGAAGGTCTCCCTACCCAGTGACAGCAGTATTGACCAATAGGATATAAAAACATGTATAGTGGTGAACTGTCTACATGTTGTTAGCAGAAATCTGGTAAAAAGACCACGAGGTGACACTATAAAAGGACAGAAAGGAAAGTGACTTTCCAAGACATGAGGGACCCTCCCCAATATACCTTTAAAAAACAATGGACAACAGGATGCTGCTGGATCTTGGTGGTGGCTTTGTCTTGCAAATTCCAAGATGCTTTTGCTTACATTTTGATACCTTTTCTATCCTTCCTCCTTTCTTAACTCTTGCGTCTCTTTTGATATTATTATACAAAAGTAATAAACTGCTGGACAGCATTTGACCTCATTTATGTCTTTATCTTGCTGTAGATGACTCACAAATGATCCTCCGAGTATATTGAATGGGACATTTTAAGTTGAGTAGCCAGAAAGGAACAACAGGTCACTCATACGCAACAAATAGAACATTTTATTTTTGTGGAACACACTGGAACATGGTATCAGTCTGTGATCAGCTGACTGGCATTTAAAAACATTCCCTTATTAACTAGGTTCCAGTGTGTCTGTGCAAAAGGTAGACTGGTATCACCAAAGCATCATCTGCATATATGGACATTACCAACAAAAGGATGCTGGATATAGAAGAGAGTGGATACTATATAAGAGAACAGACTCTGGGATACTTATTAATAATGGAGTAGATTTTGGTGCACATACTTTAGGAAGTCTGGTGTGAAGTGTAAAAATTGTGGGGAAACTCTTTAAACTCTAATGTTAGAGACATTGTAGAAATGCTTTCTCTGAATTTTCTGTGAACTTGGCTCTGAAACCTGGTTTAGCAAAATATTTGACGTGTTTAAGTTCCAAATTTATGTCTAAATAAATAGTGTAATGAATTAAAAGTCTGAACAAAAATGAAAAGACATATGTATTTTGTGTATTACAATAATATAAATACTTCTTTAAATGAAATAAAACTGAGAGAAAGTTCATTAAGGAAAAAAAAAACACAACTTTGATGAGTCTGACTATGCTTCTTGTCTTCGCTTGTCTGTTGAGAATAGGAAAATATCCTCATATTATTCAACAAATTTTAATTTACTGTCCTTGTGTTTTCAATAAAATCAGGAAAATGAACAAACAAACAAAAAATAAAACACAATGAACCCCCCTCCCCAAAATAAATAAATAATAAATAAATAAATACATAAATGAAATTATACTTGGTTAAGTAAATAATGGCATTAATGTTGGTGGTCACTGCAAAAGCAGCCTAGGCTTGTTCATTTCAGTAGTTATCATGTATAATTAAAAGTGTTGCAGATAGGCAATGGCTTGGTCAGGCAATGAGCTTCAATTATTCTTTTTCCAAGAGCTGATTTCAGGTAGATGTTTAAGATTATTGGCAAAGCACAAGCAATCAGTCTTCCTGTGTACTATAAATCCTCACTTTCCTCTGCATTCTCCCACCCCCCACCGGTGGACATTTCACAAGAAAACTGTCTAATGCAGCATAGCATAAAGTAGACTTAGGTGATATGAACTTGGTTGGAAAGAGTATTTCAATTATATCCTTCTTGCTGACGTTTACGATTAAAAGCAATGAATATCTTCTGGAAATATTCAGTTTGATAAACTGGCATTTCAAGAAAGTAACACAGTTGAAAATGAATAGGTAAAATATAAATCTTAGCATGTAAAATGATAACTTTTACCTCCAGAGCTCTGATTGTTGTGATATAAATACACATAAAGTCTGGTATTAACAAGGAAAGATTCATTTTGAAAAACATCTTTTATGCACACAGCTGTGGATTTCATTATGTGTTGTTTTTCTTGCTTTATTGTAAATCCCCTGGAAAGTGACAGTGCTTCAGGATAAGGTAATCAATTGTACTCAATAGCCCAGAGACTGTTGCATTGAATTAGAGTAGTTCAGAGACTATAGAAGCCTAGATAGGCACGAAATAGAAAGCTAGGTTAGAAACAAAGTCTGTGTCTGGGATGTCTGAAAGGATTCTTAGTTGGTTACCTTTTCTGTACACTAAACAATGTTAAATTTTTCCAGAAGTAAAAGTTCATAGAATCATAGAATCATAGAATATCCTGAGTTGGAAGGGACCCTTAAGGATCATCAAGTCCAACTCTTGACACCACACAGGTCTACCCAAAAGTTCAGACCATGTGACTAAGTGCACAGTCCAATCTCTTCTTAAATTCAGACAGGCTCGGTGCAGTGACCATTTCGCTGGGGAGCCTGTTCCAGTGTGCAACCACTCTCTCAGTGAAGAACCCCCTCCTGATGTCAAGCCTAAACTTCCCCTGCCTCAGCTTAACCCCGTTCCCGCGGGTCCTGTCGCTGGTGTTAATGGAGAAAAGGTCTCCTGCCTCTCGACACCCCCTTACGAGGAAGTTGTAGACTGCGATGAGGTCTCCCCTCAGCCTCCTCTTCTCCAGGCTGAATAGGCCCAGTGCCCTCAGCCGTTCCTCGTACGTCTTCCCCTCCAGGCCTTTCACCATCTTCGTAGCCCTCCCCTGGACACTCTCCAACAGTTTCATGTCCTTTTTATACTGTGGTGCCCAGAACTGCACACAGTACTCGAGGTAAGGTCGCACCAGCGCAGAGTAGAGCGGGACAATCACCTCCCTCGACCTACTAGCGATGCCGTGCTTGATGCACCCCAGGACACGGTTGGCCCTCCTGGCTGCCAGGGCACACTGCTGGCTCATATTCAACTTGCTGTCTACCAGGACCCCCAGATCCCTCTCTTCTAGGCTGCTCTCCAGCGTCTCATCGCCCAGTCTGTACGTGCAGCCAGGGTTTCCCCGTCCCAGGTGCAGGACCCGGCACTTGCTCTTATTGAACTTCATGCGGTTGGTGATCGCCCAGCTCTCCAACCTATCCAGATCCCTCTGCAAGGCCTTTCCACCCTCATTCGAGTCCACAACTCCTCCAAGTTGTACAACAGCACAGCTATGCTGAGAAAGACTAATAGCTTGCCTTACTCAGGATTTCAATCAGCAATGGATGTTTAAGGAGGACTGTTTGGCACTAAACACTTTTTATTTCCCTTCACTTTTGTACATTAATTCTTATTCAGAACAATTAAAATCTTTGCTATCTTGAAAGTGTAGTTTTTTTTACTGTACTCAACATAGTGTTTCATAATCTGACATAGATGACAAAACAAGCAAAGTCCTGCAGTGAGGGTGTACACCTGAAAGAAAAATAAGTAGCTGTTGGCAAGTGTGAGGGAAGGATGTCCATGCTGCTTCTGAGAAGCAGGAGGAAGCTTCAGACAGTTTTTTTAGACAGGCAATATTCGAAACCTCTACATGAGAAAGAAAAAAACTTGAGGAAAGGTGTTATTTTCTGAAAATACAATGAATAGAGGATGACTTTTTTTTTTTTTTTTTTTTTTTTTTTTTTTTTGAAGTGTAACCTTATTTCCAGTTCATATAGTTTTGTGTTTTAGTACAGTACTTTTGCAGAGATTGGAAGCATTTTGGAGTTCTTTATAGAGCTCTCTTTGAAGAATTAAGGCAGTTTAACCCAAAGGCTCTACCTCCTTTGTAGTCCCTTGACACAATCTTCACCAACACTACAGTCCATTAATAAAGGTGCAATTTTTAATTTAGCTCGTAAATGAAAGCAGCATCTGTTACAAGCTGGCTAGTTACAAATTTAAATTTCCCCAAAGACAAAAAGCCTACAGTTAAAACCTCCAGCTTCCAGCTGTCTCTCAACTATTGAGCACTAAAGTGCAAAATAAGACCCCAAGGTAAGACAGTTGCCTCTGTCTCACAGACATACATTCTATAAATCAGCTTACCAGTCAAAAAATTACCCTTCAAACTATTTATCAAATCATAGCTCCACATAATGATTGTAGTTGTTATTGACACTTCGATAGTTAATGCAACATTATACTTAAACAGAAATGCTTTAAGTAAATTAATTTACTTGATGTTTAGGATCCTGAGCTTTTACAAATGTGTGATCTAAAGCTCTGATTTAATGTAAAATTCACTACCTATCTAACATATTTTCTTCTCAAGACAAGTGTCAATGCTCTGGCCAGATGAATGATGAGTCTTGTCAAGCTTTTTCCTTAGTCAAAGAAATCACTGAATAAAGTATATAAATAATTTAGTGTGTGAGTACTGAAGACCTCATTCCCTCACAAGACTGTGCTAGCCAGGAAGATCAGAGCTGAGATCTGCATGTCTTATCTGTAAATCATTTATTTTTTTCTGTATAGTAGTAATTTTTCAGCAGAGAGGGTGAATACTAAGAGAAGAAAACTCCCATTTGACCTAACTTTTCACCTGACATTTCACTTGGAAGTGAAACATATGCCCTTGAATGTCTTCAGACAGTGAAGAGTACTGAATTCAAGACTTCCACTTGTGACTCAGCCCTCTAGCTAGTGTATGTGCATAGGTTTTTCCTTCTTGTTCATTTATTATTTAAAATAAAACAACCAAGTAGTAAATAAATAATAATAACAAAAGCCTGATTCAGAGGATCACTGTTCAGTGTGTCTAGATCACTGGCAAAGATATAGCTTTGGCTTGGAGGAAGAGCAGGAGTTGTGAGCTGAACTATAATAGGTGCCTTTATAAGGAAAAAAAGTAAAACATGTTGACATATATATATTGAATGTTGTATTAAATTATTCCATTATTCAGTGTTTACAGCTCTAATGTTATATAACTGCATGGTACATTTGTGGGAGGGCAGAATATTTTGGATTTAGATGGAAGCTCTTCAGTTTTGCCTAAGGCCAGCTTTGACTACATCAATCATTTAATGTGTTGAATCCCAAAATTTTGTGAACAATTTTTTATTTCCTCAAAATTCAATAAGTACTACAAATACTAAAATCTTATTTTTTGGCAAACATTAAACCTCAGAATTCTGTAGTATTTTTAAAAATATATATTTGATTTCTGTAGCATGAATCAGTCATTCTGAGGTATAAACACTTCATATAATTATTACAAACACTTTGTAGAGTCTCTCTAATGTTGTGTCATGAAGTTTTGCTCTGATCACTCTCTATTTTATTATTATTATTATTATTATTATTATTTATTTTTTATCAAATCCAGTGTAAATTGATACTTGAACATTTGATCAAATGAATGGTGGTTGAGAATTAATAGGGTGGCAAAATGAGGGAATCTTTTTAACAGTATTTTCTGAACTATGTTTACAGTACTGAATTTCAAATTGGGCCATAGCTGATTTCTCAGGAAAAAAGTCTCTATACACATTTCCTCTTCTGCAATAAAATTGGATTATGCTATCTGATACTACTTATGCAACTCCCTCAAGATGGCAAGTTTTGTATAATATCCATATGTTCTGTTGTATTCCTAAAATCCACAGTTAACACAGTATGTATGCTGATATCATTTCTATTTTCCTCACCCTTTGCAAATCATTATGGATAGGATTTTATATAGATTCAAATCTAGACTCTAGCATTTCCTTCTGTCAGGTATTTTCCTTCTGCCATATTTAAAAACAAGAATGAAAGAGTAAGAATTTGATGAACAGCTATACCTCATTAAATAAATTTAAAGTTGGACCATTTCAATACTTTCCAGAGATTTTCAATTTGATTCATTGAATTATTGTCATTACTCCTGTTCATGATCTCACTAAACAAGATTCTCACAATACTAACAATGTTGTTAGAAAGGAGATATTTGACTAAAAAGAAATGTAATTGCTTTTTTTTTTTTTTTTTTAATATATGCATACTTAATGAAATCGATCAGACGACTGATTCACATAGAATGTGCACAGCTGTGCTCACATTTTATACACCACAATTGCCACATTTGCCTTGGTTTCATTACTTTTTGGAATTGCTTTTTTTTCCTAATGTCTATTGTGATGTAAGGTAATACCCTAAGCATTATATACAACTACAAATTCTCATTTTAATTGTTCATGTCCACCTAATTATGATGTATAGACAAAAGAAGTTGTGTATACAATGTAAATGTTTACTTAATCAGTTGGTAAAGAGAAGAGAATCAAGTCTCTTTTGTATCTGGAGTTGAAGTAAAGTGTATAGAAATGTGATTTGTGCTCCCTGGTCCATGACTGATTATCAAAATGCAGCGGACTTAATAGTAAAAAATAAAACAACCAAACAACCACCCACCCAACCCAAAAAAAACTGTATTAAAATAACAACATAAATTTATACAAAATTAAAGCTGTGAAAATACATAATAAAATGATAGATGCATTATAGCTTCTTTTTGAATGTATTGATCTTGTCTTGAATAGGACTACTTTCAAATATTTAGCAGAAAGTTCATTTATCAAACAAAGTAGGTTGTTAGACATTCCTTAAAAGTTCCTTCTCTCTCTCTCTCTCTCTCTCTCTCTCTTTTTTTTTTTTTTTATTTTTTTTCTTGGTTTATTCATTTGTTCATTTGTTTGTGCCTCTTACATTCCTTTTTATTTTTCCATTCCAATTTAATTCTGAAATCAGTTTGAACATTTCAGATTTCCCTATTAGGCATGCAGTCATATGACTACTGCTTATTGACCTTGGTGCTCATCCATCTCTGACCTCTGATTCTCTTGGGATGTTGGGAGGGAGGAAGACCTAAGGGACACAGCAGAGGTTGGAGTGTATTAACAATGCCAAATTTGCCATGTTTGGCATGGCAATTATAACATGTCCAATCATGTAAATCCAATTTTGGCATAAAACCAAAACTATTAGGTTTTCACTGAACCTACAACACTGCTGAAACTACTGCTAGCATACCCAGCCAGGTCCTTAGGCACTGGGTGCTGTAATCAGTGAGGTAGTGGGTAGTGTCACTTAAATGACATTCTTTCTAGTCCTGATCAGGCTGCAATACTAGTAGTAGTAAGCCGTATTGCCAAAGTCATCTGTGGATGAATGTCTACTGAAACATGTAGAGGACTGTACTTTGGTACCTCTGCAGATGCAACAGGCTGCAGCACATACAAACTCACTACAGGTAACTGTAATATGAAAACACATTTTCCTGGTATATTAAATATGAAGATTACTTGAAAGTTTAAGTATTCATTGCATTATGTTAATCAGATCCAATTTCAGAGTTGATTGGTGGTTTTTGTTTGTTTTGTTTTGTTTTATTTTGGTAGATAAGGATTTAAAAATATTGGAATACTGTTTTATCTATCCCAAATATCAGGTTACTCAAGTATCACGAACTCATGTTGATATGATAACAGATCCCACAGAGAAATAAATGTAAGTATAGCACTAGAAACAAAAAATTACATAATTTGATTTTTAAACAAAATATTTTAAAATAACTTGGATCTATCAAAGCAATTCTAGTAACTGGTCCTGTGAGCCAATCTTGAAAATGTAAATATCTGCCTGAAAGAGTCTGCTTGACACTGTGGGCAAGAAAAAAATAATTGCAAAACAACCTCCTCCTACCCCAGAAATAGAGCTTGAAAGCAGTCAAAGAGTAATTGTGACTCATTATATAATTTAAGCTTTTTCAGTCAATCACTGACAGAATAGTTAGAATTTTCTAAGTAAAACATAGTTTAGCATAGTAAAAGTCTTAAATTTCTGACTAATTGGCAGTGTTTTAACATATTTTATAATAGTTCATGAGCCACATATGATAAAAAAACTGTGTGCAATGAGTTATTTATATGCCGTTAAAAAAGTTATACAAATACTTTCCATATTCTTCACTATGGAATGACAATGACAACAGAAATAATCTGCATAATGCTGACATTGCTAACATAACTTTGTCTCCTCTGTACTGCTCTGGGAATTTTTACACCTGCAATCTGCAGATGCATTTTCTAGACTACACTATAGCAATGGAGATAAAACTATAAATATATTTAATAATATATAATTATAAATTAATAAAACCCTGAATAAATTAACTGAAAATGATGGAGCAATTTTTTAAAGGAAACAGATGGACCTGAAGAGATTGAAAAGTCTAAAAGATAGGGATCTTGTGAACAATAATAAGGAAGCTGTTATATGTATATGTATTGCATATACAGTAATGCAAGTCGAAAACAAAACTCATGATGATGGCACTGGTAAATATCTCCCTAGAATTATTAGCATACTTGTTTTCCTGAGATGTGACTACTAAAAATATCAATGTGTAGTCAACAGTTGTGGATTCTCCTTTATTTTTTTCTGTATGTGATGACTCTGTCTTAGTAAGAGTTGATACTGACTTGCAATTTAGTGGATATCAATATTAATGTTTTACAGTGAAGTATAGGTTCAATGCATTGCTTCTATTTATTTCCAATTTAATATGTGATGTTTCAAAAAAATGAAACATCAATGAAAAGGGCAACAGTCTGACTTTAATCTGTTTTGTGCAGCCAAAGTACAGACTGGCACTAGTTAAGCATGAGCTCCAACTTGCTGATATGTTCCTCAAGGGAGAACTGAGGAGTGCTTTAACTATTAGATGCCAATTTGCCTGAAGAGCTACATAATGCTATAAGTTTACAGAGACATGAGCAAGGCTGAGTAAAAACCTCACAGTTTTAAAGGCTTTGAGCTACCATTGATGAAAATGACAGCATGTGCAACTAAGGTGGGAAGCAATGTCTCCCAGGTATAATGTGATCACATAAGTTGTGTCCAGTATCATGGCCCTAGACTGTCATGTTCTATGAGGAAGTACTAGTGAAAAGGGAAGGATAGGAGAAACTGTTATTAGCTTGCCTCAGAAGATCTTGGACAGATAGTAAATTTAATAATAAGTGAACTTAGTATTTTAAAACAGTTTTTGGTATATTAGTGCATGAAAAGAGATCAGCATGCTATATCAATTTATATAGCAAATTTATTTAATCTGGTACTTTCTCTAAAACATGAATTTACTTTCTTTTCCTAGTCAGTCAATATATACTTATTTTCCTCTTTTGAATGGTCCAGTGTGATGATGAAACTCCATGAGCAAATGAGCTGAGATTTCTTTCAGCTTTTTAGTTTATAGTTTCTGCATATCCTTTATAGAATCTATAATAATTGTGTTTGTCTGAACGCATAAGTAACAGCTTTCAGAATCCTCAAACATCTTCTAGCCCAAATATCTGTACTCAGAAATTTTTACAGTAGTACACAAAATAGTTTTCTGTTTATAATCACTGGATCAAAAAAGTATTTCCTTCACCAAGTTGATATCTATGTTCACTTGTGTTTACAGAATTACAATCACCTGTATGGTCAAATTCTTAAACTGGGTGCTGCTTATGATTAACGTTCTGAACAAGTTCTGAATAAATGGTATAGGAACTGAAGACAGAATTTGCATTAGAAAATGATCTGGAATGTCTACCATTGGATCATTGGATCTTTTTTTTTTTATTATTATTATTTTTTTTATTCCTACCTCTATGGGATATAGCAGAATATATGTAATTGTATATTTTAAAGCAACAAACCTGGTATTAAATTAAAACTGTGTGATGACATCGAGATATTTATTTATTTATTTATTTATTTATTTTGGTAAATTTAATGTAAATTTGAATTTGTATACTTTCTATACATATAAACCATGTGAAAATTATCTTATTTTTAACTAATAAAATGTTTATTTTGTGAGACTTTTTATTATTATTTTTCACTAAAAACAGGTCTATTTTTCCACATTTTTTCTTTTTAATTTTTAATATTATCACATGGTAAAATTAAATTAAAATTGTTATTTTTATATACTGCTACATTTAGAATTTTTTTCTAAAACTTTGAATTTGCCCAGAAATACTGTAATTGCAAAGGCAATTTGAGGGTAAAAAATGGGTTTTGTTGCTGTTGGTTATACTATATTGACTTTTTTTTTTTTTTTTTTTTTTTTTTTGTGTGTGTGTGTGTGTTTTTTTGTGTTTTTCTGTTAGATATCATCACTATCATAAATGACAGCGTGCCTGCAGGATGCCCGCCATGGCAAGTGGGAATAAAAATGCTACTTCACTGAGATCCTCACCTTGGCCTGTGTTATTGTCTGCAGATTGTTTATTACAACAGCCAAAGATGATTTTTACAACAACGATGATTTATTACAGCAGCCAAAGACATTTTTTTATTATTATTTTTTTAATTTTTAATTTTTAAATTCCATTATGTAGTGCTGGAAAGCTTAAAGTGATATTGATACACTCAAAAGTTGACAGTATTGAGAAAAGAATCATGGAATCATGGAATCATAGAATCATAGAATATCAGGTTTGGAAGGGACTTACCAAAAAAAAAAAAAAAAAATCAGATCATGTGTCCAAAAGCTTCTTGAACTTTGTCAGGCTTGGTGCCATGGTCAGTTCCCTGGGGAACCTGTTCCAGTCCCAGATCACCCTTTCAATTAAGAACCTTTTCCTGATATCATCCTGAAGCTCCCTTGTCACAGCTTTGAGCCATTCTCTCAGATCCTATCTCTGGTCACCTGAGAGAAGAGATCACAGAATCACACAGAATCACAGAGTTGTAGGAGTTGGAGGGGACCTTGAGAGATCATTGGGTCCAACACCCCTGCCAAAGCAGGTTCCCTAGACCAGGTTTCACAGGTAGGCATCCAGACGGGCCTTGAATATCTCCAGAGAGGGAGACTCCACAACCTCCCTGGGCAGCCTGTTCCAGTGCTCCATCACCCTCACTGTGAAGATTTTTTTTTTTTATGTTGGTGCAGAACTTCCTGTGATCCATTTTTTAGCCGTTGCCCCTTGTTCTGTCCCCACAAACCACCAAAAAGAAGTTGGCCAAATCTCTCTGTCTCCTACATTTAAGGTATTTGTAAACATTAATAAGATCCCCTCTAATTCTTCTCAAGGCTGAACATACCCAGGTCTCAGTCTTTCCTCATAGGGAAGATGCTCCAGTCTTTCACCTAAATCTTTTATCAAAACATTGAAGAGGACTGGTTCTCAAATGGAGACCTGTGGAACGTCAGTAGTGACAGGTCGCCATCCCAATATAACCCCATTTACAAGAACCCTCTGGGCTGGACCCATCAGCCAATTGTTCACTCATCTTATTATGCTTTTATCTAACTGTATTCTGGTCATTTTGTCCACTGTGAGAGACAGTATTGAAAGATTTACTGAAATCCAGAAAGATTACATTGACTGGCTTCCTTCTGTCAACTAGATGAGTGATCTTGTTGTAGAAGGACATTAAGTTTTTTAGACATGACCTTCCCATAGTGAAGCCGTGTTAGCTTTGACCAATGACCTTTAGGTATTTTTCAGTAACTCCCAGACCAATCTTTTCCATAATTTTACAAGGCACTGAAATGAGTCTGACAGGTCTGTAATTGCCAGGATCTTCTTTCTTGCCCTTCTTGAAAACTGGGACCACATTTGCAAGCTTCCCATCAACTGGGACCTCTCCAGATTCCCAACACCATTGAAAAATAATTGAGAGAGGTCCCATGGTGACATCAGCCATCTCTTTGAGTACTCTGGGATGAATCTCATCAGGTCTTATGGACTTATATGCATCCAAGTGTAGGAGAAAATCCTGTAGAGTATGTGCTGCATTTCTTTAACTACTTCTTGATTAACAGCATTGAGGCCCTAGAGATTGAGAGGCCGGTGTGTGAGGAAGAGGTAGCAAATGTTCCCAGGAGGATGCCTGGGGCGAGGAGGTCAACTCCGCGCCTCAGGACTGCCTCCACCAAGAAAGACAGGAGGGTTATTGTTGTTGGTGACTCGATTCTTAGGGGAACAGAGGGCCCTATTTGTCGGCCTGACCCTACCCGTAGGGAAGTCTGCTGTCTCCCTGGGGCCAGGATCAGGGACGTTGCCAGGAAGCTTCCTAACCTGGTACGCCCCTCTGACTATTACCCCCTTTTGATAGTCCAGGCGGGCAGTGATAACATCGAAGAGAGAAGCCTCAAGGCTATCAAAAGGGACTTTAGGGGACTGGGTCGGTTAGTGGATGGAGCGGGAGTGCAGGTGGTGTTTTCGTCCATCCCTATGGTGGCAGGGAGGGGTTCAGAGAGGACACGGAAAGCCCACCTGTTAAACACGTGGCTCCGGGGCTGGTGCCAACGCAGAAATCTTGGGTTTTTTGATCATGGGGCACTTTACTCAGCACCTGGCCTGATGGCTGCAGACGGGTCCCTATCTTTTAGGGGAAAAAGGATCCTGGGCCAGGAACTGGCAGGGCTCATTGAGAGGGCTTTAAACTAGGTAAGAAGGGGGATGGGGCTGAGGCTAGGATTGTTGGGGCTGTGCCAGGGGGAACAATGGCAAGACCGGAGGATAAGGCAATGGCCCAGCTGAAGTGCGTCTACACCAATGCACGCAGCATGGGTAACAAACAGGAGGAGCTGGAAGCCATCGTGCGGCAGGCAGGCTACGACTTGGTTGCCATCACGGAGACGTGGTGGGACCAGTCTCATGACTGGAGTGCTGCAATGCCTGGCTATAAGCTCTATAGAAGGGACAGGCAGCATAGAAGGGGTGGTGGTGTGGCTCTCTATATTAGAGAGTCTTTCGAGGTTGTAGAACTCGAGGTTGGGAATGACAAGGTCGAGTCCCTTTGGGTTAGGATCGGCAGGGACAACAAGGCTAGGGTCCTGGTCGGGGTCTGCTATAGACCGCCAAACCAGGATGAGGAGACGGATGAGGAATTCTACAGACAGCTGACAGAGGTTGCAAAATCATCAGCTCTTGTACTCGTGGGGGACTTCAACTTCCCTGACATATCCTGGAAGCACAACACAGCCCTGAGAAAGCAGTCTAGGAGGTTTCTGGAGAGCGTGGAAGATAGCTTCCTGACGCAGCTGGTTAGTGAACCTACCAGGGGTGGTGCCCCGCTAGACCTTCTCTTCACAAACAGAGAAGGACTGGTGGAGGATGTGATTGTCGGGAGCTGTCTTGGGCAGAGTGACCACGAAATGGTGGAGTTCACTATTCTTGGCGAGGCCAGGAAGGGGACCAGTAAAACCGCTGTATTGGACTTTCGGAGGGCTGACTTTGAGCTGCTCAGGACACTAGTTGGTGGAGTCCCTTGGGAGGTGGTTCTGAAGGGCAGAGGGGTCCAGGAAGGCTGGGCGCTCTTCAAGAGGGAAGTCTTAATGGCGCAGGAACGGTCTGTCCCCACGTGCCCAAAGATGAGCTGGCGGGGAAGAAGACCGGCCTGGCTCAACAGAGAATTGTGGCTTGATCTTAGGAGGAAAAAGAGGGTTTATAAGCTTTGGAAAAGTGGGCAGGCCACTAAGGAGGACTTTAAAGAAGTAGCGAGGCTGTGCAGGGACAAAATTAGGAAGGCCAAAGCTCATCTGGAGCTAAATCTGGCTACTGCCGTTAAAGATAACAAAAAACGTTTCTATAAATACATCAACACAAAAAGGAGGACTAAGGAGAATCTCCATCCTTTACTGGATGCGGGGGGAAACTTAGTTACAAGAGATGAGGAAAAGGCGGAGGTGCTCAATGCCTTCTTTGCCTCAGTCTTTAGCGGCAATACCGGATGTTCTCTGGATACTCAGTACCCTGATCTGGTGGAAGGGGATGGGAAGCAGGATGTGGCCCTCATTATCCATGAAGAACTGGTTGGTGACCTGCTACGGCACTTAGATGTGCACAAGTCGATGGGGCCGGATGGGATCCACCCAAGGGTACTGAGGGAACTGGCAGAGGAGCTGGCCAAGCCACTGTCCATCATTTATCAGCAGTCCTGGCTATCGGGGGAGGTCCCAATCGACTGGCGGCTAGCAAACGTGATGCCCATCTACAAGAAGGGCCGGAGGGCAGACCCGGGAAACTACAGGCCTGTCAGTTTGACCTCAGTGCCAGGAAAGCTCATGGAGCAGATCCTCCTGAGAGTCATCATGCAGCACTTGCAGGGGAAGCAGGCGATCAGGCCCAGTCAGCATGGGTTTATGAAAGGCAGGTCATGCCTGACGAACCTGATCTCCTTCTATGACAGAGTGACGCGCTGGGTGGATGAGGGAAAGGCTGTGGATGTGGTCTACCTTGACTTCAGCAAGGCTTTTGACACCGTCTCCCACAGCATTCTCCTCAAGAAACTGGCTGCTCTTGGCTTGGACTGGCGCACGCTTCGTTGGGTTAGAAACTGGCTGGATAGCCGGGCCCAAAGAGTCGTGGTGAATGGAGCCAAGTCCAGTTGGAGGCCAGTCACTAGTGGCGTCCCCCAGGGCTCGGTGCTGGGGCCGGTCCTCTTTAATATCTTCATCGATGATCTGGACGAGGGCATTGAGTGCACCCTCAGTAAGTTCGCAGATGACACCAAGTTAGGTGCGTGTGTCGATCTGCTTGAGGGTAGGAAGGCTCTGCAGGAGGATCTGGATAGGCTGCACCGATGGGCTGAGGTCAACTGCATGAAGTTTAACAAGGCCAAGTGTCGGGTCCTGCACCTGGGGCGCAATAACCCCAAGCAGAGCTACAGGCTGGGAGAGGAATGGTTGGAAAGCTGCCAGGCAGAGAAGGACCTGGGAGTGCTGGTGGATAGTCGGCTGAATATGAGCCAGCAGTGTGCTCAGGTGGCCAAGAAGGCCAACGGCATCCTGGCTTGTATCAGGAACAGCGTGACCAGCAGGGCTAGGGAGGTGATCGTCCCCCTGTACTCAGCTCTGGTGAGGCCGCACCTCGAGTACTGTGTTCAGTTTTGGGCCCCTCGCTACAAGAAGGACATCGAGGTGCTTGAGCGGGTGCAGAGAAGGGCGACGAAGCTGGTGAGGGGCCTGGAGAACAAGTCCTATGAGGAGCGGCTGAGGGAGCTGGGCTTGTTCAGCCTGGAGAAGAGGAGGCTCAGGGGTGACCTTATCGCTCTTTTTAGGTACCTCAAGGGAGGCTGTAGCGAGGTGGGGGTTGGCCTGTTCTCCCACGTGCCTGGTGACAGGACGAGGGGGAATGGGTTTAAGTTGAGCCAGGGGAGTTTTAGGTTAGATGTTAGGAAGAACTTCTTCACTGAAAGGGTTGTGAGGCACTGGAACAGGCTGCCCAGGGAAGTGGTGGAGTCACCATCCCTGGAAGTCTTCAAAAGACGCTTAGATGTAGAGCTTAGGGATATGGTTTAGTGGTGGGCTGTTAGCGTTAGGTTGGAGGTTGGACTCGATGACCTTGAGGTCTCTTCCAACCTGGAAATTCTGTGTGATAAGAAAAAGTTCATGATGATGGATCACTATACTACTCAGACCTCCCTAATAATCTAAAGAAAATAAGAATTACATGGAAATTCATAATGAGATCACAACCTCCATTATAACTACTGACAAGATCAGATGTTTAAAGCATTAGGGATTTCTTACCACAAAACCTTGTAAATTAATGAAATTATAATAATTTTAATCTTTTTTTTTTTTTTTTTTTTAAAGTAATTCGGTTATATTTTAATTTTGGATATTATGGGTACAGCTATAAATTTCCTGTATTATTTGCTGTGGCAAACAATGGTGCTTTTTGGTGGCTTTACCCTGCTGGGCCACTGAGCTCCACCACAACCGCTCTCTCACTTCCCACTCTGTTTTGGGCAAAACAAACTCATTGTAGGATTAATGGAATTTGTTACTAACAAGCTAAATTAGTGAGAAACAAACCAAACTAAGTAACTAACATAAATCACCCCTTTTTCCCCCTCCCCCACCCCCAACCATTCTCTTCTACATCCTAAGAGGCACAAGGGAACAAGGAATGGAGGGCATGGTCAATCCCTAACTCTTTGTCTCTGCAGCTACTTCATGGTCACCCATGAAGCAAAAAATACTACACAAGCTAGAGGTTAACTGGGAGAATATTGTTCCCACAGAAAAATAATGCATGAATCTGTGAAGTGAAATAACATTTTGAAAATGATGCTTGGTCATATTTAAAAATATGGAGATGGAGAACCATTATTTAATATAATTTAAAGATTCTGAATTTCTTGGTGTTAGGCAACACATTATCTAGAATGTCAGTTTATATGTAAGTTGAGCAAAATCTTTTCCACTAAAGCAAATTAAAATTGTCATAAAAACAAACAAACAAACAAAACCCTAAAGGCATAGCTTGCTATCTCTTTCCATATGCATATATATAAATACATATGTAAATATATTTAACCATATAACTAACATTAAGGAACTAACTAACTAACATTAAGGAACTATATATACATTGTTTAAAGTTTTTTTATATATATAATGCTACGTATATATTTATTAACACAGCTTAGATGAGTTAATGGAAGTCTAGTTCAATTGCTTCTGTTTTTCCTTGTTTCCTACTTTGAACAATAAACCTTTGTTAAAATAAATAAAGAAAGAAAGAAGGAAAAAAAAAGAAGAAAGAAAGTGGAAAGGGATAATTATCTGTGTACTGCAGTTAGTCTTGTTGTGGAAAAGAATGCCAGTCATCTATGAAACAGATCTCTGATGATACATTTTAAAGTTTTCTTAGATATATACTTTCAATGCATGTTTAGTAATTTGGTTTCTAGTGTTCTATCAGCTACCAGAATACATACTCTTTTGTTCTATATTTCAAACTTTTCAGTGACTTACAGAAACTCAGAAAACCACAAAGCTGGGAAGTTCTTTGATACTTACAATAAACAATGCTGAAATGAAGTCTCTTTGATAAACTGATAGAAATTCTTTTCACCCATTGATAATGAAAAATGAGAATCTATTTATTTCCATGATGCCAATTCATTACTTTTCTTGGATAATCAAATCAAAATTAATCATATAAAATGACTTTTCTTTTTCATGTATCAATGATCCATTTTTCTTTCTATTTACTGTCTTAATTTTCTCAAAGATGTGCACAATACAATTTAAAAATCATTTCCCCCCTTTCTGATAAAAAAAAATATCTTAAAACATAAAAATCTTTTTTTTTTTTTTTTTTTTTTTTTGAAGAGATTTGTATGAAACTTTGGTAGGGAAAATAAATTAATTTAGGATGGACAGGATTTTTTTTTTTTTTTTTCATGTCTTAACAGGAATACAATAATGTATAAACTTTTTGTCACCACTCAGAGATAAATCATATATATGTGAAATCAAGATACAATAAGTGATTTAGAAATAAGTAATTATTATCTTGAAAAGTGAGAAAATTTGTATTTCATAAGACTCATATCTAAGACTCAATTTCATAAGACTCAATCTAAAAATTTAGATTCTAATTATTTTGTAAAAGATGGTGACTTTAATTACCTTTACAAAGCCAATTGCCACAAAGAAAAAGATCACCATAGTTAAGGAAGAAAGATATTTTAAAGAAAACATGAGAGCTCTGCCTACTCTGTTAAAACCTGGGTTCCTGTTTCTCTGTACAAAAGGAATCCAATCCATGGCAATTAGGCTTGTCATGTTTAAAAATGAATAAATAAATAAACGTCTGTTCTGAATCATCTTTTTGAGGAAGATCCCTCTTTCCATATACTGAAGCAGGGTTAATAGATAGATGACTGTTAGGTGGTTAACCCAAGTGGTAAAGCATTCTTCTACTTCAATCTGTCACAATCCTGGACACAAAACTTCTCAAAAATCCTGTCAGAGAGCAGTAAAAGGCAATGCAGGGGAGGAAAATTAGAATTACTCATATATTGTATAGTTTTTCACATACTTTGAATCTCAAACATATCCACGCTTACTTTTGTTTCTAAGTGTAACAGTATGGTTTTGGTTTTCTTTCCTATGCATGTGTGGTTCTTAAGTTTTAACCACAACTCTGCCAATATGTCAGTCTATAGAGCAACAGACCAGGTTAAATGAGGCTCTGAGCAACCTGATCTAGTGGGTGGCATCCATGCCAATGCCAGGGGCACTGAAGAAGTGGGAACTTATATGTATAGGTGCAGGGATATTAAGAAGAGTGACAGCAGCTAAATTTTAGCTGTTATTAAACTCTTCCACACTTAGAAATCTTGCCTCTTTTCTTTTAAATTCCCAGTCTTTCCTAAGAAAATGTGAGCAGGTATGCTGTGAATATTCAATAGCGAATATTTTTTTCCCAATACCCCAATAAATCATGTTTAAAGTCAATTAAATGATTTCTCATTTGTTTTGTAAAGAAGAGGAATAAACTGAGTCTTAAAGGTAAGTATGTCTTCATAGTATCTTAAAGTGGTTTTGGTTGGCAGTGCTGAACATGTGTTTCATTAAAAAAAGATATAATTTTTATAATTATATAAATCACTTTGAGCAGTATCATGTTATGGAGGAAGACATCTTTTATGTCTATCACAAGAGAAAAAACTTGACCTTTAATTTTTAATTTTTACTACACTAATAAGTGTAGTAAATTAGTGTAGTACATTAGTGTAGTAAATTAGTGTAGTACACTAATAAGTGTAGTAAAAATTAAAAACCAGCACAAAAGCCAATAAAATAATAATAATAAAAAATAAAAGGTTTCAGGACCAGTGTTTTTTCTAATCAATGTGTCCACACACTGCATTTTGGAAGATATCTAAAAAGGCAAGTAATTCCTGACCAGCAGGTAAATTTAGAAAGTGATCCAAATGTCTTCTGGGGAACTGTTCACTAAGAAAACACATTATTTATTATGGCATGTGAAACATTGTGTTATGAAACTCTTGCTGAAAGCAGCACTCACAAAAAACAATTATTCCTTTGTTTTCCCCAAAACATAAATTATCTATTAATTATTCTGAATTTGAATAAATAAACCTAGAAATATACTGAAGCACAGCTGGACACTGGATACTTTCACAGTTCTTACCCTTCAGATGGTGGGGCATATCTTTGTGTACATTTGGGGCATATCTTTGTGTACATTTGCAAAATCCATTGTGAAAAGGAAAAGAAAAAATTGTGAGCTACTATCTATGAGTTTTCAGACAGGCTTCTGTAAAAGCATTTAGTAAATGTACCTCTTTATTATCCCAGCATGAGGAAATTCCTTGTTTACTGATTCTTAAGTGATTTACCTGCATGTTTAACATACTCATTTTGGCTTAGATTTTATCACATCTTAAAACAGTCACTCACGGTCTTGGCACACTGTTTTCCTCATAAACTTGTTGTAGCCACTTGAAATTTGACACTTAATTCTCAAAATAAATAAATAAATAAATAAATAAAATAAAAATCTCCTGGAGAAATTTTAATACAGAAATAACAAGATTAAATTAAAACAAGTGGCAGAATATGGTATATGTTCATAGTGCTCTTCGGTGTTGGTTCTGCAACTGATTTCTTTGACTTCTTCTGGTTACTCCCTCAACTTTCTTTCTATTTTATCCACAGACCTCCAACAATATCATACTTTATCTAGTGCTCTGATGATGCTGAGCACCTCAATCAAACTTTTGCTCTGATATATCTCCCAGGACTGACAGAGCCTTGAAGAGCAAATAACAATCACTACATATAACAATAATATATTTTTTTTTTTTTTTTAAATACAAAAACAGATTTTTAAGTAGTTTTTCTCTCTTTCAAGATAGTCTGAAGATTGGAAAAGTTGCACTCTGTATCACACTGTTGGCTTATTAGGTGAGCAGAAGAAATAATCTCAAATCACACAATCATACAGTGATGTAGGTGAAGGTAGACTCTATATTTTAATTGACTATCTTATTCACTGAAACATAGGATTTTACTGTCTTTGCTTAACCTTGCAAAACTATAACAACTTTCTCCTTAATAAGGGCTAAAGATGATTTTTTAATGTCTGTCATATATGATTTATTATTTTATAGGAATTTAAAAATGCACGGTGTAGAGCAGAATCCAGATTTCTTTAAATCTTTAATCTCTCTGAATTATAATAATAATTGTTCCTCTTTTATTGGAAGTTTAAGATACACTGAAAATTCAGTTGGCTTTGACTTGAAAATAGAAATTGTTCTGATTGTTCTGACACCACTTCTGTATATATTAACTTTTGAAAGTGGATGAGAAACCTCTATTTGCTGAATAGCTTTAAATAGTATAGAAATCTCAGAAGAGATAAAAGAAAAAATCCTTCATGCTTGCATTAATTTAGTTGATATCTTACTGGATAGCTTCTATAAGTTAAGATAAGAATATGAGAAGATATCATCCTAAGACTGTGATCCTATTTGAGCACAATTTTTTATTATATTGCTTTTAATCCTATTTTCCTACTCTTTTAAAAATTATTTTAAAGCCTCAGATCTCTTTCATGGTTATACTTTATACTTTAAAAAAAGTATACTTCTTATACTTTAACTTTATAACTAAAATGTATATATTTTTAAAAAAATATCACGTTTTTTTTCAAATATAGAACTTTTATAAATGATGCTTGCATATGAATGGAAGTATTTAGATTAAAAATTAAATACAAATGCAAGATCAAATGCTATAAAACTTTGCTATAACTTGTTGAAGATATGGGCAAGAAAAATCTATCTGTTTTAATTGAACTTGTGTAATAAATATGAAATGATTCAACCAGAAAATATGAATTAACAGTAAAATAGAAGAGACCAGGGAAGACTTATGCTATAAATACTGTGTTCAACACTATACACATGTTCCAAAATTACGAGAAAAGAATGAAATACTTGTATGGAAAATATATTAACCAAGATAGGAGAATATAATATCTTTTAAGAGAGAGTTTGAAAATATATAGCTGGTTTTGTTTGTTTGTTTTCATATTATGAGGGTTGTTTCTATGTGATGCTAGCAAATTTGAAGACTAGAGTTTTTTTTTTTTTTTTTTTTTTTTTTTGTCTGTAAACACATGGGGATAAAAGCTGAAATATGAAAATTGCACACATTGAGAATGAATGTTAAAGGAAATTGGAAGTTCCTGGAATCAATTGAGCCATTGTGTTCTGGAACAGCCCTGGTAAAGATACATTAGGGATATATTGTGGTGTAACCTGGCAGGCAGCTAAGCAGCACACAGATATTCACGCACTCCCCCAACCTCCACTGTGGGATGGGGGAGAGGATAAGAAAAAAAAATCTAATAGTGAAAAGTTGTAAGTTGAGGTAAAGATACTTTAATACAACAGCAAATGATGAGTAAACAATAACTACGATAATCACAATAATAATAAGAGAATATGAAAAACAAATGATGATCAATGCTACCCAGCAACAGCTGGGTTACCTTGAGCAACAGCTCCCCAGCCAATCACCCTAGTTTTATTGCTCAGCATGGCTTCATATGGTATGGAATATCCCTTAGGCCAGTTTGGGTCAGCTGTCCTGGTTCTATCCTTTCCCAGCTCCTTGTTCACCCTCAGCCTCTTCATTGACAGGGCACTGTGAGAAGCTGAAAAGTCTTTGACTTGTAAGATCTGCTCTGCAGCAACTAAAACATAAGTTTGTTTTCAGTCTTATTCTCATCCTAGATACAAAACACAGTACCATTCCAGCTACTATGAGTAAAATTAAATCTATCCCAGCCGATATCAGGACAGGGTAGAATATATTTCAACATTCAGGTTGGGATTTCTCCACTTTAAGAAAAAAAAAAAAAAAAGGACATAACAGTCATTTGAGAGATTCAACTTGGTCATTTGGAAAATTCCTCTCTGTCCTATGTTTGTTCCTATGTAATAGTAGCAGTGTACTCTTTCAGTACAGGATGATAGCATTGATTCAAAATAGTGACCTTGAAACTGATCACTTTTTGATTTAGAATCATTCAGAAATGGAGACCTGATGTTACATATATCATATGTGATTTGTGCCATGTTGTTACCAGAGCAACACTAATACAAAAGATTAACCACAAAGCAGGTTAAAGTGATGATACCTCTGGCACAAAAAGTAAAAATAATAATAATAATAATAATAATAATAATAATAAAGTTTTGTAAAGCCATAATGATTTGTCACTATCATTTATATCCCCTTTCACAAACGCTAGCAATTTAATGTTTATGGACAAGAGAACAACCCATATGGAGACACAGATGAGAAAAGTACTAGCTATAAATATAGCAGGATTTAAAATTATTAATATAAAGAACCACTCAAGTGAAAATTTAAAAGTTAATTAATTATAAGATATGAGTAGATTGAGAGAACATGGATTAAACCACTTTAAAATCTAAGGGCTCTATGTAAGTGTTTGCCCTGTCCTCAAGGAACAGGAAGCTTTCCAGGTTGTCATATAGTATTATCTCTTCTGAGGCAGAAAAAACATCCATAGGCAGATATATGACCAAATATTACAGTTATTTTAAGTGTCAAATGAAAATAGATTAATAAATAAGAAAATCATAGAATCATAGAATAGGGTTAGAAAGGACCTTAAAGACGCAACCCCATCCTCTAGATCAGGTTACCCAGGGCCTCATCCAGCCTGGCCTGGAACACCTCCAGGTATGGGGCATCCACACTTATCTTGGCAACCTGTTCCTGTGCCTCCTCACTCTCTGAGCGAATAATCTCTAATATAAATCTCCTCTCTTCAGCTTAAAACCATTCCTTCTTGCCCTCTCATTCTTTCCTCAAGAAAAAAAGTCATTCTCCCTCTTTTTTATAACACCTCATTCGGTACTGAGAATCTGCAGTGAGGTCTCCCCAGAGCCTTCTCGTCTTCACTCTGAGCATCCCTGGACTCTCAGCCTTTCTTCATAGGAATGGTGCTCCCACACTCTGATCAACTTGATAGCCCTCCATAGACCCATTCTAACAGATCAATATCCTTATGGTTATTGATCAATAATCTTGGATGCAGTACTCCAGGTGGGGCCTCAGAAGGGCAGAGTAGAGGTGGACAATCACCTCCCCCAAACTGCTGGCCACTTCTCTCTTAATGCAGCCCATGATGCAGTTGGCCTTCAGGGTTGCAAGTGTGCACTGCTGCTTTATGAATAAATCAGCACAAAGCTATCCAATAACCAGCTTCCAATATTTCCCTTCCTGTCTCCATGTCTCCATCAAATGGCTACCATATATCTAAAATAATTAAACATTCAAGTAGTTTAAACATAGTTTCTTCAAAGTGCTACTTGGAAATATGTGATTTTATGCATACATCTCTTTTGGGGCACCTAAGAAATCAAAACCAAAGCATAAATAACTAGCCGAACTACTTCAGACAATGCCTTGAGGAAAAGGTTGTTTTTAGATGAAATTTTCAGGGGATCTCTTTCAAGACTGACAAGTTTGACATCCTCTTGTAAAACAGATATCTGCTTCACAGAGCACACATAGCAAAGATCTGTTAAGTAGCATCTGAAGCACTAGTATCTAGGCTGTACAGATGTTTCAAGAACACATCTCTCCTCCCACTGCTGTTTCTTTACATAAGGGTGTGACTGAAGTTAGGCAGTGTACTCTTTCTGTAGAAAGAAGCAAAGAAGCGTTAAAAGTTTTTTTTTTTTTTTTTTTTTTTTTTTTTTTTCTCTTTCCTTTTTTTTTTTCCCCACAGAAAATAATTTCCAATGCTTTTGGCTTTTTGATGTTTCTCACATCTAGAAAGAGTCCTGCATGTATAAAACTAGACATATATGAAAATCAAGTAAATGCAGAACAAATATTAACAAGAAAAGCAAATACAGAGGCATGAGAATATGATAAATAGATGAGTCAGAATGCATTTGGTGGAGGCAAGTTTAGAGAGGGAGATATCATGAATAGGAAAAAATGCATATTGTAGTATAGCTGTATCCTGAAGCTGTACAGCTGTAGTTCTATATAAAGGTTGTATATGCCAACTCATGTCTTAAGTTTGTTTGAATATATACTATCATATACCTCATATTTTTATGCTACTGTTATTTGACAAGAAAACCACAAGCATCTTAACTTGAAAAAAAATTTCCTCCCTTACAGGTACCCCATTACACTGGACACTGTTTTGCGGCAGTTCCAACTATGTTTCATAATTAATTGAAGACATGATGGAATCAAAAATCTCTAGAAAATTGAGTTTTTAGTAGAGGATTTTTCCAACATGTTTTTGAATTTTCTGTTTTGGAGGGTTTGAACATAGGTTGATTTAGCTAAAATCCTTCAAAATTGTTAAATGTACTTTTGGGATGTAACATCTTTTCTAGTAAGATATTTGTATCTGTAAAGTGAGGATTAGGAGTAATTTAGATTACAGCATATTTTAGATTATAACATGATTGTTTCTAATTAGGTATGTCTTGGAAGAAAGCATAAGTTTTTGAGTTGCTGAATGTTTAAGTAAGCATCTCAAGGTTAAAATGTATTATAAAAGATTAAGAAATATATATATATTGTATAGATTCTGAATTGGAGAAAATTTTGTTTGCCTAATGCAAATAGTTCTATGAATTTCAGTAAATTTGCTTCAGTGAAACTAAAATGACCAGCAAATGAACCAACCAATGAACCAACCAACCAACCAAAACCAACAAACTTCTAGATTAGATTAAGAAGGTACAATTAAAAAATGGAAAAGTGTTCAGAATCATAATCAGAACAGTTGTGAAATCCTTAAGAAAATGCAGTGTTATTTTTTTATTTTTTATTTTTTGTTTGTTTCCTTTTTGTGTACATGGAAAAGAGGAAGAGTAAGTGTGATATGGGTTCTCAGATGCTTTAAATTAGCATAGGTAAAGTGATGTTCTCAGAGCTACACAAGTTTTTTACAACCAGAGAGCTGCTGTAATGTACACATATGGCATACACAGGTTTCCTTCTTTTCTGGCCCCAAATGTAAATTCATATTCATGCATGTGTGTGTGAACCTTAGTTATCAAGGGAAGTGGTGAGAAAGCATGGTCAAGCTAAGAGCAATCAATGATGGCTGAAAATCGGTAGGTTAGAACTGTAATCTTCAGGAACAAAGGATCTGAAACTGACTTAATGGAAGTCAAGATCCTTTGTGTACAAAAGAAAAGCCTGTAGATAATTGAAATAAAACTTTCCTAGATGTCTGCAAATATTTTCGGCTGATTATGGTTCAAGATAAACTAAGAAGTTAAAAATGTTTTAGAAGAAACAGTACAAATTGGAAAGAAGTGAAGTATGAACACATTAGTAGGAATATGAACTATAAAAGCCTGAAGTTGCAGATGAAATATTGAGTAGACAGACTAAAATCAAGTGTACACTTCAGTAATAATGTGGATGAGAGAGCAAGCAGAGCAATCACAGATAAAGGAAGGCAAGGAAGGCTTATATGAAATAGGGAACAAGAAAAGGTTTTTTAAAAAAGTAGTACCTATGAACTTTTATCACAGACATCTCTAAGTAAGGTATTGGTGGTGTCTTATGCATGATTTGGTGGTCTCTCACTCTGAGTAACATATGAAATGTGATGGCATTTGTAAAGTGAAAACATGTTACTTTCTCACAATAGAAATGGTGAAAAGAAATCTGAGGATAAAGATGGAGGAAGTTTTAGATATATGGAAAGAAAGCATAAACAGAATGAAAGATCAGAAACAGAAACTGTAGGCCTTCCTGAAAAAAGAAAAGCCATTTTTCTTTGGACTGAATACACAATGGCTGGGATGTTAGAAATTCAGATATTTTTGTTAAAACAAAACAAAACAAAACAAAGCAACAAACAAACAAACAAAATAAAACATACAGTAGTACCGAATGAAAAGAAACCAGGGCACAAGATCTGATAAAATACCTGTCACAGTACAGATACACAGAATGTTTGCAATTGTCTTAGACTGCGGGTGAGATGGTATTAAATTGCTCTTTGTGTATTGTTGTTGATGTCAGAAGTTTTATTCAAGACCTCATCAAGTTCAGTCCTCCTGAACTAAGACCTATTTCTTATTTGGTAAGCTAGGTTGAATGATAACTTGGATTTCAGCTATTGAGAAATCAAACATGTTTTAATTGGAGGAAACACTGTAATGTGAATGTTTTTGAACTGTAAGTTTGTTTTTTCTTGTTATTATTTTGTTTCAAACTGTTGCTATGTTTTCTGCATACAAGAAATAGTAGGTGAGCTTTCCAATAGATAACTTAATATTGGATAAAATTGTATCGATAATACCACAGTCTGATCCATACAACTCTGTATTGATTTCCTAGAATACTAAACTTCTAGGGCTTGAGTTTTGTTAAAAAACAATTGAGCCACTGCTATGGCTCTGATGCCAGTGAGTCTGTTCAATACCGGGGACAGAACAGTGTGAACAAATCCTAGCTTATATTGTTCTCTCACTGTTTTTCAAGCCCTTGACAATATGGCATTCATAGTCCCGTCAAAAATCAGATCCACTGTCAGGTGGCTTGGGAGGTTTTTGATATATGAGCTGTGACTGTCTGGCCATTCTTCTTTTTCTACATTTCTGCTGAAAAAAATAAAAAAAGAAATGAAATGAGATGAAATGACATATAATAATACATAAAATAAAATAAAATAAAATAAAATAAAATAAAATGATGAGGAATCCCTGGTGATTAATTCCACCAAAGATGAAGCACTGTCCCAAACATCCATTCATGGGGATCAGAGTTGCTTCCTGAGTCCTGACACATTAGAGTCAGATTACATGAACATAAGTTGCAAGGAGAAAAAAAAAATATTCTGTATATTCAAATAACTATTACAGAGAAAAATCTATTGCAAAGGAAGTAGCAAATTCAACTTGCTTTTCACTTCATTTTATTCTGATTTCAATTAAAGAGGAAAATTGCAGCTCAACAAATCTCATACAGTTGTTCAGGAGCTCCATTAAGAGAAAGTCCAGCTGTGATAAAGCATAGCTTTGAAAAAGAATAATCCTAATTAACCAATTTGTTTTACAGAGAAGGAAAATCATGTTAAAAATTGGACCTTCCTTTGCACAGAACTTGACCTATGTGTTTTTTTTCTTTTGTAAGATTTATTATTATTACTATTACTATTACTATTACTACTACTACTACTACTAGTATTCCAGTTGCCTGCAAGAACCAGTTTTCTCTAACCTGTCTGTATTGCTGTCATATTGCTGTCTTTATTTTTTTTTTATTTTTATTTTTTTGTCTCTGAAATATTGCACAATGCTGTCTCAGTTCATTGAGAACAATGGAAGAAAAGAAGACAAATCTGGGGTCACTGAAAGACAAGAAGATTGGGTGTATGAAGACCTGAAAGAAAACTGTCAACAGAAGTGCAAATATCTGTTTGAAAATTGAAATAAAGGAATACAATTTGAAGTTGCAAAATGAAAAATGACTACAATGAAAATTCAGGAAAATAATTTTTCATTTATACTATAAAATGGGTGTACAAAAACTGTCTGGGAGAGAAGAGTATAAAGAGTTCTTTTTTTTTTTTTTCTTTTTTAAATATCTTTCAGTGATGAAAAGGAAAAATAAAAACACTACTAATGGAAATATGAGAAAAAAAAAAAAAAAAAAGGTGAGTGAAAATGCTCCAAGAATTTCTGTCCTGTCTCAACTGTTCATTTCTGATTAATGAACCAGTAAAAGGATTCTCATGTATTTCACTCAAAAACAGATAGCTTACTATCCAAGGATAAAGAAATTGGAAGACTGAAAGAAACAAACATTATAGTCCAAGGTTGGAAAAATATAATTAATTGGAAGGTTAGAACATTGTTTTTGTCCTGGCTCTGGTGCTTTAATGTATTCCTCTAAACATGAAGAATTTCATAGTCAGGCTTAGTATTGTAAAGCTACACTCTTTTGCTAAACTAAATGAGTTATACTCACTGATGAATAAAGAATTTGACATTTTGTATTATGTGTGTCTTAGTTAATTTGTAAATAGTAACTTCAGTGCATTTATGTATGACATGAAACTAGATGTGCCACAGGTATAAACAATTCTGTAATAAAAATAGTCTAGACTGCCAGAAGAACAAAGATGAAGGATGAGACTAAAATTTATGTTAATATGTCTATCCTAATATTTTTATTGTCATTTTTGTTATTAAAATCTATGAGAAATAATGTTACATGTATATATATTTATTTATATTTTTAAAGTTTGAAATGGGACTAATTGTTGTTGTTGGGGACAAACTGTAGATAATGAGAAACATAACAAACTGACAATGAAAGAAGTGTGGCAAATTAATTATGAGATTCAAGGACAATATAACATTATTATTATAATAATAAATTAGTAATAAAACTACAAAATCTACTACGGTATTCACTGGATTATGTCTTAAATATAGAACAGTAAGAACTGTGGAAGACTGAAGAACTTTTAAGAAAAGACTTCAATTACTACTCTTTGCCCAAATGCATTTCTTCTGTTTCAAATAATGGTTTCCACCATTTCTATTCTTTCAACTTTTTAAAGTGTTCACTTAAACACAAATCTTACAGTGGATTGTATTATTTTTTTAACCAGAGGCGAGTTTTTAAATGGTGCATTAACATCTCAAGAAACTCTGTAGTAAGGAGGTCTTTTGTCCTACATATTCAGTCCTGTGTTATCCTTTGTCTTAAGTAAAGACTTTTGAAGACCATGAGTGATGAGGTTCAGATTATTCTCTCAGAGTCAGAAATAATAAGTGCACAAGGTATTTTCTGGATTTTATCCCATTGGCAAAGAACACAGTTATGTTATATCATCTGAACCAGAAATGAAAGACAGAGGAAATACACTTTACCCTCCCTTGCTATGGAAAACTTTGGTAAAAGATGTTGCTGCTCCTTACTTTCTATTTCCTTTGTCTAGTGGGGTAAGAATTTATTTTGTTCTCTTCCCACTGGTTACAGCCATTGCTCTGAAGCTGTGGACTGTCTTCACAACTGACTTTCCATGAGTCTGTGAACAACACTTCTGGAGGTGATGTTGAAAGAGAAAACTTATTTTCTTAGTCTTAATATCCCAGAATTGAAGGCAAACACATCATTGCCAAAAACTTGATTAGAAAGCAAAAACAAGATAACAAGGAAAATGTACTGATATACATGAAGTAGAAGCATTAGAAATTTTAAGCAAGAGTGAGAAAGAGTGGGAAAACACTTGTGTAGTGGTTTCACGCTGATGACTTCCTAAAATCCACCACACTGGTCTCTCACTCCTCCTTCTCCACAGAGCAGGATAAAAAAAAAGAAAAGAATGAAAAAATAAAAATGCTCATAGGTTGAGGTATGGATAGGGAGGTACCTCAACAAATACCATCATGGGAAAAACAGATTCAGCATAAGAAAATAAATATAATTCAATACCCATTGATAGTAACAGACTACAGGAGTGAGAAATTAAAAACAAACTAAAAAAAACTATTTTTTGGGACCGACAAAGGATTATTTTTTGTCATTTTTTAAAAAAAGTTGTAATATGACATAATCAATATTTTCACAGCCTAACTGAACAGATGGGAATGACTTCAGTGCCAATTTATATTCAAATGAAACACTGATGTTGGACAATGTTTATTTAATTTGTTATGAGATGTTCCACCCACAACTAAATGAAATAGCACATTTAAAAAAATACTTTATTCAAACCTATTATTATTTTTGCATTTTTAACTATATTAATGATTATTAAATGTAATTTAAGGAAAAAAAAGGCAACTATACTTATAATGGCACATAAACACTATTTTAAATTTGACATAATGCATTTAAAATACCCAAATTAGAAAGACCTCAGCTAGGAGACCTCACTGTGTTTCTGAGAGTTTCAAAGCCTCTGGTGTAAGCTGAATGATCAGAGTCCTTAAACCAGAACCTCTGTTTTCTTTTGGACTGTTTCTGTACAACCCTTATTTCTAGAACATGTTGTGTTTCTAAATATCAGAAATATTTCATAATTTAATATATAAAGACCAAGCACTTAAGTTGAGATGGCCTAAATTTTCAAGTCTGTGGAAAAATAGAAGGACCAAATTGAAAGAATGAGTCAGGGAAGAGAAAGCACATTTTAAAATAAACTTCCTCTGAAAAGGTTCTCTCATCTCTCTACACAGAAAGAAGCATACGTCAAGTTTCTTTTTAAGGTCACTGGGATATATAACATGTCTGAGGACATATTTAGGCAATCTAAAACTATATGATTGGTGAAAAGAAAGCATTAACTGTCTCTAAAACATGATTCAGAGTTCCTGTATACTTTTTGGGTCATTCAAAAAGGCTTCCCTGAACTTTGTGGCTTGAGTCAAGAACACTAGATATGACAGCTTGAATGACAAGTCATTGTTTTCTCATTAAATGATTTTCTTCCCTTCTTGCTAACTTTATCTGTCATGTTATTAAAGATTTACTGATTATATACAAAGTGTATACAAAAAAGTATATATAAAATACTACATGAGAAAACTATCTAAATAATTCTCTTCACATATGCCTAAGAAAACTAAACAATAAGAAAGCTGAACCAAAGACTTATTTATGTTGTGATTTATTTCAATGTAAATTTTCATATTTATTTATTTATTTATTTCCTCCTCAGATGATGAAAGTAATATTTAGAAGCTTCAAAAGCACTGCAGTTTTTGTATGCATCACATAGTATACTTGCAGAGCTGTTTCCTATTGGCTTAAAACAAGGTTTTGTTTGAATTTACCTTCTTATCATGTCATAGTTCTCTGTTAAACTGGTTATAAACATCACTGCAGAAGGATAACTCAGAAGGATACTGCAGAAGGATAATATCAAAAGTAATTTAATGTTTTAAACCCAAATATAATAATATACTTCTTCTTATAGGTCTAGTATATCATCTTTAATATTTTTCATTCCAGCTTTCTGTTTGGATGGACAAATAAAAAGAGTCCTTATCTTCCATAAAGTAGGTTATTTCTACTGTTATCAAGGGTTAATGGGGATATTGATTTTGACCTGTCCATTGAAATTTTTGGTGTTCAAAAATTTCAGTAGTAATTCTGAAATGAATCTAACAAAAAATGAGATTTCTGTAATTGGCACACAGAACAGACATTGAGTTAGAGGAAGAGAACTGGTAAGGGTGTATTTATAATAGCGAATAAAAGGTAAATTGATCTTATATATTGAAGACAAGTTTGTTCTCAACTAAAAAATATTTCACATGTAATGCACAAATCTATCTGAGACTTAGAAATGCTTAGGATTTTCATATTTCAGTGTGATATTGTTCTATGTGACAGTACAAGTAAAAAGAAATTTCTCTTTTCATCAGGCTGATTTGTTTACTGTCTCTGGAGAAAGTTTATTACTGAACTGGGACTTAATCTTTGTAGTACCTGGACATACAAAAAGAGAAGCCAGGTATTACTTTTATGCACCTTGTCTCCAGTTAACATCCAGGACATGTCAAAATAGCAACTCTTATAAAGACCACACAAAATTCTGAAATCAATAAGCACATATTTAGTTTCTGGAGGTGACTGCAGTACTTAGAATTTTTTTTTTTTTTTTTTTTTTTTTTTTTTTTTCACTGAGAGTTTTGTATGAAATAATTGATAAGCTCTTCTCTAAAGTTTGTCTAATCAACACTGTCTGTAAAAATTAATAGGAAATGAATGATTAGTAATAATAATAATACACTCCAAATGCTCTGTTAAAATATTTTATAACTCCACTTTTTGATAAACATTGGTCAAATTATATTATGCCAGTGATTTTCCCATGAGCTGCCATACACCTAGGTCAAAGGTTATTGACCTTTTATTCCTTTTCCCAAATCCTCAGTATAACATTGGCAGCTTATTTCTGTTTTAAAATGTTGGAAAATGTCTTTAGAAAAAAAGCTTTTCAGTAATATACTTCAAGAATTTCACTCCTCTATTGATAACAATGAGCTATGTTGTGGAAAAGGGCTCATTATTTCCAATAATAAACTTTGTTCTGAATTAGATATTTTTATATATAGGGATAAAAAGATATACATGTATAAGGATATATATATATATAAGGATATATATACATATATATATATATATCCCTCTTTTGCATCAAACAGATTTGGATCTACAGAAGTTATGCTGTAAATTTTTCCCGGGAGCTGAGGATTTTCTAAATTTACTAAAAAAATATTTGCACAACAAAATCCTGAAATTCCCAATTGTGCAAATATAAATTACAAGTTCTCAGTACAGACCTTTTGTAATGAAGTCCATGAATTACTCAAATGCAGTATTGAGGTTTCTTAAAAAAAAATGGAAGATGATGTTTTTTGAAAATGTTGGTTGAAAACAAATGAATAATTCATTAAATCTTGTTGACTTCATTGAAATATAAGAAAAAAAATAAAACATTTTATTGTCTTGTTTAAAGGTAACTGTTAGTATAATGAAAAAGCTATCACTTGAAGAACAATATAATTTTTATGAGTAGTAATATTGAGCAAGCAGTTCTTAGGCTTGTTTTAAGATGTCTCTTACTGATAGAGCATAATAAATTTGAAAGACATTTGGCAATATAAAGCAACAAGGAACAGGAAAATAGGAGCATAAATCTAAAGACTGTAAAACTTAAAGAGCATTTTGAATTAAGTATTACTACAAAGTGCTATACATAGATAAGTCAGCTAAAACATAACAATGAAAACATAAGAAAGAAAATCTACTTGATGTAAGTTTTTTACAATAATCTGGATTTGTTTAGAGATTAATCTGGACCAAACAACCCCAAAAGAAGAATGAATAATGATTTTTTCTTGATTATATCGATGAAGTGATGTATAAGAACTCAATTTATTCACAGCTAATTTTTATCAGATGTGAAGCTGGAATCCTGTTGCTCTCAAAAGAATATATAAAAAAACTTAAAACCAAAACAAAAACCTATAAGCTGTGATTCATTTTAAGAAATTTCAAAGGTATGTCTTTAAAGTATTGTTATTTTAAATCACAGACATCTAGCCTCCATAGCATCATCTCTGTTTGTACTTTTGAACACTTAGAAATTCTATGCATTTAGGGAAAAGTACTTTTTCATTTTTTTTTTAGTTTTCTAATTGACTTTA
>CM021763.1:47536891-47552760 GCA_011075105.1 Heteronetta atricapilla | reverse complement strand
TACCTTTCCCTTTCCCTTTCCCTTTCCCTTTCCCTTTCCCTTTCCCTTTCCCTTTCCCTTTCCCTTTCCCTTTCCCTTTCCCTTCCCCTTGCCCTTCCCCTTGCCCTTCCCCTTCCCCTTGCCCTTCCCCTTCCCCTTGCCCTTCCCCTTCCCCTTTCCATTTCCCTTTCCCTTCCCTTCCCTTGTCCTTGCCCTTGCCCTTCCCCTTGCCCTTCCTCTTCCCTCCTCCCTCTCTCTCCCACTTCCCCTCCCTCTTCCTGTCCCTCTCCCCCCTTCTTCTGTCCCAACAACTCCCCCTTTTCCCTTTCCCTTTTCTTTCCCTTTCTTTTCCCTTTCCAATTCTAATTCCAAATTATGTACCATATCTAAAATAGGATTAAATTAAAGGATTAATGATTTGCAGCTAATACTTTGAGAACTTCCAGCTATGCTAGAAAATTGGTGGAGAAGATGGCTACAGTTGAAGACAGTACTACAGCTTACTGGGAAATAGGATGACCACAGATTCCAGACACTTAAAACAAGCAAACAAACAAACAAACAACAAACTTGTATAATATTCTTTCATCCTTTACATTGTTATCACACCTTCATCTTCCCTTCTCAAGTCCTTCTCTGCAGGGCTGCTCTCAATGAGTTGTTCTCCCATTCTGTACTCATGTCTGGGATTGCCTTGACCAAGATGAAGCATGTTACACTTGGACTTGGTGAACCTTATGAAATGCACATGGGCCCAGTTCTCAAGCTGGTCCAAGTCCCTTTGGATGGCATCCCTTCCTTCTATTGTATCAACTGCACCACTAAGCTTGGTGTCATCTGCAAATTTGCTGAGTGCACTCAATCCCACAGCCTATGTTCTTAATGAAGATGTTAAAAAGTACCAGTCTGAGGACAGACCCCTGAGGGACACCACTCATCACCAACCTCCACTTGGACCTAGATCCACTGATCAGCACTCTTTGGGTACGAACTTCAAGCCAACTCCTTATCCACTGAATGGTCCACCAATCAAACTCATAACTCTCCAATCTGGAGATTAGGATGTCATGTGGGACCATGTCAAAGGCCTTGCAGAAGTCCACGTAGATGACATCAATTAGTCTCAGGACACAGTCCAGGCCTTTGATGTTTTCTTGTAGTGAGGGGTCCAAAACTGAACACAGTACTTGAGGTGAGGCCTCACCAGAGGAGAGTACAGGGGAATGATCACCTGCCTGGTTCTGGTGGCTACACTATTCCTGATACAAGCCTGGGTGCTGCACGTCTTCTTAGCCACCTGGACACACTGCACCTCCCTGGGCAACCTGTTCAAGTACTTGGTCCCTCAGGCTGGGGTGCACAGTGGGGATGGGGTTGTCAACACAGCCTGCATTCCATTCCTGGCAGCTGCACAAGATGCAGCTCCTCACAACCTGCAGGCTGGGTGCTGGCCAAAGGCCTTGGACAGCCATGGGCTCATTCTTGGAAGTGGGAGCCTGGAAGAGGGTAAGGGACGTGCCTTCTGCTTTGACATTTGCATTAAATGAAATAATTGTATGCTCTACAAAACCTTCCCCTCTGGCTTTCCTCCACTGTGAGACAATGCTGGAAAGTCTTCCTCAGAGGAGGTAGTTCTTTGGTTTAGAAAAACACCCACACAGAAAACTAGGCATTTATTGGACTTAAAAGATTTCAATGATCACAATTCCCAGTGCTTACAGACTGGGGTACAAGAAGATTAGTGCCACAGGCCGGTCCAGGCACTCCCCTGAATGCCTTAGGGCTGGCCCCCGAGGAGCCCTGCGTGCATGAGCCTGCTTGGAGATAGCATTTTGAGGCCCTGCAGCTGCACCACCCCTGGATGCTTGGTTGGGCCCCACAGGTTTCCTCCTCCCAGCTGAGGGGCCATGGCTGGTGGACCATCTGCGTGAGTTGTAGTGCTGCTGTGGGGATCTGCTGAACACTCTTTCTCTGGCATGTTTCCTCCTGTGGCGGGCAGATGAGCAAACTCCATATTCCTCGTACTTATTGTCTTCTCGCACCCTGCGCACCACCCACTCAATCAGCTGCCTGCAGCGTGGGCAGGTGTTGTTCCCTCTGGCCCAGTGCTGGATGCAGGCATAGCAAAAGCGATGGGAGCACCGGTCCACATAGGCTGCGTCCGTGATGTTATCCAGGCAGATGGTGCACAGGCAGTCTGCCTCTGACTCAGCTGGCCCTGCCTGCTGCAGCTGGCTGCTGCTGCCCATCGCAGCAGAGCTGCTCTCCTCCAGGTATTATTCAGCTCGCAATGCCATGTTCTGCCAAAAGAGATATGCCAAGGTGGCCGAGTGTTCCTTGCACTACTAGTGGGAAAGCAGGGAGAGCCCAAGAACGCTGTGGGAGAGAGGTAACAAAGGCCTCCCAGGGGGCTCATGGTGGACTGAGAAGCAGTGATGGCAGCCTGTAGTGCAGCCTTGGTCAAAGGGCCCTTGCTGGGCAGGCAGAGCACGTGTTGCTCATGGTGGAGTGTCCCCAGCTGGAGCTTGGCAGGAGCTGGGACAGGGCAGAGACAAGTGGGGCAGGATGGGATGTGAATCTGTACCCTGTTGGATGTGTGAGGAAGAGGAGGAAGAGTGGGAAGGGAAGCCCTGATGTCATCTGCACATTTCCCAGTCCTCAAGCCCAAGGTGGGCTTTGGCCTCCTGTCAAGAAGCACTGGGGGAAGAGTTGGCATGCCCCAAACCACAGATTCCCAGAGCTCTATCACAAGCAAAGCTTGAGTTAGTCCAGGGTACCTGAAGGAGGTGGTCAGGAAAGGCAATTGACTTGAAAAAGTCAATTGAAAAGGCAATTGACTGGAAGCCTTCAGGACTTCTCACAGCCCCAGCTCCCTTGTCATACCCACAGGCATGGGACAGCCACTCTGTGGGACCCTCAGCAGCCCACAGCCAGGCAGCAGGGACAGCAGCACTGGCAGGGGCTGCCTTGGCTCAGTGTGTGGAGCTGCTGCTCTCCACAAGGCCAGCACTTGGCGAGCACACCCACGGTCCTGCTCGAGCGTGCACAGCTTGTGTGTGTGCCCACATGAGCCCTGGACAAAGGGTGCAGGGACAGAGCCTGTGGCCTCTGACAGAGCTCACATGTATTCACACTCACTGTTGGTGACATCACAGGGGACTCTGCGGCTGCCCTGCGAAGCTGCCCACCAAGGATGGCAAATGCCGCACAGGGGGAAAGCCTGCCTATTGGGACATTGCCATCCTTGTGGCAACTTGCTCATCTTCAGGCCTGTTGGGTCCTGTGATGAGAGACTGGTGCCCCCTGAGCACAAAGGCCCAGCAACGGGCAGGGGAGCAGTGTAGGCAAGGGAGCCCTGGTGACCTCTTCAGTGCCATCAGAGTGCCACAATTCACCTTCTGCAAGGGCTGACAGGGAAGAAGGAGTCAGTGCTGGGAAAGGCAGAGGGAAATCCCTTGAGAGGATGGAATGGTTGAGGGTGGAAGGGACCTCTGGAGGTCATCTTGGAAAATGTCCACACTCCAGCAGGCTCATCTACAGCAGGCTGCCCAGGACCACGTCCTGATTGCATTTTAAATATCTCCGAGGATGGAGACTGTACCACCTCCTGGGCTACTTGTTCCAGTCCTCAGTCACCTTCACAGTACAAAAGTGTCTCCTGATCACTGGCTCACAGACTCACAGACTGGCTGAGGTTGGAAGGGGGCTCTCAGGAACAAGTAAGCTGCCCACCCCAACCTCTCAAGCAAGGCCTTCTGGAGCAGATTACCCAGGCCCCTGTCAAAGTGATATTCTGAAGGGTGGAAGGGACCTCTGGAAGTTATTATGGAAAATGTCCACACTCCAGCAGGCTCACCTACAGAAGTCTGCGCAGGACCATGTCCTTATGGCATTTGAATAACTCCAGGGATGGAGACTGTACCGCCTCCCTGGGCTACTCTTCCAGTCCTCAGTCACCTTCACAGAACAAAAGTGTCCTGATCACAGGCTCACAGAGTCACATATAGGCTGAGGTTTGAAGGTGCCTCTGCAGATCATGTAGTACATGTAGTACAGTCCCTTGCTCACAGAATCATAGAATCATAGAAACACAAGGTTCCAAAGGACCTATGAGATCATGTAGGTCAACTGTCCTCCTATCACCAATACTACCCACTAAGCTATTAAATCACATCTCGTAGCACCTCGTCCAGGCTCTTGAACACTGTGAGGGACGGTGATTCCACCACCTCCCTGGGCAGGCCGTTCCAGTGTCTGACCACTCTTTGAGAGAAAAAGTTTTTCCTGATATCTAATCTGACTCTCCCCGGGCGCAACTAGTGGCCATTTCCTCAAGTCTTATCTTTAGTTATGTGGGAGAAAAGGACAAGCCCCTCCTCGTCACAACCTCCCGTCAGGAAGTTCCGTAGAATTAGTTACTTTAGATCAGACATCTATCTCACCCCCAGCTTCAGCATTGTTCCCCTAGGCACTTTTCTGGTGAACCCTGTTTTATGCCCTTCCCCCATCACTGATAGTTTAAAGCTCTCTTGACTAGTCCTGCAACCAGCTTTTACTGACCTGTACTGACTTGTACTTATTTAGTTTCATCAGGTGGTCTTGAACCTGTGAGACTTTGTTCCTCTAGACTCTATCTACATATTCAGGGAAATGAAATACTTGAGAAGAAACTTATTAGTGAAGACTGAGGCAAAGTAGTTGAGCACATCAGCATTCTCCATGTCTGCCATCACCAGTTCATCCTTCACATCCATCAGACAGGTGACACTCTTTCTTTCCTGAGCAACGTATCCGTAGAATCCCTTCCTGTCATTCTTTGCATCCTTGTTAAGCTCAGTTCCATCCATGGCTTGGCTTTCCTGTTAACTTCCATGCACATCCAGATCTCATCCCTGTACTCTTCCCAGGCCATGTGTCCTAGGTCACTGTCTGTGCATTTCCTTCTTACACCTCAGTTTGACCAGCATGTCCTTGCACAGTCATCCCAGTTTTCTGCTCTCCCTGCCTGTTTTTTTCTTTTTAGTAGATCGGAATCATTTTTTTTTTTTTTATGCAGGGGGATGGAGAGTTCTTATTCTCTAAGGAAAACATCCTTAAAGAGTCTCCAGATCTGCTCAGTTCATTTGTCCCTAAGGACGGTGTTCCAGGTGATCTCAGCTACCAGGTCTTTAAAAAGCTTGAAGTGTGATCTTAGGAAGTTCAGTCTCCTGACTTTGCTCTTTGTCAGGCCCATATTCCTCAAGATCACAAACTTAACTAGGGCATGGTCACTGCAGGTCAGAATACAAATCTTGGCCTCTTTAATGATCTCTTCCATGCTGGTGAGGACCAGGTCAAGTAATGCTTCTCCTCTGGTTAGTTTGTTTAGTACCTGGACCAGGAAGTTATCCTCAGTGCAGTCTAGGAATCTTCTGGATTGCCTACAGCTTGCTGTGTAGTTTTCCCAGAAGACATCCAGGTTGTTGATCAGAATTAGAGTGTTCGAGTGCATTGCTTCTTGTAGTTGAAGCACGAATGCCTCATCCACAGTCTCCCCTTGACTAGGTGGCCTGTGGTTTTAAACTAAGAGGAGATTTAGATGAGATATTAGGGGAAAATTCTTCATTGTAGGTATTGCAAGGCATGGGAACAAGTCACCCAGAGAGGTTGAGGATGCCCCTTCCATGGAGACGTTCAAATACAGGTTAGATGAGGCCCTGAGCAACCTGATCTAATAGATGCCATCCCTGCCCATGACAGGGGGACTGGAACTAGATGATCTTTAAGGCCTTTTTCAACCCAAACCATTATATGATATTATGACTTATGATAGCACATTTTAATTCTGATTCTGCTTGACATTTATAATAACTGTTGCATTGCAGATAATTATATATATATATACATATATATAAGTTCCCAGCTTTTTATTTATCTATCTATCTATTTATTTATTTATTTATTTGTTTATATTTCAAGTAAATTCTTGTGCAGTGTTTCTTCTTGGGAACGAAAACTCCCAGCTTCAATCTTAGCTTCTCTAAATATTTTTTTCCCCACACTTTTAACTGTATCTTTCTAATTTTGAATATTCCACGTTGGAAAAGATCACAATCCCAAATGTTAATTTTCTGTAAAAGGCATTGAAAGAAGTCACCGTGACTCCCTTGTCATACATGATCTCTTCATGCTAGCCATAGCTGAAACAAATTTGTTTTCCTTGAAATTTGAGATGGAGGAAAAAATATATGTTTTTCTCTTTGATATAATATTTTAAAAATGCAGCTCTCATCAAAATGGAATATTCCAAACCTACAGCCAACATTTTGTGCTACTAAATAAACAGAAAAAAATAATAATAAAAAAATATTGGAATAAGAAAATTTAAGGCAGTTTTAGAGGTTACTACATTAATATTAGCTTGAGATACATTTACAAGAACATTTAGATGTCAGTTGAGAATAAAAATATCTTCTCATTTGGTAAAGTTTCTCACAGAATCACAGAATCACTGAATTTCTAGGTTGGAAGAGACCTCAAGATCATCGAGTCCAACCTCTGACCTAACCCTAACAGTCCCCACTAAACCATATCCCTAAGCTCTACATCTAAATGTCTTTAAAAGACTTCCAGGGATGGTGACTCCACCACCTCCCTGGGCAGCCTGTTCCAGTGCCTAACAACCCTTTCAGTAAAGAAGTTCTTCCTAACGTCGAACCTAAAAATCACCTGGCACAACTTAAGCCCATTCCCCCTCGTCCTGTCACCAGGCACGTGGGAGATCAGACCAACCCCCACCTCACTACAGCCTCCTTTGAGGTATCTGTAGAGAGCGATAAGGTCGGCCCTGAGCCTCCTCTTCTCCAGGCTGAACAAGCCCAGCTCCCTCAGCCGCTCCTCGTAGGCCTTGTTCTCCAGGCCCCTTACCAGCTTCGTCACCCTTCTCTGGACCTGCTCAAGCACCTCTATGTCCTTCTTGTAGCAAGGGGCCCAAAACTGAACACAGTACTCGAGGTGCGGCCTCACCAGAGCCGAGTACAGGGGTATGATCACTTCCCTAGCCCTGCTGGTCACACTGTTTCTGATACAAGCCAGGATGCTGTTGGCCTTCTTGGCCACCTGAGAACACTGCTGGCTCATATTCAGCCGACTGTCCACCATCACTCCCAGGTCTTTCTCTGCCTGGCAGCTCTCCAACCACTCATCTCCCAGCCTGTAGCTCTGCTTGGGGTTATTGCACCCCAGGTGCAGGACCCGGCACTTGGCCTTGTTGAACTTCATGTAGCTGACCTCAGCCCATCGGTGCAGCCTATCCAGATCCTCCTGCAGAGCTTTCCTACCCTCGAGCAGATCGACACACGCACCTAACTTGGTGTCATCTGCAAACTTACTGAGGGTGCACTCAATGCCCTCGTCCAGATCATTGATGAAGATATTAAAGAGGATAAACAATTATAAACAATGAATCACAGAATCACAGAATTTCTAGGTTGGAAGAGACCTCAAGATCATCGAGTCCAACCTCTGACCTAACACTAACAGTCCCCACTAAACCATATCCCTAAGCTCTACATCTAAACATCTTTTAAAGACCTCCAGGGATGGTGACTCCACCACTTCCCTGGGCAGCCCATTCCAATGTCTAACAACCCTTTTGGTAAAGAAGTTCTTCCTAACATCCAACCTAAAACTCCCCTGGCGTAACTTTAGCCCATTCCCCCTCGTCTTGTCACCAGGCACGTGGGAGAACAGACCAACCCCCACCTCACTACAGCCTCTTCTGAGGTACCTGTAGAGTGCAATAAGGTCACCCCTGAGCCTCCTCTTCTCCAGGCTGAACAAGCCCAGCTCTCTCAGCCGCTCCTTGTAGGACTTGTTCTCCAGATTATATATGAAGATTATACACATAGAGGTAATGATGATATTAACTTCAAAAAAAAAAAACGTTCCATCAAATAAGAAAAAATATTACTGTTGATTAATGTGTAATGACAATGTTTTTAACCTTATATCTGCCAACCTGAACAAAATACAACTGGCAAGGTGACCAGGTCTACAGTGATTAAAAGTCTCTGAATGTAGTACCTACTTTGATGTTTTGTGAAAATGCTTTTGGTTGTTATGGTCCATTTACCAAAAAAAAATAAATAAATAAAAATTACAAAAACCCCCAAGCATACATGAAGGTGTTTGCCTTTTTATCTATCTATCTATCTATCTCTATCTATTTTTATGGGCAACCAAAAGGCTCCTTCTACTCTGTGCAGAGTCCTGGAACTACACTTACTTTGCCATAAGAAGCACTGTGAAGGTCAGTGAGTCCTTTGAGTCCATGCTCTGTGTCACTGGATGGAAGGTAATGAGTTGTATGTGTGTGGACAAAACTTATCCATGTCACAGGTACATCACTGCTTTAGATCACGTAGGTGAATGATTCAGAACCAGTACTTTCTATCTGCTCTTTTGTATTCTGAATATAAAGCTGAGAATATTAAATTTGACTTAAAAATGACATGGGAGTATGAGTTTACAACCAAGCAATATGAGGATTGGATAAGCATGTGTTTCTCAGGAAATACTATACAGACATACTCAGCTACTAAGTTCTTAACTCATAATACTTTTTTCTTACTTTTATATTTTAGAATGAATCTTTAAATTTAAAAAGTATAGTTTGCACCCCTAGAAATTGATTTTTTTCTTTTTCATTTATTTGTTTGTTTTTCAGTAGTGTGAAAATAGATTCAGAGTTATTTTAAAACGAAACCAGTTCAATACTTTTTCAACCCCACAACCACTGAGAGGCACCTTTGAGGTTATCTAGTCACACCCTCTGCTCAAGTTGTGATAGCTAGGAGAGTTTCTGCAGGTCTGCGTTCAGTCAGGCTTTATGTCTCTTTTTAAGACTCCACAACCTTTCTCAGCAAACCATGCCAGTGTTTGATCATCCTCACAGTAAAAATGTTATTTTGCTTTTCGGAGGTATATATATGTATTTAATTATTAATTATTACCTTAACCTTTACAGAATCACAGAATCACAGAATCATCTAGGTTGCAAAAGACCTCCAAGAACACTGAGTCCAACCTCTGACCTAACACTAACAAGTCTTCCACTAAACCATATCACTAAGCTCTACATCTAAATGTCTTTAAAAGACCTCCAGGGATGGTGACTCTACCACTTCCCTGGGCAGTCCATTCCAATGCGTAACAACCCTTTCGGTAAAGAAGTTCCTCCTAACATCCAACCTAAACCTCCCATGATACAACTTTTGCCCATTCCCTCTCATCCTGTCACCAGGCACATGGGAAAATAGACCAACCCCACCTCGCTACAGCCTCTTCTGAGGTACCTGTAGAGAGCAATAAGGTCGCCCCTGAGCCTTTTCTTTTCCAGGCTGAACAAATCCAGCTCCCTCAGCCACTCCTTGTAAGACTTGTTCTCCAGACCCTTCACCAGCTTCGTAGCCCTTCTCTGGACTCACTCATGCACCTCGATGTCTTTCTTGTAGTGAGGGGCCCAAAACTGAACACAGTATTCGAGGTGCAGCCTCACCAGAGCCAAGTACAGGGGGACAATCTCTTCCCTAGCCCTGCTGGCCACACTGCTTCTTATACAAGCCAGGATGCTGTTGGCCTTCTTGGCCACCTGAGCTCACTGCTGGCTCATATTCAGCCAACTATCAACCAAAACTCCCAGATCTTTCCCTGCCAGGCAATTTTCCAACCACTCATCTCCCAGCCTGTAGCGCTGCTTAGGGTTGTTGTGCCCCAGGTTCAATACCCAGCACTTGGCCTTGTTGAACTTCATGCAGTTGACCTCAGCCCATCAGTGCAGCCTATCCAGATCCTCTTGCAGAGCCTTCCTAACCTTGAGCAGATTAACACATGCACCTAACTTGGTGTCATCTGCAAACTTACTGAGGGTGCACTCAATGCCCTCATCCAGATCATCAATGAAGATATTAAAGAGGACCGGCCCCAGTACTGAGCCCTGGGAAATGCCACTAGTGACTGGCCTCCAACTTGATTTGACTCCTTTCACCACGACTTTTTGGGTCCAGCTACCCAGCCAGTTTCTAATCCAATGAAGCGTATGCTAGTCCAAGCCAAGAGCAGCCAGGTTCTCGAGGAGAATGCTGTGGGAAATGGTGTCAAAAGTCTTGCTGAAGTCAAGGTAGCCTTTCCACAGCCCATCCACAGCCCATCCACAGCCTTTCCCTCATTCATTTGGTGTGTCACTTTGTCATAGGAGGAGATCAGGTTCATCAAGCAGGACCTGCCTTTCATAAACCCATGCTGACTGGGCCTGATCACCTGCTTGCCCTGCAAGTGCTGCGTGATGACTCTCAGGATAGTCTACTCCATGAGCTTCCCTGGCATTGAGGTCAAACTAATAGGCCTACAGTTTCCTGGGTCAATCTTCCGTCCCATCTTGTAGATGGGCATCACATTTGCTAGACACCAGTCAACTGAGACCTCTCTTGAGACCTCTCTTTTCTGCCCGTTCTTGCAGTACCCTTGGGTGGATCCCATCTGGCTCCATCAACTTGTGTACATTTAAGTGCTGTAGCAGGTTGCCAACCATTTCCTTGTGGATTGTGAGGGCCACATCCGCTCCCCACCCCCTTCCACCAGCTAAGGGTACTGGGTATCTAGGTAACAACTAGTCTTGCCAGTAAAGACTGAGGCAAAAAAGGCATTAAGCTACTCAGACTTTTCCTCATCTCTTGTAACTAAGTTTCCCCCCACATCCAGTGAAAGACTGAGATTCTCCTTAGTCCTCCTTTTTGTGTTAATATATTTATAAAAACATTTTCTGTTATCTTTAACTGCTGTAGGCAGATTGAGCTTCAGATGAGCCTTTCTAATTTTGTCACTACTTATCCTTACAACATCCTTATAATCCTTCTGAGTGGCCTGCCCTCTTTTCCAAAGATCATAAACCCTCTTTTTTTTCCTAAACTCTAGCCACAGCTCTCTGTTCAGCCAGGTCAGTCTTCTGCCACGCCAGCTGAGAAACCTCTAACATTAACCTATTTTCTTCTTCAATAATTAATTAATTATTATTACTTTCTTAACCTTCTTACCTTCTTAATGAAAAATTTTAATTAAAGTCCACAAAAAAAAAAAAAAATAAAAGGCACTTATGAAATACATCAATCCAGATTTTCACTCTAAAGTCTTTGTTTTGAAAAAAAAAATGTTTTTAATTTTTTTTTTTTTCTTCTTCTTCCAGGTTCTGAGTCATCTATAAACAGAGCACTGAGACATATTAAAAATGGCCTTGGCCCATGCTCAGAAAAAGCTGTTATGGATAGATTATAGACCGATTAACCAAACTGCCTGTAAAATCATTTGACTGAAATCATAATGCCTCTGATTTCAAGGTCTGAGAATGTCTAAACTGATTTCTAAATATTGTAGAAGATAATTAAGTTTATTGGCTGGGTTGAATGTGTATTAAAATGCATAGAGTTAGACTATTGCTTGGATATAAAATAGTATAAGGAGAACTGTTGAAAGGTAGATTGTAAATTGGCTTCATGAAATCCTGAGAAAATGTTGTATCAGAACACTTCCTTAATAGATACTTTAATGGTAATTGCAGTAGTGGATACTAGATTCTCTCACTCTGAGGCAAAAGGGCATTCATCTTAACAGTTTTTTTCCTTCCACTCACCATTAATTTGCTATAGGTGGCTCATAAAAATGTAATTCTCATATAGCCTAAGCTGACTATAAAAAAAGCTATAATTATTACATTTATTTATTTATTTATTTATTTTTAATATTAAGGAATAATTAATGAAAGAAAATCTTACAATAACTCTGGCATCATGCCTGCTTTCTACAGGAAGTCCAGTACAAAGAGGTTAAATACCCTGCCAACTCATCTTGTTTCATCAAGAATTCCTCAGAGACAGCTTTTCAACAAACTGAATTCTACCACATTTGATTACTATTCATCTCCATATATGCATTGATTTCCTGAAGAACTTGCATAGTCTTCAATGAACATAGCAAAGCCATTCAAAGATACCTAAGGTAGTGAAAAATTAAGTTGCTTTGGTCTAAGAACAGTATAACCATGTTGTCTGGATGCTTCTGGGAAGCCCAGAAATTTTCTGTGTCATGTCTCACTGTGCTAAGTGGGATTGTCACTTGCTGTGAGCTGTCTGCCAATGTCTTTATATGTACCACTGGTAATTCAATGGTTAAATGTACTTTTTATGTTGGAGTTACCCACAGATGAAACTGTCCTAAAGATAACTCCTAGGAGTAGAAGATTTTCAGTAATTTTATCTATTTTATCATCTCTGTCTCTCTTTCTCTCTCTATTATCTGTCTATCTATCTATCTATCTATCTATCTATCTATCTCCTATTCATTAATTATGAGGCTTAGATCATTGAGCAAATATGTATAACAACCAGAATGGTTTTATCTAGGAAAAAAAAAAAAAAGTAAAAACAAACCAACCAACAAACAAACAAAAAACGTAATAATAATAAGGATCATACTCACTACTACAGTAATCAAGAAAGACAATAAAGTGTTGACAAGTATCATAACAAATAGGTAATTGGATATTGCCTTCACCAGCACATGATAACTATCCACTGTTCTTCAGGGACAAAAGCATCATGGTCACAATATTGAACAAATACAGCATCTTTCATCAAATCTAATGATACAAGCAAGCTACAATGAATAGATTCATCATACATATTTGTGCTCTCTGCATTACTTTATTCTCACTAGTGGAACTTAATTTTCACTGTTTTTACTTCCTCACACACACATGTCCTCAAAAAGCTGTCAACTCTTATGGTTTTATCTGAAGAGGTCAGAATGAGATACTCTTTCTACAAGGGTGCCATCTCTTATGCTTAACATGTTTTAGCCTGTCTGTAGAACCAGAGCTGGTGAAGGTTTTCCAGAAATTCTGAGTATCCTTAAGAACAGAAAACTGCTCCTGAGCTGTTTCACTGAAACCTTTACTTGTCGCTTTAATGAAGGAATTTGGATGTCTTGTTTTCTATTGGATTTGCACCCCTTCCATCTTGCTTTCATTTATGGAATTAGACATGATAAGCTTAGGCATGGATCTAAATGAAAAATTGGATTTTCCTCTAGTGAAGTGAAGTAGAAATCTTAGCCAGTTAAGAGAATTGACTGGAAATTACATGCTTTATCAAAGTACTTGACATGACTTTTCTTTATGTAAAGTTAAGTCATCTTACAGTACTATATATTTAGTGCTGCACATTTTTAAATTACTATCACAGACATTTTATTTAGCCTATGAGAAAAAGAAAGATAAAAATTGAAAACCTACTAACAGTGGATAACAAAACAAACAAACAAAAACTCCAAACAAACCAAACCAAATAACCAACCAAAAAACTACAACAAAACCAAGAAAACACGGAAATTGTGAACCTACTACCAGTACAAAAAAAGAGTGAAACAAACAAAAACAACAATAAAAGCAACAAAAAAAAAATACAAAAACAACAAACAGAAAAACAGAAACAGACATCTGTACAGACATCTATACAGACAGCTACAAGTTTACAGCTAAATTTTAATCTGAATGAGAACTAAGAGTTCTTTAAAATTAAACCTTTTAGCAATCATGATTTTGCACTTCTAAGTCTGCCTTGGGGAAATTTCTGTCCAGCCTGTCATATATCTACAGGGATTTTACATTGTCACAGCCCAAGGAACATGCTGGAACATAAAACAGACCCTGAACTTCCATATAACAGGATACTCTGATCAGATAGCAGCTCTAATATTGATGTTCTGCCACTTCAAAGGTGACTTTTTTTTTTTTTTCCTTTTTTTTTTTTTTTTTTTTCCCTCCCTTCCTTTAAAATAAAGAAACACAGTTGTTATGCTTCTTCCTCCTTACCTCCCTTTCAGATGATACATTGATTACAGAATTTGCTAGGCACCATGAACCATTCTGGATCTTGGGTTTTTCCCCCTGTACTCGGCTCTGGTGAGGCCTCACCTCGAATACTGTGTTCAGTCTGTGGTCCCCTCGCTACAAGAGGATATCGAGGTGCTTGAGCGAGTCCAGAGAAGGGCGATGAAGCTGGTGAGGGGCCTGGAGAACAAGGCCTATAAGGAGCAGCTGAGGGAGCTTGGCTTGTTCAGCTTGGAGAAAAGGAGGCTCAGGGGCGACCTTATCGCTCTCTACAGGTACCTCAAAGGAGGCTGTAGTGAGGTAGGGTTGGTCTGTTCTCCCACGTGCCTGGTAACAGGACGAGGGGGAATGGGCTTAAGTTGCGCCAGGGGAGTTTTAGGTTGGATGTTAGGAAGAACTTCTTTACCGAAGGGGTCGTTAGACATTGGAACGGGCTGCCCAGGGAAGTGGCGGAGTCACCATCCCTGGAAGTCTTTAAAAGACATTTAGATGTAGAACTTAGGGATGTGGTTTAGTGGGGACTGTTAGTGTTAGGTCAGAGGTTGGACTCGATGATCTTGAGGTCTCTTCCAACCTAGGAATTCTGTGATTCTGTGATTTGATACTCGTTTTACCTGTTTTGCAGCTTCCACCTTACTTACTTGTTATGTCAGCTTTATAAAGAATATTTAAAAGTCAAATCCCTCAGTGGGAGAACAAACTAGAAGACATTTTGAGGGCCCTGCTCTACATTAAATCCAGACTGTCCTGATAAGTTTTTTGATGATACACATCTCCAAAATCTGCAATCATATGCCAATTTTATAATCCAGTGATGACAATTTTAACATATAGTGAACTCAATGAAGTTTGTTCTAAGTGCTAGTTTGTTTTGCATATTAAGTACAGACTTGCCTCAGCAGGGACTACCTCAGTATAAAAGCACAGACTTCATAATATGTGGAATGTAAGGGTTTTGCTGAATCAGCAGGAGAGACTATCCTATTCAGATTTAAAGGATCTGGTTGTTAAAAAATGATGAGGAGAAAAAAAGTATCTGTTTCGTTCAAGGAACAACAAGAACTGAATGTAAGAATTGGAAGAAGCTGTGGCTTAGGAAGGATTTTTGAAAGAAGCAGTGGTCTAGGTAGGATTTTCAATACATACGTTTTATTGTTGATAATAATAACCTGCATGTAGTTAGGTTTCTGAAATTGTTTTGTTCTTTCATTTATTTGAGTCTTGGCAGTTTAATAACAATTTATTTTCTATAACCTGGTTCACACAAATGCAACTATGTTGAGTAGAAAAATCATCAGAGGAAGATAGACTAGTAAATCCAGAAGCAACCCTGGCACAATCTCTGCAGACGTGACTCATCCTCAGCTTATACTTGTATTTTAAATTTTAATTTATTTCTAACATTTTTGCCTCTTACTTGTGGTTACATATTTTAGTTTCCTAACAAATAATTTTACCCTCTTCTCTCTCCCCACCCTCCCCTCTAAGTAAATAAATTAGAGAACTCAAAAAGCCCAAATATAATTTCAGTGGGATGACTCTTTTATGTAAACTCCTCTTCCTGTATATTTTACACACAGACTTCTGAGTTAACCAAATAACCCATACAGCTACAATGACTTCTGGTAAAACAAAATATGTGTAAAATCTGTGCTCTAATTTCTTTTATAACACTTGCTTGTTATTATACTTATTGGTATAAATTAATTTTTCAATGTATCTTTCCATTAATAAATCATCTTATCATACTTCCATGTGAAATACTTTCACTTTTCATACTTGCCATACAGATGGACTCATTTCATACATAGGTTATTCTTCAAATATAAATCAAGTAAATGTACATGAAAAGGATATATTGGTAAGTCTTTTCTTATATTGGTTGGTTGGTCACATATTAGCTGAAAGTTTGCATATCAATGAATATCATTTCTAGACCTTTTTTTTTTTTTTTTTTTTTTTTTTTTTT